>CM070099.1:11329064-11929064 GCA_036178185.1 Liparis tanakae | reverse complement strand
ATCAGCTGCTGAAAAGTGGCATGCATAACATTCCATAGACGTATAATGCATTACATCAGGGGTCGGGAACCTATGGCTCGCGCGCCATATATGGCTCTTTCGAAAAAAAAAATCTCTGCCCGCCCCCCTGTAACTTTCTCTATCGCGCCAGATTACAGCAGAAGTAATGTCAGGTCCCTTTCTTAAAGACGTCTTTGTTCTTTTATTAAACTAAACGTCTGTTATTGATCGTCTCCACAGAAGCATGTCATTCTGTCTCTACGTGTCGCGTCTCCTTTCGCCGTCTCGCGCGCCGATGAGCTTCGCCGGCGTGTGCGTGCATCGGGGCGGAGCAAATAAAAAGTCATCCAGCTTGGATGTACTTGTTTATCACAGCCACTTTCAAGATGAGGTTTATTGTTTGGGGCTTTTTCTGTGTTTTAGTATAACTAAAACTGGACACACCAGTCACACAGTACTTGACTAAAGAGATGGTTACATGACATCAGTTTTGACTCAAGAGCATGGGGGAAACAAAGTCCTATTGTTTTTTTTTTTTTCTACTAAACTAGATCCTATTGCAACTGGCCTGCCTCTGTGTTTGTGTGCTGTTGCTACTGCAGAGAAGGCAGTAGTGGCATCATGTAACGTTGTGGGGTACGGTGAGGTCACACTGATGGTTTCTCATGCAATTTCACATATCCAGAGAACTTATCACCTTTTTAACACAGCACTGGCTGATATATCATACAACTTTGTTAGATGTGTCTAACATTATTCTTAAATGATGTACTGCACTTAATCCTGCAACTCTTTTTCCCACTGTAGGGAGGGGGAGCCACATAATGTTGCCGTTTCTCTTGAACAGGTCTGCACAATGAGACCCGATCTCAAAGACGCACCCTTTCCAAATGCTGATTTGGAGCTGTGTGTGGACGGTTCGGCATCTTGCTCACCAGACACGGGAGAAGGCTTGGTGTGTTTTGCAACTTAGAGCAGACTTCACAGAACTCGGTGAGAATTGCACCAACCTAAGTGACAGATCGAACAATCTGCACCATCCATCTGACACAAAATTGAAATAACAATCACTTCATTCATTTTGTGTGGCTGGGAAGAGAGAGGAGTGGTACAACTTAGCTTCTCAAAGACAGCGGACATACAGAAATAAGCATTTAGGAGGTGAAATCATATGTGCAGAAACATCGCCACGTCAACGACAGCAATGGACGGCAGATCTGCAGGCCCATGATATCCAGAGGAGGCCCGGGTGGTGTGGCCCAAGGAGGTCAGTGTTTTCTGCTTTTCTGTGCAATAATGATTGTGGCATTAATGATTGTGGTCCCTATCATACGAGTGCATGAGAGACCATGGCAATCCAGGAACAACCATCTGAGTAGACCCCAAACCGGCTGCAGTCAAACGATCAAAATGATTTGTCAAAACATCTGGCAACACAACAAAGACCATGTGGTATGAGTATGCTAAATTCATAGTTCATCAGCACACTAATGGTTCACGTGTAACCTGCCCACAGGCCCTCCTTGTACCTAATAGAGCACTCATCAGAGGGGTGTTCTGAATATCTGAAATATAAGAATGACAACTCATGCGCATTCCATTGTTTATCTTTCCAACTCCCTTCCATTAGCCATTATACCGCTTTTCCTCATTAGGGTTGTGGGGCGATGGCGCTGATCCCAGTTGACATAGGACGAAGGCAGGGTACACCATGGATAGGCTGCCAGTCCATACAGGGCACATATAGAGACGGACAACCATTCACACTCACATTCACACCTATGGGCAATTTAGAGATCAATTAACCTGCTGCATGTCTTTGACTGTGGGAGGAAGCCGGAGAACCCAGAGGGAACCCACGCTGCCACAGGGAGAACATACAATCTCCACACAGAAGAACCGCCCCGGACAGGAAATTGAACCCACGGCCCTCTTGCTGAGGAGACACTCAGTTTACATGATGGTATAATTTGAATATTGTTTTAGTCAGACTTTGCTATTTTTTTTTTTTTTGGGGGGGGGGGGTCTGCTATTATCCCATTGTACATGGCAGTGAGTAATTCGAATCATTGGCTGAAAACATGTAACCTCCGATACGCCAGGTGGCGCTGTTTTCATTACAACTCCTGTTGTGTAGCACATTTCCTTTTTTTTGATTAGCTGATAAGCGCCATGTGACAGCACAACTCCAGGAAACATTTGTTTTCCCCACAGGGACAGCGGCGGGGCCAGCTCATGTTGTCGCTGCGGCACATTAAAACATTAAATAGCCGAGAGTTGTTTTCAGCGTGAAGAAATACGATGTGTGGAGGTAGTGTGGGAGTTAAGACCGAACTGTGTGACACTTGAGAGCCCTGCAACTCGTGGCGATACTCGTTGCGCTTGCGTGCGCATGGGCAAAGACGCAAAGTTTGGTTCCTAGTCCAATTCACCGCTACATGCCGCGATGGTCGGATTATCAATCGCATCCGATCGAGTAATCCAGGGGTGTCAATCGGACCGTAGTTAGACTGCACACAGTCGAACAAAGGTGTTACATGAAACCGATCATTTGATTTCTGTCTGACTGAGCCAGTTATTCAAATGCATGTAAACGCACTGAGTGTGTGCCAGTGCAGCCCCGCTTTCCAACTCATACTACGCTAAATTGTACAGATATAGATGCCTCTGTCAAAGTATCCAGCACCGTGAAACATAAGGTAGGCCAACATCAGATGCCCTTCCCCTCACTTACTTTGAGATACCAGAATATATCACTTTCCATGACTGCTTTGATTCACAGGGCACTGAGCATAACATAGGCAGAGTAAAACTAACGGGTAAGTACACTTGGATCACAACAACAGAGGCCTCGACCTAGACCAGGTGCAATTATCAGCTATGAATCAGGAACAAACACTGCATGCCACATTAACACTAGATTTTAATGTTCCAATTGCTGTCCGCTCAGCCACCAATCCTGCAGTCGTTGCCTGTTGCAAGCATCTATCGATGCAAAATAGATGCTTGGTAGTATTGCGGCAGCGCCCTCCATTATACCCTCCCACGTGGCTGGGGAGGCCTGTGTGCTTTGGTGAGATTAATTCAACCAACACTGATAGTTTCAACAACAACAAAAAAATACAATCAACAGCGTTTTGTGAATTATACTAGAGATGCGCTTCAAGCAGCTACATGCTACAACGATAGCCTGGCAAAACAGAATAGCCTTAGACATGTTGCTTGTTGAAAAAGAGACAGGTTTGGTGACTCATGTGTTACCTTCATCCCAAACAATACAGCTGTGAATGGCACATTCACCAGAACCCTCTCTAAACTTCGAAACAATAGCTGCAGAATTCACAGATATTGCAGGGGGAAATGTGGTTATTATACCAGTGGGGAGCTATTCTCGCAAGGGTTGGTGTTGCGATAGTTGCTTGTCTAGCTGTTGTCTTTCTTTGCCGGTTGCATCATTGCATGTTTTATAAAGGACATTGAAAGCGGAAGTGAGCGGAAGCTACACTGATTGGACGATCGCTCATCACCTGGTTTCAATAGAGCATCATTTGAATACAAAAAGGGCCGGTGATTACCGCGGCTGAAGGTAATTAGGGAAACTGTTCTTAACCGGATTGGGTCTACAGGCGTCAGCTGAGGCGTCGTTGTGACTCATCGGACGAAGACTTGGAGGACAAAGACACAGGAGTCTTTTGTTGGAGTCAAGACTTGGAGGACAAAGACACAGGAGTCTTTTGTTGGAGTCAAGACTTGGAGGACAAAGACACAGGAGTCTTTTGTTGGAGTCAAGACTTGGAGGACAAAGACACAGGAGTCTTTTGTTGGAGTCAAGACTTGGAGGACAAAGACACAGGAGTCTTTCGTTGGAGTCTTCGGGGGTGGCTGAGTAATACACCACTGAATATGTGTGTGTTTTCCATACCTGTGCATATTTCTACTCGTAGTTATTATAGGACTCGTTCATTCGCGTACCGGAACCCCTCCTCTTTTATCCTTCCTACCCGTTCTACTCACACCCAGCACCTTGTCACAGGAGGCCTCTGGAACTGTCAGTCTGCCAACCGCAAGGCCGACTTCATCTCTGGCTTTGCTGTGGAGCAGTCGCTTGACTTCCTGGCTCTCACTGAGACCTTGACTTGAACATCCTGACTGAGAAGTCATGTGATCTCGTACTCTTACTGTCTTCCTTTAACCTCTCACTTAGTCCCTCCCCTCCTACTCACAAAGCCGGCAACCACCTTGATTACATTTTTACTAGAGACTGCTCTACCTCTAACCTCACTGTAACTCCTCTGCATGTCTCTGACCACTACTTCATCTCTTATTCTCTCTCACTCTCTGGTACTGATAACCCACCCATATCCACAGACTCTGTACCTGTACGCCGCAACATTCGCACCCTCTGTCCCTCCTCTCTGGCCTCCTCTGTCCTATCTGCTCTCCCCTCAACTGACTCCTTCTCACTCATGCAGCCTAACTCTGCCGCAGACACTCTCCTCTCGTCCCTGTCTTCATCTCTTGATTCGCTTTGTCCTATTAAGACGCGACAGGTTCGCAAATCCTCTCCGGCTCCCTGGTTGTCCGACTCGGTGCATGCCGAGAGAGCCAACTTGCGAGCGACGGAAAGGAAATGGCGCAAATCGAATCAAGCGGAAGACCTGCTCTGCTATCAATCTCTTCTCTCCTCCTTCTCTGCCTCTATCTCTGCAGCCAAAAGCTCTTTCTACCTGACCAAAACTCAGTCTTCCTTCTCTAACCCCAAAAAACTCTTCTCTATCTTTTCCAACCTCCTTGATCCCCCGAGTCCCCCTCCTCCTTCCTCCCTTTTGCCGAGCCACTTTGTCGACTACTTTACAAACAAGATAGACGACATACGCTCCTCCTTTACTAATCCATCCTCTATCACTTCACCTACACCAACTCCTTCATCCCCCTCTCGTTCCTCGTTTACCCCTTTGTCTCCCAGTCAAGTTCTTAGCTTGGTGACCTCTGCTTGACCGACCACCTGCGCCCTTGACCCCGTCCCGTCTCACATCCTTCAGGCTGTTGCTCCTGACCTTCTGACCTTTCTCACCCATCTTATTAACAGCTCCCTCTCAACTGGCTGTTTCCCCAACTCTCTGAAGGAGGCAAGAGTCAACCCTCTCCTGAAGAAACCCACGCTCGACCCGTCTGAAGTCGACAACTACAGACCGGTCTCTCTTCTTTCCTTTCTTTCCAAAACTCAGGTTCTGGTCCAGGCTCTGGTCATTTCGCGCCTCGACTACTGCAACTCCCTTCTGGCTGGTCTACCTGCTAAGGCCATCCGGCCTCTGCAGCTCATCCAGAATGCAGCAGCTCGACTGGTCTTCAGCCTCCCGAAATTCACCCACACCACTCCGCTCTCTTCACTGGCTACCGGTGGCGGCCCGCATCCGCTTCAAAACATTGGTTCTGGCGTACCGTGCTCTGAACGGATCGGGCCCCGTCTACATCCGGGATGTGGTCACACCCTACACCCCGGCACGTTTGCTTCGCTCGGCAACAGCCAACCGACTTGTGACTCCGTCACCTCGAGCTAATCACTCGAAATCCAGACTGTTTGCTGTCCTGGCTCCTCAGTGGTGGAACCAGCTCCCCACTGACATCAGGACAGCAGAAAGTCTCTACATCTTCCGCCGAAAACTGAAAACGCACCTTTTCCGACTATATCTGGATTAATCACAGACTTGCACTTTGGTAGCACTTGAATGGCTCTTATTATGGTACTTTTGTAGTTTGACTATGATGAGGAAATGTTACTTTCTGTATTCTTGTTGTTCTTAGTTTATACTCTAGGTTGAAATGCACTTATTGTAAGTTGCTTTGGATAAAAGCGTCTGCTAAATGACATGTAATGTAATGAAAGAACCATTGCACAGTGTTTCCCAATTGGTGAATCTTCCACAAAACGATGCACACGATCCAATGCCTGAACTCTCTAAGGTTGAGTTTGAAATCCAGTGCACTATTGGATTCCCTCCTTCCTCTGAAGAGGAGTGAAAAGGTGATTGTTGGAGTGGGGTCTCTAATTGGTCTCGGCCAGCTGTTCTAGCTGATTGGTAATCAGCCAGCAGCTAACACTCCTCCCATAAAAGGAGCAGAAAAGAGTGGAAGTGGGAGAGAGTGAGCAGAGGCCCACTGGTGACTGCCCGGAAGATGTTACGTTGGAGCCCAACACAGGGGCCCCTGGAGATAAAGAGCACCTGGAGGGACAAGCGCCAGACCAGCAATTCAGCAGGCTGCGGCAGATGCTGGGCTGGATCCAAGCGATGCGGCGGGACCAGGCGGAGACTAACCGCCAGTTCCTGGAGGCCCTCACTGACCCGTCTGTGTTGCAGCCGACCCCTGTTCCTGTTGACCAGTGGTCGCGAAGGCCGGCCCATGTTCCCCGTAACCCGTCGGCGCTGCCGATCCCTGATCCTCAGGACCTGTCGGCGCTGCCGACCGCTTATTCCTATGACCCGTCGGGACTGCCGACCCAGGCTCTCCGTGACAGACATTTTCAATCCTCGTTTTGAGCAAATTTTAAGGATCGGTTCCGGCAATCACTGGTGACTTTAACCACACATGCCTAGATTAGTCATGATGATTGTTTCATCAGTATGTTGACTGCCCCAAACAGAACAATAACACTCTGGACTTGGCAGGTGTGATCACGATCTTGTCCTGTTGACACCCAAATACGTTCTTCTGGTGCTGAGGCTGGAAGCCAAACTCTAGCAGCTCAATGTGAGGGAGGTGTGGACTGGAATGAAGTAGATAACTGGCTTCAGCCTGATAGTTTTTTCATGTTTTTGTTATATATAAATTTGGCTAGTTTATGTAAATGTGTTCTTGTCATTGTGTTTGTTACGGTGGTGTGGACTACAAGCATTGTCCGTTAATGACTCAGCATCCCGTCATGGCCTGTTTATGTATCTGCAGTTATGTATTTGTAGGTATTGAGCTTCCTGTAACATTTTATTTCACGTGTTACAGTGTCATGTGAATATGAGGTGTTCACACCAAACCAATAATAACCTGTAGCTGTGGCGCCATAATGAGGTTAAAGGCAACTTTATGTCCTTCCGCCCAAAAATACTCACTTCTCTCCACAACTACTCTTCTTCCGTCCGCTCCTTCACAATAAAAGCCCCGTACTGGAACACTGGTGAACTAATATCTTACATTAGATTGTTCAGCTGTAGTAAGGTGGCATTGAAGGCCTAGGTAGAAAATGCACGGCCCACCACTGGCTCACACAGACAGTCAAACACTGTGAATGCGTCCGCTTTCAAAGTTAAATGATAGGATATCGTAACCTCCTGACAGGGCTGAGGAAGTGAAGTTAAAAAATAAAAGTTAAAGTTCAATTGGCTCAAGCATCGAAAGCAAGCACCGAAATGTGCATTACATTTCGATCCGGTCTGCACCGGTCGTATAAGAATCGGAAACATTTATCATCTACATGTGTCAAACACATGAAGAATTTGACTTGGCATATAGAAACCAACGTCATATTGGCACCGGTTTTCGGTACCCAACCCTACAGCAGAGTGGATGGTATCCACTGCTTCCTGAACCATAAACGGCGGCAAATAATGGACCTGAACTTCCTCAGCAAATATTATGGACGCATCCCCACAGCTAACAGTTCAAAGTTCGGGCTACAGAAGCGCTTCTTCATACACACACACATGCTCGGGATTACCACCTCTCATTCACATACAGAGCTATCCCGCCACCTCTCCCCTTACCGCTCTGTATAGTGTCTCTGTCCACCCGAACAGTCCTGAAGCCGAGCATTGACACACTGTGATCCCGAAAGTCTGTGTGTAGCCATGTCTAACTGAAACACATGAGGCAACACATACATAAGTCTCTCTTAACAACCGCTCCAAGGTTGTCTATATTATTCGCTAAAGACCTGAGGTTCCCCAATATAATCGCCGGTACCGAGGGTTTGTTTTCCCTCTCCGCTTAACACCCGTACTGCAGCCCCAAGCCCTTCTCCGCAGCTCCTCTGGGATCTCAGGCCTGGCGCCAGGCAAAAGCCGTGGTTTGCTCAATGCATCAGCTGATAACGGGAATAGGCAATGGTCATTGTGTGTGGCTCTCTGTTACAACCACACAAAAGCCACGAAAAAAGTTGAGAAAGTTACGGTCCGGTTTCTGACCAAAAGATCTGAAAAGTGAAAATAAGACAATAAATAAATAAATACACACACAGAAAGCAACTGTGACATGCTGGCACGGCACCATCTTCATTCCAAGAGAACATTTCAGCAAGGTCCAACTTTTTGTGATGCATGAGCTCTTCTGTTAGTGGTACTGATGTTGCTGATGATCATGGCACATACAACGCTTAGATACATTTTTTGTACCACTATACTAGTCTGTACTCTGCATATTTATCTCTTGAGCTATAGCGTTTGGTTCCGATGGAAGCACAGCAGGTGGTAAATCAGTTGGCTGACGATGAAAGATACAAATGCATTATGCCAATAAATTGCGTGTGCATAAAATTGTATGACCTGAAGTAACCCAGTCCATATGTCTTTATTTTTTCAGAAATAGTAGTATCAAATATGGAGAGAACATGCATGCCACACAAAGAAAAGGTCAGGTGTTGCTGCACAATGTTGCATCATGCCACTAAGTTTCTACTTATTAAAAATATCATATTGCAATAAAAAGTTTTTACTTTGTGTCTTGAGTAATTATTATTGTAACATAAACACCAATTAGAAGTGTGAATAATGGCCTGTTGGGGATATAGGCAGTTGCAGACTTCTCACACCTCCAAGAACTGGGAACTCATTATTACTGTCTGCATTCTGGCACCTCCTCAACCAGGGAGCTCATTATATTCATAAGTTACTGAGACTGACTGACTCATAGGGCAAACAAATTAATGACCTGTCATTAAAAAAAAAAGAACAAAAAGGAAATATTGTTGACAAGTTTTTCTTTATTTTATGATAACAATTATGTAACTCAGTAAATAAATAGAATATATAAAATACTCCATCTGCATATTGTAACACTATGGAGCATCATACTGTAACATACCTGCATTTATGACATCATAGTAGAATGGTCGTCAACAGCGCATCCTGTCGTATGTGTACAGATTGTTAAGCCTCTGAGGCAAATTGGTAATTTCTGATATTGGGCTGTATAAAATAAACTGCATTGAATTGAATCCTGTCAAGGAAGATGGTATCATGTTAATGTTTAGCATTTTATATTGGAGAAATGTTTACAGGCGCACATCCGTCTACTTGGTGGCCAGTCAGCCTAGGTGGTCAACTGGTGGTTTTAATTTAATTTTAATAACCAGACACCATCATCTGATTCCTCCAAAAATATGTTTTAACTATATAAATATAAACTTCTATTACAGACTTAAGGTCCAGATAGTACAAAACATTAAAATATAATAAAATATGTATAAAATCACAAGTAAAAAAAACAACCAAATAACTACACATGCTTTATAAATAGACAGCTGTACCAGTGTCTCCACAGCTGGAACAGGTAGCGTGTAGTGCTGAATTTTATATTTGATAAAAACACGATGAGCTCATTTTCTGAGTCATCAACCCAGCAGCTAAATATGTACATTAGATTTCTTAAAAGCGCTTTAAATGTATTGACTCCTGCGGCCACAAACATCTCACTTGTACTACTCCACCTCAATGTCTTAAACAGTATTCTCATGGCATCATTTCAGGCCACTTGCAGTCTCCATAGGCTTGCTTTTTTGTAGTTAAACCACAAGTGTGCCGTGTACAGATGTGTACAGTACACTTTAAACAGAGACATCTTCACCTCAGAGGAGTTGCTGTAGACCAGCACTAGATTGGCTAATAATAACAAGGTTGTCTGCATACATAAGATGATTAACTAGAGCATTTCCAACCATGCATCCAGTATCACAGGCTTTCAACTGCTTGGACAAATCATCTATATATAGATGACAAAGAACTGTGGATAAAATCCCCCCTTGTCGGACGTCATTGCTGACCACAAATGGGGCTGGGATACTTAGGCCCCATTTGGCTTGCATAGTCTGGTGGCAATTCCAGTAAGCCAGAATTCTCACAATGTGTTTGGGGACTCACTGATTCAATTTTACGAACAGTTTTCCATAATTAACACGGCCAAAAGCTTTGGAGTCATCAATAAAACACAAGAGAACTGATGTGTTTTGACCTCTATATTTGTTGACCATCTCCTTTAAGACATATATACACAAGTCAGTGTCATGTTTGGCTTTGAAGCCAAACTGGTTATCTGAGGAGTGAATTAACTCATTTAATCTGTCCAACAGGATTCTTTCTAGGTTTTTTACAGGATGCTGGCCAAAGCAATGGGCCTGTAATTATCTAGGCTCCCTACTTTACTAGCTCTGTTGTTTAATGACGGGCACTAACAGAACTGACAGCATTGAGTCTGGTAACAAGCCATGTATCATGAAGATGACATTTTTTTTAAATCTATTTAAAATTAGCATCCATTAAAAAATCCTTTAAAAATAGTTATTTAATAAATATTCAATAAAACACAAGTGTAAGTTCATAAACTGAATTGTATATTAAGTAGGCAATTTAATTTATTAACCTAAAAACCCAGAGTCCCCCCCCCCCCCCCCCACCATATCAGGATGGTTTGACCCACACGCTAACGGTGATGACCCGTCTATCACTGCCGGCTCACATCATGACGTTGTGGTTGAATGCAATGCTGCAATGCTGCTGAAACACGGACACTAGCACACACACCCCATCTCCAACTTTTCTCTGCTCACGCCGCTAGAGCTCCGTTGCAGACGCGCGCCTCGCTCAGCGTAACGTGCGCACACAGTGACTTTTACTAACACCCCCCCCCCCCCCCCCCCCCCCTTGATACACCTCATGTGACTTAATCATCATTGGCACATTACTTCAATATCGTCCACCTTATACAAGTCACTCTTGATACAAGGTACCATAATAATGTTGCCATAACTCAGCATTATGGTCTGTTCCTGAAATGCCATCAACAGTGCATGGCAAATATGTTGTACAGTTGTTAAGAGCTAAGAGTTGTTAAGTGTTCGGTAGTAGACACAGCCTGTGTCTGCCTCCCAGACTGATGGTGGAAGTTGGTTCCATAAAAGAGGAGCTTGATAACTGAAGGCTCTGGCTCCCATTCTACTTTTTAAGACCCTATGAACCACAAGTAGTTCCGCATTTAGTGAGTGCAGCTCACTAGTGAGGCAATATGGTACTACAAGCTCCTTAAGATATGATGGTGCATCAACAATTGAGGCTTTGAAGGTTAAGAGAATAATTTTAAATGTCATTCTTGATTTTACAGGGAGCCAGTGCAGAGCAGCTAATACAAGGGGTTATGTGATCTCTTTTCTTAGTTTTAGTGAGTATGCAATGTTGACCAGTTGACCAAGTGTAGGCCTAGGATACAAATGAGAGGATTGAGCTCAATAGGACATTTTATTATGGAGGATATTTGGTTCCCAATTTCAATCCAAAAGTTATTCATTTCCGGGCAGAGCCAAAAATGCACATAAGTATAACAAACATGCTGCTTACACCTTAAACATACACCAGACCAGTCTGTCATATTTTCTCCTAGTATATGGGGTAGTTTGTAATTTATGTATAATTTTAAATTAAATTTCTTGGGATTTGTAACTACTACATATTTGTTTGCTATTTAACACAATTGTTTTTCATTGGTGATGGAACATTACTGATCAGTAATTGTAGTTTTGGGTAGCCCATATTTATCCTGAAGTTGATAAAAATACTTTATGGTACCACTTTTATAGAAGTAATTTATCACCTGGATTCCAGGTGTGTTCCATTCTTTAAAACCAGGGTCAATACAGGAAGGGATACAATTGGGGTTATTAACAATCTGTACATAAAGAGTATTTTCTATCAATAGAAGACACATTTGTTACCCTAATCTTTGTGCTTAGAATGTTACTCACAATGAAGTTGTCACTAGTGCCTATTGTTTGTTTAACAGTATTTAAGAAAAGCGCACTTGATAATGACATACATTCTTGTATTCCGAAGTCTAACCATATTAATGTGCGGTCTTGCGCCACCCATTCCGATACATTTTTCAGTTGTATTGACCTGAAATATTATTGAATATTCGGTACTGCTAGACCCCCATTTACCACGGGCAGTTGGAGTTTCTCTAATCTTATTAGGGAGTTTATTTTTACAAATAAATTTAGCTACGGTTCTATGCAAATCTCTAAAAAAGTTATTTGTGATGTCATTAGGTCACAATTGCAAGGGGTACAACATTCTAGGGAGTATATTCATTTTAATAACAGCTATGCGTCCCAACCAAGAAATTGGGAGTGGAAGCCATCTAAGTAAGTCCAATTTCATCTGTTTAAGGATAGGAGACAGATTCATTTTCACCAGGTCTTCCAATTTGTAGCAGACGTAGATTCCCAGGTATTAAAAAGATAGATAGATTAAATGGAGATATTAGGTCCGGGTCTCTACTGCTTCAAAGTGGCAGTTGATTTATCCACATTGATCTTATAGCCAGAGAAACTGCCAAAGTCACTGATTAATTTGAGCACAGAGGGAATGGATTGTTTAGGTTTATGGAGAAATAGCAGTATATCATCTTCGTACAGTGAAATAATGTGCTCCATTTTCCCACTGTTAATGCTTTTAATAAGTGGATGTATTCAAATAGCCTCGGCCAGAGGTTCAATGACAGTTGTGAACAGAAGTGGACAACCTTGACGAGTGCCACGCTCAAGATTGAACCGGGAAGAAGAGAGGCTGTTTGCCATAACTATTGCTTGTGGAGAGGTGTACAGTAATTTTACCCAGCTGTTAAATGTATCGCCCAGGAGGGAATGTCAAGGAACAGACACAGAAACTCCCAAATAAGTTTCACAACATCAGTACTCTGGTCAACAGTGAGATGAGACAAGTAGTGGGGCAATTGGGACACTACCTCAGTATTACTTAGCCTGGACCCCTGAGTGGTAGCATTTCGCATCACCAACCCATCTTCATCGCCATCGACAGGCGAGCTTACCGTGGAAATGGCTGCCACGGTGAGAGAGTCGTCTCCTGGGTCTCCGGTGACACTGGGTGAACTACGCTGGAATGGTACAGTTTCATTATGTTCACATGGCACACTCTATTCTTTCGCCTCCGGTCTCAAATTTGAATCACATCATTGAGCTTCTTCTCCACAACGTAAGGACAGGAAAACTTAGGAGAGAGTGCAGAACCAGGTATAGTTCTGTGAAGACAGGCAAAACAATCAAAACTATGACATCTGGCTCAAACAAATGTGTGACTGCTCATGATCAAATCTCTTCTTCATCCTTGCCTGGGAAGAGGTCAGGGCCTCCCTCGCTAAAGAACAAGCTAGATGGAGGCGCTCTTTGAGCTTGCGGACGTAGTCTGGAATACTTCAGACCTTCTTTATGGTTATGACCAGTTGTTCTTTAAGACATTTCAAACGACCCCTAACTTAATGTCCGAAAACCAATTCAGCAGGGCTGAAACCTAGGGACTCCTGTACAGCTTCTTCGCAGGCAGCGAACATAACTAGTGGAACACTGTCATCCCAATCCCTCTCTGATTTGTGCCATATCAAGATAATCTATTGCTGCTTTAATGATTATTTGAATCCTTTTGGTTTTGGACTCAAACTCAGCAGTTGCATTTATCACCCCTGCTAGGAAAGTTACCATATTCTCAGGGGTGCACATAACTGGTACACAGGTACGCATACGCAAAATCAATCAACAATGCGTAATGCCACTTGTGTTCCTCCACGCCTTTGCGTACCTGACCGATCTGATGTTGATCGTCTCTACAGCAGCACGTCATTAAAACATGTCATTCTGTCTCTATGTGTCGCGTGAACACGTCTTGCGCGCCGTAGAGCTCGCACATCGGGACTGAACTCCTTCTCCACCCTTAACAGCCTCATGTTCAATTCAAACCTGGCACACCTTGTGTCTCCTTTGCACAACACTCTTGGCAGTTGAAACATCTCATTATTTTGGCATAAACTCCCTCACTTTGTGTTTAACAAATCCAAAATATAGTTATGTTGGCCTTTCCCATCAAACTCTACCAGAATTGTTTCAGTTTCCTTTTGTTTCACTCCTTGTCATTCTCTTAGCACCATGCTCTGCTACGTATTCTTAAGTTCTATGCCAGATCCTCCATGAACACTCAAGGTAATCCTGATAGTTTATTTTGTATAGCCCATTCTCACAAATTATAAATTTGTCTCAGAGTGCTTTACAATCTGTATACATAGATATCCCTGTCCCAGAACCTCACATCGGATCAGGAAAAACTCCCATACAACCCTTTACGGGGAAAAAAGGGAAGAAACATTCAGGAGAGCAACAGAGGAGGATCCCTCTTCAGGATGGACAGGTGCAATAGATGTAATGTGTACAGAGGGACAGATTTAGAGTTAAGACACATTCAATAAATATGACAGTGTATGAATAGCTCGTAGTCGGCATATTCCACGATGGAGACCTCCACGAACCATTAAAAAACCATTCATTATAGCAATAATTTCCTTATTAACCAGGGATTTAATATCGTGGAGGATGAATAGTTTCTTCAGTGAAACATCAGATTGGTAAAACAAGGTGCATTAGAGACCCCATTGGTCCTGTCATCTTTACCACTGAACAGCAGAACCAGTGGCCTTGGGAAACTGACTCACATTCAAATGTGTCACTCTGGAGGCTGGGGGCATTTTATACATTCTACAAAAAAAACGTAATTCACCTTTTAAAGTCTTTTGTATATGACACACAACCCCACCTGTTCTACATCAAACATTCCAGAACAATCACAGCTCTATGGAATGAGTCTCCTTGTCCTCCTCGTGTTCTGTCTTCTCTGGCTGATGGCAAATGAGCCTCACCTGTGAGGTGGGCGGGTCCTTTGTCATTTACTGAGTGTTCGTTGGTCGTTTTTTTCTCAAAAATGTTGACAGACAAAGGATTTACAAATCACAGTGATGGGTCAGTGTGACGAGTTGAAGGGAAGATTATATGAATATGCAAGTCATTTTATCAATACAATGTTGTCATTGAGGATTTGGAGTCTTTTATTGTGTTTTCTGATTTATATTAGAATTGATGCATGTTTGTAACAATAATTAATATGCCTGTGTGTTCAATTGCTAATTGATTCCTGTATCAGGGTAAACTTAACTACAACAGAGATGTGTATAAAAGTACAAAGTCAGTCAAAGTAGGCCTATTACTGTGTGAATTCAAGCAGATGATGCCTATCATTTCACTGGATAATTCTTAAAACTAATTGGAATCAAACATGTACAGATTTGTCATGTTTTATTTCCATATGGTGTGTATGTGGATTGCAAAGAAGAAGGCTACTTCTGACGAAGATAATTGAGAATTTAGCATACCTAGCTCGAAGAATTTAATTGCAACTACTACATGAAGCTATGCTGTGAAGGTAAGGCAAAATCACAATTAAATGTAAATACCATCTCGACTTCCGCCAGAAGGTGGAGGCTTCTTCCGCGATTGCGTACGTCACTCCCGGCTTTTATTTTCGCGGGTGCCGTGAACAGATTTGCGTCACTTCCGCTAAGTGGTTAACGTAAGTGTTCCATTTGATATCAGCACTTATCAGCGATGCAGTGCACTACAGATGTCAGTGCACTGTATTTCAGTGCACTGTATTGTAGTGTACTTCGTAAAGTGTTCGGTAGTAGACACAGCCTGTGTCTGCCTCCCAGACTGATGGTGGAAGTTGGTTCCATAAAAGAGGAGCTTGATAACTGAAGGCTCTGGCTCCCATTCTACTTTTTAAGACCCTAGGAACCACAAGTAGTTCCGCATTTAGTGAGTGCAGCTCACTAGTGAGGCAATATGGTACTACAAGCTCCTTAAGATATGATGGTGCATCAACAATTGAGGCTTTGAAGGTTAAGAGAATAATTTTAAATGTCATTCTTGATTTTACAGGGAGCCAGTGCAGAGCAGCTAATACAAGGGGTTATGTGATCTCTTTTCTTAGTTTTAGTGAGTATGCAAGCTGCAATCCAGCAATGTTGACCAGTTGTTGACTCACTTGATGTCGATCAGCTGCTGATTCAGCGATTTTAATCGGAGAGGGATCCTCCTCCGTTGCTCTCCTGTGTTTCCTTATCCGATGTGAGGTCATGGGTCAGGGATGTCGTATGTGTATAGATTGTAAAGGCCTCTGATGCAAATTTGTAATTTGTGATAATAGGCGATACAAAATAAACTGAATTGAATTCATTTGAAATTGATGTAATGAACACAAACACAGGGGCGCTAGATGTTCCGTTTGTGGAAGGTCTACAACAAGTATAAAGCAGAATTAGTGGTTGTTCTTCCGTGGTGGATGGTGGAAATTATAATGGTTTTATGGAGACAAGCCACAGAGATAAGCTCTGCCCCTACACTTTTGGTGTAAATGTGGCTTAAAGCCACTAGGGGGAGAACGAGGGAACATGTTCGGACGCGTGTTCTGCCACAAACAAATTCATTGTCCAATGCGCTTGTGTCTTTTTCTGTGCTTTTAATCCTGGCTGCGAGACATCGTAGCATAACATTTACCAACGTCCAATACAATTTCAATACATTATGTTACTTACCGCACAACACAGGATTACCTTGACATTAACACCTTGACACAACCACGGTCAAAAACTATTTGCTTCTCATCCTCTAGTAGTAGTAGTAGTAGTAGTATTTTGTATTTAAGTATTTAGCATTGTGTTTTTATTTTTTATTTTTATCTTTTATTTTTCTTAATGCTCTAATGTACACCCACTGCTGTGATCCTGACATTTCCCCACTGTGGGACTAATAAATGAATATCTTATCTTAACTTATCTTATCGTATCATTAACAGGCACCCACCTATATGCCTTTTAATGGTACTGTGCCATCCTGTGGTCAAATGTAGGAAGTGCATGTCCCAATTCACCCGGCGTTTCCCTCAAAGATAGTAGAAAGCAACATAACTACATTTTGGTTCCAAGAGGGGCCACTGAGTCTAGTGCTATTTTCAGTGAGCCTGTAGCACTATTGAGGAGAGGATCAATCCGCGACGGACTAAAGTTAGCACAGGAGTCCTCTGTCATATTGAGATATGGTATTGAATCAAATGTAAAAGGAAAGCTTCTTTACATTTAGCTACAGCACTGTTAGCTAGACATCTGGTGTACATTTTTCTGGCGTACCTTGGACCAACGGTGTACACTCCTTTAGTTTAAATGAAGTAATGGTCTGACGGAAGAGGGTTCTGAGGGAAGACCACCAAATGTTCAATTTCAATGTAAGAACAAGGTTGAGGGTGTGGCCAGGACAGTGAGTGGGTTTCTGTACTCTTTGACAGAAGTGGTCGAGTCCAACACTGAGATAAATGCAGCACTAGGGCAATCATTATCAAGTATTCTTCAACCAAATCCATTTTTTATTTCTTCACAAGATGAAATGTCTTTTGGGAGCATAACAGGTGGACATTTTTCAGGCACTAAAGTGATTAAAGCGTACATTGTTAATGCTGCACTAAGGCAATCATCATCATCAACATTCACATGAATATTACAATCTCCTACAATAATAACCTATATAGTTATAATAACTAAACTTGATAAAAACTCAGAAGATTCACCGAGCATTTCTGAATATGGACATGGTGGCCGGTAAATTATCACACATAGAATTGGATGTAATGTTTTCCAGGTTTGACTAGACTAAGAATAAGGCTTTCAAATGAGTTGTAGTTTAATTTAGGTTTAGTATTTATTAACAGGCTTGAGTCAAAGATGGCTGCTACTTCACCTTATCGGCCGGTGCCTCGAGGAATGTGAATATTAATATGACTTGGAGGAGTTGATTCATTAGGATGACATACTTCATGATTCAGCCAGGTTTCATAAGACATAAATCAATGTGATTGTCTGACATTAAATCAATTACTTATACAGCTTTAGATTAAATATATATAATATTTAGGACTCCACATTTAATAGTCCTGTTTTGTTGCACTGCTGAAATAGTGGTGTTAGATAAGTTTGACTGAGGGTTAAGATTCATAACTTAATGTGTTAATTAAACTTTAACGTTGAACTATGTGGTATCTTTTTACTTTTGACCGAATTGTTTGCAATTACATGTGTAATATAACTATATGTACTTATATATATATATATATATATATATATATATATATATATATATATATATATATATATATATATATATATATATATATATATATGCCGCCTTCGACACCATCTCCCACACCATCCTCCTTGATCGTCTAGCCTCCATTGGAATTTCAGATACACCCCTTTCATGGTTTCACTCATATCTCTCTGGCCGTACTCAGTTCATTCAGTTAAAATCATTCACATCACATCACTCCCCCCTCTCCTCCGGTGTTCCCCAGGGCTCTATCCTTGGTCCTATCCTGTTTATCATTTACCTCCTCCCACTTGGACTCATTTTCCGCAAACATAATATTCAATTCCACTGTTACGCGGACGACACCCAACTCTATGTTTCCTCCAAACCCTCTTCCACTTCCCCGCCCCCCTCCCTCTGTGCCTATTTACAGAAAATCAAATACTGGTTCACCTCAAACTTCCTCAAATTGAACAGCAATAAAACCGAGGTTGTCCTCATCGGCTCCAAGTCCACTCTCACCAAGCATCCCAGTTTCACCCTCATAATAGATAACTCCTCGGTCTCCCCCTCCCCTCAGGCTAAGAGTCTGGGTGTCGTCCTCGACAGCACACTGTCATTCCACACTCACATCAACACCACCATCCGGTCTGCCTACTTCCACCTCCGAAATATCAACCGCCTCCGCCCTTCACTCACACCCAACAGCACCGCAATCCTGGTCCACTCTCTTGTCACCTCCCGCCTGGATTACTGCAATTCCCTCCTCTTTGGTCTCCGCCACAAACTCCTCCATAAACTCCAACTGGTCCAGAACACTGCGGCCCGCATCATCACCAAGACCCCTTCTATCTGTCACATCACCCCTGTTCTACGACAACTCCACTGGCTTCCCATCAAACAGCCATCCATAACCTCTCCCCTCCATACCTGTCTCACCTCCTCCAAATCAACATCCCCACCCAGTTTCTCAGGTCTGCCTCCTCCATCAACCTGACTGTCCCCCTAGCTCGTCTGTCCACCATGGGGTCAAGAGCCTTCAGCCGCTCTGCCCTTCGTCTCTGGAACTCCCTTCCCCCTGACATCAGAAACATTGACTCTATCATTTTATTCAAAACCCACCTCAAAACTCACCTTTTCAGGCAGGCCTATGCCTGACGTGTTCCTCTTTTGGTTGCTCTGCTGCAGATTGTTCTGTTTTTAACTGTGCTGCTTTTTAATTGTGTCCATTTAAAAATAAAAAAAAGTTGTACGGCAACCTTGAGTGCCTTGAAAGGCGCCTTATAAAACCAATGTATTATTATTATATATATATATATAATATATATATATATATATATATATATATATATATATATATATATATATATATACAGGACTGTCTCAGAAAATTAGAATATTGTGATAAAGTTCTCTATTTTCTGTAATGCAATTAAAAAAACAAAATGTCATGCATTCTGGATTCATTACAAATCAACTGAAATATTGCAAGCCTTTTATTCTATTAATACTGCTGATTATGGCTTACAGCTTAAGAAAACTAAAATATCCTATCTCTAAATATTATAATATTTCCTTAGACCAAGTGAAAAAAAGGATTTATAACAGCAAAACAAAATCAAACATTTGAAAATGTCCATTAATGCACTCAGTACTTGGTTAGGAATCTTTTTGCACGGATTACTGCATCAATGCGGCGTGGCATGGAGGCAATCAGCCTGTGGCATTGCTGAGGTGTTATGGATGCCCAGGATGCTTCAATAGCGGCCTTTAGCTCATTTGCATTGTTGGGTCTGGTGTCTTTCAGCTTCCTATTCACAATACCCCACACATTCTCTATGGGGTTCAGGTCAGGGGAATTGGCAGGCCAATCGAGGACAGTAATGCCATGGTCAGTACACCAGTTACTGGTGGTTCTGGCACTGTGGGCAGGTGCCAGATCATGCTGGAAAATGAAATCCTCATCTCCATAGAGCTTTTCATCAGACGGAAGCATGTAGTGCTCTAAAATCTCTTGGTACACAGCTGCATTTACTCTGGACCTGATGAAACACAGTGGACCAACACCAGCAGCTGACATGGCTCCCCAAACCATCACTGACTGTGGGAACTTCACTGGATTTCAAGCAACTTGGATTTTGCTCCTGTCCAGCCTTTCTCCAGACTCTGGCGCCTTGACTTCCAAATGAAATACAACACTTGCTTTCATCTGAAAAGAGGACTTTGGACCACTCTGCAACTGTCCGCTGCTTCTTTTCCCCTTGCAGGTGTTTCGAGTTAATTAGACGATTCAAGTGATTAGTTGAATACCCTACTAGTATATTTTTTCATGATATTCTAAAATTTAGAGATAGGATATTTGAGTTTTCTTAAGCTGTAAGCCATAATCAGCAATATTAAAAGAATAAAAGGCTTGCAATATTTCAGTTGATTTGTAATGAATCCAGAATGCATGACATTTTTGTTTTTTTAATTGCATTGCAGAAAATAAAGAACTTTATCACAATATTCTAATTTTCTGAGACAGTCCTTTATACATATATATATATATATATATATATATTTTATTTTGTACACAATATATATATATATACAATCATATGTGTATGATTATTTTATTCTGAGTTGTGTATAAAAATAAATACAAATATATATATATATATATATCCACACACAATTCACAATTAAATAATTATATTTAAAGGATAATGAAAAAAGCAGGGTTGTCATATTTTGTTTGACTGTAAAAAATCATTTACAGTGAATAATTGGAGAAAGAACAGCTGATGTGGTGACATCAATTCAGCTGCTGTTCCAATCGCAGAAAGACCGTCCTCCCGTCCTCTCATCCTTCAGAAGTCCAGACTCCAAAAGAACACAAGTCAGTACTCGGTGTACTTTGAATTGAGAAATGGCTACAGTCTCTATAGAGTTGTGGGTGGGTAAATGGAATTCCAGAGACGGGTGTAAGACTACAACTCTGCTTCCACTGATTTGAACCCTGGGTTATCATGGATTAAGTCCATTAATCAACTTGTTCTTGTTATTTGCAGAAATGAGACCCACTCCATCCAAAGTGGGATAAATGACATCTCCCCTTATCAGATCAGGTTTTCCCCAGAAAGTCTACCAGTTATCAACATAGCCGATATTGTTTGCTGGGCACCACCTCAACAACCAGCAGCTATACATGTCATCATTGATACAATTAATGTTGAACCAGTTTTAAAAAATTGGAGTTTTAGTCACTTAAAAATGGCATGGTAAAATAGGGTCCAGGATGAACTTGTATGCATCCAACTCGTTAACTTTAAGACCAAAAAAAAAATTAAGTCTCTTTGAAATTTGATGCAGTAAAGTACACCTAACAACTTTCTAAATACTGTACAGACCAAGGTGTCAAAAAGCGCTTCACTAGACACCATCTGCAATCTACTTTCTCGTTACCTGATATTTTCAAATCAACACATTAATCACCAGCCTTTCCCAAAACACATTCAATACTCCGTTGTAACCTTTATTAGTAACTCAAAGTCCTTAGTGGCCATACAAAAGCTAAAAAAATAACAAGAGGACACAAATCCTTTGAGTTTGTTCTTAGAAAATCTTTCTGTATTTACATGTTTGAACAGACAAGCAGGTACAGACAAAGAGTGCTTATATACAGAGCAGCACAAGATGTTAAAATGAGTGCTAAAATGAGATGGTATTTACAGATGGACTACAGCGGAAAGTACAGACTAAGAACAAGCTTTATCACAAAACATCTGGTACTCTACACAGTATCACAAATTCCATGAACTGTACAGTTAAAAACCAAACGATGGTAAATCTACATGAAATCCAATGTTTCTCCAATTGAGAAGCAATGAATTATATATATTTACATTACATATACATATATAGTGTAAGAATGTATATTTTCATACATATATAGCTACCTATGGTGCAAAAGCAGCAAAATAAAGTAGAATGTATGGAATTCATTACTACAAAATAAAAGTGTTGTGCTAAATAAGCTGACAAAATAATGTTACACCATGCATGACCAATATACTGGCAAAAAAAAGTTGAGCATTGGTAAATAATGTTCCCTCAAAGTCCTAACGGTCTAAAGTGAACAGAGGGTTACTGGCCAGTCATTCAATAACAGAAGAGATTGTCAATAATACTTCAAGTTCATGCAAAAATAAAAAATGAAAAAATAAACGTTTTCCCTGTTGACCAACCCAGCTGTGCAACTTTCCCTTCATTGTGACTCGGAAGGAGCGAAACAAAAGGAGGGGGGGTTTTCCTGTGCAGGTTATGGAATAGAGTCGGAGCGCAGTACGGGCACTTGGTGGGGAGGGACAGTCTCCATGTCGGTCTCGTCCGGGTTGAAGGGGCTGCTCACTGTGGCAGTGTTAGGGGGTTGTGTGATGATGGTGGGGGTGACGGGGACGGTGCTGGCCACACTGCTGCTGGAGCAGCTGGTGGCAGGCACTGTGGTCTGCTCCTCTTTGGGCTGCTTACTGGCAAACTCTGTGATGCTGAAGACAAACTGGAGACAACCAAGTTTGATGTAGCTGCCATGGTGAAGCAGGGCCGTGCCCTCCCAACCCGCCCCGCTGCCGCCGATCAGACTGGAGCTGCTCGCCTTACAGCTGCACGACAGCTCAGAGCTGCCCTGCGACTGGCTGCTCATCACTCCACCAGCCGGCAACAAACCCACCAAGGAGCAGGGGCCCTTGTCATCCTCTCGCTTTTTACTGCGACCTGAACAGAGTAGAACACAGGGAGAACTTGCTTTCACAGAGTACTTTTCTAGATTTAATTTTTCACTGCAAGATATTTAGCTGCCACGCCATCATCGGCAATAAAACATAAACAGTGTTGTTTTGCAGGATCCTTTTTTATACTATACTTTGTCAATTAACCACCAATATTTTTTTTTAAACATGCGTCGAGTGCATAAATGTGTGGTTACTATTGACAAGCGCATGGCTTGTTAAAAATGGCAGATATGTGTAGGATGTTTGATATTTGCTGGATGTGCTAGTAAGAATTCTCTCTGACCAATCAGTGGTTTGCAGTGTTTAACCTCCATCTGTTCATATCGGCTCAGCTTGTTTGGAGCCTTTACCTTTGAGATGCCAGAAAAAAAAGTTAATACTAGTTGGTTCACTCCAGCCTCACAAAAAAAAAAAAATTCTCACTTTGGTGTGCGTGTGCGTGTGTGTGTGTGTGTGTGATAACATTTCCTTTCCAACACCAGTATCATCCTGTGAACAATTTTAGTGCTTCTTTACACTGAAAGAGCACGCCTCTAGAGTCTCTGAGTATAATTGTTCTGACAGCATCACTGTTGACCCACCAAACTGCACATTCCATGAATACTGGAGAGTGTGTGAGAATGAGATGTACTAACGTATGATGCCTTGGACTTTGGCCACCAGTCCGCTTGGTGGAGATGGAGAGGCCTTCTCTGAGAAGTCACATGAGTAGAGAACGTTGTCCACTGTGGTGCCATGCTCACTGTAGTTGAGCAACTCATAATGCTTGGTATTCTAAAAAGGACACACACAGAATCCATTTACACTATATCCAACAACAGAACCTAATGTGTCCAAAAGGCAGAGGTGGAGAATTACAATAACATACATAACATTTAGGAACTACAACCATTCAGGAGCCCATACCTCATCATAGAAAATACAAGCGTGTTTCCCCGATATGTAGTTGCAACGACCATAGTTTGTAAGGCACACGTCCATGTCAGCACCTTTACAAAAACATTAGAACATTAGTGCGTTAGTCTTGTGTAAAAATCAAATAATGTTTAATAAGACAAAGTCAAGATATAGCGATAGTTTCCAGTTTTAGTCTTGTGTCAATTACATTAAAAATAATTCCACTGAGAAAATGAGACATTTTTTTTGCCTTGTTAAATTTATCAAATGATAAATATGAGTACAAAGTATGAACAAATCTCTTGTAGAAAAGGGAAATAGTGACCGTGAGCTCTGGCAGTCTTTCAAAATAAGTTTCTTAATGCAAATATATAAACTATTCCTATGAACTTCCATTGAGAATACAAACATCATTTTTGACCAATGTTGAGCATTATTATAAAACGGGTATGTAATAGAGATGCACAGACTTCATTTTTCTTTACCAATTCTGATTTTCGGCAGTGCTCCTGACAAAAAATGTTAAAATGTTTTTTTTTTAAAACTCAGTTGATGAATACATGTAAATATTGAATTATAATGCATAACAGGCAACAATATGAAACAAAACCATTCAGCAAGTTACTGGTGACCCATTTTATGAATCAGAGGGTAAGAGAGTTAAAATAGTTATCAAGCTCCTCTTTTATGGAACCAGCTTCCAATTTCAGTCCGGGAGGCAGACACAGTCACCACATTTAAGAGTAGACTTAAGACTTTCCTCTTTAACAGAGCTTATAGTTAGGGCTGAATCAGGTTTGCCCTGGTCCAGCCCCTGGATATGCTGGTATAGGCTTATAGCTGCTGGGGACATTTTAGGATGCACTGAGCACCTCTCTCCTCTTTTCTTTCTCCTATGGATGAATCTTCATCTCAATCACACATGACTAACTCTGCTTCTCCCCGGAGTCCTTTGGACTTCACGTCTCATGGGGTCATCGGACCCTATGAGACGGCATAGATCCCATCTGCTGATGGATCATCAAGGTTTGGGTCGTGAGTTCCTGCCACCAGCTGTGCCACTGCCCTGCTGGGACTTCGCCCACTGTTGAGACTCCGCCCACTCCTCCTCTCTGCCTCCATCTCCAAACTCTCCATCGTGGAATATGTCTAAATATGAACTATTGATAAACTCTGTCAAATTCATTGAATGTATTTTAACTCTAAATCCTTTCCTTCTGTACACATTACATCGATTGCATCCATCCATCCTAGAGAGGGATCCTCCTCTGTTGCTCTCCTGAAGGTTTCTTCCCTTTCTTTTCCCCCTGAAGGGTTATTTGGGAGTTTTTCCTGATCCGATGTGAAGTTTTGGGGCAGGGATGTCTATCTGTACAGATTGTAAAGCACTCCGAGACAAATTTGTAATTTGTGAAACTGGGCTATACAAATAAACTGAATTGAATTAAAATGTAACAAGCCATGAAGGTTCTAGAAAATCAAGAATTCATAAAAAAAAATTAAACTGGCCTCAAGTGCTTGCTTAGTTTTCTTATTGACAGTTTTCTATATCTGGTGCTCCGGACCCATTTCAGTTGGTTTCAAAGTATTCGAAGATTTGATAGTCAACCCTACTCACCATTCAGGCACCAAGTTAAAGAAAACATATCGGTGCACCACTGCTGGAGCATGTCATTGTGATACAGTCAGCACATCTCACCTGATCCTATGTATAAAGTCCTATAGCACATGCTGACAGCTCCTCCTTTTCCTGTCAGAGGGTAGAAGACTGCTCGGGCCTGCACCTTCTTCTGACCTGGAAGGAAGAGTTTCAGCTTGTGAACTTTGGAAATGTATTTTTTTTAAAGTCTTTATATTAGTCATTAAATGGCACTCCCATCCAGTGTTTCCAGAGTCATTTTTTTCAGGGAACCCAACAGGATCACAACCCAAATCATTTTAGGGCTTATATATTAATCATGAGAAGAGCAAACTGCTGACTGATTTTACTGCCGTTTAATGTTATTAAAATATATTAAATACTATGGAAGAGGTTATGCAAAATTATTTGGCAGCCTAATAAAATGAACTCCGACCCACCTGTGGCAGGAAATGAGATTAAAAATAATAATAAAATAACAGTGCGAGAGCTAAGTAGCGTCTTACTGTCAGTGCAGGGCAACGGGGTTTTGGGGGCAGCGCCGGTGGTTGGGGGAGGCGGAGTGCTGGGCACTTTGGGCGGGAAAAGCTGCTGGATCCTCTGCCAGGCCAGGAGCTTGACCATCTCTGCATCCAATTTGTCCAGCTCAATTCCTACACACACACACACACACACACACACACACACACACACACACACACACACACACACACACACACACACACACACACACACACACACACACACACACACACACACACACACACACACACACACACACACACACACACACACACACACACACACACACACACACACACACACACACACACCCACACACACACACACACCCACACCCACACACCACACCCATTACGTTTACTTCATCACAGCATGACATTTATAGAACACAACAATGGTTCAGTATGGTCAGATGTCAGTATTGAGTAAGCACACTTACCTCTTTCCTCATCCTTTCGATCTTTCAGGCAGCCTGACAGGTTGGTGATGGAGAGAGTGCTGGGCAGCAGTGATCCCACAAGTTCAGGACCGGCCTTAATGTCTGCAGAGGAGAAACATGTCGGGACGGCTTGTGATCAGACAGCTGAGGCGGATGTGGAGACTTGCACATCAGACTGGATGTGAACTTTATTCATACATGTAGAACCACCAATTTCAAACAACATATTATGCCATTTAAATGCATTTGTGTACAAAAGACAAGCTATTCCTAACTGCAGCACATTTAGCTCCATTTGTTTTATCTTCTCCCATTGTTTGTCATATGTTTTGCCACTGGCCACAAGAGGGAGCTCGTCGACTATAAAGTATCTCAGTGAAAGTGGCGCGTAGTGCATAGCAGACATTTTGAAAAGAGTCAATACTCTGCAAAAATGACCAGACTTGAAGGAACACTGTACAAAGGATCATTTGTTTGATTGCTGCAGATGCATAAGCCCTGTTGCTCCTCATGCTTTTAGTCTGATCTTTACTACTATGGGTAGACTAACTTTCCAAAACACAAAAATGACCTCAAGAATATCAACTACTACAACAAAGAACATAATAAATCAAGAGTAGTACCATCCTGCGCTGACATTAATGAGTTAAGTTTGAGGCGTTTTTTTATTTGCCCTACATATATTGGCTTTCTATGTTTTAACTAGGCAGATGAAGTATGTCACCAGACTACATTCTTTAAATAGTCTGATGGTTCCTGTGACTTACCTTCGCTAACTATCCTAAATCAAATTAAAATAAAGTTATATGAACAAGAAAGACAATAGGCACATCTAGACCGAGTGCCAATATGCTTCTCACAGAGGAGAACGGCACACTTCGAAGTTATGCATCTATAGACAATGGAATTGTTGAAAACTTTCAATAAAATGCATTCTAAAATCCAGAGATTAACATTTTATAATGATCCCTACAGAACCTCAAAATTATCCTGAGAAGCTAATCATGAGGGAGCAGTTTATTGGTTCAGGAGTCTGTACCTGGAGTAGAGGATGATGACGACCCCAGCTTGGTTTGGTCGCGCTCCTGGTTGCTTTTAGTTGGAGTGAATGAGCGGTTGCTGCTGGTGATTGAGTAGGTGGGCTTTTCGTCACTGCTCATGCACTCCTCCTGGAGCTCTGCCAGGCTCATGTGGTTCTGCTGCCCACTGTGGGGCCATATCGTCAGGGCAGTGGGACAGTTTTTCTGCGCACAGGCCTTTGTGGCACTTTCAAGCTCCTTTTTCACCATTTCTGCTCCTATGTGGTTCACCAGCCCAGTGGCAGGAGCTAGGAAGTGGGGTGTTGTGGGCGTCAGTCTGTGCTGCAGCTCAGCCTGTCTCCATGAGTCTGATGTACTGTTGCAGTCTACAGGTCTGTTGGCTTTGGTTGGCTGAAAGTCCTCTGCTCGAGGTCCATTGGGTTTCCTACAGTTTTGACATGGTGGTGTGTTGCATTTACAAATGCCCAGCTCTGCAAGCCTGTCCCTTGAAAGAGAAGCCCCCTGGGGGTCATCAGGTGTACTGCAGTGTTTAGAGCAGGAGTCAAGGGAAGAAGTCCTTTCAAAGGAAGTTTTCATGTCTTCAGACATTATACATGATTTAGCAGTGGATTTCTGCTCAGAAACCCAGTCTGCAGACACTGGTACTGATGACAAGGTGGTTGCTGTGGATGAAGCCTTCTGCTTAATGGATAGGTGTCGCATGATGCTGCACTGGAGGGCGATGACGTCCTGAAGCCACTGTTTAACACACCAGAACCAGGTTTTAACAGAGGAAGCAACCATCATTTCCTATCTAATAGAGACACACATGCCATAGGAAGAAATCAAAAGCTTGATTTAGAAAAAAGTTGAAGGTAAATCGATTTTTCCTCTGGGCCTTTTTATACCCATTTACTGTTTGAAAGGCTTGAATGTACACTGCAAGGTTAGCTTAACTTCAAGACTTTAAAAAAGTGAAGATGTCCACAATCAAGGCAAATATCACCTTCATGCCGAATTGCTGTATTAGAATTTGATTCATTCACTTTGCTTGCAGAAATCAAATAAGCAATGAATGCTTCTACCTGCATGGACATGATAATTCTACATACGAGCAACACTCTTCCCCAAATCCCAGAGGCTTTTTTTATACACAGAGCAGACAAGATACAAGCCGCTGCTGCAGGCGACTCTTGTTAGACTGAAAAATGACAACCAATATTTGACAAACCGTGCCACATAGTAGTCTGCTTACCTCCTGCTGCTCTGCTTCCGAGGTTGGGTGCTTTGAGGGCTGGTTATCAGGCACACCGCTACAAACCAGCTCCAACTGGCGCACCCCCGCAGGAGTCAGCATGGGGGGAGGATTCTTGTAGTGGGACTTGATGGCATCTGGCACCTGTGTGCAAACAGTGATTGGAAGAAATAACGCAAATGCTCGGACTAAACTTTTCAGATCATTGTGATTGCTCTGAATGAACAGGGTAACTCACAAATCGATTGGGTTTTGGTACCGTGCCACAGTAGATTTAGACCTAAGTACATTCTTCTTAAATTTCAACTTATTGATAACCGATTTAGCAGATTGATCTCAATTTGTAAACAATGAAGCCTCGATGACCACCATAGTTAGTCACGGAGTTCCTCAAGGTTCTGTCTTTGGACCAATTTCATTTCTCTTTTTTATTTGGGCAATATTATCAGAAAAAAATTCCATAAAATCTCATTGTTATGCAAATGATACTCAATTATATCTATCGATCAAACCAGACGAGACCAACCAGCTCAGTAGAATTCAAGCATTTCTTAAAGACATAAAAACATGGATGACCTGCAACTTCCTGATGTTAAACTCTGACCAAACTACAGTTATTTTATATTTGTTTGTGATGTGGTTTTTGTAGATGTCATTGCCCAGGCATCCAACACCACTGTAAAGAATCTTGGTGTTATCTTTGATCAGGACTTGTCCTTTAACTCCCACGTGAAGAACATCTCAAGCACTGCATTTTTTCATCTACGTAATATTTAAAAAATTAGACAAATCTTGTCTCAAAAAGATGGAGAAAAAACGTTTCACATGTTCATTACTTCTAAACTAGTGCAGCTCCTTATTATCAGGCTGCTCTAATAAGTCTTAGGTCCCTGCAGTTGATCCAGAATGCTGCAGCTCGTGTACCCACTAAAACTAAGAAAAATGATCACATTACTCCTGTATTAGCTGCTCTGCACTTCTCCTAACCTACAAATCCTTGATTGGTGATGCTCCATCATATCTAAAGGAACGTGTAGTCCCATATTGCCCCACTAGAGAGCTGCGCTCACTAAATGTGGGGCTACTTGTGGTTCCTGGTGTCTTAAAAAGTAGAATGGGAGACAGAGCCTTCAGATATCAAGCTTCCACCTTAAGTCTGGGAGGCAGATACAGTCACCTCATTCAGGGGGTGGACTTAAGATTTTTAATTTGTGATATTGGGCTATAAAAAACAAACTGAATTAAAAACTGAACTTAAAATGCTCTGATATAATTCCTTTAAATAAACTATTTCTACCAGTGTCAACATCTGTACACCATTGGCTTGTTTTAGTAATTCAGATCGTATCATATACTTAATAGCCTCATCCTCACCCACATAGAAACACTGAAAATCGCAACAATCCTCAACCACTAGGCCGTCTACACCATCACACTGAAAAAGTCACCTTGATGGTCTTCCTATTGTGCTGGTGGGTTGTGCGCCGGTTGGGTGCGTTTTGCCGATGGACTCTACGCAGGAAGTCCAACTTGACTGCGTGCTGGGACATCCTGTCCTGGAAATGGTCAAACAGCTGACAGCGGCTTGACAGACTCAGGCTCCTCTGATTCAGCTGCAAATCAGACAAACGGAAAGGGAAAGTTAAGCATTCTGTTGAAAATACACAAAAGTTGTTTCAGATCTGAGCCAAGACTATGCGTCTTACCACTAAGTGCTCAATATGGTTTGGACACATCCATTTGCCAGCAGGTAAAGCTGTTAGTGGAGGGTCAAGACAGTCCATGTGGAATAGAAGAGGACAGTAGTCACACTGGATCAGTGGAGCCAACCTGCAACTCCTGTGAGAGGAAATACAAGAATATGGGTATAAGACATGAGACATTTCAGATTTGTGAATGTAATGCAAATAATAATGCAAACCATGTAATTTGGTACTAACCTGTTGCATGAAAAGCAGATTTTGACTGGTAGAGGGACCAGACCATTGGGATCCAGCTCATGCTGATGCCTCCTGAATGGCTTCCCTAGTAGCTCCTCTTTTCTCCTCCGTTTACTGGTGCCTAGAAATCCAAACGATTCAACCCAGATACCGTTATGCCATATCAGACATCTAAATTACTCAATACAGTCCAGGCTCACTATATAATCAAGGTGCTTTACTTTGTTATATTTCAGTAGTTCACGATTAAATTCTCAGGGTCAAGATTCCATTAAAAACTGATTAAAATCAAATTCTCACCACAGTACAATACAGTTAGTATAACAAATCCATTAATTTAAAGTTATGAAAACCACATTACTCTATCAAACCTTAAAAAATAACAAAGACAAACATCAAACGCACGTTATTACATTAACTTTGTCCAAAGCTTCTTTGTCACGGTTGAGAAGGACATAACTCTTGTCCAACAAATAATTGTGAGCTCATGACCATGTGTGAGAAATGTAGTTTAGATACACACCGATAAGGAAATGTTTTTTTGCGATAGGATTTCGTTCATTCACGGGTCACAAAATCAACGTGCATTGTGAGATGTTGTCTATTGACACTTGTAAAGGAGCATAGAGTTTAATTCTAAGACGATCATATGGCTTTCAAGCAGTCGTGGGCCACATAAAATGACGTGTCATTTTACTTATCATTTGAAAACATAATTTCACAGTAAATGTATAGGAAGTCATTATGACTGACCTGGTAGTGCAGTGGTGCAGGTGAGCTCACTGGGCAACTGGAACTGCGTAGGGTTTCTCTCCATAGCGGCTGCTATTAGCAGCTGGAAGGGCCTCTTGAGGAGGCGTGGAGTAGGTGCAGATAGCGTAGCACCCTCAAGCTCTGAGCCCTGAACTTCATCCTCGGGCTCAGCTGCCTCCTCCTCCCCGTCGTTCTGCTCCTCGGAGGGTGTTGGGGTGGACGAAGTGTTGGAAGTGGGCGTTCCGGGCCGGCTGCTCGGCCTGCTGCTGGTCCTGCGATCCAAAAGGCGTACCTGGGCCACTCGTAGACCTGGCCCTGCTGCCCCGGCCCCCGGAGGTAGGCCATCGAGGCGCAGTGGTCCGGCATTGAGCTCCAGCTCCACAGCCGGGGACACGGAGCGCTTAGAGGAGGACTTCTCCGGAAGGCCATTGGTCTGCTCCGTCTTCTGCTCTCTCTTCTGATGGCAGGAATGAAACACCAAAAGACAGATATATAAGTCCAAGTAGCACACAAGCTAACACTTTTAACTATATTTATTCCAGCACCATAACAGTAACATTGGTGAGGGAACAGAGAGAGAGAGACAACCTGCCACTCACCTTTTTTCGAACATTGCAGCGGTGACACATCCATTCCCCTGGGGGAAGCATTTCTTCACTTAGAGGTGGATTGCTGAGGTAAGAAGGTAAAACACGATAATCAGGGACCTGGTTCATAATCCATGCAGACAAATCAATATACATCTTCATTTAACATTCATCTATGCAGTTACCCCGTGTAATAGTACATTTCAGATACCACTCATTAAAGCAACATGTGTCTCCCCTCTCTACCGTGACATGACTCAACTCCACATTGTGAAGATGAAGTCATTCACAGTTCTGACCATATATGGATAACACGTTTCTGTTGGTCGCTTCCAAATGACAAATAAACTTTTCCAAGTGCCAAAGTTAAAATAATCATGCATGCAGATGTCTCAAGGTGCGTTCACCAAAAGCGATGAGATTTACTTGAGCGACCGAATTACATGAAAGGTCAACCCGTGTGGCTGCGATAGACGCAATTTTTTTTCCGGGCAGCGCATTTGGGGCTTTTTGGACAGCGGTGCGTTTTGAGTGGCGCAATTGTCGCCGCTAGTTGAAATATTTCAACTTTGAGGCATTTCACAACTCGGGCCAATCAGCTCTTTAGTTGCTCATCATCGCTGTCTCGCCGCTGTTGAATCAGAACAAGGAGGATAATAGTGTTATGAACACAATAACACACGTTTAGATGTTCCGCTCTCAGAGCGCTGGAAGTGGAAGTCTTTCGGACATAACAGTTAACTTCATCCGTGAAAGTGACCGAGCTGTATGAGCCTATGGGTGATGATATAAACCCAAACACGAGGGGTTAGATGTTCAGATTTGTGTCTGTCGGATGTCCTCAACAAGTATAACGCAGAACTAGTGGCTAGTTCTTCATGGTGGATGAAGGAGATGATAATGGTCTTCACGGAGAAAAGCCACGGAGTTAAGTCCCTACCCTCACGAGCGTCACGACGCTTATGGCGTGAACACGGCAAATGATCAAGCAGTAAACTCACGCGTTTTGGGCTTTTGGTGTGAACGCACCTTAAGACATGCCAAGCGGCACCGGAGAGCGTCAAGCGTGACACCGGGACGAGCTTTGGAACACGTCCACAGTAAACACAGCCATAGCGCTGACGTACACCCTCGCATACATTGCCAACACAAATCACCTGTATAATTTGCAAACTACTTTTCTCAAAGCTGGTTTTAAAGGTTGGTAAGATGGCGGTGGAATATGAAAAAAGAGCAGGGAGGTCGCCATATTGTAAACACAGGCAGTCGCGACTCCATTTTTAGCAGCAGCGGCTCCACTGGCTGCAGCGGCGGCAGGAGGGCAGGACTGACAGCGAGCTAACTGTAGCCGCTTATTTCTTCAGCACATGCTTCGTATTTACACGCCTTTTCATTATCGACAATAACGGCTGAAATGACGCTCTGCTTGTACGAGCACTCACATGAACGGCATACGTTCTCCAAACAGCGAGGCAATGTTAGCCACCTAACGTCACCCCATACCGACATACCGCTAGAGCAATCTAGCAGTTGTTGTATTTGCTCGCCAAACCTAATTCAATAAACATCACTTAATTCCCTCGCCCTCCGGTTTACCGGAAATATATCCTCTGGTACGTTTTATTGTATGTATAGCTACTGATAAATTCAGCATACAAGTGATTATCTGATCAGCACGATACATTCAACTTTACAAAAGCTAACATGGGGTCGCGAACGCCCTCCGCAGTCCAGTCGCACGGCTTCAGAGTGAATATGGGAGGACCCGCCAATGGGTATAGTTGAAATGACAACTGCAGATACGATACCGACTGCTGCAATCTCAACAGGGGGAGAACATAATCAACACTTTTGCAGTACGTCACATGCTAATGACTCCACAGCACACACGACAGCAACACGTAACTAAGTTGACATGCAGCATGTAGCGTATGAATGCAGCTACCGCGGACCGGAAGCCACAGACCCGTGTCTATGCCGGGGTCTAACCCTTACCTGCATGACGCATCCTTTTAGCGTTGTGACACTTTTGTTCTAATAACTCTTGCTTACCAGCACTGGAGGTGGAAGGCTGCAGGACAGTGGTCACAGCACAGCAGGTCCCCCCCCTCCCGGCAACTGTCGCAGGTGTCGTGGTTGGTGGCCCTGCCGCTCCTCCGGACGTCTCTCACCAACTTCCGACTCCTCTTCTCGACCTCCTCGGACTTCGGGGGCGCCAACAGTGTTTGGATTTGCTGTAAAAGTTGTTCAAATCTTTAGTAAAAAATAGTCAAGGTTCCCAGGCCGACGGCATTTCAAAAGAGTTGCAACATGTGCAGCTATGCCCATACAATGCTAAGCCTATGGAGAGCGCTAACGTTACCGTTTCCTTGAGGCCTTCATTATCAACTCGCTTTATTAAGTTAGCTCACCGGGAGGCACTTGACAGCCGGCTTTAGCGGTTTAATGAGAACATTTAATATAATGGGGAAACACATCAGCAAATAGGAAGCATTTCACTTAAGTAAGGCTTTCAAGCAAAGCGACCTCACCTCCATTAAGCCCCCAGAGGTATCCAAATCGTACACAATCGTCGGGGTCTCCATTTTGTCCCACATTCATCCAGGTGCAGACGTTGCTAAAGGAATTTGCGATACAAATGCCTTCCTAACACGAAACGATTTGAGTAAATCCCGTAGTAAATGTATTTTACCAAACGGGTAAAGAGGATGGCTAGCCAAGCGATGGAGGCTATCACTAGCTGGCTAAAGGAGCTACCGACGAAGGCAAGACGCAAACCAGTCAAGGTTGTGAAGCTAACGGTCTCCCTAGCTCCTGTTGTGGGCTCAAAAAGACAACAGAAATCAAAGATACTCGTATAATTGTGACTTGGGGCTTCTTCGCACCACTTTTCACGAGCTGCGCCAAGCCTGCATACAGTATTTTATATAGACGGAGTGTTGCTGTAAGCTAAAAAAATCCATCCGCGGCCTAGCTGGCCAGCCATGATTCTTGTTTCTGCTCCTGCAAAAAGGAGCCTTGTAAATCTGCAAACCCCTCCGCTCCCATTGTCAACAAAGCCGAAAAAAATAAAGGATATTCGGCGTGGTGTGGTCCAATGCACGGTTTCCGATAGCCTTCTTAACGTATAATCCTCAAATTAGAGTATGTAGAGATGCAAATTTGGTTGATGTTATTGTTGTGAAAAAGGCTGTGCATCTATACAGGCTGCTAGCAACATCAGTTGGCGCAACCGCGAACCGCCGGACGCGCATGCGCATCGGAACGGATATAGATAATTGCGAGCATACACTGTAGCAGCGAATAGATCGCATTCAAACGATGTATCTGTCTACTAGACTGTTACATTCATCTTTACCATTCCTAACCCAGTATGCTGTGACTGCGATTGCTACTACTTTGGTGTGGTGATGCGCAACAAGGATAACCATTATTGTGCAGCCAAACCCACTAGTTGTTCTTCTGGGCTTAATAATAATAAGTAGAAAATGCACTTCCTGCTGAAAATGCGTTCGAATGCTGTCAGCTGAAAACTTAAAGCTGACATATTGTTGAAAGCCCAAAACAGTATGCCGAAATAGTGTTGAAACTACAAATCCTGGTTGTTAACATGTATAACTGGAAAGGTTGGAAACAAAACTGCATCATATCATAAAAGAGATTATTTACAATCCAGGAAAAGACAGAGGGCGAAAGAGAGAGGGACAGAGAGAAAGGAATTGAGAGGGGGAGAAATTGAGATTCAAATGAAAGAGAACCAAATGGTCTGTGTGTGTGTGTGTGTGTGTGTGTGTGTGCCTTTGTCTTTTAAAGTTGAAGACGTTCAAGCGGGTTTAAAGATGTTCTCCATTGGATCCCATTCATTCATTTATCATAAAAAGCTTAATAATTAAAAAAATAATAAGATAAAGAAAAGATATAAAATATTTAAAATCATACAGTAACGGATGAAAGTTTGTCAACTTTTAAAACTATTAATAGTGCATGAGTTTGAAACTATGCAGAACTGTTTAAAGTTTAAGAGGATATGAAGATGAAATATGAAAGGTCCTGAAGGAGCTGATTATTTTAATAGCTGAATCATAAACAAAAAAGGACAAAGAGGTTTCCGAAGGGAAGTATAAAGAGAACGAAGGGCTTAAAGCATAAATATGATTTACGGCAGCTGACCTGTCGTAACAACAATGGGTGTTTCCAGGAAATGTTGCCCCACCCACTCAGCTCGGCCGCTTCTTTTTTATTTTCCATTCTTTAATCAACAATTGCACATTTACAATTTCATAAAGCAGCAATAAGTGAAGACACATATATATGTTTATACATTTAAACTAACATGCCAGCGATGCCGAACCAGTGTCGTTGGATTGTCGCTGTCCTGACACTTTACTTTACTGACCCTCCCACAGACTTGCTGCGCGCTCGCCATAGACTCGCCACAGTCCTCACAGGGGGGAATGTACCCAGTGTGGGACTAATAAAGGAACATCTTATCTTAAATAATTTGACCATATGCATATGCCTATGCAGGGTGTCAATGTCAGTGATGACAACTTATTGACAGTTGTGGTTAATTTAATTTACACACTAACACTGCACTTGAAACACAAAGACCACAACCTGAAACCCCCTGGAAAGCTCTGCAAATTAAAATGTAAAAGTAAGTAGTACTCGTTAAAGAAAAATGCCCCCTGTGAGTGATATTAAATACTATAATATGTAATTTCATTGGATTTTTAGCAATTTATAGCAAATTGTTTTAACATGTTGTATCGGTCTGCTATAAATTATTATTTCCGGATTAATCTTTAAAGAAAATCAAATAATTAAATAATAAAGAAAATTCGTATTATTTTCTTGATTAATCAATTGATTGTTTTGCTTGTAAACAATCAGAACATAATGAGAAATGCCATCACAGTTAGTTAGCCATGAGTGACACCTATACAATATCGTTTTTGTTGTGTTAAAAACTCAGAACTATTAAATACAGATATACATTCAAACATTTTTTTAGGGTTAGTCGGCACTGATAACCAACCTGCTGAACCAATAGCAGCAGGGGCCAATGTCTCAAATTGTAACACTTCTCTATAGTACTATAACTCTAACAAATAATTGTTTTTTTCAGAAGAAAAGTCTCTTAAGAGTACAATGTACACAGTCTTTAACACTGCTTATATTTAGGCCTGAATCAGGTTCACCTGGTCCAGCCTCTATATATGCTGCTATAGACTTATAGGCTGCTGGGGAACATTTTAGGATACACTGATCACCTATCTCCTCTTCTCTCTCTCTTTATGGATGAACTTACTTCTCTTCATTGCAAATTACTAACTGTGCTTCCTCCCTGGAGTCTTTGTAACTTCACATCCCATTGGACCTGACTGTGTCTGAAGCTGGTCCTGGTCCTTGACCTTGCTTCCTGCATCCAGCCTCTGGCTTGGACCTGGCCTCCAATATCCATGTCTCTTTCTCTGTGCCTCCTGCCTCAAAGGCCTGACCTAATTGGTTTAGCCTCTTTCGCGATGCCTCCAGCCTGGGGGGCCGGCTACCTGCCGTCTGTAGCTCTGACTCCTGCCATGGCCCTGCAAATGTGCCTCTCCTAAAGGCGTCTTCACTTTTTTCCATGTTGAAGGTTTTTTTCTATTTTTTGGCAGTTTTTACTGATTTGATGTGTATTTGTTGTTTGTGATTTTGAGCTATACAACATAAACTGAATTTAATTGTTTCAGAAAAAGGCTTTTCTTTCTACTCATTAGAATACAAACACATAATTGCTGGTTGTTTGCATTACGCGACAGCAAAACAGTTACAGAATTGTGGAGCCTACACTCAAAAAAGTGGGACTGAGCTCAATTAATATTTACAAAATAAATATTAGTAACCTTTACTTAAAAAAATCTGTGTGCAATTTGGTATATTATTATGTTGATTTAATACATTTTGAATTATTTATCAATTGCATTTTACTCATTTTTGTTTGAATAATATCAGCTCAAAATCACTGAGTAGAATTTAATCATATTGTATCAGTAAAGTCAACAATGTCAAAAAATTAATAATTCTACTCAATGGGAACTCTTCAGTTTTAAACGCCGTGCACTTCCGCCCAAGTAATTTGCGCCACACCTGACTTACGGGTACACACAGCTAGATTCATTCTTAGCAAGCTAGGTTACCATGGTAACTTACTCTGAATGGCAAACCTGCTCCGGTTCAGGGTAGCTTTCAGGATTGATCTGAATCCAATTTAATAACATTTGGCTCCACCAATGTGCCTGGATGGAAACATGACATAAAATGATACTGGCTATGTTAACACTCCAAGGTTGGTACAGTTTAGCTGAATATGCTTAACTCTGGGCTTGTATCAAATGGTTGTACATATAACTACAGAGCCTTAAGGAATGAATGTCAGCAGAGAAAGACCACACAATAAAGAAACCTTCAATCAGAGGGTAGAATTAGTATGAACTATATTTAGAGAACAGAACACACGATGGGGTGTGAACATCAGTGGCATCAGTAGGCCGGAAATGTGTTTTATTTTGAAAAATGACCGGATACATCCGTCTGTGCATCTGAGCCTCATACTCTTGACACATGACAAGAGGCTACGTGATACTTTACCACAAACATTAAACTTAAACGTACTTTTCAACTCTGCCGGAGTGCCGGTGTTCTGGATTAAAATCAAAGCAGAATATCCTGAAAGCTCTGAAAACCTGCAAGCACCATCCAAACCACGATGAGTGCTGGGTGTTGAAACCATGAGTGTGAGTACACATCGCGATCAGTAGTGTTGCATGCTGGGTGTTGAAACCATGAGTACACATCGAGAGCATTAGTATAAGAATTAATGTATGTAAGGATAATTAATAACTTAAGTTTAAATGTGTTATATCAAGTAACATTCTTCCAAGTTATGAGTTAATTATTTTATTTATTGAATCCAAATCATTCTTATCCAGATATTTAGAAAAACAGCATCATTTCCACCCATAAAATTAGTAAATATAAATCCAGTTATTTAGTGAATAGAAATCAATTTCAGCCACATAATTGGTAAATCTAAATCACTTTATTTTGAATACCTAGTCAATATTAATCATTTCCCCTGTATAATTGATTTGGATTTACTCAACATTTGCCATATTATTAGTAAATCCAAAATATTAGTATTTCATATTTTGTTTAAATTTGCTCAAATAAATCAATGTTTTTTAATCAAAGTTGAAGTCGTAAAATCTATTCTTTTGGTACTTTTGTAGTTTGACTATGTTGAGGAAATGTTACTTTCTGTATTCTTGTTGTTCTTAGTTTGTACTCTAGGTTGAAATGCACTTATTGTAAGTCACTTTGGATAAAAGCGTATGCTAAATGACATGTAATGTAATGTAATATTCAATTATATTAATTGTCACTTCATTGCCATAATTTTATTGAGTAGATACTTGTCAAACTTTTCTGAGTGTAGGCAGGAGTTAATGCCAGGTCCACATGAGAACCCTCCCTGCCTTGATGGGTAATTTGCAGCCCTTGCCAGGAGAGGGAAGCAGTGATCTGTTCTCAGTCTCTAGTTTTGCCAAATGGGCCAACTATCATCGCCTCAGGATAGTTTTTAGATATAAAACTTCTTAATTCTAATACTTACAGGATTAATTGATTGTTTCAGTCGCCACACACCTATATATTGCTGAGCTCTGAGATGTAGTGGAGTAAAAAGTACAACATGAACCTCTGAAATGTAGTCTAGTACAATATTTACTTCTGAGATGTAGTGGAGTAAAAAGTAAATTATTTACCTCTGAGATGTAGAGTATTGTTTGGTGCGTACATCACCACCTAGCGTCTGTGTCGGAAGTGATATCTGGCCAATCCAAAAAAGAGGAATGTAGCGATAAATCTAGGGAACCGATGGTGACTGGGACTGCCCACCTTTTGTCTTAAAGAAAAACTAAGGTCCAATCCCAAACTCCATCATTTTGGACTCAGTTTGAGTCACGCTCCCGCTAGATCTGTGAGGTTTTAGGGCTGTCCCACTATCAAATCTTAAGCTAAATAAGCTGAAGTATTATAGGCTGCTGGGGGACATTTTAGGATACACTGATCACCTATCTCATTTTCTCTATCTACATTTACATCTATCGATCGCACCTGACTATCTCTGTTTTCTCCCCAGAGTCTCTATGACTTCACGTCTCATAGGGTCCATTGGACCTGGCTGGGTCTGATGCCTGCTGCCAGGGCCCTGCTAATGCGCCCCACCTCTATCTCTACTTCTCATGGATTGTGGAGGTCTGTATCATGGTCCATGCCTACTACCAACTATTCATACATTCTGTCATATTCATTGAATGTGTTTAAGTAACTCTGTAATGCTTCCTTCTGTACACATGACATCTATTGCTTCTGTCCATCCGGGGAGAGGGATCCTCCTCTGTTGCTCTCCTGAAGGTTTCTTCCCTTTTTCCCCCTGAAAGTTTTTATTTTTTATTTTTGAGAGTTTTTGCTGATCCGATGTGAGGTCCTGGGACAGGGATGTCATCAGTGTTCATTCATGTCATTGGATCTATTGACCCCAAAACAATAAGAATAACCCCACAAAAACAATGTACACTCCTACAATGCTAAGAAGGAGACAAGTGATTCAGCAAATTACACAGTGTCAAAGTATCCATTGTTTTATCTGAACAGCAACCTTTATTGAAGGTGTTTTTAGTAAGTAAGCTTAGTAAGTACTTTATGTACATGAATCAAAAATAGGTTTATTATTATTTTCATCAAACCAATTTGGAGACATATTACCATAGGATAATATGTACTCTATGTTCGAACATTAGTAATTGTCTGCAATAGAAACATTATCCAAATATGAGCATCAGCTCACCTCGGTGCACATTTCCTTTTGCTTCAAAGACAATTTAATGCAATGGATGTCACTAAAACTGTTAAAAAACACTAAACTAATACTGATAAATCAAGTACAGATTGAAATGTTATTTTTGATATGAATGAATGAAATCTAGATTGTCATTCTAAAATATAAATGAAAACTTCCCCATGGGAATTGGATGTTGTTTATGGTTCAATAACATCCTGAGTAATATGCCTAATTGCCTTCGTTCTGAAAGTGAGATAGGAACATTTATACCAATTAGTCTTCAGCACAGGGCTGGAGTCAGGGCTTGTGAGTAGCCTAGCTAGATATAAACACTGAAAGCAGGGGGGAATCAGCTAGTCAGGCTATGTTCAAATTGAAAGAGAAATATCAACAGCCCACTCAAAACAAACTAATTGTGCAACATTGACTTTGCCAGTTCTGACTAGTTGCTGTGAGCCTGTCTCTGCTGGGAAACTAATGTGTAGTTCAAGTGTACATTCAGTTTCAATTTAATTCAGTTTATTTGTTCATTTTCACAAATTAGACATTTGTTATTACATGACTTTGAACGAAGCAATGAGTGAAATAGGAAACAGAAACTACAAACATCTTCTCCACAGATATTTCCCACACCTTGTAAAGGCGAATGTCCCTGTCCTGCCGTAGGCTACTATTATGTTTTCTTTTAGCAGTTTTCATCACATCCCAAATAAAGTTAGAGAATGTGATGGCCCGACAGAAAGGAGGACTCTGGTAGGCCTACTATGAGGAGCGGCAAGCTGTGCATTGACATAAATGATGCTTAGGGTTCAAACGTATTCAAAGTTGATGAACAATATTTCCCTGATGTTGAATTACAGCTAATATGTTCACCATATTGTCTGCTTTGATAATTCACCAGTGTTTTTGTTCATGCAGTTTACATTTGCAAATTAAAAGAATATTATTATATGCGGTCACAGCTCTTCTACAGATTCTTAATACAAAATAACAAAACAAAAAATAAACTAGGATTTACTGCATTATTAAAGCGACACTATGTAACTTTTCCCCTGTAGCGCTCCCTTCAGGTATTTAACGTTTACTTCAGTGTCGTGAATCTCTGGCTCTCGAGCCATATATGGCTCTTCCGGCTAGTGAGTTCACAGCTGATCGACGCGCGCTGTCAGCCGCGGCCCGTGTTCTCCACAGCAGCATGTCATTCTATCTGTACACGTCGCGTAGCGGAACAAATAAAAAGTCACCTGCGAGCGTGGACTGGCACTATATGACGTTGGGTAATCACTGCCAGAAAGCAAGTTGAAGTACTTCCTGTTCCCCAACCGGAGGCACCGGGCGGCTCGCAACATCTTACATTCAGCAGTTTTCTGGCCACAGACCCCCGATGGCAGTGGCGGAGGAGCAAATCAACATATTAAAAGTCATTGTAGCGGCACAATTTTCTTCAAGCTGTTATTTTAAGGTGGAAAAGTTACATAGTGGGGCTTTAAGTAGGAGGCTATATAGCCAAATAAAAGCAGTTACAATTACCTTAACCTTTACCATGTGCAATATGAAAGTGATAGACACATTAATGGATCAATATTTATAATCCAATGATATATTATGTAATAGTTAAGAGTTGTGCTAGGAAACTGGGGCCTACGTCACTGCATGCATGAAGAAATGTTGCAGTGAGCAGCATGGGGTGCTGTAAAGTTGACACAGCTGGAGGCGCAGGGAAATGCGCACAGAGAGGGCCAAGCCAAGCCAGACAACACATTGAGGAATATTTTTTCTTAATTATTAAACCGTGGCGTGGCGTAATTATTAAAACCGTGGCGGATCACCAAAGTCTATTTGGTGTCTCACAGTTTTAATAATAAAGAGTCTGTGTAATTAACGGGAAACAATGGGGATGAGATCACATTGTTCTTTGAGCCTTTGAGGTATTGGTTGGGTTTTAAAGCCTAGTTAGCTGTTTACCCCTGCATCCAGTCTTCATGCTGAGGTAGACTAACCACAACTTTGTACCTGATACCCTGGAAGATATCAATATTCTCATCTTAATATCAGGAAGAGAAATATATGCATTCAAGGGCCATTTATTCAAAGCACATATGGATTTCTTACGGTTTCATCAATTTCAGCAACTTTTTTTGGCATACTCTGATAGAAGCATGCTATTTTTTGCTGACATTCAATTGTGAGATTTTACTTTTAGGAGACATCCCATGAATCCAACATCCGTGGTTATTTGCAATTAATGGCATGAGTCCTGCAATGTTTCTTTCTGCTTTACGAGATGGTACTTTTTACTGGAAGTCCTCAGGATGCAAGCACAGGATTAAAAACTGTACACACTGCTGCTGCTGCTGCTGCTGAGCTGTTGAAGAGCTACAAAAATAATCCGGTGGCCCAGCCTTTCCATGGGTAGTGTGATATGTCTCTGTTGGGTAAATAAAGGGAGGCTCATATTCAGTGTACAGAGAACAGGGAGTTGTCGAGGGAGTCACTGAAGGTGTGAGTCTGACAGAAGTTTAAAAGGCCAGCCGACTTCTTATCTGTCCATAGCGTCTTCAGATCGAAACTTCGTATTCTCTTGCTTCCTGTGGAGAAAATAAGCACATATAGAGGGAGCTGCTTATACAACACAAAGCAACACAATTTAAAGCGACTGAGCTTCACATTTTCTAAATCTATAATTAAAGTATAAGGCAGTTGTATTTGTTTCTTATTGTCACCACATTTCCATGAATAAACTGTGTACCTCCATTTCTCAATCATTTCTTTCTTGATTCTTTATACCATGTTCACGTTCCAGTTGTTTTCTGATTTCTGACTTTTATTGTAAACTATGTTTTTGCCGGATTTGCCTGTTTTGACTGCCTTCTTGTGTACCCACCCACCCCTGGCTAGGCTACACGTAAAGACTGTTTTACCTATAATTCATCCTGTGATTCTGGTTGTGTATTTGAGAATTATAATTATTAATTTGCACGCAAGTTGGCTGTTGACATATTTGCAAAGCTGAATTTGAACTAATACTGATACAACTTGATGGCTCACACATATCTGCACTAATTTTCTTTTGCACCGGTTGCATGTTATTGTTTTGAAAATATATTTATTGTCCATCCATCCATCCTTTTTCAACCGCTTATTCCAGGGTCGGGTCGTGGGGGAGGCAGACCCAGCAGGCTGACCCAGACTTTTCTTTTGCCCGCAACATTTTCCAGCTCATTCTGGGGGATACCGAGGCGTTCACAGGCCAGCCGGGAGATGTAATCCCTCCAGCATGTGCTGGGTCTTCCCCTGGGTCTCCTCCCAGTTGGACGTGCCTGGAAAACCTCTAATGTGAGGCGTCCAGGAGGCATCCGAATCAGATGCCCGAACCACCTTAGCTGACTCCTTTCGATGTGAAGTAGTAGCGGCTCGACTCCAAGCTCCCTCCTGATGTCCGAGCTCTTTACCCTATCTCTAAGGCTGAGCCCGGCCACCTTACGGAGGAAACTTATTTCAGCCGCTTGTGACCTTGTTCTTTTGGTCACTACCCAAAGATCATGACCATAGGTGAGGATTGGAACGTAGACCGACCAGTAAATTGAGAGCTTTGCCTTTCGGCTCAGCTCTCTCTTTACAAAGACGGACTGGTACGGCGCCTTAGTGTAAAACTCTATATTGCTAAATATCTGAACTTGTTTTGTTTTTTGTTGGTCACAGGTTGCACTTATTGTTATTATCTTGAAGAGATATCCAGTGCAAAACATGTTATTTGCAGCCACACTAAGCTTTTTGCCAAATCTGAGTTTATTGCACAACTTTTTGTTGCATTGTTCTAACAAAGTGATTGCATTTTTTATTTGTTTTTGTCTAATGGAGCAATGGTTTAGTTAAAAGTGATTGAAATTTTCTTTATTCTATTATCTGAAAAAGCACAGCGGAAGGAGCCCAACAAAGTTGATATTTAAATATATCCGCTTTCGACTCTTGACTTGAGAAGATTTGAGGTAAAACTCTCCGCTGACCGACCAAAACCCATTCAAATGATTATTGACTTTGAGAGAAGGGAATCAGACAGAATCAACAACACGGGGCCACAACATCAGAGTACCATGAAAGACCCTAAACCCAATCCTTTCTAATGAAATGCAAACTACATATTGTACAGAGGCAAATGTGTCCTTTTGGCCACTGTAATCTTATTTTTTGTGTTTTGTCATATTGGTTGTTTGGAATCAAAGGTGACACAAGATGATGGAGCTAAATACAGCCAAACTCGGAATAAGACATTTTAGGTGACCAACATGTTGCAATTAACTTTAATACACTGAAAAGTGAAAGGCTTAAAGTTGTAAGATAATACAGGGACACATTTTAAACTATGCAGTTTAAAGATTTACACATCAGTTTTGTGCAAAAGTGTTGCATAATACTACATTGATTGGTTAAGATTACCAAAACTCATTATTAGTCCTAGGCCATTACAGCAGGTTAATCTAGCCATGCTGTAAGACCTACTCTGGTCTCAAACTAAGGGTCCAGTGATGATGAGTAGTGAGAAAGAGAAGCAATGAGGAACAGGGGAATACTGGGAAAGGACACATTGCCTGTAGAATTATGCACCAGTCCCAGTTAAAAACATGTGAGCAAAGGCAACCCTTTAAAAGTCTGACATATGTTGACTCACTGTTGTCTCATAAACTGAGTTGTCGAATGTAGATTCTCCAGTGATGGTTTCGTATCGTAGGTTGGAAGACAGGGAGATCTGAAGTGACTTCTTCTGAACCCTGAGTACAGACATGGAATACATGCATGACAAAGAAGGAAAATTATACATTTTATAATCCTATGTTGGAAGTAATTACCATCCTAGATTAATAACAAACATCCTGTACAAAAAGTGAATATACATTTTTAAGACTGAAGGACAAATAATGGAATACATATTTATGTATGTTTCCTTTCTCTGTCATACAGTATATTCTAGTAGGGTAAAACTATTTTTTTTGTCATTGTGTACTGAAATCCTGGATCCATAGTTTTATGAATAATGTCATATGTATGGGATGTGTTGTAACCCTTCACCTACCCTGCCAATATTGCATTTCTATCCATCCAGATAGAGGGATCCGCATCTTTTGCTTTCCCTAAGGTGTCTTCTCTTGTTCTCGTTTTTCTGCGTTGTGGTCTTTTTTGTTTTCCTGAACCAATATGAAGTCTCGGGACAGAGGATATTGTATGTGTACAAATTGTAAAGCCCTCTGAGGCAAATCTTTGATTTGGGTTGTACTTTGTTCTGACTAGAGAATAAATCTACCAGAACGAGATAAGTCCTCAGGTTAATTCTTCTGAAGGCTTTACCAGGCACCCAATATATTACACACTTTCGATTGGTGACCCCGGAACGTTGGTTGATTGACCTGGATTAAGACAAAGAGCAGTGGCATTCGTTTCCTGGACCCCAGCCGGTTTGGTGGTTGACAATGAGAGGCTACATAAAGAACAGGTGAGTAGACAACCTTTTGTTAGAATGTCTGGGATTAGATACACTAAATTGAGTTGTCAACAGCAGAATAAGCCTGCTGTTCTGCCCAAACAACAAATTATTGTTGCACTATTCCAACATGACCAATTTCAAAGTGAACATTAGTGTCTATCTCTCTTTCACGTAGTCCAGTCCAGTTATGTGAGATTGTTTAGAAATAGTTTTACAATAAAGGGGCGCCCGTGGGAGCTACCAAGGTCGACTCTTGGTCAGTAGAAATCCGAGTTGAAGTCTGTGAAGAACTTTGATACCTCTGCTAACTGAAAGGTTGCTAGTGCACGGTCAGCTTAGTGTATTCCGCTGAAGAAGCGATACCACATGAGGCGAGGAAGTACACAGGGAAAGTTTTATTGTTTTCAATGCACTTTGCGGGTAGTTTTTGTAGATCTTGGTGATTTTAACGAGACCTGAAAACCGGGGGCATCAGGACACGGAAGAGACTGAGAATTCCTCGGAGGAAGCTTTTTGACCAGACTACAATTCTGGGGGGCATTACAGTGGAATAAAAGGAAAAATAATAGTCTATAGTACTATAGAATATTAAACAATATTTGTGAACTGGTCTTATAAACTTCAGTGCTGTCCCTTTGCTACAGTAGAAGCTTCTTGTTGAAGTTCATTGTATTGTGTATTACAGCCTTTCTCCTGGCCTCAGAGGATACATGACAAATACATTAAATAAACTGTGACCGTCGTGGAAGGTTTGGATTCACAGACAGACAGAGTAATCCATTTAGTTTATATAACGCTTTTTAAGATACTCAAAGACACTTTGCATGTTTCATTTTATACACCGTAGAAACAGCTACAGGGAGCAATTCAGAGTTAATAAGTATTTTTTTAAAGGACTACCAGTAGGCTGGTTGAATAGAATTATATCCTCTAGATTAGAAGACAGAGTTGAGTGAAACACAGTTGCAGAAGAGTGGAAGAAGCAGAGTGTTGTGTGTTGCTTTAACATGTTCTAACTTTAGATTTATAAATATATGAGTGTAGACCTATGTTATTGATAAAATAGTTCGGGAAAGCAGGGAAGCAAGGAGTAGGGGCCGCAAAAGAGTTGACACCATAGTTGCAGGCTTTGTATGCACTCGGTGACACCTCAGCCCCACACACAGTGTTGGGTCAGAGTGGGGGCAAAGCGACGAACATGGGTCCAATGGTCAAAGCAGCGATTGAGGCTATGGACTGAGTGCCCACACAAAATAAAAAAACGTTCACTACTCTCCATCTGAACAAAATTACCGAATTAAACTAACTGGACCTTTAGATGTCTATGGTCCAGTTAGTTCCAGAGACACTTATGCTTAGTCACACACATGGTAAAGAAAACGCTGATCGTAGGGACGATGAAAACATGCTAAACTTATTTCCAGACACCTATTGGACAAAAGGGGGAGCTGATGGGGGACTGCATCCGATTGCTCCTGTTGAAATAGAGTTGAAACCAGGGATGATCGTCACCAGTATTACATAAGGATGGAACAGACTAGGTATTTCTAAGACGCTAGAAAGCCTGTTAAAAGCAGTACAAGAGAGGACGAGGGAAATTAGTATGCCTAAACATGAATGCCGCACGGCTATTTAGACCCACCTTCCATTTTCAAAAATTCGCTACAGAACATTCTGACAAAGACAGAGTTACCAGCTGGAGTGGTGCTATTGCAATATGTGGATGACATTTTACTAGCAGGAACCATTACATTACATTTAACTCACACTTTTATCCAAAGCGACTTTCATAGACCGTAGACACAGCTATAGGGAGCAATTCATGGTTAAGTGTCTTGCTCAAGGACACACCAACTAGGGTGGGGAATGAACCCTGATTGAAAGACAAACCTCCTAACCACTGACTCACAGTCACTTGGTCAGAGTCCAATATGGAGGCCACAAGAGTAGTTTGGGGTTGGCTACAGAAAAATCGGTTTAAAGGTGTCAAAGTCAGATCGGGAGAACACAATAGGTTTTTACTGTGAACCAAATGTTCCTGGAGGGGATTAATAAATATTAATGTGTACTGATCTGAACATTTCTGTCTTTTTGATCTATGTTACCTTCTTTACTAATTATTGGACATGTGTCCTTTTATTTAAATGTTTAGTTAATTGTGCTATTAGATAATACACATCTAACTAATTCCCTCTGGAGACCTGCTCCTAATTGAAGTGTAATACAAAGGGAACCATACAATTGACAAATCATGACTAAATCATTAACTGTTGTTGTTGTCAGTGAGTAGCTAAAGCCACATTTATAAACATGTCAACATTTCTTTCCTTCTTCACTGATCATTTAAACCTACTTTGAGAAGTAGAGGTAGATCCCAATGATCAGGATGAGAAGGAGGGTGGTAGGGATGAAGAAAGCAAATGCTACTTGGGCCCCCTCCGTTCTTAGGTGTGCAGTAGACACTATTGGAGACAGAAAGGAAAATTTAAATATGTTACAGTCTAACAAGTAAAGTGTTAACATTCCCTCTGTTTAGCACACACATTTAGACTGTATTGTCATGTTTTCAAACTCAGAAGGTAATTCGTTAGCAAAATGTATTTTGCTTATGAACTCCCTTCTGCTGCAGAGTTCTAGGGATTCAACGTTGTTTATTATAATGGCTGAACTTGAAATATTGTTCACACAAATATCTTTTAGGATCACCTAATCTTATGAAAATTTGTGAAAAAGTGAAATTAACTTCTTGACATAATTTACCATCTAATCTGTGCTCATCATACTCCGCCGGATTTACTGAGAGTAATACAGTAGGGTGACCAGACGTCCAGTTTTCCCCGGAAATGTCCTCTTTTTGAGACCTAAAAAATGTGTCTGGCAGGGATTCTAAAAACGTCCGGGATTTTGCCTTCTGTCTGCCTTCTCCCCTGACGACTTGTCGTTCCACCGAGTTGGTTTCTCCACGTGAGCAGATTGAGGCTTAATGAATAGGAAACCCATTCAACATCTACATACTCTTGGAGATATCCCTGCTGAATAATGGAAATATTCCGAAAAGTTTCAGTAAAAAGGGACACATACATTTTGAAGATGTTTATGACTGGCAAAAAAACAAATATTAAAAAGAACCCTGCCTTTATAGACAGTATAATTTTCTCAGTTGAGCAGATTATGTAGACCATAATCTGCTCAATTGTTTAACTCAAACTCAAAAGAGCCATATATGGCTAGAGAGCCAGAGGTTCACGACACCTGATCTATCGTGACAGGGTATTTACGACACTGAAGTAAACGTTAAATACCTGAAGGGGGCGCTACAAGGGAAAAACTACATAATGGGGCTTTAATAGTTATAATGCTGTGGCTGTGTTGTACAAACTCAAAAGAGCAACATTCAAAAGAGGATAAATACACAAAATGGAGTGAAATATACAACTATTGTGTTGTTATGGGGATATTAGTGTTCAGACAAAATAATCTTATATTTAAAATAAAATTCTCCACAATATATATCACAAGTGTGACGACTTCCCCACCTTCATAGTTATATTCAACCTGCCTTAACTCTCCTGTCATTCCAAATCCTGTCATCCTCATCTGATTGTCTCTCATTACCTTCACCTGGTCCTCACGCCATTCCCTCATTAGTCCCTCACTATTTAGCTCCCTCCCTTCCACTTGTCCTCTTACAGATTGTCTTGTGTGTCATTGCCAAACTCTCCAGCGAATTCCTAAATACTAATTCTTATCTGCCTGTTACTACAGTGTTTGCTTGTTGACCCGATTTAAAATGTTGCCTGCCCCTTTTTGGATTTGTTGCCTGATTTGACCTGGTTTTAACCCTGCCTGAATCACCAAGTAAAGATCCTCTGCCTGTATTCCTGTTTACGTGTCATGCTTTTGGTTTCCAGTACCTGTAAATCTTACAATAATGTTGAAAAAGTTCCATAAATGTTGTGTCACACACTAAGGAAAGAGGCATAAATGTAACGGCACAATTGTGTTTTCAGTCCATTGCTTTGAGAATGCACAGCAACTGGACTGTAAATCCTTTGAAAAATCTCTTGTAAAAGGCTACACATTGCAAACAAGTGTTCACTGGGAACCTGCTCCAGTCTGAAAGTTGTGTGTGATTTAATCAGAGTGCAGGCTCAAACTAAAGACCACCCTTATGTTATTGCTATCTCTAGACTGCAACCTTCTTCAAAGTGTTAGGACGAAATACAATAACTAATTTCCTTTCTGGCCTCTCAATGTGAGTGATGTGTTCCATTTTCCTTTTTAAAACTTACTCAGTGTCTTTGTTTAGCTTGTTTTTTATTTTATTTTTATTGTCTTTGATATAGATGTTAACTAATATAGAGGATTTGACTGTCCAAATGCCTACACCAGAATGTAAAGTCATGTTTATGACATTTTGGAGTCGGTGTGCAAACAAGTACACAAGATGATGGTAGCTGCTTGGTAGCTGCCAGGAAGTAAAATTAAGCAAGGAGAACTGGTGCAGTAGTTAACACTTCACATTTAACAGTTCAAAAACCCGTTATCTGCTCAATTTCCTAATAACAGACTATTTTACATTTTCAGTAAATATCTATAAATTAGGAAATTGAGTTAAGGGTTTTCTATCTTTTTCATTAAGTTTCAGTTTAGCTCTCGTTATTATTTGTATACACCGGATAAGTCCATCTAAACTGAGCCATGCATGTATTATTACGTAGTATGTATACTTATAAATACTTGTGTATGTCATGATTTTCATGGTAAATTAGATCATGGCATCAAATTAGATCATGTATTTTAATTTTCAAGTTGACCTGACAATGCAGTGCAGATGTTAGACTGCAGTTCTGTACCCTTGCAGACAGGAGGCAGCCCACTCCACTGGGATGGGTGTCCAGGGACACAGTGGAGTACAGGCTCACCCAGCAGCTGGTGGCCGGTTAGACAGGAGTAGTGGAGAGTCTCTCCAGCTTGAAAGTGGAGTTTGTTTGAGCTGGGGATCCCATACGTTGGTGTTCCTGGGTGACTGCAGGGCTCAAACATCTCAGCTGGAGTTAAAGAGGAGAAACATTTCAGATTGACCATATAGAAAATGTGCATTGGAACCAGATACGATAATCACTATTGATAATTCCTAACAATAATCGTTCTGTCCAGATTGCCATCAAATTAGGTATGAACAATTACCGGTCTGCAGTGAATTACTTTCTTTCTAATATCACATTTTGCCAGATAATATACACAAATTCTGCACAAGAACTGTCAAACTCCCAACAGGTAGAAAGCCATGAAGTCTGCTGAGGATGTTGGCACTCTCCAGAGGAATGGGCTCAAACACAGGTTAATAAGAAGTTGATCTTGTGAAATTATGCCAAACACTAAGGTTATATATATATATATATATATATATATATATATATATATATATATATATATATATATATATATATATATATATATATATATATATATATATATATATATATATATATATATATATATATATATATATATATATATATATATATATATATATATATATATATATATACACATAACCTTAGACTTACACTGTAAGCACTTAAAACCTCCTGAACAACTCATTTTAGAAAATGTTGTGTAATTGTAATCTCAAAGAGATGCAGATAAACTGGTTGAAACGTTTTTACTTCTAGACTAGATTACTGGAATTCCTTTTTATCAGGCTGCTCTAAAAATCTCTTGAGTCCCTCCAATTAATCCAGAATGTTGCAGCTTGTGTACTATATTGCCCCACTAGAGTGCTGTGCTCACTAAATGCGGGACTAGTTGTAGGCATGGCCTCATTGGCCTGGCCTTTTTTCGTGATGCCTCTGTCTAATGTGTAATTATTAGTCGGTGGCATCACACTTTATGTTTCAACCGAGAAAGTAGGTGAGGTATTTTGACTGACTGACACCTTTAGCTTGCCAGCTGAATTGGAAAGCAGAAGTACGTAAAAATCACCCAAACAAATGATATCACAATTAATTATTAAATAAATAAACTAATTACGGAATAATCTATAAAAATATATCCTAATTTATTAAATCTAACCTAAATAAGCAAACAACTAGAATAATTAAAGGACACAACGTGTGAACCTATGGTCATGAACTCAGCCTTATAGATAGGGTAGGGAGCTCAGACATTAGGAGGGAGCTGGGAGTCGAGTTAAGAGTTTTTCCAGGCACGTCCAACTGGAAGGAGCCCCCGGGAAAGACCCAGGACACACTGGAAGGATTATATCTCCCAGCTGGCATGGGAACGCCTCAGGAAATGTTGCAGGTGAGAAGAAAGTCTGTGTCTGCCTTTTGGGTCTGCTACCCCCACAACCCGACCCCAGATTAAGCGGATGAGAATGAATGGATGAATGGAACTTTTGAATAACACAACTAAATAATAATATCAAATGAATAGTTTCTACAAATATTATAAAACTTTTAATCTTCAGCTCATATTTTATACTTCAATATCTTTAAATGTTAGAGTTGTATTGGTTGCTTCTTGTCAGTTTAGAAGGCACTACAACTAATTAAAAACCAGACAAATTAACTTATTTTACTAATAGAAGCTATTTAAGGGAGTTAACTATGGGAAAGACGGCATTATACCAAGACCATATTAAGGAGGGTGCAATGTAAATTAACTAACAAACATGCTGATTTTCTTCCAAGACTGGAGGGGTTCATGTATCGATGGGGCTTGAGCTCTGAATGTTTTGACTGTAGCCCCAGATATCATTTTGAAACCCGACCTATGGGAAGAATGTGCGTGTCTTCTTTACTTAAACAATTCTCAGCTAATATTCTCATAAATAATTTCTCTTCTCATAAATTAATACAATTTCATTTAAATAAATTCTCTGAATTGTTTTTATAAACCTCACATTGTATATTACTTTAGTTTAGATTAAGATGTGGCTTCAAAACGAAAGACTGTTGCTAGAGAGAAGAGAGACACAGCAGCAGATTATGATGGAGATGGAGGAAGACAGAATTTGAACTAATGTTAACAAATACATAGAACTCTCCGCTATAAATGTGCCATATAAATGCCATGCTAATACTAATCAATCCTATATTATTTTTTGTAAGAACACATTTCACTTTTTAATTGAATAAAACATGTAGTTTGACAGACAATAAGGTGCCATAGTGTATAAAAAAAGCTGGATTATAAAAAAGAATTAAAGAAAAGTAAAACCAGCTTTTAACCTTTAGTCTACAGAGCAGGATGCCGTTTCTATCTCGTCTTGCACACCATATTTACATTACTTTCACACTTTCACACACCTAGGCCAATAAATCCATAAAGTGTCCAGCATAGAGCAGACAAACACTGGCTGTCTAAATGTCTTATTATTTTAATTCAGTTTCAAGTCTAACCATAAAAGTACTAATTTGTACGTACGCAGGCATCTCGGCAGCTTCTGGTTCCACTTGGGCCCTATGGACCCTCGGTTGAAGCAGGTGAGCAGGCTGTTCCCAGACAGAGTGAAGCCCTTGTTACAAATATACTGGATCGTTGAAGCCACAGTGAAATGGGGACCTGACAGCACCTGCCTGCTGTGCTCCACCTTTCCAGGGTCAGTGCAAGACAACACTGGATGGATAAAACCGGGTAATAGGGTTGGTTTTTGTCAAACAACATTATCTGTCTTTCTTTGTCCCCCCTCAACAGCGATATTACTTCAACTCAACATCAGCAAACTGTACATTTCACAATCAAAACAGTTGCTGTAACACTGTTCCTTATGAAAAAGGGATGAGAGAGGTAAAGATGTATGAGTAAACAGGTTGAGCATTATGAAGGCGTATAAGACAGATTCAACGTTCAATGTAATCAAACACAAAAGGTCTGTTCCCAACTGGCATTATTATACGTCTCCACATGCATGCGTCTCTAGTGACAACTTCTGATCAGATTCCACTTCACCGATCTGTATGCAAATGAACACGTACATATTTCTATATGCAAAGAGCAACAGCAATGCACTTCCTGCATGGGCCTTGTCTGTTGGAAATTAAAAGAAGAAATAACCATTCATCCAAAACAGGTCATGACTGACTCTTGGCGGAGAACAATCCTTGAAGCTCCAACACGCATGACTAGTTTACTTTTAGGGTTGACTATGCCTCTTTGTTAGGAGAGACCTGTCTCTTGATAAGCACAACTGGAGAGATTCTGGGAATGTTTTTTGCAACCACTCCAATACTACATTTGCTAGCTGCTTCCTTCTGTCCATCAGTAATTATCATCCATGAGTCAGATTCTTCAACTTAAGTTTAGCTGGTGTACAATATAATAACAGCTGGAAATAATGTATTGTTGTGTAAATATGCACTCTGCATATCAAACTGACAGCCTGACATTAACCACTATGTCTTTCCATATTTCCTGTTTCTATAAACATCTCTTTCCTAGTTTTTCAAAACGGTTACAAGAGTATTTGCATTTTATAATAACAAGAGTATTTGCATTTTTATAATAACTGAGGTTAATTGTTCGAGTTTGAAAAGGTTGCTCATTTTTAACTTTTCACTGAAATAACCCCCAAACTCCTCATGCAGCTCCTAATTTATAGATATCGACAAAGTCCCCTCATATTTGTTGAGCCAAAATCGTCTTTCAAAGAATCCTAAAATGTTTGCATTATACTTTTCTAATCTTCTTAACCAACCATGATGCTTTCCCCATGGATTTAAATGGATGGATTGATCCGGATTGTACCAGATTGAAGAATGGTAATTATTTCAATTATATATAATACAAAGTCAATTTTCTACATACATTTTTTGAGTAATTGATTTCACTGCTTAAACATTGCTGGAGAAATATTGTAATAATGTAATAACCGGTTTCCAAATCCAAAGGATTCCCGAGTTGGTAATAAAACCATAATCCTTATAGGCCTGTAGCTGGTAAAATAACTGCTTGATTGACTGTACTGAGCAACTTACTTGTTAACCCAGACAGCCATTCATTTTGGTCATGCCAGTATAATATAAAACCCTCACTGTAAAGTTAACCACATATATGTTTTCTGTGTTATGTTTTCTATATTATTATGTACCTTTGTTATAACATCCTATTTGTGGTTATGCAGTATTGACTGCATTTAAAAAAAATAAGAAGTAGGCTAACCCATAATCTTCTTATGAATGAAACAAGTTGAATACATAAGCAACAACGGTAATCTTTATAAAGGAAGCTATTTGATTACTAGTTTACTTTGATGCAGTACTGAATTGAATGAATACCAAAGGCTGCCTGGAAGGCAAACAAAATAATGTAAACATCAAATATTTCAAATGGCCAGTTTGAGTTTTTCTGATCGTACCTTAAGACCAGTGACCAAGTGTCTAAATAACATATTGCTTTAAATGCATAATGTACAAAATGTGAAATACAATATGAAAAAGATCTGTCCCACCACGACTATCAGGGATCTCTGTTTGTTCAGAAAGTATCATACAGTCTAGCTCTGTTGGTCTGAACCAGGTTACATGAGACCTTTAGAGGATTAAGAAATGAGTTGTCTGTCCCATCATCCCATCAGGCCTGTTCTGGTTCTAGCAGGAAAAGGACCAGTTAGGCCAGAAACACAGGATGGAAGTTGGCTATGTTGCTTTCACTCACTTTCTGAAATTGCTGCTGTTGGATAAAAAAATAGGTTTAGATTTTTTCACAACATAGTTCTGTTTCAAGTCCTGCTTGTGTTTTTTTTACTATTTTGTGCCAGCCAGCATTGCAAATTTACCTGCAAGCTCATTATGTTTTTTGACTAGTTAACTTGGAATCAAGGCTAAAAAAAAGGTTTGAAAAACAAGATCTATAAATATCATCTCCTATGTTTCCTTGTTGGTGATACAAGCTCAAAGGAAACAATGGTGCAATACAACATGAACAAGTTTTGTATGCTTTCAAGTAGATGATTCAGTGGCAGCTGAAGATTTTGTGTACCAACCTCTTTCACAGCTTGGTAAGTCACCGCTCCAGGTGAGGTCCCATTGGCACATGAGAAGCTCAGCGCCCACCACCTGATAACTAGGGTAACACTGGTAGGTCACCACGGTGCCCTGCACCAGCTCGGGATGAGATGAAGTCTTCCAGCCATTAGAGATCTCCGGAAGCTCGGGGCAGGTGTCATTGCGAGCTACTTCTGCAGGTATATGTGGGGCAGGGAGGTGTTAAAGAGAGAAAGGAAGTGAGAAAGGCAGGACATTAGGAACAATTTAAGGTTTGAGTGACAAACATACTAATGTTAGTCAGTCAGTCTCTTTCTGCATGTTACACACTTTGGTTCATCGCAAGACATGTTACTGCTGGCTAGTTTGTGAGGACATTTCAGCATATTCCTGATCCCCTGTGGCCGGTATTTCAAAATGTTCCCACAGGATTAATCCTCCTGGATTGGATTGAATCCTGATGCGATCCTCCAAACTAGTATTTCAAAGCAAATCTGATCCTGAAGATTTAGATCAGATCTGGAAAAAACTGCTGATTAGTATTTCTAAATTTTAGTGGGAAACCTGGATCAGTTTGATCCTAAAAATCAGGATTACCCTGATCCCATCTCAGAGGTGGATTTGAGGGAGATTACATGTAAATAGCTACACTTCACTGCTGTTCGATCAATATTTCTTTTCTTTTCACGTTCCTTTCTTTTTTAGCAAACACCCTGAAAAACTAAAAAGTAAAAATAAATAATAATATACAAAATGACAATCAGTCAAATGTATTTATTAACATGCCTTCAGCACACACACTTTATTCTCATAACAAAAGCTCAAAAGGTTATGCCATTTGGAGCAGGTCTGTGTTTAACTGTCTGTCTTCTTTTTCTACAAACATTTTTAAATAAAAACAAATATGAAAGCTGCTAGCAGCGTTGAACGGGTCCTCGCTCGCCCACGCCGGTCGGGGGCGCCGGCGAGTCGCCGGCCCGCTCGGCCGAGGGCGCGCCGGTCGGACTCGACTCGGGCCGCGACTCGTAACGAGCGCGAGGAGTTTGGGGCGGATTCGACAAAGTCCAGTTTAGCCGCTAGCTTGCGATTTAACCGCGTGAATATATTCACGCGTCGCGTGTCCCTATGTGACGTGTAGAGCACGGCGTGTAAATTAAATGTAAAAAAGAAAGCGATAAAAAAAGGCATCTCGTCTCGGAATCGATTCAGATATGACGGGTATCCGGTCGAGCACTTATCCTGCTGAGCTGTCGACCTTACTGGTTTACAGGCATCCGGAGGCGCTCACAATATTTGGGACGGGACAAATTAGGGGCGGATTAGGTTAAGTTAGGTTAGGTTACTTTATTAGTACCCGTAGGTAGACTTGTTTTACAGTATCAAATCAAAAGACAGTACAAAACAGAAATGAGGCGTCCATCTGGACATACAAACACAAACAACCAGACAAACATAATAAAAGTACTCCAAGTTTAGATCAGATCATTGCTGCTGTAATTATTATAACAATGTGTTCCCCTGCGTGATGGCCGCTGGAACAAAACTGGTTTTATAGCGCTTGGTTCTGCACCGTGGTACTAAATACCTCCGTCTGGAGGGGAGAAGTTGAAGTTCCCTGTGCAAGGGGTGGGAAGTGTCCTTTAAGATGGAGCCGGTTAGACGTTGGATCTGTCTGATGTACAGGGACTCTGGACTGAGTTGTGTCTCACCAATCAGCTTGCTGGACCATTTAACTATCTGAACCAGAGAGTTTCTGTTCTTTAAAGATACATTTCCAAACCATGAGACCAAAGAAAAAGATAAAATAGATTCAATAAAAGCACGATAAAATAAGGTCATCATGGTTTTGTTAATGTGGAAGTGGGACAGTTTCCTTAAACAAAACAAACGCTGGTGCCCCTTCTTGCACACGGCTTCACAGTTTGCTTCAAAGTTCATTTTTGAGTCAATAATTGTCCCCAGATATTTATAAGATTGCACACATTCAACAGTCTGACCCTTGATGCATGTGGCTTCATGTGTGTGGGCATGTCTTCTAAAATCAATGATCATATATTTAGTTTTTGATATATTTAATTGTAGATATGACTCTTCATACCACCTCACAAAGTCCTGGATGACTGGACCATGGCTGGTCTCATCGTCCCTGAGCCGACTGACTATGACCGAGTCATCTGCATATTTTAAAATGCTGATATTATCAATGCTGCTATTATCAAGCATATATTGAAGGAAGTCCAGTTGAGCCAGTAGGTGGCGCTTTGAGTCTGTGAACATATCCATGCACCCTTGAAGCGTCGACGTCATGTAAATTAAATGTAAAAAAAAACAATAACATTATTTTTGCCTTAGCCTGGAATCAAAAACAGATCTCTGTGTCACTAGGCAAGCACATTTTGCTCTGTACACCTTATTAGAGGTAATTGCATCAGCTGTAGGGGGTACAATTATTAAATGTATGGTGCTTTTACTTCATAAATAGGTGTTCCTCTCAAAAATGAGTTTTTTTTTCTGTTGAAGGTGTTCAGGCCTGTCGTGAAAGTGAATAATGTATGGTTATTTTACTTAATAAATAGGTATTTATATCAAATTTGGCAGTTTGGGGCGTTTTGGGCCTTTTTTTGTTTTTTTGGCCGATTTGGCCATTTTCCACTTTTTTCCAACTGTCGAGTTCTACCAGAAAACGCTAACGGAATTGGCTCAAAATTGGTGAATGTGTTCAGACCTTGACTGGCATAACACTTGATTTTTGTAATACATATCTGAGGAGGGTAAGCTATAGTTTTTAAGATGAATAAATTACAAAAATTGGCGGTCAAAAAACGGGCATTTCCTACTGACGAAAAGTATTTTTTCCCCCCCGTATTAGTATATTCAAGTCTTGAGATTCTAACAAACCTATTTTGAGCTGATTCCGTGGCCGTTTTGTGGGTCTAATGGCCGTTTGAAAAAAGTGGAAAATGGCAAAAACGCAAAAAAACGTCCAAAACCGGCCAACTTTGGTGAATATTTGTGGCACCAATTAAAGTTCAAATTGCACGAAATTTGCATCGAATGTTCCATACGCCATTCTGGGACACGCCCCTAAAATGTTCGTCGGGCCATAGATGCTTAACATAATCTTTTTTTTCTAAAAAGGATGATATATCCCAGATGGTATAGCTTCACTTATCATTATATCCAATGGGTTTGTTAATATTGGACCTATCGTTTAGGTTTGGTGGTCATTTTTGTGTTTTTCACATTATTCAAAATGGTGGAAAATTAAAGTAGGCGGAGCTTAGGGTCATGGATTGCTTTTTTGTAGAGCAGGTCCTAGAGGAACTGTAAACAAAAAGCTAGTCATTTGAACATACTGGTTGAGGGGTGTCGCCGGTGAAACTTGTAGGTGGCGCTAGAGAGCAATTTTTGAAAGCCGCATTTCGAGGTCTATGTCATCTGGCTATTTTCACCAATCCTGATACGCTTGCCAAATTTGGTGAGTTTTGGGATATGATACGTACCCCCAATATGCCCCCAATGTAGAAAAATAAGAAGCGGAATTAAAGCTGCTAGCAGCGTTGAACGGGTCCTCGCTCGCCCACGCCGGTCGGGGACGCTGGCGAGTCGCCGGCCCGCTCGGCCGAGGGCGCGCCGGTCGGACTCGACTCGGGCGCGACTTCGTGGCGAAGCGAGGAAGGGCGGATTGGACAAAGTCCAGTTTAGCCGCTAGCTTGCACTTTAACCGCGTGAATATATTCACGCGTCGCGTGTCCCTACGTGAAGTGTAGACCACGGCGTGTAAATTCAATGTAAAAAAATATTGATAAAAAAAAGGTTTGTTGTCTTGGAATTAAACCCACATCTCCAGGATTAGAGTCAGTCACTTATCATACTGAGCTAGAGGCTTTGCTGGTAGGAGGCATCCGGAGGCGCCCCAACTATTTGGGATTGGACAAATTAGAGTTTTTTTCTGGTAAATGTGTTAATTAGAGTTTTTTCTGGTAAATGTGTTCAGGCCTATCGTGAAAGTGAATCATTTATGGTTATTTTACTTCATAAATAGTTGTTTCTACCAAATTTGGACGTTTTTGGCGTTTTGGGCGTTTTTGGACTTTTTTTTATCGTTTTGGGCCGATTTGGCCATTTTCCACTTTTTTCCAACTGTCGAGTTCTACCAGAAAACGATAATGGAATTGGCTCAAAATTGGTGAATGTGTTCAGGCCTTGACTGGCATTACACTTGATTTTTGTAAAACATATCTGATGAGTGTAAGCTATAGTTTTCAAGATGAATAAATTACAAATATTGGCGGTCAAAAAACGGGCATTTCCTACGGACGAAAAGTCAGTTTTTTCTGCCCTATTAGTATCTTCAAGTCTTGAGATTCTAACAAACCTATTTTGAGCTAATTCCGTGGCCGTTTTGTGGGTCTAATGGCCGTTTGAAAAAAGTGGGAAATGGCCAAAAACGCTAAAAAAAACGGCCAAAACGGCCAAAACCGGCCAACTTTGGTGAATATTTGTGGCACCAATTAAAGTTCAAATTGCACGAAATTTGCATCGAATGTTCCAGACGCCATTCTGCACATATCCTACCTGTCTGTTATTTTTTTTGACCAATAGTGTTGAAGTTATAAGCATTACAAAACGGGACACGCCCCTAAAATGTTCGTCGGGCCATAGATGCTTACTATAATTATTTTTTACAAAAAAGATGAAATTAACCAGATGATATATCTTCACTTATCATTATCTCCAATGGGTTTGTTAATATTGGAGCTATCGTTTAGGTTCGGTGGTCACTTTTGGGTTTTTCACAAAAGTCAAAATGGCCGAAAATTTAAGTAGGCGGAGCTTAGGGTCCTGAGAGGCTTTTTTGTAGAGCAGGTCCTAGAGGTCTATAAAATCTGTTTTTTAAGTTAATCGGACATTGTGGGTGAGGGGCGTCACCGGTCAAACTTCTAGGTGGCGCTAGAGAGCAATTTTTGAGAGCCCAATTTCGAGGCAGGTGTCGAAACCTAAGTTTCACCAATCCTGATAAGCATGCCAAATTTGGTGAGTTTTGGGATATGATGCGTACCCCCAATATGCGCCCAAAGAGTAAAAATAAAAATCCAGTATAATAAGAACTCTAACAATTTCAATAGGGTCCTCTCGGACAGCTTCGCTGTCGCTCGGACCCTAATAATAAGGACTCCAGCAATTTCAATAGGGTCCTCTCGGACAGCTTCGCTGTCACTCGGACCCTAATTAAGGTTTTAGGGCTGTCCTTTTTGTTGACAACTGTTTCTTTAAAATGATATGTACAACACATTTTAAAATCTACACCCAATGATTTGTGAGTAAATGCATTAAAATGTGGATTGTGGACCGCAACTTACAGACGCTAGTCTGTTAACAAACTTGTTAGCTCCTTAACATAGAAGTTAATGGAGCAGCGTTAGCTCGCATTAACGCAAACTCAGCTTTTTTAACGTAATTTTTCTCAAATCAATATAATGATTGCCTTTCAGCGAGTTTTAGGCTGCATCAACACTGACTATTGCATTTAGAGACAATATTTGAACCGTACCTGAGGACAGGGGGATTTGGTTATCCAAATAATTCTGATATGGATTAGAAGTTTTCAAATACCACCCCATGAAGACTGAAATATTAAATTACTTTCTGTAATTTACCTGAACGCATCATCTCTCTTTTCTGGTAAGCGTATTACGTCACTTCCGTTGCCAGCTTAGGAGCTAGTGATGGCTGCCTTATCTTCCTCTCCTGTTCCCTCTTGCTCAGTGTGTCAAATGTATAGTTATTCCTCTGCATCCTTTAATGATAACGATAAATGCAACAAGTGTAGTTTATTTGCTAGGTTGGAGGCAGGTCTAATTGGGCTAGATGCCCGGCTCTGCACCATCGAAGTTCAGACGTTAGTTAACCTGACCCCTCCCGTCATCGGTGCAGAGCTAATAGGCGTAACTTCTGCTACCTGTTTTCCGGTAGCCCCTGAGCAGCCGGGACGCTGGATAACTATTGGCAAGAGTAGAATCTCACTGTCCACCAGCCTTAGCCCCTTTACGTTTATAACCGATTCTCCCCGCTGAGAAACCCATTCTGGTTTTCGGAAGCTCCATAGTCAGGAACGCAGGACTCTCAAGCCTCACGCATTGAGCGTGAGACTCACGCATTTCGGTCTTAACTCACGCACTCCCTGCCACATCGTATTTCTCACGCTTAAAAAAACTCTCGGCTATTTAATGTTCTAATGTGCCACAGCGTCAACATGAGCCGCTCTCACTGTGGAGGAATCAAACGCTCGCTGGAGTTCTTCCGTGAGGTGCCACTTATCCACCAATCAAAAAGAAGAAATGGGCTACACAACAGCCAATCAGAAAAAGCTCACTAGCAAATTTTAGCAAACCACGCTACTATTACCAGACACGACCAGACAATTCAAGCCATTGAGACGTCAATGAACGATTTTCAGGGGAGAATAACTACACTGGAGACCGCGGTCAGCAGCTTCGTGAAAGAGAACGAGCTACTGAAGTTTAAGTTTAACGATCTCGAGAACAGATAACGGAGATGCAATATCCGTATTACAGGCATACCTGAGAGAGTGGAGGGCACCCGATCAACTTCTTTCATTGAATCCTTCGTCGAGGAATTATTCGTCGCGGACGCTTTCCCCCGTAGTTTAGCCGTGGACAGAGCGCACAGGGTAACTATCCAGAGGAGACCAGACGGCGGGCCTCGGCCCTTCATCGCCTGCGTTCATCACTTCCAGACGAAGCAACATATAATGCAGCTGGCACGAGAGAAAGGTCCCTCTCAAAAAATATGGTTTCCCTGAGGAATTCACTGCCTGGATTAGAATACTTTATTCATCTCCCCTAGCAGATGTAATCTCTAATAATACTAAATGTGACTACTTTCCCCTTGGATGGGGAACAAGACAAGGGTGCCCTCTTTCTCCTCTTTTGTTCGCTCTCAACATTGAGCCCCTTGCAGTGGCACTGTGACGCTGTGCGGGCTTTAAGGGTATACCTCGGGGGGATTTGGAACTAAAAGCTTTTCTTTACGAGGATGATTTGCCGCTGTATGTCTCCGACACCTTTCTATCTCTTCCCTGTATTCTAGATATCCTGAATAAGTTTGGGAAAATATCAGGATAAGTTACATTTGCAAAAAAGTGAACTTTTCCCTCTAAACTCTGAAGCAGAGGCAATCCCCTCCAGCCTTTTCCCCTTTAAGGTGGCCCGGGATGGCAATAGGTACTTGGGGATTGAGGTCACGCGGTCCTTCCACTCTACTTTTTAAAATAACTATATTACCCTTTTGAATAAATACAAACAGGATATGTCTCGCTGGGCCTCATTACCATTATCATTAGTGGGTTGTGTTAACCTAGTTAAAATTATAGTATTACCCACATTTTTATATCTCTTTCAAAATATTCCTATTCTGATTAAAAAATCTTTCTTTAAAAATCTTGATAAAAATATAATCTTGTTCATATGGGGGACCAAACCTAGTCATATCAGCAAAACTCAACTCCAAAGACCAAAGCGGGCGGGAGGCTTATCTTTACCTAATTTTCTCCTTTACTATTGGGCATGAAATATCCAGAAGCTACTACACTGGTTTGAAGACAGTCCAATTGTGGGAAAGGCTGACTGGGTACAAATATAATTCTCCTCCTACCAACACCATCTTGGCTCAGTGGTCTGTGGAGCCCTGCCTCTTCTTAGCAATAACTTCAGTACAAACATAGTAGTAAATCACACAACAAAGTTTGCTGCACGGCGGTGTAGTGGCTAGCACTGTCGCCTCATAGCAGAGCAAGAGGGCCGTGGGTTCAATTCCCGGTCAGGACGGTCCTTCTGTGTGGGGATTGAATGTTCTCCCCGTGGCAGCGTGGGTTCCCTCCAGGTTCTCCAGCTTCCTCCCACAGTCCAAAGAAATGCAGCAGGTTAATTGATGTCTGAATTGCCCATAGGTGTGAGGGTGAATGGTTGTATGTCTCTATATGTGCCCTGGATGGACTGGCGGCCCGTCCGGGGTGAATCCTGTCTTCGCCCTATGTGAGCTGGGATTGGCGCCAGCGCCCCGCAACCCTGATGAGGATGAAGCGGTATTGATAATGGATGGATGGACAATAAGAATATAGCCTCAGTTTAGGAGACCTTTTGGGCTGCAAGCAGCCTCCACCCACTCCTCCATTAAATGTAACCTTATGTTTACTCCCTCATGTACAGATAACACATTTGGTCTGTGGTTTGACAAAGGAATCAGATCAATCGATAATGTATACATAGAAGACATGCTTGCTTCATTCTCCCAATTATCGCAAACAACTTCTTCCGCTACTTGCAGATGAGGAGCTTTGTAAGAAACATTTTTAACTCTTTTATAAACAAGTCAACTATGGAGGCTGTCAACTATGTTGACAGCCTCCTAGAACTAAACCTGAATAGTAGAGGATTGATATCCAAAATTTACGGGCTCATTAATGATATCAACCCTCACTCCTTGAAAAAAAAAGAATGCCTGGGGACTCAGATCTTGGTGGGGGTTAACACAAATGACCACTATTTTTAGACTTGATATACACATCATCTACATCTGCTAAACACAACCAACTGAGCTTGAAAAAGTGGTACACAGGCAGCATTAGCACTGTTACACTTCAAAAAAAAAACCTAACTCTGCTCTGCTTTGTTTTTCTCAATTTAAAGGCCAGGCCAGACAGGCACATGTTCTGCCTATGCCCCTCGACAACTTTTTTGTTTAGGTATTTTAAAGCTTATGGTGAGATGTTTGCGGCTGAATTGGACCCAGACCCATTTCGCTTTTTTTTTTTTTTTTTTTTTCAGTCCGTCAAAGCCCGCAAAACAAAAACAAATGTGATCATAGCCTTCACACGCTTTCGCTCTTCTGTCTTGTTGATTCCGCGAGATAGAAGCAGCTCCCCCCCATCCCCCACTGGTTCTGGATTAAAATTAAAGGTCATGTATTTCCTGAAAAAAAAAAAAAAAAAATATAAAGTTCTCCCAAACCTCCCCTTAGTCTTTAGTAAGTATGGAGACCGACTAAAGACTCCAGAAGAACCTCTCGATATAGACTACATATGAATCCGTGAGTCTACCTTAATACATAATAACAGTGTAATACTGCAACTCCTTAGTCTCAGGTTCCTCTATGCCTCTCCAGGTTGATCCAGCTGAGAAAAATGAATCTAATAAAAAAAAAAGAAAAGCATTAGTCTGCATTAGTTTGCTCTGCATTGGTCACAAGAAAATCTTAAAATCACTTTTATCTTTTTCTCTTAACCTACAAAACCTCATGTCCTCATGCTGCCTATCTGATCATCGGATCATCGTCTGTGGAATATGCCTATGCCTACTACCAACTATGCCATATGGCTGCGGGATCTACTCTCTACCCTACTCTCTACCTCTGCCTGCCTGATGGATCATTGGATCGGATGGTGAAATATGCCTACCAACTATGCCATTACCCTGTTGAGACTCTTCCTCTCTACCTCCATCTAGAGGCAGTGCGTCGCCCTTATGGACAAACCGCCCTTGGTATCAACACATTATCATTCCCAACTCGTCAAATAACAACTTGGCCAGTGGCCCTAAGCTTCAAACTATGATGCTCTAGGTTCCCCTCTAGCAGCAGCAGGGAGTCTAATCAGACGAACACACCAAAAATAATTGCACGTACAAACTATAGAAAAGCAATGAGATTCATGAGGAGGGTTAAGACTTACCAAAGAAGTGGACTATGAAGCCATTTCCATAGCCGTAGACGTTGGTGGCAGGATCCGACTGGAACTGGAGGGTGAGGTCTGCTGTGGAGGTGTATAGCTTAAATGTGGACTTTGATCCTCCATACTGACCCAGTACTTTAGCTGTAAGGTCATCTCCGTCATAAAAGGTCAACAGATCATTCTTCCCAACATTCAACCTGAAACATCAGAAACACACACAATAATATCTCTTTAGTGTCTATCTCAACCAGCTTAAAGCGATACTATGTAACTTTTCCCCTGTAGCGCCCCCTTCAGGTATTTAACGTCTGGCTCTCGAGCCATATATGGCTCTTCAGGCTCGTGCCCTCACAGCTGATCGAACAGCTGATCAATGCGCGCTACCAGCAGCGCGTCTTGGCAGCCGCAGCGAGCCGTTCAGCCGAGGCATGTCACTCTGTTTGTACTCGTCTCGTAGCGGAGCAAATAAAAAGTCACCTGCGAGCGTGTACTGGCACTATATGACGTTGGTAATCACTGCCAGACAGCAAGTTTAAGTACTTCCTGTTCCTCAACCGGAAGTACCGGGTCGTTACCAACCACCTTACATTCAGCAGTTTTCTGGCCACAGACCCCCGATGGCAGTGGCGGAGGCGCAAATCAACATATTAAAAGTCATTGTAGCGGCACAATTTTATTCAAGCTGTTATTTTAAGGTGAAAAAGTTACATAGTGGGGCTTTAAGTAATATTGTATTTGTTTTTATGTGCCACAAATAAAACTGTTGGATATATACATTTCTCTCCCTGTTCTCTCTGGCCCCAACTTTAAACTCTCAAATAGTTAAATACCACCACGGTTCACACCTTAAAAATTCTGACCTTTTTCTCTCCCTGACAGATGTCTGATATAACATAATTTTATTAGTACACCTCACAGTCCGTCCTTGCATTTTTTTAAATGACAGTAAAGAGGGCAACGACAACTCCAGGTCAAACCAAGGTTACTTATTACTGAGACGGACCGTTACATGGGTGGCTCTTGCTCAGAGGAAAAGCCAAATTGTTAGATTGTCAGATTCTTGGGAAAGACCCTGAACCCTGTTCTTTTGATGCGATACATGTTTGTAAAAGGGAATTAGTTATGGAAGACTGAAAAGACATGACAAAGGATTGAGACAATAACAGAAATGGCTTAGCCAGAATAAAGAAGTGACATACTCTTTGCCGTCGTTAATTAATCACCAGCGGCTCCTGAGAAAACTCTTTAGCAGCCTGAGATTGAGCTATTTATCACTACAGATAATCAAAGGTTCAAGAGGCGTGGATTGAATGTACACATTGCAAAGGCTGACAAATGAGGACATGTTTATTTTTGACTCTGTGAAACTGTAGGAAATAACTGTGAGGTAATGAACAGACAAGATCTTTAGTGGGGAGTGTTTGTCTTTCCACTGGCAGAGCTATTAGTCCTCAGCTGTAGACACACATTTAGCATGTGCACGTGCACACACACCCACACCACACACACACACACACACACACACACACGCACACGCACACAGACGCACACACACACAAAGTAGCATTTGTATTCCTACTTGCACTTTCCATGGAATATATAATTCTCAAACTCTTAACTGTAAATCTCTCATCCGAACATTACCTGATCCAGTTGTAAACCAGGGCCAGCATTTAATGTCTCTCAGGGAAGAGAATTGGTCTTAATTTGTGTTCTGAAATGTTGACTGACATGTATTTTGGTCATGCGGAATCTTTTCTCAGGTGGACCCAGCTGATGTGAAATGATATATTAAACATTTATATACATATACCAATGCATACCACATGCTAATTTTAACTGTGTTGTGATTATGTTATCTTTTCGAAAACACAATGTAAAACAATTATTCAGGAAAATGTGTACAAATATTAATAGTGACAGCCAAAAGGAAATCACATTTTTTCCTTTTGGCAATATTGCCGCTGGCTGCAGATTGTTAGAGTCATTTCAAAGTTCAAATAATTTCCTCTTAATACCAAATGTATTTTTCCTACCATAATAATATCAAACAGCCAAAGGTCAGTCTTACTTCATTCTTATTTAGTTTTTGTCTCTATCAAATGAATCACCTCAAATCTGTTAGTTTTAATAGGGGGGATGTGATAGTAACAACTGATTAAATATATTCCCACGTTAAAATGCTTGATGCAGTACTACAATGAATTTCATCTAAACAACCAAAACATATTGCTGAACTTAAATCCTACTCAAAAACATAATGAAAGGTGAGACCTGGAAAGGTAGCTTCACCTTGATAAGGATTTTGTCCATCTGAAGATCTATAAAATCCTCACAAGGAAAGTAAAATAAGTCTGCTATCTTCTAAACTTATTGTGTTGCATGTTTATTTGATTGCAAATGGATATATCTTCTCCCCTGCTCAGAGAGCAGATTGAGAAGTATTGTCAGCTGGCTTCAAATTTGTTTTGATTAAGCTAAACAAGGCTTTGCAGTGCAACCGTAAAGAAAAATCAATCAGTCTTTATTTCCTGACACTAATTTGATTTAGTTCAATTTGAAAAAACAGGGCTGAGTTTTGCCTTGCCTATGGGACCAGCTACCAACACATTTAATGACTTCATGATCTTCTATTTCCATCTTTCCAAAAGTAATAAATAGATAAGTATAATGGTTTTAACTAATGGTTTTAACTAAATAGCATTAGACTTTAGATAACTCCCGGAGCCAGACCCAGGAGGGGAGCTCGCCGGCGAACATCTGGTGGCCAGGCATTCGCCTATGGGGCCCGGTCGGGCTCAGCCCTAAGAAATAACATGCAACAGCCACCCTGTTGACCCACCACCCGCAGGGACAAGCATCAGGGTCGGTTGCTATGTAGACCAGGCGGCCGTCTGGGCAGGGGGCCTGGGCGAGCCAATCGCCGGCAGCATAGACTAGCTCTAGGGACGTGGAACGTCACCTCGCTAGCGGGGAAGGAGCCGGAGCTGGTGCGGGAGGTGGAGCAGTACCAACTAGATCTAGTTGGGCTCACCTCCACGCATAGCGCTGGCTCTGGAACCAAGCTCCTGGAGAAGGGTTGGACTCTGTTCTTTTCTGGAGTTGCCCAGGGTGAGAGGCGCCGGGCGGGAGTGGGGATACTCACAAGCCCCCGGCTGAGCGCTGCTGTGTTGGAGTTTTCCCCGGAGAACGAGAGGGTCACCTCCTTGCGCCTACGGGTTGCGGGGAGTAAGCCTCTGACTGTGGTTTGTGCTTATGCACCGAACCGCAGTTCAGAGTACCCGGCCTTCTTGGAGTCGGTGGGAGGGGTCCTCGAGAGGGCACCGCCTGCCGACTCCATAGTTCTCCTGGGAGACTTTAACGCTCACGTGGGCAATGACAGAGAAACCTGGAGGGGGGTGATTGGGAGGAACGGCTTGCCCGATCTGAACCCGAGCGGTGTTCTGTTATTGGACTTCTGTGCTAGCCACGGCTTGTCCATAACAAACACCATGTTCGAACATAAGATGGCTCATAAGTGTACTTGGTACCAGAACACCTTAGGCCGCAGATCAATGATCGACTTTATAATCGTATCATCTGATCTGCGGCCATATGTCTTGGACACTCGGGTGAAGAGAGGAGCAGAGCTGTCAACTGATCACCACCTGGTGGTGAGTTGGATCAGATGGCGGGGGAGTCGGCCAGAGAGACCTGGCAAGCCCAAACGTGTAGTGCGGGTGAACTGGGAACGTCTGGCGGAGGACCCTGTCCGGGAGGTCTTCAACTCCCACCTCCGGATGAACTTCTCACACATCCCGAGGGAGGTTGGGGACATGCAATCCGAATGGACCATGTTCAAAGCCTCTATTGTGGAAGCGGCCGACAGGAGCTGTGGTCGGAAGGTCATCGGGGCCTGTCGTGGCGGCAACCCAAGAACCCGGTGGTGGACACCAGAGGTCAGGGATGCCGTCAAGCTAAAGAAGAAGGCCTACCGGGCCTGGTTGGCCCGGGGGTCTTCTGAAGCAGCTGACAGGTACCGACAGGCCAAGGGCTGCAGCTGCGGTGGTCGCGGATGCAAAACTCGGGCATGGGAGGAGTTCGGGAGGCCATGGAGAAGGACTTCGGTCGGCCTCAAAGAGGTTCTGGCAAACCGTCCGACGGCTCAGGAAGGAAAGCAGGGTCTACCCCAGGCTGTTCTCAGCGTGGGGGAGCTGTTGACCCGGACGGGGACATCGTCGGCGGCGGAAAGAACACTTTGAGGAACTCCTAAATCCGGCCAACATGTCCCCTCTAGAGGGGGCAGTGCCTGTAGACTTGGGGGGGGTCGCACCAATATCCCTGGCAGAGGCCGCTAAGGTTGTCAAAAAGCTCCTTGGTGGCAAGGCGCCGGGGGTGGATGAGATCCGCCCTGAGATGCTGAAGGCGCTGGACATTGTTGGGCTGTCTTGGCTGACACGCCTCTTCAATGTCGCATGGGGGTCTGGAACAGTGCCCTTGGACTGGCAGACCGGGGTGGTGGTTCCCATTTTCAAAAAGGGGGACCGGAGAGTGTGCTCGAACTATCGTGGTATCACACTTCTCAGCCTCCCTGGGAAAGTTTATGCCAGGGTACTGGAAAGGAGGCTCCGACCGATGGTCGAACCTCAGATTCAAGACCAGCAGTGCGGATTCCGTCCCGGTCGTGGAACTGTGGACCAGCTCTTCACCCTCGCAGGGGTCCTCGAGGGGTCCTGGGAGTTTGCCCAACCAGTCTTCATGTGCTTTGTGGACTTGGAGAAGGCTTTCGACCGGGTCCCTCGGGAACTGTTGTGGGGGGTGCTGCGGGGGTATGGGGTTCCGGACCCGTTGCTACGGGCTATCCGGTCTCTGTACGCCTGCAGTAGGAGCTGTGTTCGCATCCTCGGCAGTAAGTCAGACACGTTCCCGGTGGGTGTTGGTCTCCGCCAGGGCTGCCCTTTATCACCGGTCCTGTTTGTGATTTTCATGGACAGGATATCTAGGCGCAGCCTGGGGGTGGATCAGGTCAGGTTTGGGGGTCTTGGGATCGCCTCTCTTCTGTTTGCAGATGATGTGGTCCTGTTAGCATCTTCAGACCATGACCTCCGGCACTCGCTGGGGCGTTTTGCTGCCGAGTGTGAAGCGGCAGGGATGAGGGTCAGCACAGCCAAATCTGAGGCCATGGAAACCGGTGGATTGCTCCCTCCAGGTGGGGACAGAGCGCTTGCCCCAAGCGAAGGAGTTCAAGTATCTCGGGGTCTTGTTCACGAGTGAGGGTAAGATTGAGCGGGAGATCGACAGGCGGATTGGTGCAGCTGCAGCAGTAAAACAGGTGCTGTACCGGTCCGTCTTGGTGAAGAGAGAGATGAGTTGAAAGGCGAAGCTCTCAATTTACTGGTCGGTCTACGTTCCAATCCTCACCTATGGTCACGAACTTTGGGTAGTGACCGAAAGAACGAGGTCGCGAATACAAGCGGCCGAAATGAGTTTCCTCCGTAGGGTGGCCGGGCTCAGCCTTAGAGATAGGGTCAGGAGCTCGGACATCAGGAGGGAGCTCGGAGTCGAGCCGCTACTCCTTCGCATCGAGAGGAGTCAGCTGAGGTGGTTCGGGCATCTAATTCGGATGCCTCCTGGACGCCTCCCATTGGAGGTTTTCCAGGCACGTCCAACTGGGAGGAGACCCCGGGGAAGACCCAAGACACGCTGGAGGGATTATATCTCTCGGCTGGCCTGGGAACGCCTCGGGATCCCCCAGAATGAGCTGGAAAATGTTGCGGGCGAGAGGGGAGTCTGGGTCAACCTGCTGGGCTTGCTGCCCCCGCGACCCGACCCCGGATAAAGCGGTGGAAAATGGATGGATGGATGGATGAAATGGATTTATTTTATAATATTAGAGCAATTTGCTCATATATATATATATATATATATATATATATATATATATATATATATATATATATATATTTACATTCATATAAATGTATGTACAATATTTGTATGCTCGAATACACGGTAATGGAATGCAACAATAAGCTCTGGAGTAGTTACAATTATAGAGTGTTACAGTCAGGGGCGGCCCTAGCACATTTGGCGTTCTAGGCAAGCTTCACTCGTCGTCTTGATCAAGATAAGGAGCTGATCTTTCAGGATGTAGGAGAGAGAACTTATTTTTTGAAGTAGTCATATAATTCAGAATCAACACTTTTGTTGTTTGACGGGCTAAGAGGTGTAACCTCATGTTGTTTAAGTAATACTGTGACTTTGGCTTCGTTGAATCTTGTGTCACAGAGTTCCCTGGGAGCTGTGACAGAACTTTCCTCCTTGCAAGGAATAAAACAGGTGAAGGCAATTTTGATTCAGAAACTTTATTCTGCCAAGCAAACCCTCCCTGATATAATTAGTTTTCTCTACCGTATCTAATTTACTTTTGTCTGGGTGGCACTTTACGCATCTCATTCACAAGCTCTTTTATTAGCAGCGTGTTGTATTTTTAATACGTGTTATCAGTCATGGTGAGGTAATTCTTTGTAATCTTCAAACTGTTTCTGCGCTGCTGTTAGAAGTCAAGGGCTGGTATACAGAGCACAGGAGATGATGATGTGGATTTGGTTAGGATTCTTATTCGAGGACGCCAAGGAAGGTGTTTGTACGAGCGTGGAACATATGCATATCAAAGGGTAAAAGGTTAGGAGGCGGATCAAACTGCACATGCGGAAGGCAGATACCTACACTTGAATGTCCACCATGATTCTCTTGTCCTCCTCAACATGGATCCCCCAGATACAGTCCTGGCCTTGATCGTAGGCTTCAGGCCAGTTAGGAGACAGCACCACTCCAGCTGAGTCTGTGATCTCTCCGCTACACACAGCTGGAACATATGCAAATATACAACTATGGACATTAAGACAATGATTAGGTTTTAATAAGCACAATTTCTAAGTTCAATGCCAAAACAATACATTTTCAATACTTCAATACTTCAGTTTTGATCTTTTATTTAATAAAAGGACATATTCTTGAATGTCAAAATACACACAAGCAGCAGCCAGAAAATAGATGTGCTGAAATATAATTGAAAGTAAGAAATAACAAGTAGGAAACTTGAGTTCATCCAGCTATAAAATGGTTTACAGGGAATGCTAAATCCAATTCCCCGGGTCGCTGAATTCCTGGACCGACTAAGCACTGTGCGTTTCTTTACGACCCGGGATTTTATAAAGGGCTACTGGCAGATTTTTCTGTCGCCAGAGGCTAAGGAAAAAGGGCCTTCTCCACTTCACTAGGTTTATACCAATTCACCACACAGCGAGTGACCAACCCAGGAAAATATGCAGTTGGATGGAGGGAGGTACTGTATCTGCCGGTTATGACATTCTAATAGAAAACAAGGCAATCAGGCAACATGGCTGACGTTGCTTGCACCAAACTCAATTAGGACACAGTCAATAGATATATGAAGAGTTGTTTTTATGGAGGAAATATTTGAATGTCATTTTTGATTAATTCTAAAGCCCTAGTGTGAACTATCTTGTACTAAAACTCAGAACAATGAACATTTTGTTATTTAGCTAAATATTGGTTGTTGCCATTATTTTACAATACAGAAATGTATTGTATGTGTGTTGACTGACTAACTAACATGGTACCATGAGTTGTTCCTGGATCTCATTTAATTAAATCATACTGGGATTTTGTGTGTTTACAGACAAACACCCATCGAAGGTAAAATCATGTAGGCTTATTGCCTAAAATAGAATGATGATGTAAATTATTAAAAACTGGATTTTATTTAAATACATCCTATTTTTATCATTAGATGTGTCACTTTATTTCAACAATACAGATGTACAGACCTCTGCAAGCAGGCTCGGTCTCGTTCCAGTGTGGATTCTTTGGGTCCAGGCATTCAATAGTGACAGATCCCTGTTCCAGGGTATAGCCATGGTCACAGGCAAACTCCACTACAGCTCCCACTGCCCAAGTGTTGTCGCTACTAGTCAGGTTACCATACTTCACAAAGGGTTCATAGCAGTGACCTGCTGCAAAGGCTGTGGGTACAAAGACAGTGATTAGGACAGAGATTTGACCATCATGTTATTACTTTATTTAACAACGGTGGTAATGTCAACACATGCAGAGGATGCAGATGTTGTCAAACAGTGGATTTATGTTTGGCTTCTAATCCAACCATGAAGTTACTAAAGTGGACTTAAGGAATGTTCCTGTATTACACCAGGTGTTTGGATCAGCTGATGTTCTCACTTATTAGGTGTAATTAAGATGGATACTGAATGTTTGTAATACTTGTCAAATTGATTTTTGGTTCTGGATATAACGATGTCAATGACATTGGTCACCCCTTTGACTGAAATTAGGCCTGTCGATATTCTCAGACCATGACTATTTCCCTTAGACTGATGTTCCCACCAGCATGTACATATTATGTATTATATATGACTGTTGATGACAGGTCCTGTATTTTTAGTATAAAACAAGTATAAAACATTAACTTTTCTTCCTATTATCTTATTAGTAGGTAAATACTGAACAAATATTAAGCAACACTCACTTCAACTTTAGTGTACCACTGACAGACCTGAGTCTGGACTCTGGAGGAATTCATAATGGAAGAACTACGGGTGATTTTTATTACAAAGTCAATGCACAGACGCGTATGTGATAAGAAATTCAGTATGTGCAAATTTTTCCACGCCCAGCAGAAATGACGTGATGCTGTTTCAAGGCATCACATACATTTGACACATAAAATGACATGGCAGGCCCGCTGGCCTTAAGTTTGAATGCACTTAAATGCACTTGTCTAAGTCCATTGAGGAGCTGGAGCCAGTCCCAGAGAGGAAGGGTACACCTTGGAGATATTTAGAGTCAACAATTAAACAAACGTTCAAGTCTTTACAATGTAGTGGGAAGCTGGAGAACCCGGATGAAACCCACTCGGGTTGCCATGCAATTTACAATAGACATTCATGGTCCTGAGTGAATGAAACCTCAGATTTTTCTTCTGAAACCACTGTGTATTACATGAATTGTTGCGAAAATTACTTCAAACATTACTATTCCCCTGAGGCTGATGTTCCCACCAGCATGGACATATTATGTATTATATATGACTGTTGACGACAGGTCCTTTATTTTTAGAATCATCCATTAAATAATGTTCAACTTTCTATTTATCCCAGTGAATTCAGCATACATATCACAAAAGATAGAGGTAGAAATAAGACAATTTCCCCTGTCATAGCTCTGCTCTCAAACTAATCTGTAACATGTGTGAACATGTTGTGTGTCTTGATCACATCATTCTAAGTTAAAATTGTTGCCGCTGATGCACTGTGATGGATCACTGAAGCTGATGAAACAATTCTGCCTTAGAGGTCTTTACAATCTGAACAATAAATTACAACATGCCAGTGAAGACGAATCTACTAAATAAGACACAAGCATGGACATTTACTTATGACCTTAGGAACAGCAGACACAAATTTGTGTGGTAAAACCAGCCGTTTCATAGAAAACGACATCCCCCCCACTAAACTCAATTCTAAAATATGTATTGAAGGACACTTTCTCTCCCGGATTATCGTCACAATGTAAATATGTGGTAGAGAAAGAAAGAAATGTATCAACTTTTATTCATCCCTGTGAGGAAATTCTTCTCTGCATTTGACCCTGAGGAGCAGTGGGTTGCAATGAAGCACCAAGGGAGCAATTGGGGGTTCAGTGTCTTGCTCAAGGTCACAGAGCGAGGTTTAAACCGGGTACCTACAGGAGAACCACTCTCCCCATGAGCTAGAGCCGACCCCAAATATTGTAAATTGAAACAAAAGAAAACAAATATGGTACAAAGGTACTTGGTTACTGATAGGCCACACAAATGATTAGTTATTCGTAGTAAAACATTAAGTTTTAGCCTTAAATAAGGTTTTATTTTTCTGTTATTTAAGTTACGGATGTACATTTAAAAAGGTCATGTTGACTTTTGGCCCTAAATCAGGAACAAATGGTGTTCTTAAGGGGAAAATACCTATAGAAAGCTGTGTTTGAAGCTTTGCACTGCTTTGACTCTGAAAGCCCTCTGAAGCAAATGTGGGATTGTGAGCTATACAAAATAAATGGAATTGAATGGAATTATTCTGTTGAAGGTTTTTGTTCATTATGTCTTTAAATCAATCAATCACAGAGAAGCAGGCCAACGTTTCTCATCAATGTTTATCTTTTCTGGGACTAATACAAATAGTGAGCTTACATCCTCTTACGTACAGGCCATTGTGTGTTTTTATCATACATGCTTTCTAATGGGCTTTACTGCCATGTTTTCTCAATGTTTCTCACATTTTTTTATATGAAGCCCACATGACACTAGCATGACAAATGCCATGGCAACACATGCTATACTTGGATTATCCGTTGCTCTGGTGCTTACCTTGGTACCTGATGGCAATGCCAGTGGATGTGCCTGTAGCGTCTGTAGTCAGTTCGGTGAAGAGATGCCTGGATGTGCTAAGTAGACCTTCATTGGGAAGATACTCCACCTCATATGAGTCATACAGGGCAGCTGCATCTATGCTGTTACCATTTTTGATCAGCAACCTAAAAGAATGAAGAACACAAAATAATTTGGCAGGGCTCCTCCAGTAGATATAATCAGTACCTGGGCTACCTTGGAGTCATATTATGCTAATTTCGTATTTGGGATTTCTTCTGGAACATGTTAACATGCATTTATTGTTTAAAAACACTTCATTTTCCCAGGGTTAGGGTTATGTATGTGTGAATGTATTTCCCCTCTGTCTCTTTAAATCCCCACTACCGCAAAGGTCCACTGCTCTGATTGGTCACCATTTCCGATGCCCAGCATTATCCCTGTCGCCAGAGTATTTTATAGCACCAAGACCTGCTTTATAATTGTGCATTTTTGTTTGTTTCTATGTTTAGAAAATTGTATATCTTATGAAAATGCACTATTAACTATTATTGTTGGAAACTGGTTTCACTTGTTAATGAACCACTCCAAATCTACCCTTTTTAAACGGTGTGAATCCAAGACTCTAACAGGACATTCCGTTTCACCACGCAAGCTGTCAAATCATCCCACTAGTTATACACAAACACATAATCTATACCTCTTAATTGACAGTGCTGTTTCTAAATTTAAAGAAGCGATCACTTCTGCATTTGATTTAATACCACGTCTCAATATAACAGAGCATATGGCCTTCCACCAATCTGTTAGTCTTAAAATATATAAGAACGCCCTCTGTAACACCAGAGCAGCCTATTACTCAACAGTTTTTTTCAACTTGATCTGTGTATCCTTGATGTCTAATAAATGTGTTGAACACACATTTCCTTCCTGATGAAACATTGACCGTGTTTACATGCATTCGAATAACTGGCTTAGTCGGACTGAAATCAAATTATCCGCAGAAACCTTTGTTCGACTATATACGGTTGTGATGATTAACACCCCTTATAACTCGGTGACATCCGGTTTCGACTGATCGCGGATGTAACAGCCATGATATTGGGATAATAGCAGATCCCCAAAGATAGCTGTAGTGCTAAAGCAAGATTTGAATTATACCATCATGTAAGCATCATGGCAGATTCTGGAACATTTCCCTAAACAGTTATTTCACCTAGGTCCTAAAATGGTCTTGTGTAATTATATTTTATTGAAAGATATTCATGTTCTGAATTTGCCAGGTCTAAAGTAGCCCAATTGGCAACAGAAATTGTTGTATCACCACGAGTTGTAATGAAAACAGCGCCACTCCAATGATTCGAATTACTCACTGCCATGTATATTGGGATAATAGCAGATCCCCCCAAAAGATAGCATAGTCCGACTAAAGCAAGATTTGAATTATACCATCATGTAAACGCACTGATTCTGGAACATTTTAAACCCTGCGCTGTTAATATCCTTGATTACAAGTTTTCATATTTCTTCTCATGAGTGGATATGCGATAGTTCCATGTGCAAGCTTGTGCAAAGGTCATGAACAGACAGCTCTATAGCACTACAAAATATTTACAGCGTCACTTTGTATTGTATTTGTAATTGTTTTCATTGGCTCTTTCGTGAAAGCTGAAAACAATTAATCTTATGCACATGTTTGTGTTGTCAGGCGACAACTACAGACTACTTGAGGATAAAGAAAATACAGTTTTACCGTTTACAATATGCAACCATCCTCGTAAAATTGCTAAAGGTCTTGCTTACCGATCATCATCCTCGGCCAGCGCCACCTTCTCAAAGTGGACATGTATTCTCTGGCCCTGAGGGGCCTCCAGCTGCCAGTGGCAGGTCAGGTTGTTGCTGTAGTTGCTCGGAAAACCAGGAGAGACGATGCGGCCAACTGTGATGTTCCTGATCGAACCGCCACAAGCAGCTGAGAGAGGAAAATGGGGGATTGTGAAGATAAAATGCAAAACTGCTTCTGTTTAATGTCAACTTCAAATTCATGAGGTGGTCCTGAGAGCATCAGCAGATAACCTTATTTCACCAAATTAAACTTTGGTTTCAGTCATGACAAACAGGAATAACAGCCCAGAAGGGACATGAATGCTGTTCTTTCTTCAAGATTGCAGAAAGCTCTTTCCATATGAGCTGTAAATTAGTGTTGAAAGGTTGTTTGATCAAAGAAAATTACAAGAAAACTTTACGCATGGACCAATAAAAGCTGAAAATCCCTATAATGTATGCCCACAATGCTGTTGTGGAAATAAGGAAATTATTGCTATAATGAATAGTTTTCTGATGGATCGTGTAGGTCTCCATCGTGGAAAATGCCTACTACGAGCTATTCATACACTGTCATATTTATTAAATGTGTTTTAACTCTAAATCTGTCCCTCTGTACACATTACATCTATTGCATCTGTCCATCCTGGAGAGGGATCCTTCTCTGTTGTTCTCCTGAAGGTTTCTTCATTTTTTTCCCCGTGAAGGGTTATTTGGGAGTTGTTCCTGATCCGATGTGAGGTTTTGGGACAGGGATGTCTATGTGCACAGATTGTAAAGCACTCTGAGACAAATTAGTAATTTGTGAAAATAGGCTATACAAATAAACTGAATTGAATTGAATTGTTTTGGATCACATTGAAAGCTTAAAGCGTTAACCTCAAGACTAGCTATTTAGGAGCTGTATTCCCGAGCATGCAGCCATGTCTCATCTTTGGCATTCTGCTGGTAATACTCGTTGACTTCCTGCCTCACAGAATGTTTTGTTTGTATGCCACCTGGCGTAGAATACTGCAACTGAAGCCAGCTCGATCGTAAAACAAAGATGAAAATGTGAAAGCTTGGTGGAAGATCCGAGTAATTTTATATTCTGAATTCATTTTGGCTCCATGCGCACTGAGCAACAGTTCTGTCTATACATCCATTAGAAGGACCTGCTCCCTATGTAGATACAAAGGGCTAATTCAAAGCTTACAAAAACAACCATTCTTAGATGTAATACATTTTAATTAAACACTAATGAAAAAAAATTATATCATATTCCAATTCTACCATGGATCCGTCCAAAATTAGACACGCTGCTCCTTTAAAAACCTTCTTAGAATTAAAAAAAAGAAAAAATGATCATGTTACTCAGAAACCACAGACCTCAACAGCTTTCACTCAAACTGTTGTTCCACTACCAAGTCCCTATGAAAACTGTTGCCAGTGTGGCGGAATACCATTGCAGATGGTTATGCATGGTTATGTTATTTAGATGTATCAAACATTTGAATCGACCAAATACTTATACTGTAATTAGTCACAAAGTGGATCAGATTCCTCACTTTTTCACAATCTTTGATTTTAAATTCAAGAGCTGCTTGTTGGGAACCAAAAAATTAGATGAGAAAGATAACATTGTCAGAGATACATATAATCAGATATAAACACTCACAGAGAATCCATCTCCAGCGAGAGGAAAATGCGTGTTTTGTGTCCCAGCTGTTTAGGTCAAGGTTACTCATGCAGACAAAGCTTAATTAAAGCAGAGCAGACATAATATAACCATTGGCATCCTGCCCAGCCTTCAGTAATCATACCTCGATACACCTGCTTTATGCTCTGGCATACACACACACACACACACACACACACACACACACACACACACACACACACACACACACACACACACACACACACACATCAAGATGCCAGAAATACAGACGTACAGCCACAACAACTTTATTATAAAATAATAATTGCATTCATCCATTGATCCTCTGTTTGGAAAGGGACTATCACAGGGCTGACACATATAGACAGACAAACGTTCATGCTCACAGTCATCAATTGAGTTGCATGTCTTCAAACTGGAAGAGGACAGAGAACATAAACTCCTGTCTCTCTTTTGCTGTGAGGCGATAGTGCCAATTACTACACCACCGTAAAATAATGTCTGATAGGAAACTAAAGAAATGCAGTAAGTGCTGTGATTGTCTTTCCTTCTTGTTCTGGTTGCCTCACCTAGGCAGTGTGGTTCCTTGCCACACCAATAGGGGGTGCTAGCATTGCAGCAGGTCAGCACACTGGAGCCTTGCAGCTGGTAGCCGGTCAAACAGGAGAAGAAGGCCTCACCTCCAGAGTGGAGACTGCTCACTGATACGTCACCGTAGAGAGGCCTCTGGGGGAAGACACAGCTCAACACAAAGGCTGCAGAGACACAGACAGATGAAGACATGAGACAGAGAGATTTAAGATAGAAACGGAGAAAGAGAATGAGACACAAAGGGAGAAGGAATTAAGCTGTGAAAGAAAGTGACATTTCAGCAAGAGCTGAGATTTGGTTTCACAAGTTGAAAAGACTCAAGTTCATTTGAGCAAGCAGCTCGGGTGTCAGCAAAAAGATTTTCCTGCATGTTCCATACATACAGCTTAAATTGAGTTTCAAGTATATAATGTTCTTGATTAGGTTATTAATGGTTTTGGTTAGGGGTTGTGTTACGATTCTTTTGAGGCAGGAGTAACTGAACCCAGGGCAATACAAATCGAAAGAAAAACACTGCAATCTCTGACGTTTTTGATAAAATCATGTGTACAGCTGAAAGGGTCCAGAATAATTTCTGAGTCTCAGAAAATAGCCAAAGAAATGGAAGAATAAAGCGTTATATAATTCCTGGTCAGTTTTCCTGACTACTGCTCTGATTGAATTAAACACAAATACTGTTTTCATTCAATAATGAACTTAAATTCCTTTGGTGATTGGGTGTTTAGCTATTGTCAGCTCAACAAACACTCCATAAAGCAGTATTGTTTCATTACTGGAAGTTCAACGGGAATTCAAAAACCTGTTGAGATGAGTGTATGAGAAGAGTATTTGTAAAGTATTATATATTTACCCAAACACATATAAACTCCAGCTTATCTACTTAATTGTGACTGTATGTGGAACGATCCGTTTTGTTGTATAGTGGACTGTCTTCACTTTCTATTTCAAATATTGCTAAATTGTCACCTTTTTCTGAGGTCTCTCTCCATGCACTTTTTACCATTGGAAAGAAAAACTGAAATCTCAAATGTGGAACATTTGAAATAGAGGAATATCTGGTTACTGGTTATCGAATTCAGCCACATTCTTTTATTATATATTATTCTTATTCTTATTATTATTATGTATATATTAAGGATCTAGCAGCTAATTCTTTAACTAACACACTCTGCAATACACATTATAATACTGTTCATAGGCCCTTTTTGTAGATGTGAAAGAAACCCCACAGGACCTGACTTTCCAAACTGCCTCATTCAAATTTTATTTTAATTACGATGTCTGCTTAAAGAGAGGTAAATAAAACAATAAATATCCAAGGAAAATATACAGCAACACTACCACAGTGACATTTAGTGTATTAGTGTCCCCTTGTGGCTATACCACCTGCCGGTAGATAGCATTTACACCCATTTGTGCGTGCACACACGCACAAACACACACACACACACACACACAACACACATACACACACACTTACAAAGACCTGTCACATCACTGCCAATATGTGGGGATCATGTGCAAGCTGGCTCCCAGGTGACTAGTTAACAAGGCCTTTTTTATTGCCACAGATTTGTCTCCCTTTAGGCTCCTGGCATTAAGCCAAACATATTAATAATATATTTTTGCTAAAGACTCTGATCCATCTCACTGTAATTGTCCTAGTTTTATTGTGATCCCTTGGATGGCTTGGCAGTGGTGCTACTATTGATTCTGTCTGTTGGGGACAGCGCTGTGCCTCAGGCGAAAAAATATGTAGGGGGATTAAATAGGCCAATAAATGACAACCTACGACCTCAGTCGTCTCCATAACTCTGTTAGAGCGGAGGGATGTTGACCAGCTCTATAGTGTCTCAAAGAGATAAGAAGAGAAGTTGGTCGTTAAAGTATATTTTATTAGAGCAACATCCCAGAGTAGTGCAGCCATAGCAGCCGCTGCTGGATCTGTGTCCTATCACTCCCTGAACCAGTCATTATCTGCAGCTTTTAATATCTAGGCCAACCAAAAATTACGAAGCTCATAGGCTCACTGGAGGCTAGAATAGATGTTTTTTAAAACATCATGGTCGCATTGTGGCATCATAACACTGGTGCTAAAAGGGAACTTTCACTGAGACAAATTGCCTTGCAGCAGTGAAATGGCCGCTGAATGCTACATCACTTTTTCTTGTCTTTTGGTTGCAATGAAATGTTATTGATAATCACTGCTTTAATCTTTCTCTTTGTCATACAAGAGGGTACAAGTTGACCTACAGTGCATATCATAGTTTGGATTGTAGAGTTGTAATAGTTTTATTTTGACTTACACATGTATATAAAGAAAGTATATGTTTACATTACAATACATAAGGGTATCATAATTAAGAGATATTATGAAGCGTATTATATGAAGTTTATTAATACCATAACAGGATTTAGGTATGAAGGGAATGTGTTGATCATAGAGGACATAGCCAAAAGGGAGGCTGCGTGTAGAGAAGTCGTAAAAATAACTTCTGTTCCCAGGAGGAACTATTTGTTAGTTCATAGAAAGTAGGGAGCTGTTGGGAGTAGAGGAACTATTTCTGAGTAGAACTGTTTACTTCAGGGAAGGACTCGCCGCTGTGAAGTGATTAGCTATTAGTATTCAGTATTATTGACGGTTATTTGCATGTTACCAGAAAAAACTAACCAATGGAGAGATCATAAGCTCACCGTCCAAGAGTTAAAACCCACGAAAACATTTGTTCAAGACAATATTGTTCTTCCACAGGAATGCTATAGATAGTAACTATCAGCAAGGAGATCGATTTTAGCCTGTGGACCCACATACATGTGCCGTCCCTTTATGAGAACCACATATGGTGTTGAACATATTTGTTAGTAAATATCTTTTTTGAAATCATTGGATTCTGGACTTTCTCCTCGACCAAGGTTAATTGGACTTAACAGGGCCTTCAAAAAAGATGAGTAGCAAAGTAATAGACTAGTCGTCAAAGTCGTCAAACTGTGTCAATAGTTGTTGTTATTACTCTATAATGATTCCTTCTGTACACATCTATCTATCTAGACATCTATTGCACCTGCCCATCCGGGGAGAGGATCCTCCTCTGTTGCTATCCTGAAGGTTTCTTCCCTTTTTTCCCTGTGAAAGGGTTTTTCTTGGGAGTTTTGGTACAGGGATGTCTATGTGTACAGATTGTTAAGCCCTCTGAGGCAAAATTGTTATTTGGGATAATGGGCTTTACAAAATAAACTGAATTGAATTGAAAATGGGCCTCATGCAGCAACCTTCATCAGCAACATTTCCCTAAAGAGAAAAAAATAAGAGAAGTGAACTAAGCAGCCGTGGCTCAGGAGGTAGACCAGATTGTCCACTAATGGGATAACCAATGATCAATCCCTGAATCATATGGCCAAAATTGCTCTTAAATGCTGTGCCATAGGTGTGACAGTGTGTATGTATATTTGATTAGATTGTGATCAGCATGCAGCACTTTGTATGGCAATTAATTTGAATGTCAAGCGATCTACCAATACTACCCCACGATCTACTGGTAGATCGCGATCGACGTATTGAGCACCTCTGGTTTAAAGGGACACTGAAAGGTTTACTGTAATGAATATGTACACATTCATTTCAGAACCGTATTACTGATTAAGTATATTTCTATGGTAAATATATATTTTCCTACTTCTGTAGGCTTTATTACTGTTCCCTCTCCTGCTCCTGAGCTGCTTAACCAACTCGTGAGCTCAGGCTGTCCATAAGCCAGCTCAATACAACTTATGTTGGCCTCCACTGTATCTAATCATGTCTTGTGGCTATAGAGTACATCACAGGAGAAGAGCAAACATTTGAGATGTTTATTAGTCCCCTGTAGCTAGCCAATGTAAATTGAATTTATTTCTTTTTTGCAGCCACATTGTGCTTTGATGTGAATTGGCTCCACTCAGATCAAACCTTATCTCTAATCTTTTTTACTCCCCCAAAGCATTTATTTCTGTTGACCATTGGCTACACATTACTGTGAGGAACTGAGACACTGCTGAGATGAATGCATCTGGCAGCTCTGTTTCCAGGTTTCAGTCTTCAGCAACTGAAATCTCTTTGCTACAGGCCACCGTGGTCTTTCTGTGTATCATGGTTAATTTATGGTATAATTGTTTGGAAAGTTCACTTAGTCAAAGAGGAGCAGGAGGATGAATCCTGCAGATGTTGGTAATATCTGACCTTTCTTTTTGCACTGCTTGCAATCTAAACCTCCCTGTTGTACATAAAACATATAAACATCATTGCTAAGAATACATTAAGCAGACAATAAACTTAGGCTAATACAACTAGTCACATATGCCCACGCTCAAACCCGTCACTCAGATCTTGGCAATTCTGGGGTTGAACGTCTTGCCCAAGGACACATCGACACGGGCTAGCAGAGTCGGGTACCAAACCGACGATCCCTCTGATTGAAGGAGAAACTTGCTCTACCACTGAGCCACAGTCGCCCAGGTGAAAATAACCCTGTTCTAAATGTGAATGAGTTTGTGTACCAGATCTTTAGATAGCCTATTAATGAATATAAATTAAACTGTTTCACGATCTACCTTTAATTAGAACTAATATGACATTTCTTCACCATCTTGTCTGGTGTTTCTTACACTCTGAACTGCATCAACCATCCGAACAACTTGTTATAGATGAATTTCAAACAATTATTTAATTATTGACAATTAATACATTTTAGAACTAACTGGTCACATTTACTCCTTTTATTCATAAATGCTTGATCAATGCATTCATTGTACTAATTTGTTCATACTTGATTGATTGATTTAGTCGTTATTTGTTTAATTAAAGTAGTAAATATTTAGTAGTGTATACAGTTCACAGATTAATAAATTCTTAACCGGTCTGAGTCAGTGGTTCTCAACTGGTCTGTGTCAGTGGGTCTCAACTATTCTGGGGCATTGGGTTTTAACGGTTCGTGGTCAGTCTCAACTGGACAAGCCGAGAACCAAATTGAGGAACATTTTTAACTTCTCAAAAACCTGAGATAGTAAAGAATATCCCCTTTTATTTTCCCTTTTATAGTCATTTACAAACCGAAAAATGCATCTTAAGGACACAAGGTAATACAATACATAACTATTCAGTAACTTCAGACTTAAACAAAAAAAATCAACAGTGCTTTCATGCGCAGACTTAAAATAATAAAGTCTGTTGAAAAGTGGTTTGTAAAAGCCTCAAATTATGTAACTTATGCCTTACTGAATCTATGACAAACAAAGCTGCACTACAAGCCAGTGTCGTGAGGAGCAGCGTTTATCCACAAATTAAAAATTAATTAAACAAACAGAGCAATTTGATTACCTTATCAGTAGGTAAATACTGAAAAACAATAAGCAGCACGAGCACTTCAACCTGAGGTGTAACACTGAAACAGACTTGATGGAGGAATTCATAATGGGAGAAATGAGGATGATTTTTACTTAGCCAGTGTAACTATGCATATGGATGCGATTAACGCGTAATTTCCGCCTGAAACATTTTTCAAGTGACCTTGTTTGTCACTCGCTTTAAAAACACATCAGTGTTACAGTAAGACAGATAGTGAAAGTTGTAGAAAAATAGCTCTTCAATAACTCTTAGAATTTGTGTCTAATACTAATACTCATAGAATCTCTGTCTCATATTAATACCCTGAACATCTCCAGTAAGATATTCTGTGCATATGTTTCTAATGATTTTAGGGAACACAAATACAAAAAATAAGTGTAATGTTAAAATTACGTAAAATGAAAGTATAAAACCTAAATTGAACCATGTGAAATATATATATATATATATATATAGTCAACACCATTAACGTTCTCTTAACATGCTTCACACTCTGCTACCAGACTTAGACTAACTCTCAACAGCTAGGAACACAAACACCAGCATCCCACTTTACTCTCTCCCAATCTCAAATACGTTCATGCATGTCACTCACCCCCATAGGTTGCTAGGATGATTGACAGGTTTTACATTACATTACATGTCATTAAGCAGACACTTTTATCCAAAGCGACTTACAATAAGTGCATTCAACCATGAGAACAAACTCAGAACAACTAGAATCAATAAAGTAGCATTTATTTAAGAAAGCCCAAATACCATAAGTAATACTATGAGTAATGTCATGAGTAATTTCATAACTAAGTGCCATTCAAGTGTCACTGAAGTGCTAATCTGTTTTTATTCAAGATATCGTCGGAGGGAGCTCGTTCCACCACTGAGGTGCCAGGACATCAAACAGTCTTGATTTTGTTCAGTGATTAACTCGAAGTGACGGAGTCACAAGTCGATTGGTAGTTGCAGAGCAGAGGTTCTACAGCTACATCAATCATGAGACCTTCAAGGGCCGCCTGAACTTAATAAATGCAATATCCATTATTCGTATCTAGACCAACTTATTCCTGTAAAAATGGCATGTTGTTCTAAATTCCCAATATATTTTAGATTAATGAGTATTGATTTCCTCCCTCGCAATATTCTGGAATCATTTCTTAGCTCTGACATGTCACATCAAAATATTTATATTAATAATGTCTGTATAATGACTAGATTTGTTCAAGAAGCTGCCATAATACCATTGGTGGTTTTAAAGAAACCATATTATGTTTTAACAATAATCCTGCCCTTATTTTCCTGTGATACGCTGGGGGGAAAGTCTTGACAGAGAACGGCAGAGGAAAACAAAGAGAGCTAGAGAAGACCTAGTAGCTGCTCCAAGGAGAATCCACTGGGGCGGCACCCCTCTTCTTTCCATCCTCAAGAGGCCATCAACAATGATAAATAGCTATCAGAAAAGAGAATATGAAGGCCCAGAAACACCCAGATCATACATAAAGTATAGGGGGGCACAGATAATGCAGGGTGATCTGGATTAGAAAAGAATAGGGGGAGAAACAAATTGCCAGCACACTGTGGTCTAATCTGTGTTGTTTTAGAAATGCAGGCAGACTGTGGTCTAATCTGTGTTACTTTGGAAATGCAACTCTCTTCTGTATTCCCCCACTCCCTGTGAGTCAATGAGCCATAGATATACAGTAGAACCCCTACACGCAGCCTCCACCCTGACAATCCATTTAATTTGTGCTTTCTTGCAGCAGCCTCTCAGCTAGGCTGCGGTGGCGTGTGGCTGCAGTATGTGGACATGTTGTCATAGCGAGATCACCCTGCTGCTTCTCTTTCAATTAACCTAACATAGTGTGGAGCATTAGACCTCCAGCCCAGAGGTGAATCACCCAGAAAGACATAGAGCTCTCATTCTCTGACGGCAAGCTGCTCTACTGGCTCTATTGCTCTACTGGGCAATCTACTGGGCCACGTGTTGTTTGTAATGACAGGAACCATAAAGGAACTCATGGGATAGCGTGATGGCGTAACATCAGCAGCTGAAGCTTAAGTCATTACTGCAGTCCACCGTTGGGGGTTCTGCAGTTACGCACTGTTCAGACCACAGGATTCCTCCCCCCCTGCAGCATGGGGTAGGCCCTGTTTTCCCTTCCTGAGCTGTCGGATGGTTGGCTATTAACTCCTTGACGTCAACCAAAAGTCCTTCTCCATGGACACCACAAACTCCCCACATGCCAGAGTTTAGCATCCGCGAACCAACCCCGGAATAAGCAGCTGAAAATGGATGGATGGAACATGTTTTGTCAAACTGGATATGTGGTATTTGAAAAATGTGGGTAGTTTCCACGGCAAAAATGAAAAATGTAAAGATGTTAGGATCCAATGTTTTTGGAACTTAAAGGGGTCCCTTTTTGATGCAAGGTTATTTAAACAGCACTTTAATCAAACCCATGGTCTTGTTACAATGTATGCATACATACATATCAGTATTCATTTTTGTTCGCTTCACTCCAATTTGAACAGTCAAGCTGAATGGTTATATGCTGATCCAACATTTGTCTTTAAGCTTTACGCATTGAAATGCTCTAATCATAAAGAGTGAAAGTGAGTATTCTAACACAGACAGTGCCCCAGTTACCAGTACTAGTTCCTTAAAGTTAAATCAGGTTACTACCCTGCCTACTCACTGCTCTGCGTCTATATTTGTCGCACAATGACATTTTCTTCTTCAAACAAAGATACATGGTTTATTACAGAGGCGGCTGGTGTAATTAATGTTTGGTAGGGCCAGCTAATCAATTTCAGGAAACATCCCAGTATGAGTCAATGCAAGTCAGTATATCAATATATCAATATATATATACCATATAATATAAAATATCAATATCATAAATATTTTACAATGAAGTCTAAATATTGTATTATATAATCACATATGCATTTTTTCATCTGCGTCATATTTCAAAAATCAGACATCTCGTCTCAAAAAGATGCAGAAAAACTGGTTCATGCGTTCATTACTTCTAGACTAGATTAATACAACTCCTTATTATCAGGCTGCTCTAATAAGTCTCTTAGGTCCCTCCAGTTTCATTATAAAGATGTGATTTCCTCATGTCATCTCTGCAGGATGTTTGAGCTTCTGTATTCACATGTCATGTTCCATGTATGATACCCTGAAATATGTTTTGCCATATTTTACCGATTTAATACAACTGTCTATTTCTTATAATGTTGTTCCTATATTTGAGAGTGTTGATTACTAACTGTGAAGGGAGGAAAGTGTGTTGTCCCTTTGGAAGAGAGTGCTGTCTCTTTCAGAGAGGGGTGTGTGAAGGGCAGGTACATTACTTTTTTTGTACTGCACTGTTTTTGTTGTTGTGTCTTGTTTTTGTCTTGTTTTGTTTGTAGATGTTGTAAAACCGATTCTGATTCTGATTAAGCAGGCTGAACTTGTAAAACAGAAGAACGACGTGTTTCTGAAAAGTTTGTTTTAAGGGTGCAACACATGCAAGACAAACTTACCTTGATATCTGAGCAGCACTGTTCCAACCCGAGACCTCTGGTTGTGAAAACGGATAGAGATCTGATTGCTGTGGCTTCTCACTACCAACCCCCTCATCAGAATGGACTCATTGGCCAGCATGGTGTTCTCTCCGTGGCCCACATCTTCAAACACCACCATGTCTCCCTCAGATAGATTCACATTCAACACCTGACAGAAAACAGTGTCACGATTAGACTATCTTTTCGGCATTAAAAAAAACAGCAATGAATGAAGATTCTGAAAGATTCAAAGTCACAGGACCTGAAGGAGACCAACATTAAATCTAAAAATCATAAAAAGTCCAGCAGCATCCTATGCTAGTTGAGGATGCTCAACCTGACACAGGAGCAGATTCAGCACAACAATCACCAAGGGACAGATTTAAAATGCTTTTGTGGTTTTAATTGTGTTTGTAACCATAATCATAATCTGTATTCAGAGCATGTAGTCAGCTCCTGGAATCGGCCTGGTGCGGACCTCCAAGTTGGGCTCAGATCAAGCTCAGAGAAGATGAGAGAGATGAACATCTTTAAAAGCTTGCTGGTGTTTCAGTGTTCACCATATCTGTGGTTGCTTGTACTGGCGGCAGCTGAACATGTGGGTGTCCGCATAATTATCCACACTATTTACATTTGTGCAACCATGGATGCAGTTAGCTGAAAACCATTAATTAACACAAGTCACAAATTAATATGAAACACAGTTTGTCAGGATGGCCGGGGGCAAAATGCCAGCTACACTGCCAACATTCATATGTATATTTTTGATGAAGTTTGCTCTAAAAGGGTTTATTATATTTCAAAATAGTACTGATACAATTATGATGTAATGATCTTCGTATGAAATTACTCTACATTCCTTAAAATTCAATGATACATTTTCCAAGGAGACATGAGATGAAAATGAAGTTTAGGACAAATCAAAGACTCAGCAGCAGGTTCAGCAGCTCTGGGTGAAGCGGGTGGAGGTTGTGTTGATAAGGATGTTTATACTAAAGGTATATGCAGCTAGATGTCCAATAAAGTGTAGTTGCAGCCTGTTGTCATTTGACAGTTCACTGATGGTTAAGTTCAAATCAAATCAAAGTGTGATGAACACAAAACTCAACTATTCATTGTGTAAATATTATGTTCATTATTAATAGCCTGATTTCTTAATTCTTGTTCAGTTTTTATTATATACAAGTTTCAAAGTTACCGTGGACCATGACCCTCGCAAGACTACCGGAGGTGTCCTGGGAGTTTACCCAATGAGTCTACTTGTGCTTTGTGGACTTGGAGAAGGCTTTCAACCGGTTCCCTCTGTGTGTTTTTGGGAGGTGCTGTGGGAGTATGGGGTGCCGGACTCGTTACAACGGGCTATCCGGTCTATGTACGTCTGTAGTAAGAACTGTGTTCGCATTCTCGGCATTAAGTCATTAATTCACTGTAAGGTCTTTCAGCCGAGTGTGAGGCCATGGTGCCATTCCAGAAACCGGTGGATTGATCTCTTCAGGTGGGGACAGAGTGCCTGCCCCAAGCGAAGGATTTCAAGAATCACATTGGCGTGACTGCAGCAGTAAAACAAGCGCTAAACTGGACTATCTTGGTAAAGAGGGAGCTGAGCCGGAAGGCAAAGTTCTTAATTTACTTGTCAGTCTATGTTCCGACCCTCACCTATGATCACAAACTCCGGGTCGTAACCATGATGTTGCGGATACAAGCGGACAAAATAAGTTTCCTTCCTAGGGTGGCCGGCACAGCTTTAGAGATAAGGTAAGAGTCAGCTGAGTTGTTTCGGGCATCTAATTCAGATGCCTCCTGAACGTATTTACGGCCTCCTTGGAGGCCCATAAGAAGCTTTCCGTCTACGTCCATCTGGTAGGACACCCCAGGCCAGGAAAGACCCATGGCTGCTTGACGGAGTTATCCATGGATGTTCTGGTGTTCTCATGTTTTCTTAATTCTTCCGAAAAGTGCTTCATGTCCCTTACTCCCACAGGTATCCATACTGGATCTGCTCCCCAAGATTTTAGCGGGTCGAGTCTTCCTGGAAGAGAAGTGTTCGTGCCGTTGTCATGTCGTTAAAAAAAACGCTTGACAAGAACACCTTTTTGGGCCAGATGACTTTGGCCTTTGGCCCATAGCTTTGAGCTGAAATGACAACTGACAGCAGTAGAGAATGGCCTATTTTAAAGTTTGGCAGCAACAATATGATTGGCATAAGGCCACGGTGCAGCATCTAATTGGTTGATTTAAAGTGGATGCCCAAAATCAGTTGATAGTGTAATCACAGGGAGAATTAGAGACATATATTTATTAATGACCAGTAGTGTAAAGAGAGTCTTCATTTCTCAACTACTGCTCGAGCTCCATTTACAGCTTTTGACAGAATATATTGTGCCATTTTGATCAATTGTCTGAAAATCTGGATTGGCATTAAGGATGCTGTATTTAGTTAATTGTACTTTTATCTTTAAGATATAACTTACCTCTCCATAACTCACATTAGTTAACATTTTAGGTCCAATTTTATTTTCCATATACATCTCCAAAATCCAACCAATACTCTTGCACGCTGACCCGGATAAAGTCATTCATGCATTTTTTCCCTCAAAACTCGACTTCTGTAACTTTTGCATCAACCAGAAGTCACTTTCTCGCCTCCAACTACTTCAGCAAGCAGCACCTCGGCTTCTCACAGGTTTTAACAGAAAACATCACATCACCCCAAACCTGGATTATTTCTATTGGCTCCCTGTACGTTTTAGAATTTAAGAACTTTAAGAATTTACTTTTTAAAAACTATAACTATACAGTGTTTAGAAAAAAGTATTCACACCCCTTGCATGTTTTCATCCTTTATTTGCTTTTAACTAATGAGACTTCTTTCACAAGAATTTGCAAAAAGAAATTCATATCAAATTGAAAACATATTTTTACAAACTAATGTCAATTAATAAAAATATATAAGATATAGTAAATGATTGCATAAATATTCAACCTCTTTAGATCAGTATTTAGTAGTTCACAGCACTGAGTCTGTGTGGATTTGTCTCTATCAGGCTTGCACATCTGGACCATTTTTCTCCCATTTGAGCCACTATAGCTGTAACTCCTTATGCTGCGTTCACACCGGACGCGTCGGCTGCGTCGGCTGCGTCTGGTTTACATGTTAAGTCAATGCAAAGCTGCGTCAAAGCTGCGACGCTGTTTTTTTTCCTGCGTGCAGCGCGTCAGGCGCGTCTGAGCAGCACGAACAGAGCGAATGTCGCGGGGCGAAACGAGCGAACAGAGCGAACCGACGCAGCTTCTGACGCGCGAGTTGAAATTTCTGAACTCGAGCAGCAGAAACGCGTGAGTCATAGTTGCGTCAGCCAATCAGCGTTGAGAAGCTCCGCTCGTCATCGTTCTGCCGGCCGGTTTAGAAAGTGGAGGAAAAGATTCTTGTCGCCGTTCGTGGGCACCGAACTTTATGACACGACTCTTTACTTACCGAAACCGTAGCGATAAAGATGAAGCGTGGAAGGAGGTCGGAGAAGCCGTGGGACTACCTGATATGTTTAGAATGTGTGCATTTGCTTTTATTCTCGCTGTGTGTTGTACTTTACTATGAACCAAGCGCCGGCATACGTGTTTCATGACAGCGGAGATCTGCCTCGGAGGAGGAAAAGTCTCAGAGACACGAATCATAGAGAGAGAGAGAGAGCAGCGAGTAGCGCAGTGAAAAAAGTAAAAAGTGGAAGCTCTCTGCGGTCCTGTCGTTCCTCGACCGACAGTACTCCAGGGAGACGAGCGGGAACATGGGGGGAGGGGCGGAGGGCCGTGGACGTCAGGACCGCAGAGTCCAGAGAGAAGGAGATAGAGGGGCAGCAGCAGGGCGACTCACAGGGCGGCAAGTGAAGACACGACATCTCAGTCTGGTTAAGGAAAAGATTCATATGGCTGAAGAAGCGGGCGCGATAAGCCACGCCCACGCTGCGTCTCGTCTCGACGTGTCAGGTGTGAACACCCTTTTTTCAACGCGCGTCAGAATCCTGCGTCAGGCGCGTCGAGAATTTTTTCGACGCGTCCGGTGTGAACATACCTTTAGTGATCGTAGTTGTCTTGATGGCCTCCCTCACCAGCCTTCTTCTTGTTTGCTCACTCAGTTTGTGAGGACAGCTAGCTCGAGGCAGATTTAAACAAGTGCCATACTGCTTCCATTTTTTTATGATAGATTTAAATGAACTCTTACATTAACTATTGTTGCAGCCATCTCCTGACTTATACTTTTTAATAATTTGTTTTGAGTTTCTTGTAGTGTTTTTTTGTCTTCATGTTGCAATGGTAGCAGGAATACTGATGAACTGGACCTCACAGATACAGGTCATTTTATACTACAATCACTTGACACATATCAACTCCATTTTTGCTCTGTGTGACACTGCTGGCATCAAGTAGTTGGACCTCTGTTAAATTAAGTCAGTCCCTATAAAAGAGTATAGGTAAATATATACTGTATGCCAGTGGTCCCCAACCTTCTTTGAGCCACGGACCGGGGAAGAGGGGCTAGCAAGAGTTTGCTCTCCGTGTGCGCTCCGCTTTCACTTTTTTTATTCACTTTTTTCCCGCGGCCCAGTACCAATTGAGCCGCGGACCGGTACCGGGCTGTTCTCTGAACCAGTTACCACAGTAACAGTGCTCTCGCTTAAGTTTACTGGTAGGACACCAATAATCAAAGAGCAGCTACTGTATTGAGGTGTCCTCGCTCAAGACCTGCTTCAGACTTGGGCCACGGTAGCGGAGCGCTCCCGCTCCGGCTACTGCTGCGACCCCAGCTGCTACAGTTACCGTACTAGTGAGGCCAGCGTTGCTGTCTCCGTCCTGTCCTATAGGACCTGGTCCACAGTAGCTGAGTGCTACTGCTGCGACCCTCAGCAGCCACAGCGAGTTGCGCTCTGCACTCACTAGACGGGCTGTCTCTGTCCTGCTCCACAGGACCGGGGCCACAGTAGCTGAGTGCTACTGCTGCGACCCCAGCGGCTACAGCTACCGTGCTAGTGAGGCCAGTGTTGCGCTCTGACTGAAGCATCAGATCCACCCACGGCTGATCCATTCCCAAGGGAGGACATTATCTCAGTGGCAGTGTCCACCAATCTCCTTATGGGAAGACGGGGACGAGCGGCCCACCCATGCTTCTGGGCCTGGGTCCCATTCCTTAGGCCATAGGCTTTCGTAGGGGGCATCCATTGAGCTGACTGTCGCATCCATTTTTCCCCAAGGGGACTCTGAGGCCGGGTAGCCGGTGCCCTCGAGCCCAGCTGGTTCACAGGTGACCATTTTACCGTGCTTACTACACGGCAACTCCCTCTCATGTCATACTTGTCTACAGCCGCAGTGATGCTTCACGGTAGGCATTTGCACTTGCGTCAAGAGAACCTGGGCGCCTAATGCTCTCCAGGGTTCAGACCAGCTGTGTGGCCGGCACAGGCACTCTTGCCGAGACAGGTAGGAGCACCCTCCCTACTGTCCCAGTGAAATCAGGGGACCTGCTCTATAGGTGCATCAGCGCATTGTACAAACCCGTTAGACCAGGCAGCAGTTCTCTAGTCTTCGCAGGGCCGTGTCCACACCCCGCAGACTCGTGGGTGACACGTCTTGACTTTCTCATGCTGAGCACAGCAGACATCCTTTGTGGGGTCTTCAGAGGAGATCGGCTTACGTCTGTCGACTAAGGGAGGCCTTTTATCAGGTTCCTATAATGCGTCACAGACGGTTGCTCTGTGTCGCTTTCCAAAGCTGTTATTCAAAGAGTCCGGCTTCCTCCATTTGGACTTTCCCAGGAGTTTTCACAATAGGCGTTACTTCCGCCCTGCAATCCCATGGCGTGAGGATACTGCCATCCTGGATGATCTGGTTGATAGGTGTGCCATACCCAGTTAAGGCCGCGCAGTGCACTGCTCGCACTCTCTCACGCTGCCCGCTTGGGCCTTCGTGAACAAACAGCTGTCTGAGCCATTCTCAGAGCATAACCTTCATTTATGCCATTTTCAGAGCATAACCTTCATTGGGGTAGCTCTAGATACAGCCACTAAGCGGGCCTGTCCATTACTTGAACGGGTGGACGGCATCCTCCGCAACTTTCCCCTCGCTGAGGGGGCAGGTGGCTGTCTTTATCCTCTTTTCTTGCCTATCGGGCAAATTTACAGCTACATCGGCTGTCTCTCACACTCTCTCTCACGCTGCCCAGTTGGGCCTTCGTAAACATAAAGAGTTTTCTGAGCCATTCTGGGAGCATAACCTTCATTGGTGTAGCTCTGGATGCAGCCACTAAACGGGTCTGCCTGTCACCCAAGCAGGTGGACGGCATCCTCCGCAGCATTCCCCTCTCTGAGTGGACAGGCAGTGGTCTGTTATCCTCTTTTCCTGGCAAGTTCTTGGGCTGCTGTCGCTGCGCCCTTTGTATGAAGGGCCTAACGGCCTTCACCAGGGGCCACAGGCACAAGACAGGTGTCACAGTGATGCCTTCTGATCTATCCCCGTAGAGGGTGGGAGCATACACGTCAGAGGGTATGCTCCCTCTGAAAGGGTTCTGCCCCGCCGGGAGATCACCACAGCAGACTCCCGCTTCTCAAGGTGGGAGGCAGTCTGGCAATACAGGACTTCCAGAGGACAGGCTATTCGCCATACTTGGAGCCACAGGCCATGCACCTAGCGCTCAAACAGTTCCTGCCATACTTGGGAGGGAATAGGTACTTTGGCTTTTACTTAAAGTATCTTCAGTTTTTTTCTGGTTCATTGTCTTTAACATAACATTCTTTCTCTTTTTGTCCGCTCCTGTCCTTTGTTCAATTCAATTCAGTTTATTATATATAGCCCAACATCAAAAATTTGCCTCAGAGGGCTTTACAATCTGTACACATACGACATCCTTGACCCAGGACTTCACATCATGTCAGGAACAACTTTCATAGGGAAAAAAGGGAAGACGCCTTCAGGAGAGCAACAGGAGGATCCCTCTCCACGGATGGACAGAAGCAATATATGTCATATGTACAGATGAACAACACTACAGAGTTACAACACATTCAATGAAAATGACAGAAATGTATGAATAATTAGTAATAGGCATGGTCCAAAATCCAGATGTCAACAATCCATGAAACCGAAGGAGGTAGAGTTCTCTCCCTTTCCAGGGTAATCACCTCGTCCTGGTAGACAGGCTGGTAGACAGATGGGTAGCCGGGCTGCTGGGGCTTGGCGGCGACGGCGGGAACTGGAGGGGACTGACTTGGGACCGCGACTAGGCTTTGCACAGAGTTTATTCACTCAGATTAGCAGCCATTATTATTGCCACAAAGTCAGCCCGTGAGAAAGCAAAAACAGGGAGAGTGCTGTAATTTAATATAAGACAATGAAATGCTATCATATAAAAGGGGCTTCATGGTGCAGAAGAGCATCATTTTCTTTCATCCACCACGGAAAAACTAACCACTAGTTCTGCTTTATACATGTTATTGACATCCCACACATTTTGCTTTTGGTGTGAAGACAGCATTAGAATAATTTGACATTTGAAGCGATTTTGCACTTTAATATAACATTTATCTTTCTTGCAATGTTCAAGGACTTCTTTGCATTTAAATTGCCGTAATTTCCTAGGGAGCAAAAAAATAATAATCTCCATTCAAAGTGAAAAATGTTGACCTGAGATAATCAGAAAGTGACCTTGACTTTATTTGATTGTCAAGGGACATATTCACATCAGCATCTATAATGCAAAACAGCGCTGGCAGTCTGCTTTGCATAATGTTCAGGCACAAATCAAAAGCAAGAAATATGGAAAAGCCAAAAGAACAATGTAGAGCCCAATGATTAAACTTGGAGAGAGGCCTGATAATTGTCAGCTTGTCGCCTTCACTGACAGCACATCTAGTGAGACGCCTGGTTGCTTTCATCAGCTTTTATCCCAGCAGGGATAACTTTATTCAGCCGTTAAAAAGAAGGGAGTCTTGTCTTCATGTGGCCCTCCATAGATCATATCAACGACCTCCTATCTTACCTAGCAGGGGGATGAATCCACATCTCTTCTGAGAAAAGTTGCTTGAGGAGTCTGTATGGATGTGTATCCACTGACAGAACTCAGACATGTAACAGTATCTTACTACTCAATAAAGAATATTATATAGTATTGATTTAATATAGTGTATTTTTGTTATATTTACAATAATTAGTGATTAGGTTGACAAATAAATACATGGAAGTGTATACAATGGGTACGGAAAGTTTCAGAGCCCTTTACATTTTTCACTCTTTGTTTCATTGCAGCCATTTGCTAAAAATCAAAAAAAGTTCATCATTGTCCCGCCGCTGTTGAATCAGAACAAGACGGCGGACACACTTATCGTTGCGGTTTGTCGGAAGCCGGAGCTCTTTAATACAACCTCTTATGAGTACTCGCAGAGAATAAAACAGGCACGGGTGATGTTATGTGTATGTATATATATATATATATATATATATATATATATATATATATATATATATATATATATAATGTTATGAACACAATAACACACGTTTAGATGTTCCGCTTTCGGAACGCTGGAAGCGGAAGTCTTTCAGACGTAACATTTAACTTAATCGGCGAAAGTGACCGAGCTGTGTGAGCCTACGGGTGATACTGTGACGTGCGGTGAGGTTCATGGTTGGTGAGGCACTGACTCATTTATTGTCAGATTTACAAATATATTATAAACCCAAAAGGGGCTTATTCAATTGGTACTGGTTATTTCATGTCTCATCAGCATTCTTCACACAACACACACGCACACACACACACAAACGATACATATTATAGATACGTAAAGGTAAGTAAGAAAAAGTTTGAAGCAAACCTTTTAGCTCTGGCGTTGGTCTACCTGTGTTAATCACGTCCACTTTTGACTGAAAGTCCACTTTTGAGACATTTGTAAGCTTAGATATATAATCCTCTTCCATGTTGGTGGTCTGGCAGCAAAATACAAAAACAAACAGACTTGACTCGTCTGGTGCCTCAGCGTAGAAGAAGCAGCAACAAGTCCCCGTTGGCTCTCTAGCGCCCTCTTCAGTGAGGCAGAATATGATGTGCCTCACCCTGCGCCTTTTCACCGCGGCTTTATTTCCCATCAGCAAAACTAAATATGTCACTTATATGTCACTTACAAACATTAAACTGTGATGGTTAAAGACCTTAGCCAGATTGTGAGAAATCAGGGTAAATAAACATATCTGCAAACATTATATTGGCGACATTGCAGAGATACGGCAACCCGCACGGGCCAATTGCATGTCTCAACCCAGTTTGGGAAGGATTGCGCAATCAGAGGTGAGGCTCGACTCGCTGCTGCCTCAACTCGTTTCATCTGTGTTTGAACAGGAAATAGACAAATTCAGCGAATTTGACTATAACATGTTCGAAATTAGTCATACATAAAGATCGGTGGACAAATATTAATATATATTTCATGTTATCATTATTTATTTTTTTAACTTAAAGAAAACACTTTTTTTACTTATGATGACCTGCCTCCCCTGACCGCACGTCCCTGGGGTGATAGTATAAACCCAAACATGAGGGTGTTGGACTTTCCGACGTTTGTGGGATGTCCACAACAAGTATAAAGCAGCTGAAGGAAATACTTTTTTTTTTTTTACAAAGACAAGCCATGGAGATAAGACCCGCCCTTCACGGAGCTTCGCAAAACTTTTGGTGTGAACACGGAAAAAGGTTGAGCGTGTAGCTCACGCGTTTTGAGCGACACGACAAATCGCTGGTCACTCGGAATCTCGTGATTTTGCGAGAAGATTCCGTAGGACTGATCTCAGGATGGCACCGGAACTTATACCCGGCGGGTGGTCATCCAAGGTAAAAGGTGACTTTGTTGTTCTTAATACCCGACCTGTGTGTGCACGTGACGGATCAGTGTTTTATGTATAAATCCATTTCTAAATTCTGTGTGTTTTCATTAATTGTGACACTGATCTGACTACATATCTCTCTGTGACAAGCAAACAAACTCCAACCACTAATGACGACCAAAGGATGCAGTTAAAAGCTCTGGAGAGAAACAGCTACGAAGTAAACTTAGATTTTATTTTTATCAGAGTAATCAGCATATTATTTACATAAAGTCATCCTCATATGACAAACTGGTGCAGTTTTTAGAAAATGTTTCATAAAAAAAAAGAAAAGTAAAATGAGGAAGGTATTCATGACTGTTATCACCTAAATCCACTTATTACTGCTTATATAATGGTCTGCACGTACGTCCATTATTCAATTACAGTTTACTTGTTTAAACTAAAAACTTTACTTTCAGCGCACGTACAGTAAGAGTCTATCCAACCTTAACGCAACATGAATGACCCACACTGTATGAGCTCAGCGGCCTCTGAAGCGTGCTTGTGTCTAACAAGTCCTAATGTGCTGTTAATGAACTCATGGACACAGCATCATGATAATAGTGCACTGAACAAAGGGCATAAGTAATCACATTATGCCTTCAGCTCAGGGATATTAAAATACGTGAGAGTACATTGGGAGGTGTAATCCAATTTGCCTTGGCAACAGTCTATCTAAATAACTGCATCTCACAAACATAATTATGAGGGGTGAACCATAGTCTGCAACAAGAGTTATTGCTTGTGTCATTGTGGAACAAATAGGGGTTGACATATCTGTCTACCGTTAATAGTCCGGAACTTTTCTTCTGAAATTGTCAATTTCACTTTCTACTTCACCTCTTAAGCACCTCTCAAGCTGTAGCAATAGCTAGCTGTGACACAAAGACGTTTGATTTTAATAAGAAGAAGAAGAAGAAGAAGAAGAAGAAGAAGAAGAAGAAGAAGCATGAAACAAGACTAAGTCAACAGCCACAATAGCAGCTTTGTTAGGCTGTACTTAGGCACAGTAGTAAGGAGGTATAATGTTAACCATATTCACCATCTTGTGGCATGCACGTATGCTAACATTTGCTAAGTAGCACAAAACTAGTACAGCTGAGGCTGATGGGAATTAGTTAATTAGTCGTTAGTTTTGAACACTTGTCATAAACCAAAGTTGACTGAAATCTTCATCTATTGTTGGCATGAGATGAAACATCTGAGCATCACCTACAAATCATCCTGTTGTGGAATATGCAGGTGTGCTCAAAATGTTCATGACAACCCATCGATTAGCTCCTTTTCAACCCAAATCTAAAATATCAACCAGTTGGTGGGATTAAAAAGGATAGGGCATCCCCAAATCTTCAACGTGGTGGACTGTGTAACCTTCCATCAAAAGAGCCATGTTCAACCTTGTTCTGCATATACCATTAGAATAGAACATTTAATAGTTTAACCTCTCATCCAAGACCATCACCTCAGTCACCCACTCCACTCTCACCGCCTGTCTAACCGAAATAAAATCATGGATGCAACTGAACTTTCTCAAACTCAACTGCAATAAATCTGAAATACTCATCATCGGCCCTGACTCCCTCACCCGTTCCGCCCAAACCATCACTCTCAATATCGATGGCTCCATCGTCACCCCCTCCACCCAGGTCCGCAACCTTGGCATCATCCTTGACCCCACCCTCTTTTCTACCCCCATGCCAACCACGTCACCAAAACGGCCTTCTTTCATCTCCGTAACATTGCACGCCTCCGGCCCTCCCTGTCCCCTGCTACCACTGAAATCCTCATTCACGCCCTCATTACATCCAGACTAGACTACTGCAACAGCATCCTCTATGGCTCCCCCAAGAAAATCATCAACAAACTTCAATATGTCCAGAACTCTGCCGCCCGTCTGCTCACCTCCACCCGTCGTTTCGAACATATCACCCCGGTCCTACAACAACTCCACTGGCTCCCAGTCAAATAAAGGATGGACTTCAAGATCCTACTGCTCACTTACAAAGCCCTAAATAACCTGGCCCCCCCATATCTTTCAGATCTCCTCCCTCTCCACGCTCCAACACGCTGCCTCAGGTCCGCCGGCAAAAGCACTCTGAAGGTCATCAGGACCAAGCGCGGACCTGGGGCGACTGGCCTTCTCGGCAGCTGCACCTCCCCTCTGGAACACTCTCCCCATCCACATCCGCCGGGCTCCCACCCTACCTTTATTTAAAACAAGCCCTCAAATCACATCTTTTCCAACTTGCTTTCGCCTGCTAACCCCTGCCCCCGATACGACTCACACAGCTTCCCCGTTGTTTTCCTCTATATATTTATTTTCTGTTCGTTTGTTCGTCTTGTCTGCTTTCTTCTTGTTTGTTCTGTTCGTCTCTTGTTCCCTGTAAGCGTCTTTGAGTACTGAGAAAAGCGCTATACAAATCGAAATTATTATTATTATTAGTTTGGAAACTGATAGAGAGGCACAGCTCGGTGGAGCCGTGTATTCATATAGACCTCAGTAGTACAGTCTTTCAAAGTAACTGGGGTTCAGCGTCTTGCTTAAAGGACACTTCGGCTCGCAACTATGAGCGGGGATTGAACCGGGTGCTTTGTTTGTTAAGGGATGACCACTCTCCTCATGAGCTAAAGCTGACCCTGTTAAATGTTAGGGCTGCGTTTGACACCATTGAGCATGACATCCTATTACAGATAGATCATTCGATTGGCATTAACGGTACCACATTAATCTGCTTTAAATCATATTTATCAGATCCATCCCAGTGTGTGTGTACAACAAATTATTCCCCATGAACACTACATTTATTCATAGAGTTCCATATGGTTTTGTGGTTGGAATAGTTATATTCACTTACTGTGCATATGCTTGCAATAGGCAATATTAATGTGACGTCTCTGGCCGTCACCCGTGGGTTCCCCCCCCCCAAGCACACATCGATAGCCACGATGAGGTTGCGTAAACTGACATATTTATTCAACATACACACTCCAAGCAGACTGCGACACCATGCGTCTGCTCACTCCTCTCCTCTCTCTAGCTCTGTTGCCCCTTTTATACTACCGCATTGGCTGCTGACTGATTGCCAATCAGTGAGAACAGCTGACTGATTGTCAACCAGCCAGCAGCCGAGGCCAAACTGGGGAGAGCTGCCACATATCCCCACCGTTAGATTTAGGCCGGGGCTCCACCCGGCCTAACCTACTCCCCCCCCCACGAGAGCTTGGGCGAGGGAGGGCCTCTGGGGAACTGGGAACAGGCTCGGGAGGCGGGGGCTCTGGGGGACTGAGATGTGGGGGCTCTGGGGGACGGGGAGCTGGGACTAACCGGGGCAGGGGGACGGGGAACCAGGGTCGGCCTTCCGCCGAGGGATCCCGGGGAACAGGGGTCGTTGGCAGCACCGGCGGGTCCTGGAGCTCGGAGGTCGACACCACCGACGGCTCCTGGACCTCGGAAGTCTGCAGGTCTGACGGCTCCTGGACCTCGGAGGTCGACGCCTCCGACGGCTCCTGGACCTCAGAGGTCGACGCCTCTGACGGCTCGGAGGTCGACGCCTCCGACGGCTCCTGGACCTCGGAGGTCCGCAGGTCCGACGGCTCCTGGACCTCGGAGGTCGACGCCTCTGACGGCTCCTGGACCTCGGAGATCTGCAGCTCCGACGGGTACTGGGGACCAGGGTCCAGGAGGACCTTGAAAAACAGGCGGCTCTCCTTCGCCTGTGCCCGCCCCACCTCCTCTATTTGGGCCAGAATCTGGCCCAAGCTGCTCATCAGCTCCTCCTCCGGCTGCATCCCTTCCAGGCGCTGGGTTTCGGGGGGCCCCACGTTGGGCTCCAGTGTGACGTGTCTCTTTCCGTCACCCGTGGGTTTCCCCCCCAAGCACCAAGGATACATCAATAGCCACGATGAGGTTGCGTAAACTGACATATTTATTCAACATACACACTCCAAGCAGACTGCGACACCATGCGTCTGCTCACTCCTCTCCTCTCTCTAGCTCTGTTGCCCCTTTTATACTACCCGCATTGGCTGCTGACTGATTGCCAATCAGTGAGAACAGCTGACTGATTGTCAACCAGCCAGCAGCCGAGGCCAAACTGGGGAGAGCTCCCACAATTAACAAAACAACTAAAATCATTATTATGCAGATGATACTCAATTATATCTACTGATCAAACAAGATGACACCAAACAGTTAGCTTAACTCAAAGCATGTCTTGAGGACCTAAACACCTGGTAGATGTTATTCTACTATGGCCAGAACACCTCCAAAATCAATTATCTAATGATATAGCTTCTCAAGATGGTTATTAGTTAATGGACTCTTTTACAGTCTTCTGACCATTCAAAGCTCTTGAACCCTATTTTCATCATTCACCCATTCATACACTGATGGGAGCGTCTACCATGTAAGGTGCCACCTTCCCATCAGGACTCTATCTAACCATTCACACACATTCATACACCATAGGCACATCTTGCAAGAGCAATTTGGAGTTTTGTGTCTTGCCCAAAGACACTTTGCCATTAGTTAATGCAAAGTGGTTCGATCTGGGGATCGAACCGCCAATCCTGCTATTGAAGGACAACCTACGCTTGACATGGTGCAGAGATTCGGGCTGATGAGAAAAAAAATCTATATTATGTAAAAGTAAAATGTATCTCTATCACTCTCAATTGTTCAAAGTCGTCTTAACGAAACTTAATCCGGGGTTCAGATCAGGAACCGGGAGCAGAGTTGTAGTTTAACACCCTTCTCTGCTCTTCTTGTCAAGCAGTTACCCATCCATTACTCTAGAATAGAGACTGTGAAGACTGTGTCTGTCCCACGGCCACTTAAATTAAATAAATCTAAAGTAAACACAAGAGGAGTCGTACACAATAACCTTATACAAGTTAACACCATTATTTCAGCAGTGCAACAAAACAGGACTATTAAATGTGGTCTCCTAAATATTAGATCTCTGTCATCTAAAGCTGTGTTACTAAATGATTTAATAACAGATAATCACATTGATTTATGTTGTCTAACTGAAACCTGGCTGCGCCATGAAGAATATGTCTGCCTAAATGAGTCGACTCCTCCAAGTCATGTTAATACTCACATTCCTCGAGACACCGGTCGAGGAGGTGGAGTAGCAGCCATCTTTGACTCGAGCCTTTTAATAAATCCTAAACCTAAATTAAATTACGACTCATTTGAAAGCCTTGTTCTTAGTCTTTCACATCCAACCTGGAAAACATTACAGCCGATTCTATTTGTGATTCTATACCGGCCACCTGGTCCATATTCAGAGTTTATATCACAATTTTCAGAATTTATATCAAGTTTGGTTCTTAAAACTGATAAAGTTATTATTGTAGGAGATTTTAATATTCATGTGGATGTTGATAATGATTGCCTAGGTACTGCATTCATCTCATTGTTGACCTCGATCGGCTTTCGCCAGAGAGTACAGAAACCCACTCACAGCTTTGGCCACACGCTTGATCTTGTTCTTACATATGGTGTTGACATTGAGCATTTGAAGGTCTTCCCACAGAATCCTCTTCTGTCAGACCACAACCTTATAACTTTTGAGTTTATACTACCGGAGTGTACACCGCTAGTCAAAAGTTTCTACACCAGATGTCTAACTGACAGTGCTGTAGCTAAATTTAAAGAAGCGATTCCTTCTGCACTTGATTCAATACCATGTCTCAATATAACAGAGGACTCCTGGTCTAACTTTAGTCCGTCCCAGATTGATCATCTTGTTGATAGTGCCACAGGCTCACTGAGACTGACACTGGACTCGATAGCCCCTCTGAAGAAGAAGACAGTGAGGAAGAGAAGGTTTGCTCCCTGGTATAACCCTCAGACCCGCACATTAAAGCAAATGTCACGAAAGCTTGAAAGCATTTATGCTCAACTAATCGGGAAGAATCCCGCTTAGTTTGGCGAGATAGTCTTAAAACTTATAAGAAGGCCCTCCATAATGCCAGAGCAGAATATTACTCATCAGTAATAGAGAAGAATAAGAACAACCCTAGGTTTCTCTTTAGCACTGTAGCCAGGCTGACAGAGAGTCACAGCTCTGTGGAGCCCAGTATTCCTATAGACCTTAGTAGTATTGACTTTATGAACTTCTTCAATGAGAAGACTATTAGGGACAAGATTAATAATCTCTTGCCCTTAACCAGTGCCAATCTGTCCTCAAGTGGAATGGCTTTGGAAACCCCTGTATGTCCTGGTATATATTTAGATGGCTTTTCTCCCATCAACCGTGACCAATTATCTTTAATGGTTTCTACTTCTAACACGTCTACCTGTCTCTTGGACCCTATCCCGACTAGGCTGCTTAAAGACGTTTTGCCTTTAATTGGCAGCTCGGGACTTGTCCTTTAACTCCCACATAAAGCAAATCTCAAGGACTGCATTCTTCCATCTACGTAATATTTCAAAAATCAGGCACATCTTGTCTCAAAAAGATGCAGAGAAATTGGTTCATGCGTTCGTTACTTTGAGACTGGATTACTGCAACTCCTTATTATCAGGCTGCACTAATAAATCTCTTAGGTCCCTCCAGTTGATCCAGAATGCTGCAGCTCGTATTCTCACTAAAACTAAGAAAAGAGATCACATTACTCCTGCACTAGCTGCTCTGCACTGGCTCCCTGTAAAATCAAGAAGCACTTTTAAAATTCTTCTCTTAACTTACAAAGCCTTAATTGGTGATGCACCATCATATCTTAAAGAGCTTAGTATCGTATCGCCCCACCAGAGAGCTGCGCCACTAAATGCGGGGCTACTTGTAGTTCCGAGAGTCTTAAAATGTAAAATGGGAGCCAGAGCCTTTAGTTATCAAGCTCCTCTTTTATGGAACCAGCTTACACCTTCAGTCCGGGAGGCAGACACAGTCACCACATTCAAGAGTAGACTTAAGACTTTCCTCTTTGACAGAGCTTATAGTCAGGGCTGAATCAGGTTTGCCCTGGTCCAGCCCCTGGATATGCTGGTATAGGCTTATAGCTGCTGGGGATGTTTAGGATGCACTGAGCACCTCTCTCTCTTTCTTTCTCCTATGGATGAATCTTCATCTCTCCATCACACATGACTAACTCTGCTTTCTCCCCGGAGTCCTTCTGACTTCACGTCTCATGGGGTCATCGGACCCTATGAGACGGCATAGATTCCATCTGCTGATGGACCTTCGATGGTTGGATCGTGAGTTCCTGTCGCCAGCTGTGCCACTGCCCTGCTGGGACTCCGCCCACTCCTCCACTTGGGAGGTCTCCAAACTCTCCATCGTGGAATATGCCTAAATATGAACTATTGATAAACTCTGTCTGATTTCTTGAATGTATTTTAACTCTAAATATGTCCTTCTGTACACATTACATCTATTGCATCTGTCCATCCTGGAGAGGGATCCTCCTCTGTTGCTCTCCTGAAGGTTTCTTCCCTTTCTTTTCCCCCTGAAGGGTTATTTGGGAGTTTTTCCTGGTCCGATGTGAGGTTTTGGGTCAGGGATGTCTATGTGTACAGATTGTAAAGCACTCTGAGACAAATTTGTAATTTGTGAAACTGGGCTATACAAATAAACTGAATTGAATTGAATTGAATTAAGTATTCCAATATGGCTGGTACAGGATTTTATACTCACTAAAAGTCCTAATGCAAATATATTTATCTTTAATACATCATGTTACTTACATATTTACATAGCGAATAACCTTACAAAAGACATTTATTGCATACAGCGATGTAGCAGAGAATAGAGAACATTTGTGCTGTGGTATTAACACAAAATGCTCTCTGACGTCCATTTACTTTATAAAAGCAACAAATGACAGCTGAACAATTCAACTGACACTCCCTCATTAAATATAAGATGACAACTTTGGGGGACAGCATGGAGGATGAGAGCAAAACAGGAACAGATGGAACCCTGGGATATGGTGTTTACTTATGGATCAAAGTCAATGGATATATGTCTGTATGCGTGTGTGTTGAGAGAGACAAGTGAAAACAAACCCAGCAACACAAAGAAAGAGACGGGGAGAAATAAGGGGGAAATCCAGGGTAAGGCAAATTTGTGTATAATGTTGTGGACTATATTTCTGAATTATATATTATCTTCTCCTCTGAGACTCTTTGTTCATCTTCTTATTTTGTGTAACGCAAATAGAAAGCCAGGCCGACCAGAGAAGCAGAGGACTTAACCTCTAATTGCTTGGCTCTTTGAAAACGATACACTTCCTCCATTCATCCATTATTACAGTTGTATAAACTGTTGAAGCTGTCTCGTAAATGCATCAAACTGTGTTGTAAATATACCAGTAATATCACTGTCCCCATCAAGAGACGGAAATACTGTATATTCCGTGCTTCTTCCTGTAGAGGGATATATGTGTCTGCTAATTAACAGCAGTAAGTATGAGGGAAGTGAGTATACAGTGGCATTGAGGGAACATCTGTTTCAGCAGGAGAAGTGGCTCATAATAGAAAGAGAACAGAGACAGACTGAGGCATCCCACAGCCTGTCAGTAAAGGCCACTGATGATGAACGTGCTGCCTTTTCTACTCACTAACTGTCTAAACTGCCTCAGGACCATAGCCAAGATGTAATTATCAGGTAGAGTTTCTCTTTGCAGGAGACTGTCTTACAATAATGCAACTGAATTAATGAAAATGGTCTAATACATTTATTTTATAAGGCGCCTTTCAAGGCACTCAAGGTCGCCGTACAACACATTAAAACAGTTACAGTTAAGACAACCGGAGAGCAGCGGCAGCTAAACGCGCTAGCGTTCACTCCCGGAAGAGACGTAAAGGATAAAAGATTACTGCACAACATGAGGGTAGAGAGGCGAGAAGAAACAATAGTCAGACTACGCTCATAGGAGGACAGTGTGGGAGCAGGAACACACACACCTCAGCACATAAGCACATACATTTAAACATGACTTGCAACCGGAAACAGGCGAAGGCGTGGGATGGGGGGTGAGGGTGCATGCATTTCAGTGTGTTGAAAGTTCAAGTGTGAGTGTCCTGTGTTGTCTTGTCTTCTTCCCCAGGCCACAATCAGACAGTTCTCATTTCGCAAGATGGTCGTTGCCATGAAGACAGCTTTGAAAAGGTCCCGAGAAATAATCAACAGTTGACAGGTGTCTGTGGAGAAGGGGGAGGGAATGCGAGAGATTCTCACTTCAGCAAATTTCAGGGGAGTTGTTGTTCCAGTAACAGCCCCAAGGCTGTGCTGGTTAAGGGAGCCAAAAGCAGATACAATTGGGATTGTTTGGTCTTGTAGTAGCTGCATCCAATTTGTGCAACTACTATCCTCTAGGGGATTACGAATTCACCCTTTAAGGAAAAGGGCGTAGCCTTGGTGACGGGGGGTGTTAAAGGGCACCAGGAAGTAGAGAAGGACACAGGTGTTGGAAAGGAAAATAAACGACCACGGTCAAACAGAACAACTCGACTCTTCGTTTATTCCGCACACCTACAATCCTACCATTTACCAATAGGTTTTCAAATCGATTCGGGCAGCCTTAGGGGGCTTTTAACAGATGTCACCGTTTCATACATTTTCTGATAAGCCAGGGCAGCGCCAAATCCAAACAGCGGAAATCTTGTAATCATAGTTCCGAATACGTAGATATGTTCTACAACCTCCAAGGAAAGGGAGGTTTAGGCACAAGACCCGCCAACGCTCCCACGTGTCCATCGTGTAACCAGCTACAAACGCCCCGGCAGGACAGGCAGGTCTCCCCGAACCCCAGCTTCTCGTCGAGAAGATGGTGTCAATTGTGTTGAGAGATCAGTTGATCAAATCCATGGTTTTTAGTTCGAAGAGCGATGCGGAGAAAGTATCTCAAGTATAGGACAAGACAAGACATGACGATAGGAGCCAAGCAGGGAAGGTCATGGGGAGGAGAGGGAGAGAAAAATGTGACCGCCTTCGGAGAGAGCCAAACGAGAAGTCTCATTGGGCGTCACATTTTCTTATCTCAATTTGGTCTTCTTCCTTAGACCATGCCTACGCATGAATAATAAAGGCCCGGCCGGATGTCTTAATTTTAAATATTACACCTTTTAAATAAATGCCTCTCCTATTCATTACAAATAGATGTTTGTGAAATGTTATATTGCCATCACACACAAAAAAGACAACTATAATTTGATGTTATCATGATGATATAAATGCACTGTTTATAATTAATACAACATGTACTTACATTTAGATGTCAAAATAACAAATGAAAGATTTATAGCTTTTTTTCTAAATTTAATTCAGTTCATTTTGTATAGCCCAATCACAAATTACAAGTGTGCATCTCTACCTGTGAGGCTAGACTACTTGGAACCTTCTTTAAATAAGTCTATCTGCTGGAGTACTATTGTATTTGCTGTATTGGAGCTACTAGATTGCTAGTCTGTCCTGTCTGATTCTATTGTTAGCTATTGGCCACTTGATCTCGTTTGCTGGCTATTCCACTAACGAACGGCTGGGAGAGTGGCTGACACAGCTGTAGCTAATCATCGTCAACTCGGGTGCTTAACCAGGCAGTAGGGTATTTAAGTGTCAGCTTTAGCATCAGTGGATACTCATTGTATGAAGACTCAGAGGATAAAGACAAATCAGTCATTCGTCGAAGTCAAGACTCAGAGAGTAAAGACATTGGAGTCTTTCGTTGGAATCTTTGGGTGTGGCTGAGTATAAAGCTACTCCTTGAGTTTGTAATTATTTGCCATACCTGTGCACAGTGGCGCCTGGTGGATTTCCTTTTGTGGGCCATCCAATCAATTTCAGCCAACATTCCAGTGATTCAATGCGAAAAATACGCAATACTACTTGCAGTTCTAACATCTATTTCCACACTTTTACATAATAAAGGAAATTGTATTGCTACAATTCAGTGTGTGTATATATATATATATATATATATATATATATATATATATATATATATATATAATATATATTTTAAGATGGCCTTATGGACCTAGTTTGTTGTGGGGAAAACCCAATCAGTGTGGTGGGAAAACCTACATATTTTTCTGGCAAATTATTCGTTGAGGGTTTGCTCTTCTTTCCTTCTGAGTGGCAAACCTCTCAATTAGGTTGAAGAATGTCCCTGAAAAGTTTCTCCAATGTCGAGCATAGCCAGTGCATTAAGGCACACATAATACTAATTTCCCTAGAGTAATTGAGGCAATAGATTGCACAAATGTTCCTATTTTCAAAACATTGAAATCTTCTCAAAGCCTCACTGTGGGACATGTTGGTGTTTCTGCAGCAGCCGTAATGATCAGACCAAGATAAGACTAGACCTTCACTATTTGCCGATAACATTTACTTTGACACTTAAAATCTAAAAAAAATCAGAATCATCTTTTGCCAACTTATTTCACAGGAGCTGTTTGCCTTTGTCTTTAGTCAGCAGAATTCTGAGTTATAACCGCCTGATGTGTAAAGAAGTGTGTGCGTTTATTCTGTACCAGCCTGACGTCTGGATGTGATTCTCAACAGTAGAAAGTGGATAATGTTCATTTCTAGTTTAAAGCAGAGTGATTTACTGACATTCCTGATTTAAACATGATCTTTAAATACGTCTTTTGTTTGGAGTGTTCAATATAAATAGTTTATCTATATTTCAAGCATTTTGTTGTTGTTGTGTGTCTCTTGTTTGCACTATACCCTTGGCAGCTGTAAATCCTGTACATTTCAATGCTGCAGGAATAATAAAGGATTATCTTATCTTAGCTTATTGGTCCTGAATTCACCCAAAAAACTAAACATATGTAGTCCCAGAAAGCTAAAACATTTTTTTTTATGGTTAGGCACTTAGCAAATAGTAAGAGTAATGCTTGTAGCAAAAGAATGAACATTAGTATATCAAACATGTTATAATATTTCAGACATCAGTAACACCGAAACAAGGTAAAAAGATGGTAAAGTAGATAAAATGTGTTGGTATTTATTTTATCTGGCAAAACATTAAATAACAAAGCTCTTTCTTCCTTTTATATCGGCTTCCTAACTGCCAGAGTTGAACCTTTCATGTTCTTGGTTTTTAAAGTAAAGTAGGTGGACTTGGCCCTCTTCTTGTGCATTAAAGGAAAAAAGAACTCTGGGAAATGTACATGTACACATGTATGCATCCTGGTGGGGAAATTCTTCTATGCATTTGACTCATCCTTATTAAGGACCAGTAGGCTGCAGTGAAGTGCCCACGGTGTAACTGGGGTTAGTTTCACAAGTTATGATTTTGTTTCTCTTATAACTTGTGAATTTCAGGACATAAATATCCTTCACGCTAGAAGATCAAGAATGGAGGTCACTTTACAGGAAACTGAATCTAAGTATTATTTGTAATTTTACCAAATGTGTGAGCAGAAGTGACATCGCCAGTCTCTCCATACCCCCCAAAAAGTTAGCCTGCAGCAGTCACTTCTTTCTAACTCCACATCTCCTTGTTTACTCATTAAACTGGTAGTTTTTAGACATCAGACTTCACACAGCCCTTCCCATTAAGGATGTATACTAGCTTTCTCACATATGCAGTAGTACTCCCCAACACCTGATTTTTTTTTTTTGTCAACAGCTGTAGTGGTAAAAGTTAGTATGCTTTAATACCACAGGTATAAGCAGTTAGTGTGTGTTTATTACCAAAGGATCTACACTTTATCTACAATACATACTACAGCACCACATACAACTTCTAAGAAAATGTATACAATGTAATGTATAGTTTATTTGAGGAGTTTCCGTAAGGATTTAGAAAACACCACAGCACTGGTGAAAATTACAAATGACCTAATTACATCTGATAAAGGACTCATCTCTGTACTGGTCTTGTTAGACCTTAGTGCTGCATTCGACACCATTGACCATGACATCCTGTTACAGAGACTGGATCAGTCGATTGGCATTTCAGGCACTGCACTAAGTTGGTTTAACTCCTGTTTATCGGATCAATCTCAGTTTGTAGTTGTAAACAATGAAGCCTCGATAACCACCAACGTTAGTCACGGAGTTCCACAAGCTTCTGTGCTTGGACCAATTCTATTTACCTTATACATGCTTCCTTTGGGTAATATTATCAGGAAACACTCCATAAACTAGCATTGCTATGCAGATGATACTACATCTATTGATCTAACTAGAGGAGGTCAACCAGCTCACTAAAATGTAAGCATGTCTTGAAGACATAAAAACATAGATAACCTGCAACTTCCTAATGTTAAACTCTGACAAAACTGAAGTTATTTTACTCAGCCTTGAACACCTCTGAGATCAATTATCTGGTAAAGTGGTTTCTGTAGATGGCATTGCCCTGGCATCCAACACCACTGTGAAGAATCTTGGCGTCATCTTTGATCGGGAATTGTCCTTTAACTCCCACAGGAAGCAAATCTTAACTGCATTTTTTTCATCTACTCAATATTTAAAAAATCAGACAGACCTATTGTCTTAAAAAGATGCAGAAAAAACTGTTTCACGCATTCATATCTTCTATACTTGATAACTGCAACTCCTTATTGTCAGGCTGCTCTAATAAGTCTCTTAGGTCCCTCCAGTTGATCCAGAATGATGTAGCTGGTGTATTCACTAAAACTAAGAAAAGAGAACACATTACTCCTATATTAGCTGCCCTAGACTTCTCCTAACCAAAAAAGCCTTGAATAGTGATGCTCTATCATATCTTAAGGAGCGTGTAGTACCATATTGACCCACTAGAGAGCTGTGCTCACTAAATGCGGGGCTACTTGTGGTTCCTAGAGTCTTAAAAAGTAGGATGGGAGCCAGAGCCTCAGTTATCAAGCTCCTCTTTTATGAAACCAGCTTCCACAATCAGACCGGATGCAGACAGTCACCTCATTTAAGAGTAGACTTAAGACTTTCCCATTTGATAGTGTTTATAGTTGGGGCTGAATCAGGTTTGCCCTGGTCCAGCTCCTAGATACAGTATGCTGCTATAGGCTTATAGGCTGCTGGGGGACGTTTTAGGATACGCTGAGTATCCCGCTCCTCGTCTCTCTCTACTCATGGATTCATTTTCATCTCTCCATTGCACATCATATATTCTGCTTCCTCCCCGGAGTCTTTGTGACTTCACGTCTTATAGAATTTATTGAACCTGGCTGGGTCTGATGCCAAGGCCCTGCTGATGTGCCCCACCCACTCCTCCTCTCTACTTCCATCTGCCTGATGGATTGTGGAGGTCTGGATCGTGGTCCATGCCTACTACCAACTATTCATACACTCTGTCAAACCCATTGAATGTGTTGTCACTTTTTTAATGATTCCTTCTGTACACATGACATATATTGCATCTGTCCATCCAGAGAGAGAGATCCTTCTCGGTTGCTCTCCTGAAGGTTTCTTCCCTTTTTTCCCTGTGAAAGTTTTTTTTCAATTTCTTGGAAGTTTTTCCTGATCCGATGTGAGGTCCTGGGACAGGGATGTGGTATGTGTACAGATTGTAAAGCCCTCTGAGGCAAATTTCTAATCTGTGATATTGGGCTATACAAAATAAACTGAAATAAATTGAATATGAAAAACAATCTGATTCGGATGCCATCTGGACCCTCCCTTGGTACATGGTATTATTATGCTATTTGCAGCTATTTGAACTGACAAAACTTGAAAACATAATACGGGGCAACTATAGCTCAGTGGTTAGCAGTGTCCTTTTAATCGGAGGATCAACATTTCGATCCCTGGCTCCGCTAGCCCAATGTTGACGTGTCCTTCGGAAAGACACTTAACCTCAAATAGCCGTGCCTATAATGCATGAATGTGTGTGTGAATGTTAGTTACTGCTGAGGGACAGGCACAACCTTAGCCTCTCCCATCAAGGTGTGAATGGGTGAATAAAGTCATGTAATGTTAAAGCGCTTTGAGATTTCGTAAGACCAGAAAAGCGCTTTACAAGTACAGGTGCATTTAATTACCATAATGCCACGGATGACGCTGGTGTGAAACAAATCAAAGATACAAGCTAAGAGACTAAATAAAACCACCACACACATTTGTTTTGGACCACAGATAAGAAGACCAAAGATTACATTGACGAACAAACATCATAACAATGATCACAGATTAAAAAAGGAAAGGTAGGGGTTTGACATATCACTTTAATCATTCCAGATTAACTTCCCAGGTATCCCTTATCACACTTATGATGATGCACTTTGGAATAAATTAGCAACTCAGCTCTCTACAATAAAAATATTATAATGTGTATAGAAACTTGGTAATTAGCTGTGTACATATCATATTGTTAATACAAAGTGTACTTGCACATATATTGACATGTACAAATGGTTTTGTTTATATTTACATGTATTATGCCCACCTAGACTGAAAGTATCACACATATTGTGAAACTGGGAGAAAGGATATGGACAGTATACCATTTGGTTTATTACTGGTTGCATTTGGAAATTGGTTGTGCAACACGTAATTAGAGAATTAGTAAAGAAAACTGTGTCCTACCATGTGCCTAAGATCAAGGCACTAAAAATCTGGCTGAGTTATGTGGATGTTCTGAGAATTCTGTATGTCTGGAGGGCTGTGAAATATAGCGTTAACATTTACATATATAACTACAGCCAGTTTAACATACTCCTCTACCAGCAGGACAAACCCTCTCCATTTTCTAAGAAACAGAACATCCACTCACTTTATGGGTCAGCATTTATCTTGTTTTAACATTCACCTCGACTATTGCTGTTTCATTATCACCACAATCCCTACACGCGAGTCAGAAAATTGGTTTTATGCAACATGCTCGAGTAAGAGGCAAAAAGAATCACTAGAGAGACTGAAAAAAACACATTGAAAAGGAAACGATGAGCAAGTAGGGTGAAGGTGTAATGAAAATATATCTTTAGGCGCATTGCAGAGTACTGTATGTATGAACAAAAACAGAATGGAATTTACATTCTCAGGCCTGTTTTTCATTGAAAATTCTGCTGAGAAGAATACATTTCAGAGGGAACTAAAATGTGTATTTCTCTCAAGGGAACAGTATGCCGAAATTAGGCTCTAGGATATCAATATGAAAAATAATTGAAAAACATGGCGATGGTATGATAACGCTATAGTTCTAGGAACCATTGGAATGCTAGGATGATACTGAAGGTACAAGCCATTCAAAATAAAACATACACTAATAATTGACTTTCTAAATACCTATTTGTCTCCGGTTGATTCAATATCATATTATGGATTACATTTATGTCTAGTTTTTCACCAGACAAGTCTCACAGAGTGATTATATTTAATGGGAACCCAGTAGTTAATAGATACACTGAGCACATATCTCCTCTTTTCTTTCTCCTATGGATGCATTTTCATCTCTCCATCACACATGACTAACTCTGCTTTCTCCCCGGAGTCCTTTTGACTTCACGTCTCATGGGGTCATCGGACCCTATGAGACGGCATAGATCCCATCTGCCTGACCATCATCGATGGTCTGGGTCGTCAATTCCTGCTACCAGCTGCGCCGCTGCCCTGTTGGGACTCCGCCCACTGTTGAGACTCCGCCCACTCCTCCTGAATATGCCTACTATGAACTGTTCATAAACTCTGTCAAATTCATTGAATGTATTTTAACTCTAAATATGTCCTTATGTACACATTACATCTATTGCATCTATCCATCCTGGAGAGAGATCCTCCTCTGTTGCTCTCCTGAAGGTTTCTTCCCTTTTTTTCCCCCTGAAGGGTTATTTGGGAGTTTTTCCTGGTCCGATGTGAGGTTTTGGGGCAGGGATGTCTATGTGTACAGATTGTAAAGCACTCCGAGACAAATTTTTAATTTTTGAAATTGGGCTATACAAATAAACTAAATTGACTTGAAATACATGTTTACTAGTTACCAGTATATGTAAAATGAACCAATTAGGGACTTGTAGATGATTAGTAAACATTTGGATACACACATCCAACCATTAGCATCTGCTTATCCAGGGCCGTGTTGTGGGGGCAGCCGTCTTAGGAGGGTATCCCAAATGTCCCTCTCCCAGCTCTTTCTGGGTTCACCAAATCTCTAAAGCTGAGCCCAGCCTCCATAAGAAAGAAGTTCATCCCTAATTTCCAAATTCCCATGACCCCTCCAACAAATCGTCAAGGGTAAAGAGCAAGAGTCCATTGTTCCATGGCCAGGCTGGAATCCGCATTGCTTTTCTGGATCTGTGGTTTGACAAACGGTGTCAGCATTCCCAGTAGCCCAGTAGCATGGCAAGTCGTGAAATAGTACACAGATTTCTATATTTGTATTCCGTGACATTCCTTTCTAGAAATCATGAGACTCTGAATGTGGACTTCTTTTACATATTAGTAAACCATTTTCAGTTATTTTCAGATTTGTTTCTGACTAATTCCTTTGTCACTGCTCAAAAGTTAATATGAAACTAAGTTGTATCTGAGACGTTCCAAACAACACAGTACTATACATGCAGTGTATTTATTCTAAAACCGTTGAGATCTTCTCCATTATTTCAAAAACAACTTGAGCTTTCATGAGTTCTTTTAGGGAATTTGTTATGCCATTTGCCTCAGTGTTTCTGTGTCATTAGCAGAGCTGCCATAGGGCTACATGTGGAACTGAGCTGTGTACACAGTCAAAACAGTGCATTTGTACAACTTTGTGTATATCTTGTAATCACTTGGTATTTGTGTGTAGAGTGAAACAAATATCCACCCCAAATTATGTACAAATCATTGTACACATTTTAAATCTCACTTTTCATTTCTGGATCATGTAATTCACATTTAGAACCATTTTCAGATCAATTTTAATCAAAAACAATTGTTTTATATGTAAATGGTCCTCTATCCCAAAGCAAATTGTGTAAAGGCTGAGGAAGAGGCTGGAGTTACGGAGTCAAGTGTACACTCAATTGTAAGAAAAAGGAGACTGTGAACAAAGGTATGCGTACCTTCACTGTACCCTGTGTGGTGTACATGTTTATATAAATCTGTGTAGCTTTAGGTGTGTGTGTGTGTGGGGGGGGGGGGGTGTTCGAGTGGTGAATCAAAGCCCTTATGTGCAAGGCTGCACAGAGCTGATAGCTGACCTATTAAGCTTGGCCAACCTAAAGCAGAATAAAAAACACTCACATCAGAATAAGCCCCAGCAGGGGGAATTTCAAAAGTGCAGTGCTGCACTGTGCACATCTAAAAGACCCACATCAGCCGTAAACACGCGCCTCAAATCCTCAGCCAACAATGGGTACTTACAAAAGACGGAGCTGAGGGCAAAGAGACTGATGAGAGGGAGATGGGCTCAACAGACTTGTACCCTTTACTCTACAATCTCCAGCCTTTCATACTCAAGCTATATGCTTCCTGTCGCAACACACTTGTACTGTATGTTTTCTGGAGTAGAGCCCAAAGTCCCCCTACAGTACCTGATCTGTGAAGATGAGACGGACCGAGCTCAATTGAGGTCTGAGACCACAACATGATTCAAAAGACACGTCTTTTCAAATGGTTATGGTCAAAGAGTTTTTTGTGTCTACTGTATAGTGTATATATCTTTGAAATAGAACAAAAGAATCAAGATCTGCCTTTAACAATCAATAAAAATACTTAATCACAGAACAATCCCAAATAGTGTCTCAATATTTTTTCTATTAAATTAAATTCAATTCATTTTGTAGGCCTATAGTCCAATATCACAAATTATAAATTTGCTTCAGAGGGCTTTACAATCTGTACAGATACGACATCCCTGTTCCAGGACCTCACATGGGATCAGGAAAAACTCCCAAAAAATAGAAAAAAAAACCTTTCACAGGGGAAAAAGGGAAGGAACCTCCATGAGATCAACGTAGGAGGATCACAGTCCCTGGATGGACAGATGCAAGATGCCATGTGTATAGAAGGAATCATTAGAGTTACAACATATTCAATGAGTGATAGAGTGAACGAATAGTTGGTAGTAGGCATGGACCATGAATCCAGACCTCCATGACCCATCAGGCAGATGGAGGTAGAGAGGAGTGGGCGGGGCATCAGCAGGGCCAAGGCATCAGAACTAACCAGGTCCAATGGACCCTATGAGACGTGAAGTAACAAAGGACTCCGGGGAGGAAGCAGAGGTATTAATGTGCAATGGAGAGATGAAAATGTGTCCAAAAGTCAAGAGAGAAGAGGAGATAGGTGCTCAGGGTATCCTTAAATGTCCCCTAGTAGCTAGAGCAGCATATCTAGGGGCTGAACCAGGACAAACCTGATTCAGCCCTAACTATAAGCACTATCAAAGAGGAAAGTCTTAAGTCTACTCTTAAATGAGGTGACTGCATTGGGGCGGTTTAGCTCAGTGGGGGGGGGGGCGGTTGAGCTCAGTGGGGGGAGCAGTCGTCCCGCAACCGCAAGGTAGCAGGTTCGATCCCCGCTCTCCCCATTAGTTGCAGGCTGAAGTGTCGTTGAGCAAGACACTGAGCTCCCCTGGGTGGTTCACTGCAGCCCACTTCTCCTTCGTAAAGAAGGATGGGTCAGATGCAGAGAAGAATTTCCCCATTGTGGGATCAATACAGGGTACATTATTATTTATTAGTATCTGCCTCCCGGACTGAAGGTAGAAGCTGGTTCCATAAAAGAGGAGCTTGATAACTGAAGGCTCTGTCTCCCATCCTACTTTTTAAGCGTTGAGGTCTGCCTCGAGTCAAAGATGGCTGCTACACCAGTTGATTAAGTCGATTAATTTAGGCTGACATATTCTTCATGCCAGGTTTCAGTAAGACAACATAAATCCAGGTGAGTATCTGACATTAAATCATTTACTAATACAGACAGATATCTAATATTTAGGAGTCCACGTTTAATTATCCTGTTGTGTTGCACTTCTGAAATAGTGACGGTAACTTTTATGAGCTTATTTTGGATGTCTCCTCTTCTGGTTATTTTGTATTTAATTAATTTAAGTTTAAGTGGCCGTGGGACAGAGAGTACAGGGGGGGGGGGGGGGGGGGGGGGAACAACTTTGTCATGGTTGCAGAAACGAGACACGCAACATCCAAAGTTGGATGAATGCCGTCTCTTCATCAAATGATGTTTCCCCAGAACGTCTTCTAATTATCTACGTATAGCCAACATTGTTTGCTGGGCAACACCTTCGAGAGCCAGCGGTTGAACGACGACATGTGGCTATACTTGTCATCATTGATCACATTTGGGAGAGGACCAGAACAAAAACAGTGTCCGACATCATCTTGGCATAAGCACACACAGATTCCATGTTCATTTTAGCGACCCTCGACCGGCGTAGTCGGGATTCATTGCCACCGGCATGTATTATAATCTTACTGTATTTATGATTATCCTTAGTCAACAGTTTTGAAATAGATACAGGGTTGCCCTCTCTGGGCCCCCGGGATGCACTTAACTATGGTCCGTGGCTTATGGGGCTCCCGATAAGCTGGTGCACAGCGAGATTCTGTCTACTCTTGAGAACAGTTATCCAGCGTTTCAGTTGCTCGGCAGCTGCCGGGGATCAGCTAGCAAAAGCTACGTTTATTAGCTCCGCACCGGTGACGAGAGGGGGCAGGCTAACTAACATAGCTAACGTCTGAGCTTCGATGGTGCGGAGCCGTGCATCTAACCCAATTAGACCTGCCTCCAACCTAGCAAATAAACTACACTTGTTGCATCTGTCGTTAGAATTAAAGAAGGCAGAGGAATAACTATACAGGTGACACACTGAGCAAGAGGGAACGGGAGAGGAAGAGAAGAAAGCCTTCGCTAGCTGCTAAGCTGGCAATCGAAAGTGATGCAATACGCTTACTCTATGAGGGAGAAAAAATTGACTCGTTTGAGAATCTGAAGAACATATACGCTCTCCAACAGTCCCATTTCTTTCGATATTTACAAATAAGACATTACATACCAAAAAACGTAAATGCCCCAAACATGTGTTTCCCGGAAGAAATCCTTACACAACCCATATCAAAAAAATTCATCTCCCATGTCTATGAAACCTTTGGCCTCAACCTTAATTACTCCACTGACCACATCCGCAAACAGTGGCAGATGGACATGGAGTGTCAGATAGAGGAAAATGTATGGACATCAATAATAGGAAACACACTTAACATCCTGAGCTGTAGCACAGATAGAGAGAGACAATTCAAAATATTACATAGACTGCATTGCACACCAATGTTGAGGGGCAGGCTGGGCCTAGTTTCCCCTACATGTAGCAAATGTAACTCTGAAGTTGGTACTCATATACACGTTTTGGAAATGTGCTAAAATTCAAACATTCTGGAGAGAAGTAAAGGACGAGGTGGTTTCTTTGATCGGGTATGACCTGGAGCTCTCAGCCCCTCAATGTGTTCTGGCAGCTACAGTGAGCAGTGCAAGGAGTAATAACAACGCCAAACTGATTAAAATACTATTATATATTGCTCGAAAGGTTATACTCAAACTCTGGATTTATAAAGATACCCCTTCTACAGATGACTGGTACAAAGGGATTTTGGAAGTTCTCCCTTTGGAGAAGTTGACTCACACCCTCCATGACAATGTCAAGGGCTTTGTCAAAATGTGGAAACCAATCTTAGACATGGTGGAAACCTCCGGGGCTGACTTTGTTGTGGCAGATTAAAAACAGATACTGATGCTGACCTGATCTGAGGATGTAACTTTAAATATGTACTTGTACTGGTGATGTGCGAATGTGTAATGTGCTGTGGTTTGTCTAATTATTTCGTATCCATTATCTATATATTTTTGTGTCTGTTTTTTGTTGTTTTTTACCATTTTATTTCTCTTTTCACTTTGTGTTGTATCCTTAATGTCCTGTCTTGCTTATTTGTAAAATCAAAATAAATATATATAAAAAAAAAAAATGTTGGATATTAAAAACATTTTTATTGAGGTCTAATGATAAACAAATATGCGATGTGGCCTGGTGGGCCGGCTTCATGTGTGGCCCTCCTGTTGATCTTTTGAAGGTTTATTTTTTCTCCGTGAATTTTTGGGAGTTTTCCGTGATCCGAATTCACTTTGGATCACGAAAAACTCCCAAAAATTCACGGGCCAGGGATGTCGTATGTGTACAGATTTTTTAAAAATCTTGAGCTTTTTGATATGCTAGTAAAGCCTGTCTAAACTGAACTGATGACAAAAAGATACATGGGTGGTTAAATAAGTAATTGCTTTTGAAGTTAAGAGAAGAAAAAAAGAGACATGAGCCTGCCACTATAGTAGACCGGTAGTTCCCGGGCAGTAGCAGAGGAGTGCAGCAGTTGTTTTATTGAATGCTGTCTATAGAACTGTCTGACAGCTGTTTATTGAGCCGCTCACTGTCAGTGAGTGTTAACACTGGAGCCATCAGGGAGAGGGAGCTTTTCTACAGATGAAAGGAAGATCGGTTTCTTGTGGGCTATGCATCGTGGGAGTTTGAACTGATATAATATTCTTCTGCAATGCCTCTCAAAGTGGAGGTGTGGAATCCACTAAGTGTCTATGTAGCTACTGGTGATATTATAAATTCAGGATAAAGTAATAGGCCTACTGCGGCTGGTCAAATTGAGGTCACACAAAGTAATGTACAAAGGGATTATTAGCTGTGTTCAAATTGAGTTCCCGCATCCTTCACACTCTACGAAGGCCGAGTCCTCCAAAGACCACGTAGGCTGAACAGAGTGGTCTATGAAATATGACAGGCCTTCCTGTTTGTCTCAGTCGGTGAACAGAAGCACTGCTCTAGGCATATAATATCTCCGTATATGAAAGGACCATGACAACAAGACTTATCGCCACCAGTAATGTTATTAATATTAGCTGGCTAACTACAGTTAGTTAACATAGTTTATATGGCTAGTATATTTTTACCTCAACAATATCATTTCATATTTAAAACACTAATTTTACTGCCATATATAAAAAAAGGGGTTATCAATAATCCTATATAGCAGGTTGGATTATGTAAACCCTCAACACTATTCTATATTAATTGAGGTTCACGTTGAAGGCACGCGACACATGCGCATATGGTTTGATGATCAGTGATCACATATATTGAGTATAATTCCAGGTTTTACTCCCACCCCTATATCATTTTACCGTGCACTCTGGAGTAATTCAGAAAAAAAAATATCTTGCAATATTCTGCAGGATACAATCTGATATCAGCTTCATTGGATGAGGACATTTACATATTCATACAGTCTGTGAGGGACCCATTGGGGTCCTGCCTAACATCGTATCCTTTCCTCTGGTCAATGAGATCTTGAAAGGCTGCTGCTATCTAATCAACCCCTCCACTATTTTAATCCTTATGCCCAATCTATTGCCTTCTCCAATTTCCTCCTCTCTGAAAGGCAATCACAGAGTGTAGGGCATTTTAATAGTTATTTGGCAGAATGCACTTGAAGGCACCATGAGCTCAGTGCAAGGATCTTTCATTAGATTGTCATCTTTACGTGCATGTGAAGCACTCTGGATGCCACAATTTCTGGGCTAGGGGAGGAGCTGTGGAGAGGAGGGTCGAGCCGTGACCTTGCTTACATGATATCTCTGCAGATGGATAACTGCAACTACTCAACCTATCTACCCAACTCATACTGACTCAGATATGACACATTCTCATCGTATAGACACATTTTTGTGTTATTCATTCAGAAATCCCCACAAGTCAAACAAGTCTGAATGTTAATTTTGTAATGTAGCTTTGTCATGGAATCGTATAGAACAGTGTTTTTTATGTGTGTGTCAGTTGAAAATGTCCTGTATTACTGTTGGTTGCAGCAACACTGATTTACACAGTCTGCCATTGTCCACTAAATACTTTATAACTCACATTTGAATAATTTACTTTGCCTCAATGCTTGGTTGTATAATTGTTTATTCATTGCCTTAATAATGCCATTTCACATGCATAGTTCATAGTGATTCTGGTCGGTGAGAAAGTTACAACATTTCTGTCCCAAGATCGACAGGTATGGTTACGGTTGAGTAAAGACCTGCAGAAATTGTAGTTTAATTCTCAAGTATGAAAGTCTGATGCAATACACATTCATCTGACTAGCCAACTTAAAATGTTCTCACTCCCAACTCATCAAACACCTGTCGGTGTCCCTCAGCATCGGAAATCAACCCACAGATGCACCATAGTGACTATACACAACACACCAAGGTTTCAACTAACTTCAATGTAAACCTCCTGGAGCATTCCTGGTTGGTAAGAGTATGTAATGCATGAGAAAGTGCGTGATAGTCTGCTTAAAGTGGATGGATCCAGCAAATACAGGAAATCGCTATATTTGTGTCCCATGAGAAACTAAAAGTAACTGTTGACTTTTTAAGTATAGTATATTTTTGTCACATTAGATCAGTGGTTCTCAAACTGTGGAGCGTGATCCTCTAGTGCAGGGGTCGGGAACCTATGGCTCGCAAGCCATATATGGCTCTTTCGGTGATGGCATATGGCTCTTTTGAGTTTGAGTTAAAAAAAAAAAAAAAAATTCTATCGCGCCAGATTACAGCAGAAGTAATTTAAGGTCCCTTTTCTTAAAGAGTACGTCTTTGTTCTTTTATTAAACTAAACAGCCGTCTGTTATTGATCGTATCTAAACAGCAGCATGTCACTTCTGTCTCTACGTGTAACATTTCTCGGCTCTTGGCTCGCGCGCTGCAGAGACGAGCTCCGATGTACGGCCTGCACGCCAAGACGAGGAGGGCAAAGAAAAGTCACCGTCACCTGCACCCAGGGATGGCCCTTGCACATTTGGCGCTCTAGGCAAGCTTCACTCGTGGCGCCGCCCCCCCCCTAATTAAAAATAAATAAACGATCTTATGGTTTTGTACTTTTGGTAAAGAAGTGAAATTGATCCAATGTGAGAACATTTATTTAATGTAAGCACTATAGCTTAGTGAGTAGAGGTGCCTTCTTGGTGAACAGGAGGTGCAGAGTTCATGACCTGGCAGTGACAAAAAAAAACTTGAACAAATATATATATTTTTTGATGGACACATTTTTTGGCACCCATCAAAACCGCCACTGCCTGCACTCCAATTTTTTGCCAAATAATAGTTATTCTTTGCACAGATAGAGCTGTATTTATATTCTAATAAAGTGATTGAAAACATATACGTTTTGTGTCTGATCGAGCAATATAGTTTAATTGAAAGTGATTGCAGAATATTAGGAGTCACAAAAAGTTTATAATTCAGAACAAATTTCGCATGGACCATTTTGTAACAGTTTTGTTGGGGCGGTGGGCATTGAACATATTTCTTCCTCTGAAGTGGGACGCGACAGAACATATTTGATAACCACTGCATTAGGTTACCCCAGTGGTTCTCAAACTTCTCAAATACAAACAAAAGAAGAAAAAATGTCATGACCCACCGCCCCAACAAATTTGTATCTAAATGGTCCATGCTGAATTTGTTTTGAAATATAAACTTTGTGAATCCTCCATTTGTGCTTTTTCCAAATAATAGAATAAAGAATAAAGAAAATTGCAACTCATTTTAATTAAACCAGATTGCTCAATTAGACAAATACAAATACAATCACAATGCAATCACTTTGTGAGAACAATGTAAATAAAGTTGTGCAAAAAAGCACTAATATTTGGCAAATAGCTTATTGCGGCTTCAATTAACATGTTTGGCATTGAGAGCAGAGCAGAGAGCAGAGAGCAGAGCAGAGCAGAGAGCAGAGAGCAGAGCAGAGCGCACTGATTTTCCCAGCTGCTCCTAAACGCATCGTCTCAACGCACCGGTAAGCTCCACAGCTACAGCATGTCTCTTCCTTCTCTCCCTCTCTTTCCGTCTTGCTCAGTGTGTCTCATGTATAGTTATCTTCCTGCCTCCCTTAATGATAACGGTACATGCAACAAGTGCAGTTTATTTGCTAGGTTGGAGGCGGGTCTAAGTGGGTTAGATGCAAGGCTCCGCGCCATCGAAACTCAGCCAGCTATGCTAGTTAGCCCGCCCTCTCCCGTAGCCGGTGCGGAGCCACAGGTAGCTACTAGCTCTTCCCCAGTAGCGCCTGGCCAGCCAGGAGGATGGGTAACTGTTCGCTAGAGTGGTAAGTCTATACAGTAGCCTGCTGTGCACCAACCACTTCACGTTTCGAACCGATTCTATTTGTGATTCTGTACCGGCCACCCGGTCCATATTCAGAGTTTATATCAGAATTTTCTGAATTTATATCAAGTTTGGTTCTTAAAACTGATAGTTATTATTGTAGGAGATTTTAATATTCATGTGGATGTTGATAATGATTGCCTAGGTACTGCATTCATCTCATTGTTGGACTCGATCGGCTTTCGTCAGAGAGTACAGAAACCCACTCACAGCTTTGGCCACACATGGCATTGACATTGAGCATTTGAAGGTCTTCCCACAGAATCCTCTTCTGTCAGACCACAGCCTTATAACTTTTGAGTTTATACTACCGGAGTGTACACCGTTAGTCAAAGGTTTCTACACCAGATGTCTAACTGACAGTGCTGTAGCTAAATTTAAAGAAGCGATTCCTTCTGCACTTGATTCAATACCATGTCTCAATATAACAGAGGACTCCTGGTCTAACTTTAGTCCGTCCCAGATTGATCATCTTGTTGATAGTGCCACAGGCTCACTGAGAATGACACTGGACTCGATAGCCCCTCTGAAGAAGACAGTGAGGAAGAGAAGGTTTGCTCCCTGGTATAACCCTCAGACCCGCACATTAAAGCAAACGTCACGAAAGCTTGAAAGCATTTGGCGTTCAACTAATCGGGAAGAATCCCGCTTAGTTTGGCGAGATAGTCTTAAAACTTATAAGAAGGCCCTCCGCAATGCCAGAGCAGAATATTACTCATCAGTAATAGAGAAGAATAAGAACAACCCTAGGTTTCTCTTTAGCACTGTAGCCAGGCTGACAGTCACAGCTCTGTGGAGCCCAGTATTCCTATAGACCTCAGTAGTAATGACTTTATGAACTTCTTCAATGAGAAGATTTTAACTATTAGGGACAAGATTAATAATCTCTTGCCCTTAACCAGTGCCAATCTGTCCTCAAGTGGAATGGCTTTGGAAACCCCTGTATGTCCTGGTGTATATTTAGATGGCTTTTCTCCCATCAACCGTGACCAATTATCTTCAATAGTTTCTACTTCTAACACGTCTACCTGTCTCTTGGACCCTATCCCGACTAGGCTGCTTAAAGACGTTTTGCCTTTAATTGGCAGCTCTCTTTTGGATATTATTAATGTGTCTTTGTTAACAGGCCACAAACCACATTCCTTCAAAGTAGCTGTAATTAAACCTCTCCTGAAGAAGCCCACTCTGGATCCAGAGGTTTTGGCTAACTACAGACTGATCTCTAACCTCTCCTTCCTCTCTAAGATCCTTGAGAAAGTGGTCGCAAATCAGTTGTGTGACTTTCTACATCAGAATAGTTTATTTGAAGAGTTTCAGTCAGGATTTAGAAAACACCACAGCACAGAGACAGCACTGGTGAAGATTACCAATGACCTCTTAATGGCAGCAGATAAAGGACTCATCTCTGTACTGGTCTTGTTAGACCTTAGTGCTGCATTCAACACCATTGACCATAACATCCTATTACAGAGACTGGAGCAGTCGATTGGTATTTCAGGCACCGCACTAAGTTGGTTTGAATCCTATTTATCAGATCGATCTCAGTTTGTATTTGTAAACGATGAAGCCTCGATGACCACCAACGTTAGTCACGGAGTTCCACAAGGTTCTGTGCTTGGACCAATTCTATTTACATTATACATGCTTCCTTTGGGCAATATTATCAGGAAACACTCTATAAACTTTCATTGTTATGCAGATGATACTCAACTATATCTATCGATAAAACCAGAAGAGACTAACCAACTCACTAAAATTCAAGCATGTCTTAGTGACATAAAAACATGGATGACCGGCAACTTCTTGATGTTAAACTCAGACAAAACCGAAGTAATTCTACTCGGCCCTGAGCACCTCAGAGATCAATTATCTGGTGATGTGGTTTCTGTAGATGGCATTACTCTAGCATCCAACACCACTGTAAAGAATCTCGGCGTTATCTTTGATCGGGACTTGTCCTTTAACTCCCACTTAAAGCAAATCTCAAGGACTGCATTCTTCCATCTACGTAATATTTAAAAAATCAGGCACATCTTGTCTCAAAAAGATGCAGAGAAATTGGTTCACGCGTTCGTTACTTCGAGACTGGATTACTGCAACTCCTTATTATCAGGCTGCACTAATAAGTCTCTTAGGTCCCTCCAGTTGATCCAGAATGCTGCAGCTTGTATTCTCACTAAAACTAAGAAAAGAGATCACATTACTCCTGCACTAGCTGCTCTGCACTGGCTCCCTGTAAAATCAAGAATCACTTTTAAAATTCTTCTCTTAACTTACAAAGCCTTAATTAGTGATGCACCATCATATCTTAAAGAGCTTGTAGTACCGTATCGCCCCACCAGAGAGCTGCGCTCACTAAATGCGGGGCTACTTGTAGTTCCTAGAGTCTTAAAATGTAAAATGGGAGCCAGAGCCTTTAGTTATCAAGCTCCTCTTTTATGGAACCAACTTCCAATTTCAGTCCGGGAGACAGACACAGTCGCCACATTCAAGAGTACACTTAAGACTTTCCTCTTTGACAGAGTTTAGTCAGGGCTGAATCAGGTTTGCCCTGGTCCAGCCCCTGGATATGCTGGTATAGGCTTATAGCTGCTGGGGATGTTTAGGATGCACTGATCACCTCTCTCCTCTTTTCTTTCTCCTATGGATGAATCTTCATCTCTCCATCACACATGACTAACTCTGCTTTCTCCCCGGAGTCCTTCTGACTTCACGTCTCATGGGGTCATTGGACCCTATGAGACGGCATAGATCCCATCTGCTGATGGACCATCGATGGTTGGATCGTGAGTTCCTGTCACCAGCTGTGCCACTGCCCTGCTGGGACTCCGCCCACTCCTCCACTTGGGAGGTCTCCAAACTCTCCATCGTGGAATATGACTAAATATGAACTATTGATAAACTCTGTCAGATTCCTTGAATGTATTTTAACTCTAAATATGTCCTTCTGTACACATTACATCTATTGCATCTGTCCATCCTGGAGAGGGATCCTCCTGTTGCTCTCCTGAAGGTTTCTTCCCTTTTTTTCCCCCTGAAGGGTTATTTGGGAGTTTTTCCTGGTCCGAAGTGAGGTTTTGGGGCAGGGATGTCTATGTGTACAGATTGTAAAGCACTCTGAGACAAATTTGTAATTTGTGAAACTGGGCTATACAAATAAACTGAATTGAATTGAATATCTTTTCAAGATAACAAAAATAAGTGGAACCTGTGAAAAACTAAACAAAACCAGTTAAAATATTTGTCAGTGGAACCTGTAAAAAAACTAAATAAAACCAGTTCAAATATTTGTCAGGGTTTTACACTATCTTTTCAAAACAATAATGTGCAAAAGAAAATGTGTGCAATATGAGCTATCAAGTTGTATCAGTATTAGTTCAAATTCACTCAGATTCTCAGAACAATCAATATTCCATTGATCAGGTCTCCTGACCCACATCTCAGCTTGAGTGAAACTTGATCTAGTCTGCCGCTGAGGAAGCTGCTGCTCTCAGCCTAGAAAATGAACATTTAATTCATTTAGCTTTCCAAATATGTCACTGAAATAGGCTAATTTCATCAGAAATGATTCATCAGCAAACTTAATAATTATAATTGAATTCATAAATTTGACTCCATAAAGTATATTACGTATAAAATAAATGATAAACTGAGTCCACCTCCTCTTTGCAGAATAATATGTGTATGGGCAGTATGTGTACAATTTCAATTGTAATGTTCTGCATGACATACAGTATGTCATGCATATGAAGGATGTTCAATGTCACAAAATGTTTCCTCGTGAGAGCCACCTGCCTTCATGTGAAACAGCTGATAGGAGCTTGAACGTTGCAATGGCGTGTGCGCAAGCGTAACCTGTTAACGGCGTAAACGTAACGTGTATATTTACACGTACTTTTGGAATATGTGAAGTTCTCCGCACTTCCCCCCGTACCCCACCTGTAATACCTCAGCGCCCCACTTGAGGGTCACCACCCACAGTTTGAAAGACACTGGATTAACCGGTCACCTGACTCAAATCATGTCAGTTGTTAGCCACGTGTTTTTCACGTGACGTGAGGTGTTAGTCAAGTGTTATTTTTAAACTAAACCTAGCCTGTAAAAATGGAAACACATTTTTAAGAGCATGTAAAAAGCATATATTGACAAGCAGTCCGACAAGTTCAACACAATGCTAGTGAGGTTCAAAACTATGCTTGCGGGTTACCAATAGCTACAATCTCCAATGCCAAGGACCAGTGACCAAACCATAGGATTTGAAGTGAGTGGAGAATAATGTCAGGTAGTTGGCAACACACTCAGTCCCAAATAGTCAGAATACTACCTGTGCGAAGGATTATGGTATGTTTCAGATTAGGTAGTGTAATATTAGTCACAGAAACTGTGGTAATAGGTAAATGATCCAATGTCAATGCTGATATGACAGAAACCTGGGATGCTGATGAAGGCAAACATTTTATGTGCCCATCCTCCACCCTCTCACGTTGCACTACTCGATGTGAAGGTCAGACTGATCTCGGCACTCAGCATTGACATTTAATGTAAATCTCCTGTGCAGAATTACTGCATATGGATGAAGTTTATAGAAGACTGGGTTTAGATTCTAGAGGTATTGGTGGAAAAGAAAACTAAAAGAGAACTGGCAAAAAAAACTAATAGCTTTCAATGACTTAACAGCTTTCCTTTTCACAACTGGGCGCTCTGCTGTACATATGCAGCAACAGAATGAATGAGGCAATAAAGTGTGCCCTTTACTGTACTGCAAACAGAGTTTATCCTTTGGCTACAGTCTTGTGAATTTCTGCTTTGCTGATTTTTCAGTGAAACCCATGCAATTAACTTTAAGGAAAGGAAATAAGAATACCCATGTTAACCTCTCATTCTCTGACGGTGGACAAAGTCATGAACGAGGCAAAGGGTAGGTATACACATGTTTATGGTAATAAAGCTCAAGCATAATATAGCATTGGCCTGCAGTTTAGGTTTAATTAGTTATGGTCTGCTTCAGGTATCCCTCCTAAGTGTAATTGTTCTCATGCTTCTCAGCTCTGTTATTTAGCATGCATGGGAGTAATAGTCTACAACGTGTCAACACGATAAACCTACAGGCCTCAGCAGAGAAACATGGTTGGATCAGTTTACAGAAACAGCATGCAAGCTTAACCCCTCATGATACACCTTCAAGGCTTATTATTAAAAGCTAACAACTAAACAGAGAAACTCAACCTGAAAGAAATCTGTACATTTAACAAAAAACAGGAAAATACTTAAAAGTGATGTGGCAGCGGCTTCCACAATACGTGAATGTTACCTATTCCTATTGTAAACTGTCTCAGAATTGACAAACGCTTCCTAATCAATCACTGCCATCAGTCCGGATAGGGACTGAAGATAGAACTGTCTTTTATTGAACAGAGGTGGATTTTGGCTCAGCTAAAGCAGTTGAGGGTATTGATCCGTTAGTCGATACCCTCCACTCTCCGTAGCCAAACCTTTGCTGACTGTTGTTTATGTCTGTTTCGAACTCTCTTCAGGGAGATTGCTATTTGGCCTTGGCTCTCATCTTTATATGGTCAGATGGGATTTGTGCTTGGGATGCACAGACCAGGAAGGATCTCATTGAAGAAGACTGTCAAAGTAATCTCTACACACAGTGTCACAGCTCACAATTGTTAGGCCAATTTACTGAAATACATTTAAAAACCACACATGTTGACAAAATTGCTATACTAATAAATAAATGTACAAATAATTGCTGTACAAATAACTTAAACACAGCATACACATATGAATGTAAAAACACTTTAAAAATCCACAGACTGTATACAAATCAATCTCCGTGAATTGTCAACTTCGTTTCTCTTTTTTCATTCAGCTAGCCTGTTTCTGTTCAGAGGGAACAACAGTGATGCTGTTCATGCAAAAAAATTATCAAACACAAATTCGTACTTTGAAGTTAAGTAATAATATTTATTCCAACACAGACATAATAAGGACATCTTATTCATACGTGTCAGTGTTTTTTTTAAATATATATATATGTTTTTTCTTTTTAAATGCCTGACGAGAACGCGCAATTATTTTATGCCAGATGTCTTTGGCCCATAGCTGAACCTATTTTAAGACGCTGATAGGCTAAATTGTCACTCATTTATATATTTAATAGGCTAAACTGCTTCTTAGAACTGTCTCCTCTAGCGCAAAACAATTCGGAGAAGGGGTGCAGGAAGAGCATATATTTTGCACAAATTTCCTATTTTACAAATATATTCCAGATGTCAAACACAAATATTGACAATTTATTATTATAGTTTTTTTGTGGCTCATGGTGGGTCGGGCCAGGCCTTGTGGACCTCTATTGGCCAGCTGCCACTGCCTCTTAACACTAGTCCTCCTTTGGAGCCTTATTTTGTTATCTCTCACTCATGTGACCATGCTATAACCTAAAGTTAGCTTTCGATGCTTCCGATTGCCTTTAAGCATCAACAATCATGCAATTGTTATTCAGAAGATGATCTTGCCAAGCAAAATGTCGAAGTATCTTATATGTTTGTTTGCCACAGAGGTTTCTGGCTTTTTGTCGAAAGAACCGGTGAGAAGAAGCTTTGGAGGGGCCCATTCCATAAAGCAATTTAAGAGAGTTAAAGCGGGCTTATTTTCTGTTAATCTGACTCCTTTTTACTTGATTTAGTTCCATTCATCATATTCAATATAGTTCAAGCTCCTGTATGGCTTTTATTGGAGAGCTGCCATAATGTTAGATTTTAGTGACCAGTCAGTCAAAAAATAAATACCAATAGTTTAGCAAATCATGTTTAACCGCTACGGAGACATCAGAGCCAGCGGAGCAAAAAAGTCCTACCGAGATCAGGCTGCTGTCGACGGCCACACTGCGCGCTGACTGCCCGGTGCTCCGGAGCTCACTGGTCCCGTAAGCAGAACCTCAAATGTGTAAATCTGTTTCTATTCAAGGTATAGTCGACCACACTTAGTGGAACGTTTATCTGTACACATGACATATATTGCCTCTGTCCAGTCAGGGAGAGGGATCATACATTGTTGCTCTCCTGAAAGTTCCTTACCTTTTTTCCTGTGAAAGCTTTTTTTTCTATTTTCGTTGGGAGTTTTTCCTGATCTGATGTGATGTCATGGACTCTAAAGCTCTCCGAGGCAAATTTGTGATTTTGGGCTACACAAAATAAACTGAATTGAATCCCAATTACATTCATCTTCATCAATACATTTACGAATCATGGACTTCAGACACTCCACAAGATGGTCGGTCTATGGGTGCACACACAGGTCCGAAGGATTTATTGCCCAGTAACCCGTAAAGTTGTGTGTTCTTGACATGAAGGAAGTATCCTGGTCAGTCAGAATATCTTTTGGGATACCTTCCCGCTTGATCATTGGTGCTGAAGAGGAAACTCGGAATGGTAACACGCTCCTGTTACACACCTCAAGTAGCTGTGCTATATTATTTTCTTCCTTTTGCTTTCTGACATCATTTTTATTGAATTTATTTCTCATCCCTGTCCTTTTCTCCCCACATCAGCAACACAAAGCAGCTGGAATAAGTCATTGGCCATGATTTGCAACCACATTTTCATTTTTTTCCCTAAATATATTAGGCCAGGCATCTGGAAGGTCAGCAGTGTAATAGCCATTGTATATTTTATGAGCAGCAGGAAGCAAAGCTCTTGGAGTTAATCATGTGGAGGAGGGGGGTTTCAGTTAGAGACAAGGGCGCTACTTAAATTATCACATCAGCCTCCCCAAAAAGGTCAGACGCTTCAAAACGACTGAATGCCCTAGAGTGGATAGAGTGGCTGTAATCATTTGGTGCGCTCACCATTGTCTACGGGCCAAATACATTTCTGGAGGTGACATTGGACATCTACGGTGCATTTACATGGCGACTGTATGCAAGTACAGTCTTCATCGGTATCTCAAACTCTCCGGAAAGGAGGATACAATATTTCTTCCTTCACTTGTGTGTTCAGCCTTAAACATTTTTTAGTTTATCTTGAGGTAAATGTAGGAATGTGTAGCCAAGTGATGAGAAGACCTACCTGTGTTTCTGCTGGTTCTTCTTGGCTTAAAGTGTTGCATGCTTACACCATGGGTGTACATATATAGTGAGTAAAAGCTGTCTGTGTTATTTCACACAATGACAGAATTAGATCTAAATATATAACAGAAAAAAATGTACAATGTCAAAAATATTTTCAAATGACTAGTGTATTTGCTGAATTAACATGGTTACTGAAGGACTCGTATGCATACTTTCTGAATTACGACTTAAATACTTTTCCTGTTAGGCTTTATCAAGCTAACAAGTCCATCAAAATTAATGATGAAATCTGTCGATTATCTGTGCTCTCTAGAACAGGGTTCCGATAGATAATTGAAAATTATCAAATGCTCATGGATCACTTCTATTTAGAAAATGCAGCTTTTCCAGCCTTCACAGCACTCGTTCAGTGGTCCAGGAAACACACCGACCAATTACACACATTGTATATCCTCTCTAGTTATGCTATTCGACTTCGTCCAATCACATACATGTATTCCGTTAAGTGTTGCCCTTGACTCGAGTGCCATACACACACACACGAGAGACCTGATAGATCGAGAAAGTACGCAAGTCAGAAGTTATTTCACTTTGCACTCCAAAAAAAGAATGAGGACAGCTTCACCAGAGCCTTTAACCTGTGGACATACTCTTCTATGTTTATAACCAAAGCAGTATGTCTCATAGGTTCAGCATCATTAAAACAGTGATTTGAAGCGCCACTTCGAAACAAAGCACATGTCACGAATTAACTGACGAAACAAAGTACATGTCACGATAACTGACCAATAATGATGTGAACCGAAAGGAAATTAGCTGAAATAAAGGTGCGTTCACACCAAAAGCAATGCGCCCAAAACGCGTGAGTTTACTCGCTCGATCATTTGCCGTGTTCACGCCATAAGCGCCGAGACGCTCCGCGAGGGGCGGGGCTTATCTCTGTGTCTTGTCTCCGTAAAGACCGTTATTATTTCCTTCATCCACCATGGAATAACTAACCACTAGTTCTGCTTTATATTTGTTGTGGACATTCCACACACTAACGCCCTCGTGTTTGGGTTCATGACATCACCCGTAGTCTCACACAGCTCGGTCTCTTTCACCGACGAAGTTACTGTTACGACTGAAATATCGCGTCTATCGCAGCCACACGCGTCTGTACGTTGACTTTTCATGGGATTCAGTCGCTTTTGGTGTGAACACACCTTTAGTGGTTTAATAACCGAACAGCACCAGCTACCTCCTGTTCTGCCGAGTGAAGCTGTTACCGAAGTATCTTAAAATGTGCATTCTCTCTAATGTCTATCAAGGGGCGACTCCTCTAGTTATCTATAAGAAAATTACTCAAATACAGCATGGTTTTCATTTCGTAAATAATGGTCCAATAAAGTCAAATAGACCATAAAGCAGAGTATGCTTTAGGGCGGGGCTACTGTGATTGACAGGTTGCTGCTACTACAAAAGTCGTATACAGAATCTCTACATTTATCCTCCTGAGTCTGAATATGGTCGCTTCCGTCCATCAAAAAAGCCAAGATGGCCACGTTGAAATCGGCAAACTCATGGTTTATAACAGCAGTGCACAAACCAATGGGTGACGTCACTTCTTATAAGGCTAAGCAGCACATATGCTTAAGGTCAAAAGCAAACTTAGTTACATTACATTACATGTCATTTAGCAGACGCTTTTATCCAAAGCGACTTACAATAAGTGCATTTCAACCTAGAGTACAAACTAAGAACAACAAGAATACAGAAAGTAACATTTCCTCATCATAGTCAAACTACAAAAGTACCACAATAAGAGCCATTCAAGTGCTACCTAAGTGCAAGTCTGTGATTAATCCAGATATAGTCGGAAAAGGTGCGTTTTCAGTTTTCGGCGGAAGATGTAGAGACTTTCTGCTGTCCTGATGTCAGTGGGGAGCTCGTTCCACCACTGAGGAGCAGGACAGCAAACAGTCTGGATTTCGAGTGATTAGCTCGAGGTGACGGAGTCACAAGTCGGTTGGCTGTTGCCGACTGGAGCAAACGTGCCGGGGTGTACGGTGTGACCATATCCCGGATGTAGACGGGGCCCGATCCGTTCAGAGCACGGTACGCCAGAACCAATGTTTTGAAGCGGATGCGGGCCGCCACCGGTAGCCAGTGAAGAGAGCGGAGTGGTGTGGGTGAATTTCGGGAGGCTGAAGACCAGTCGAGCTGCTGCATTCTGGATGAGCTGCAGAGGCCGGATGGCCTTAGCAGGTAGTTCAAAAAATCTACAGAACAAAATAGCTGAATTATTTTGTGTCATTCTAAAATATTTGTACTGCCCAATACCAAAAGCACTGCAGTCTTTATTCTTGCTTACAGCAAGAATGCTTGAAAATAATTTGTTTTTATGACGTGTCACACACGTATCTTGAAGTTGAAGACTTGTCACATGTGAGCCGGCCTCCTGTCATGGCCCTGCTGATGCGCTCTGCTTTTCTTGATCCGATGAGCATGGGACAAGGATATCGTATGTGTACAGATTGTTAAGCCCTCTGAGAGAAATTTGTAATATTGGACTATACTAAATAAATTGAACTTAATTTAATTTTGTGATATTTCGAGATCTAAAGTGTTTGCCTGTGACATATTGCCAATGAGCACAAGAGCTACAAATGTGCAGAGTGTTAATATTAATATTGATATAAGTTCATTCATAACGTTAATGTTTGAGTTGTGTTTGGAGCAGTGGCGGCTGCTGGAATCTTTTTTTAGTAGGGCCAACCAATCAATTTCAGCAAACATCCCAGTATGATTCAATGCAAAAATATTTTCGAACACGCATTTCTATTTGTACTTGTAGTTAAATATTTAACATGTATTATATATATATTATACATATAATATATATATTATATATAATATATATATTATATATAATATATATATATATATATATATATATATATATATATATATATATATATATATATATATATAATGTCAGTCTCTCTAACTCCCACTTCAACTCGTCCTCTCAGCCCCTCTCGCCCACTAGAACTTGTCCACACAGCCTCTCTGTCCCAGTAAAACAAATCCACTCTTTCTTGTCCACTAGAACCAGGCCATAACCAGACTACAACCAGTAATAAGATAACTCGGCATTCCTTTCGAGGTGTATTTCTCTTCTTGGTAGAGAGGAGGTGTTCTATGAAAGCCATAAATTAGCCATTGAATCGGCCATTGATCAATTGATTGAATATCAAACAAGTCAGACAACTGGGTTTTTAATATTGATACCATCAATCTCAAATATAAAAAAATATGTTTTCACATCGATGTAACTACTAAAGTTATTAAAGTACACACCGTTCCATCCATTGAGTAGATGAAATGTATCACAGTATCCAACATATGCAGTATTGATGGATGTTGCTCTTACCTGCACTTCCACTCCATAGCCCATGTAGACAGTGATGACATAGCTGCAGTCCACAGAGTGAAGAGCAGAGGTGGACTGTGGCGGAGCATCTATGTATCCTTCTGGCCCAGTCAAATTCAGCTGGCAGGCAACTGCAAGGACAAACAGCAGCATGGCAATGAGTAATAGAAGCAATGCATGCACACACTAATCTATGCAATCTGGTTTTGGCTGGTGAATTTACCCTCAATATTGTATGTTTACTGCAACATAGATCTTGTAGACGCATTCACATCTCAATTGGACCTGGTTGTATCTGAAGATCCTGACCCCTAGCCCCTGCTTCCTGCATCCAGGCCCTGGCCTTTTTCGCAATGCCTCCTGCCTTTTTCTAGGTTTTTGTATTTTTGGGGGGGAGTTTTTCCAGATCCAATGTGAGGTCGTGGATCAGGGGTGTCATATTTGTACAGATTGTAACGGCAAATTTGTCATTTGTGATTCTGGGCTCTAAAAAAATAACAATTTAATTAATTAATATATCTACTTTAATTGGTTCTTTTACGATATCTATTGCCCACATCCACTCGATAATTTCTGAGTATTTTGCTGTGTTCCCGGTTTGAGGCTCTTGACTATTTACATTTTTTTAAAGATCTGTGTATGATTTGAAAGGTCTGTGATGCAGCAACGCTGCCAGAGAGTATTGAATTTCTATAGCTGTGGAACTTAAAATAAAGGATTACAAAAGATAATAAAATCTGTTTTGTTCAAAAAAAATTAAGTGACATATTCTGCCACAATTCAATATTTTTTCTAGATGTCAATACAATAAAAGTGATGTGCGTATTAAAGAGACACATTTAATTTCACACTAAATACACACAACTGACATCTATGGCAGCCTAATTTTGTTTGGTATAAAACAAATCTGATGATGCTGAAGACCTTCAAGACAGTTCAGAATGTCTCTAACACCTGCGTCCTCAGTTTGTATCGGTACGTCATCACTGCTTTGAATCAATGCATAACCAGCCAGACAAACCATGGGGAGCTGGAACACAAGTCACAGTTTGCCATGTTTATGATGAAAATGCCATCCAGATTCTACCAAAAAACAAGGTTCAATCCAAAATGGGCTTGTATCCCCCGTCAATATTGAAAGCATTTGATTGGCAGCATTCCATTATGTGCTGTCTGCTGTGAGGGCCAGGCTGGCTCACGCCATGGACGACGTAACTACTGACAATAGGATTGGAAAAATAAAAACTCAGTGACCGGCCTCATTGGTCTATAATGCATCAGCCATCTATTCTAGAGTCTTGAGATCAATTTGGGGTTAAGTGTGAACTCTATAATCAACATCACGAAAAATCTGAAATGGGTTATCTCTATCCTGGTTAAAAAGAAGAGCAGATTCCCTTGCCAAGTTCTTGTCGACCTTTACAGAGGAGCAACACTGAGCATCAGTGACGTTAGTGACAAGAGGAACCGTTGAAGATGAAAAAACGAAACCCATTGAGCCACAACCTGTTGACCTGCTGTCATCTGGAAAGAGATGCAGACGTATCAGCTGATAACCAGCAGACTTCAAAGAAGCTTCGTTCTCTGGCTGTGAGACTCCTCAACTCCACCTCATCTTTCATACTCCACTAAAATAAAAACCTTTTCCCTTTACAGATGTTTCAAATAATGAGGGAATATGATTGTTATGCCAAGGGATATATTTAAAAAAGGCCAACAAATCTTACCTGGACTCTGCACGGCGGTGATAATGGTGGTGGTTGTTTCCTCCTCATCACTGCCTGGCCTCATGTGCTTCAGTCCAAGCTGACCGGGCCTGACTCCATCTTTCTCCTTTGCAGAAGGAGCAGCAGAGGCAAAGCTGGCAACATGTTCTGGAGCCATGTTGGTGACTGGAACAGGGGTGGAGGAGTGAGAAGTGGCTGCTATTGTGTGCATTACAAGGATTGTTTGCACATTGGAGATTTCAGCACTCTCATCAGAAGCCCCGGATGGCAGGGTGGACAAGGTGCGCTGAGACCCAGATAACCCGCTGTCTTCCAAGTAGACTGAGTGGTGGTTTGGGACGTTGACAGGCGAGACAGTGGTGACAACGGGGGGCCTCCTGCCTGAGTCTTGGGTGGTGGGGAACAGCCTGGCCTCGCTCTCTTGAGGGCTCCCTTGGGTGATGGATCCACCACCATCAGAGACAGAGGCTGAGGAGAATGAAAGAGAATAACAGACATTGCTGAAGGGATGTTGATTTGTAGCAGGTGCAGATATTTCTGGCTTCACCTTACTGCCTGCTCTTTGCTTTGGATCCAAACCTTTCCATCCACTGCCATTTAACACACTGCCAATCTAATTATTTATTGGTAAATTATATAGAATGGTGCTACAGCCTGTGCCATAACACATGGCTGCAACAATGGCAGAAAACTTTACTCCAAAAAACAGTGATGGAGCAGCCATATTCTAGCAATATTATTCATTGGACCCTGCAATCTTTTTATCCCAAAGTGAAAACTGTTATTTATGTTCCTGTATGCATTACTTTTAGTGGTTTGTATTACTAGAATTTTAATTTTTTTAACAAAGCCTAAAATAATCTTTCATCTTTCTTTAGGAAAATTATTTCACACGTCAAAATAGAAACATACAATATCTTTAACAGGAAGTATTTGATGAACTGGGACTGAGAATAGGCTGTACAAGCTGTTATCTGGGGGTAAGATCTCCATGTGGGGCCCAACAGGTATTTGCTGACACCATAAACACAGTAAAATAAGAAGAAAAGTGAAAGTCAAGGCAGAGGACAGGGTCTCTGTAGAACCCAAAACCACCACACACCTCTAGTGGGTCAGAAGGGATGACAGAGAGATTATTATGAAACATTACATACATTGATTTTAGGAACATGCTGTATATTATAACTATAAGTTATAAGTTATATGTTATTATGTGCCACTATAAGCTGTGCCCAAATGGACATTATGCACAAAATATTTGTATCTACTCAAAAGATTTATACCGTGAAGCTGAATTTAAGATTTATTTCACTGTGTATTTGACAGCAGGAAATAAAACTTCTAGCCATAGAATAAATACAAAATTCAGTCATCCTCTTTATCTCTCCCCGTTCACTGCTCTGCTTAGCTGTACTTCACACTGACATCAAGGCAGAGTGAACCTGTCTCATGCTTCTGGACAGAGACAGGAACACTCACTCGCATAGCTCTGCATCAATTCCATCTTTCAAAGCTGAATTTTAGCCATATTTCCCTTCAACACTTTTTTACTTGGAGCAGTGCATTAGTGCTGTTACACTACTGTGAGTGAATTGGCAGACTGAAAATGTATTGTAAAAAGCTCAAGCTTAAAAGTGTCTTCCCTGCCCATCCTCCTTGTAACAAGACTTCATATTCCTTCCTAAGGAGATTTGATGCGCCGCTATAATTCTCTCAGTGTAATGATCAGCGCTCCCCTCTCAAGTGCATATGTGAGATCTAATCTGAGACCCCTTCATGAGGCTATCATCCGCTGAGGGAAGTCTTAAGTTTCTATAACAAAGCTTAATTTCCACAATAATAGCTCCCACTCTTTGCCGGCTATTAGCTATCTGCTTCCAAAAAAAAAAAAAAATCAGGGTTTATTGTAGCTGTGCCACTTCCCATCCAGCTCCTTGATGCTCAAACACATATTGCTTTTTGCACACATTAGCAGGTAAATCCACAAGAAACAAAGTGAATCACACAGAATCCCAAATTGACTGAATGGAGATTTGTTTAAACCCTGCTGCCACAAGATGTGACAGCTAATGAACGTCTTAATACAAAAGATGTACAATGTCTACTGTTTTCATTATTAGTGGTTAAGAAAACAAATCAAAAAAAGAAATTGATTTAAAAAAGATGTTGATGAATTCGAACATTAGATGCAAAATAGTTTTTTAAATGCTTGTTAAACAGTAAGACATTTGCTTTGCAAGATGTATTTGACTATGAACTGACACGTGTGAAATCAGATTAGTTCTAAATTAAGCCACAGGCATCAAATGTATCAAAAATGTGGGCTGCACACAGCTCTTCACGTCAGTTGGAATATATACTAGAGATGAAATCCCTCTCCCACCTGTGCAAGACTAGCGTGGGATTTTACCTGTCAAATGTTGGATAAAGCTTCGACCAAAATTAAGACTAAACAACACTCAGTTTGTCATAAAACTCCCAAATAACCCCTGAAGGGTTATTTGGGAGTTTTTCCTGATCCGATGTGAGGTTTTGGGGCAAGGATGTCTATGTGTACAGATTGTAAAGCACTCTGAGACAAATTTTTAATTTGTGAAACTGGGCTATACAAATAAACTGAATTGAATTGAATTGAATAAAGCCAACCTCAGTCACAGCCTCCTCTTGGTTGCATCTCACTTCCTCAACCGGTCACTCGTGTTAGCATGTCAATCATTCCATTGCAGTACAGTGCTAGCTTTAAGACAATCTTACCTCAAAATCATTAATTAATCAAAAAAGTGATAGAAATAGTTGCAAAAATTAGTGTATTTTCAGATTATCTGTTTTGGTCAGTTTGTTGAAGAGCTGCAATCCGTTGTGCTCAGGGAGAGAAATTCTGAATTTAAGAAGAGTGCAATGGAAGTCATTCGAGTCTGAATGCCCAGTCGAAACCATATACTTGTATGCAGAATTACCTTTTTATATCTATCTATCTATCTATCTATCTATCTATCTATCTATATGTCCGTCCGTCCATCCATCCATCCATCCATCCATCCATCTATAATATATGTGTAACAATGTATCCAGCACATGCCACACACAGATGTGCTACTAGATATCTGAAATGGATCTGCATGTAGATTCAAAAGTAATTGTGAATAATGAGGTCTGTAATCAAGGTCTTGTGGGAAATTACAAATGTGGTTCAGATGGCTTTACAATATGTACAGATAAAAAAAATGCCAATTGTGTAAGATTTAGTGGCATCTAGTGGTGACCTATCTTAGGAGCTACTTTATCAATACATAGTTTTTCTTTATGACTAGATCATATTTTTTTTATCAAATCAGGATTAGAATTAATATTCAAAATATATCAAGATATTGTTTATAGAGCAGTAATTTAAGTTTAAAGGGGACATATTATGAAAATTCCACTTTTTTAGTGCTTCTATATATTAATTTGGGGATCTGGCATGTCTCCCAACACACAAACTCTGGAAAAAAAAACAACTCACGCGGCTTGTTGTGATTCCTCTGTCAGAAACGACATGCTTGAGTGCGCCGAATGGGATCACGATGCACATCTACTTAGATGTGCAAGCATGCCCATGCCATGTAGGGAGTCTGGCTACGCTACGCTCCTCCCCCACCGCCACCACCACCACATAAACACCAGGGTTGGTTGCGTCCGGCAGGGATTCCAAAAACGTCCAGGATTTTGCTTCGTTGGATATTTGTGTTTCTCTGGGTTTTCACAAACTAGTTACCCCTTACACGTTTTGGAAATGGTATCTCCCGAGCTCTGGCGCGAGCTCTGACAGTATATATAATACAAGTATATATAATACAACCATTTTGAGCCTTTGGTACGATACTTCACCATCTCCAATCTGGCAACACGGAGCACCTCGCCCACTCAAAACAGGTCAATTTGTCGGGAGGTGTTTTTGACAGGGTGAAAAGGGTGCTGTTTGAAATGATTCTTGTGGTATTTTGATTTTTTTTTTTTTAACAAACATTACATTAAGACCCCAAGGAACCATAAAAACTTGTGGAAAGATGGGAATAATACCTCCACTTTAAGTACAGCGGTGAGACTGATTCACTGATTGTTTTTGTAATTTATTCAAGATTATTAAATTATTAGAATTAATTCATATAATATTGATTCTCATATTGTATTGGTTTGTTTGTTTTGTTACGTATCATGCATTTGTCACCATATTTTCTTATCCTTTTTGGGTATTTCTCATTTGTTCTTATCATTGTTGGAGCTTTCCGCTTTTTTTGCCACTGGAATACTTTAAATCTGAAACATGTGCACTTTGAGTTTCATTGATAAAAGCTTCAATGAATAAAATGCAACTTAGACCTACCAGCAATAAATCCCCCTGGATCACAACAAAGTCTGAAATGTTACAATTGTTTGGATTTCCCATACTGTATTTAGTTTAAATTGAAAGTGATATAATTATTTATATACTTAATACATAATTAAAGAATTACCATGGTATTTGAGTTCATAACATACGGAAATATTAATTTAGATATGAACATATATAAGAGCATCAAGAGCAGATCAGATAAAATATATGAACAAAATAAATCTTAAACAATATAGCCTTTTCATTGTCATTTGAATCACATCTGAAAGGCTTCATCAGCATTGCACTCAGGAAAGGCAGTTATTATGTCAAACAACTGTCTACAATGTAATTAATAAACGCTCAATAATATTTATAAAAACAGGAGGAATTGAGAATATAGAGGTATGTATCAAATAAATATCTGGTTCTGTCTGCAGAGGGGAAATTTTTTTTTTCAATGCACAGTTCATGTATATTTTGCAGAGCAAAATATTACCGCTTTAAATGTATCTCGTATTGAAACCTGAATACGCATACTGAAAAGGTTGTATCTCTGCAAAGACTATTTGAATCGTCAGAGCCTCTAGAATTAAGATACTCCCATCAAAATGAGGTTGACAGCAGTTCATAGGGCAACTCTGTAATGCCTCGTTCTCTACACGACATCTATTGCTTCTGCCCATCCGGGGAGAGTGATCCTCCTCGTCGCTCTCCTGAAGGTTTCTTCCCTTTTTTCCCCGTGAAAGATTTTTTCCGATTTCTTGGGAGTTTTTCCTGATTCTATGTGGAGGTCAAAGGTTAGGGATGTTGTATGTGTAGAAATTGAAAAGACCTTTGAGGCAAGTTTTTTATTTGTGATGTGTAAAACAAACTGAATTGAGTTGAATTCTCCGTCAAACCCTCGCTTCGATTCGCTGATCTAGAAAGTTACCCCACGTGAAGACTCTGATCGGTACAGAAATAGAATGGCTTTCTGCGCATAACAAGAATTATGGCTACAAGGATGTCGTATGTGTACAGAATAAAAAGCCCTCTGATGATTAGTTTTGATTTGGGGCTATACTAAATAAACTGAACTTAATTTAATTTTGTGATATTTCGAGATCTAAAGTGTTTGCCTGTGACATATTGCCAATGAGCACAAGAGCTACAAATGTGCAGAGTGTTAATATTAATATTGATATATGTTCATTCATAACGTTAATGTTTGAGTTGTGTTTGGAGCAGTGGCGGCTGCTGGAATCTTTTTTTAGTAGGGCCAACCCATCAATTTCAGCAAACATCCCAGTATGATTCAATGCAAAAATATTTTCGAACACGCATTTCTATTTGTACTTGTAGTTAAATATTTAACATATATATATATATATATATATATATATATATATATATATATATATATATGGCGTAATCACTCATTTATATCTTTAATAAGTAATAGGCTAAACTTCTTCGGCCCCACCCACGCCTGTCTGCAGGTACAAAGGACATGCAGGAAGTGCAGGAAAAGCATACATTTTACGCAGATATCCTATTTTACAAATATTACTGGGTATATATTTAATATTTTCAAAACCTAAATATTGACAATGTGTCTAATTAATATTTGGTTATATTCTTATTTTAAGAAATCGTGGCTCAAGGGGGGCGGGGCTGGGCCCTATGACCCTCAATTTGAACTACTATTGTTACGAGTAGAGTACATGAATAAAACTACTAATACTACAACAGTATTAATACACAAATAATTAGTACTGTATATTTAGTAATATCAGTACTTTTGCTCTTCTGATACCAGTACTGCAACTATGGGACCAGTACTGCAACTATGGCTGCTACTTTACCTTCAGTGCTACTATTACATAACTTCTGCTACTACTATTGTCACTACAATCAACATATGAAAAATACAAAAACATGTCGGCATGATGAGACTTAATAGAGAATTACCTTCATTCATGGTGAATGGTATATATATATATATATATATATATCTTGGGCAGATGTACTGTATATTGTACATGCACTGTATGAGGATATACAGCAATATGTATGCTCAATTAAGGCTCATTGAAGTAACCTGCACTGTAAACAACATCTATGTATTCTCCTCAAAGTTGTTAAACAGTCTCCTTTTCTCTCCTGACACCTATGGAAAGGTCACTCTCTCATCTCCATTATGACCAAGGACAAATACGAAGCAGTGTGGATCAATAGGAGGCTCCAGCTCATATCAGTGTGAATGCATTGATCTACTACTTAGAGAGTGGACAAGCGATCCTCTTCTGCCAGATGCCTGGCCTGTTTTTCTAGCAGAAGATGAGACAGGCAGTGGCACATGTAAATATCTGCAGCAGGCACCAGCTGCCTATTACCAGGTCTCAATTCCAAGCGGGTATCAGGCTAGAAACCAGTAAATGTGGTTGCCCTTTTAATCACCTTTGAGTAATCAAGATATTAATTTCAGTTTAAGAATGAAAAAGTGACATATATACATGTCATATGTTATTCTACATGCTTTGCAGGATTATTTTTGTATCCATCTCCAACATGCCAGGATACTTCTCAAGCTTCCTTTTTATTTTGTTCAGTAAATGAAACAAATAAGCTATAAGTGAACATATCTAAATCTGACATTTCTCATCATTTTGTAAATATACACAAGTTAGTATATGTATTGATTTCCCACTATAAAGTTCAGTTTTTCAAAGTTATCAACAAATCATCACACAACATCACTAATGGTATAGAAACATTAGTTTTAATATTAATAATATGTATTAATTATACAAATTGTTAATATTTGTGTTTTTGGAAATATGAAATATACCCAGTAATATTTGTAAAATAGGATATCTGCACAACATATATGCGTTTCGGGCATTTCCTCTATGTTCTCTATGCCTGTCTGCCTGTCTCAGCTATACTAGGGCCGGATCTTTTTGTTCCAGAGATATATATATATATATATATATATATATGTGTATGTGTGTGTGTGTGTGTGTGTGTGTGTGATTTAGATTGTATATTTATGTTATATGGTATTTATATATTATAGTTTCCAGAATATTATTAACTACAGAGTATAGAAATGCGTGTTTGATACCTTTTTTTGCATTAAATCACACTGGGATGTTTGCTAAAATTGATTGGATGGCCTTACCAAAGAAAGATTTCTCCAGCCACCACTGCCATCAGTTTGTCAGACTGACTAACTATCAAATACACATTCATACACCATAGGCACAGCTACGGGAGCAACTTGGGTTAAGTGTCTTCCCAAAGGACAAATCGATATGAACTAGTGGTGCCGGGTATCGAATCGCTGATCCTCTGATCCAAGGACGACCCTGGTCATCCCTGAGGCACAGTCACCCTCATTATGTGGGGGCAATGATGGGGTAGCGAAACCTGATATTGTATTTTCTATACATTTTAAGTTTTAGATGTATTGCACTGTGCCAGATGTTACAGAACATGCTTGGCCAGCAATGGTGTGTGCAACAAATTGTGCAAAAAAATTCTAAATTAAAATAGTTTTAAAGCTTATCTGGATGTTATCCGAATGGAAGAAATTTAAATGAAAAGTGTAAGGCCCTTTCTTTAAGCCACATCAAAGCCCCTTTTACATAGTGTTGCATACACCTACACTTCTTAGATTACCCTGAGAAAATGTTTGAAACTGCAAATGAATGGATCATTAGGATTGGACATTAATCTATGTTATCCTGCCAGCCCCCCTTGAACAAAGTCTGTATAATGTCCAAAGGAACCTTGAATAGAGCCAGTCATTCACAGCAACTGAGTTGGTGTTTTGATGTTTCTGTCATGCAGCTGCAACAAACAGAGGGTAAAGAAGAAGGGTCATTGAAAATGAACACGGCAATGAAAAAAATTGACCTGGAGAGGCTTGGAGATTTAGCTACTGTTGTTGTAAGACTCTGTTCTGTGTCACCTCTGTGTACCCTGTCTCCTTGATTGTTTCATGCCATTCACCTGCCCTCAGCCACTCTTGTCGCGTTACTCTCATGTCGTACACCTGTTTCCCCCCCTATATAGTCTGCAGCTCTTTCCCTTGTCTCTAACTGGATTATTGTCTTTTTCCCGTAGTCCTGTTGTTCGTGTTACTCGTGCATATTCTGATCCTGCCTGTTTTGACCCTGCTTGCCTGTCCTGATGCTCAATTCTCTTCCTTTCCCCTTTTGGACCTTTTGCCTCATTAAAGAGCGCCTTTAGCTATCCACACCAAGTCCTGTCAATTCCTCTGCGCATGAGCTCCTGCACCTCGCTACCCGTGCTACCAGCCGTGACAGTTGTCAGTAAGAGCTGAAATCGAGATGAGAAAATCTGCCTCCCAAAAGTCTGGTGGTGGTAGAGTCCAATAAATGGAAATCTTAGACCCCAATTCCCTCAACCAAACAAAGTAGTTTTGTTGCATAAACCTTACTAAATTGTGCGACAGAAGTTTATTGTCATGGGTAGAAATCAACACGTACTTGGATTTTGGAGGAAAACACACAAACAAAACGCATCAAACAAGGATACGTTGCTTAACCGACCAGAAATTGGAGTTTTTCAAAGTTCAGCAATATTCCACACTAACATATCTTGGACGATGGTGAGGAAATGTGACTGGAAAAGGGATCGTAAAGGTAGAAAAACATTCCTGTGATCAAATTAGTTGCTAACTATTCATAATGTCAGGGGGCTGCACGGTGTTGTTGTGAGGCCCAGGTTTGCAGGTTCTCCTGCTTTCCTCCCACCGTTCAAAGACTCAGTTCAGTTTACAGTTTTGTTCAGGCGCTACGAAGCGTTTGTACAATCAGGGGCCACATTTTCAAAACTAAACAAAATTAGCACAGCATCAGTGTTTCGTGGCCGTACCATTCACACAATATGCAGTCAGTGAACACATTTTCACAATACTTACATTTGCTTAACAGACAAGCTATACCTCCCAACAAAATTGTTGAGGATATTGTTTTTGTATTATTTACGAATGTTAACACACAACATCCCACGATGGCAAACACAATACTCCAAACCTTAGATACAGTCTGAAAACCTCTTCTGCAATTATATCAGTTATAAAACAATACATCTCAGCTGATAATAAACAAACAATTGATTCCACATCTCCTGATGGTCGGTCAGAGTTTGGAATGTTTTTGATAAATATGTTTTAGCAAGTGTTGGATTACAATTTACATTTTAATTATGACAGGTTTAGATGTTTATCACACAGACACCGCCTACATGACTCACCGAATGTTGTTCAATCATCTATTGCAGCCGTTGCCCCAAAACATAGTTTATTTGTAAAATAAATAAAAATGAATGAATAAATAATTTGGATTTACTGTTACTTTTTTAAAAGGAACAATAGTCCCCTCCCCCCTTCCCCCTTTATCTGAGTTTGTTGCCGTTGTGTTTTTGTTCCGAATGCTCTTGTGTGTTTCATGAAAATGTGGTTTCACTGTAAGCAATAAATACTGTAACACTTTTTCTGTTCCAGACTGTAAACAGTATTCATACTGTACCTCTTGTAAACAGTAGGAGAAAAAACTGATTAGTTTTTTTACTGGAATGCTTTTGAATGTGAACATTACATAACATTACAGTCAGTTCCCAACCAAGACATGTAGTGTAAAAACAGTGGATTACATGTTTTGTATGCAAATACCTGAAAAACTGAAACATAAAAGTCTATGCAGTTTTTATAATGTCAGCAATAGCCAGTGTTTTGAAACCTGGTGTACTTTGATTGACTGGAAGGAGCTTGTGAAGCGAAAACAACAGTTATTCTTTGACATAATTATTTCATTTCGAGTCAGATTTCCGGTGTTTTGGTGAAGTTAGTGTCTGCAGAAAAAGATGTGTTCTATTTTGAAATGAAGAGTTTGTATATATTTAACGAAATGTGCTTTTGAGAAGAACATTATCCATTTGGCCAATTGTGCTTTGTAGGTGTGAGTCTGTGTTCAGAGTTTAGAAAAAGTATCTCAAGTATGGGTAAGCACTTGTTAGCGATTGAACAAAACTGTAATTGATGACTCAAAATGACCAGTAGGTGTGAATGTGAGTGTGAATGTCTGTTTGTCTGTATCTGTCGGCCCTGTGATAGTCTGGCTACCTGTCCTGGGTGAACCTTGCCTTCACCCACAGTTAGTATCAGCTCCATTCCCCCTCCCCCTTATTGCACAGGGAAACGCAACAGATAAGCAGGTCATGGTTGAAAGAGGAAGCAAGTCTGTTTACTGGGATCAATGTCCCAATAGACAGTGTTTGTAATCTTTTGAGCGCCCACCTTTGTTTTCGCTGTCAGATTAAGTTTGACGAACATTTATTTATTTTTGCCATCTGAGACTTTGTTCATATCAGGCATTACTTTCATATGCGATATGAAAGCCCAAACTAAAGCCCAAATAGATAGAGCAAAGTCCTCACTGATGTATGAAAAGTGTAATTTGCCTACTACCAACTATGCCATGGCCCTGTTGAGACTCCGTCCACTCCTCTCTACCTCTAGCTGCCTGATGGATCATTGAGATCTGGATCGTGGAATATGCCTACTGCGAACTATTCATACACCGTCATATTTATTGAATGTGTTTTAACTCTAAATCTGTCCTGTACACATTACATTTATTATACCTGTTGTGGCAGACCAGGGGGAAAAGCCGAGCAAACGGCGCATCGGAGGCGGATCCCAAAGCTCAGGTTGGGGGAAGTGAGCCACGGGACGTACTTCCCAGTACAGGTGCTACAGCCAATTGGCACCTGGGAGTGGTCACACCTGCAGCCCGTCAGCTAACGAGGGAACGGAGAGTATATCTTCCCTCCACTGGAAGCCATCGGGGAAGAGCTGCCTGAATAGGAAAGGAGAAGGAGCGTGGAACCTCAGGAGAGGAGTCGCGACAGACCAGAGGTAACTGGACCCTCTCACCTCTCTCCTCTGCTCTGCCCATCCAGGAGATACCAACCGTCTCACAGAAGGTGTGAGACTGAAGACCAAAGACCCCGACCGGGAAGAATCCTTTGTTTCCATTAGATGCCCATTCCCCCTTTTTCCTACACGTTTTATTAAAAGACTCTTTATTTTTGCACTGCGTCTCTGAGTCTCCTGATTTTATTCCGAATCTCACCTCCACATCCCCCGGGTTGCCACACTGTCCATCCTGGAGAGGGATCCTCCTGTTGCTCTCCTGAAGGTTTCTTCCCTTTTTTCCCCCTGAAGGGTTATTTTGGAGTTTTTCCTGATCCGATGTGAGGTTTTGGGACAGGGATGTCTATGTGTACAGATTGTAAAGCACTCTGAGACAAATTTGTAATTTGTGAAAATGTGCTATACAAATAAACTGAATTGAATTATAGGCATTCTGATTTACACTGGCAAAATCATGTCATGATAAACTAAATAAAACAATCTGCCAGCAGTTGAAATGGTGTTTGTCTTTGTCACCAACTATGTTGAAATCCTCCTTCCTGGAAAGCCTTTTTTTTCTACTCCCCTCACTTTACATCTTTACTTGTTTCATCACAAACATTCACCCTTGAGCTACAGATTAGCAATGCTGGCTCTTTGTGAAGCTTTACAAAGCCTGATCAATTAAAGGCTCTTCTCTTGCTCAACAAGCTCTAATCCAGACATGCTTTTATTGCATTTGATTTTGCTCGCTGCCTGTGCCAAAAGCGCTGAGAGACAGGGACCATGCTTTTGCTCTAAGTGTAGCAATAATCAGTGAGGATTCAGACTTCGCTCATGTTCTGGGCTGCTGTCACTTCAGACACAGAACAATAATTCATGTAAAAAAAAAAAAAAAACAGCCCTAGAGAGAAGCCTGGATCCACCTATCAAACAACAGCAAATGTAATTATTTGGCAGTCGTACGCCTCAGCAATGCCAGAATCTGTGATTTAGAAGGAAAGGGCTTTGAGATAATTCAAAGCACTGCTCCCTGGATATCTGTGACATAGCATGAATTAAATCAGACCTATGCAATTGGTCGATCGCTAACTTGAAACAGATTGATAACTGCATGTTGTGGCAAGCCCACAGGGTTATGCATATATTACCAGCAAGCCAACCTGTACAAAGAGGGACAAATGACCAAAAAATACAAGTTATATAATTTGTATATTTTGTCAATTAATTGATCATGTTTTACCGTTGCTTAATTCCACACTATCAACATATGACAACATTCAAGTAAATTCAGTTTATTTTATATAGCCCATTATCCCAATTTACAATATGTACACATACGACATCTCATTCTCAGGAACTCACATTGGATGAGGAAAAACTCCCAAACAATTCCCAAACAAACAACATATATTACTGAAAGGTAAATTTACTCAAATAACTAACATAGTTTGTCTTTGGAAGTAATGTTTACTCAATAAATATTTTTTGTGGAGTTATTAACAACATTAAAGCCCAGATTCAAACTGGGAATGGGACTTTTTAAATCTTGAAACCACACACATATAATTGTCATTGATTTGGGGAACACAAAATACCTTCAACTCCATTCCAATCCGGGGTTCAGATCAGGAACCGGGAGCAGAGTTGTAGTTTAACACCCTTCTCTGCTCTTCTTGTCAAGCAGTTACCCATCCATTACTCTAGAATAGAGACTGTGAAGACTGTCTGTCCCACGGCCACTTAAATTAAATAAATCTAAAGTAAACACAAGAGGAGTCGTACACAATAACCTTATACAAGTTAACACCATTATTTCAGCAGTGCAACAAAACAGGACTATTAAATGTGGTCTCCTAAATATTAGATCTCTGTCATCTAAAGCTGTGTTACTAAATGATTTAATAACAGATAATCACATTGATTTATGTTGTCTAACTGAAACCTGGCTGCGCCATGAAGAATATGTCTGCCTAAATGAGTCGACTCCTCCAAGTCATGTTAAGACTCACATTCCTCGAGACACCGGTTGAGGAGGTGGAGTAGCAGCCATCTTTGACTCGAGCCTTTTAATAAATCCTAAACCTAAATTAAATTACGACTCATTTGAAAGCCTTGTTCTTAGTCTTTCACATCCAACCTGGAAAACATTACAGCCGATTCTATTTGTGATTCTGTACCAGCCACCCGGTCCATATTCAGTTTATATCAGAATTTTCAGAATTTATATCAAGTTTGGTTCTTAAAACTGATAAAGTTATTATTGTAGGAGATTTTAATATTCATGTGGATGTTGATAATGATTGCCTAGGTACTGCATTCATCTCATTGTTGGACTCGATCGGCTTTCGTCAGAGAGTACAGAAACCCACTCACAGCTTTGGCCACACGCTTGATCTTGTTCTTACATATGGCGTTGACATTGAGCATTTGAAGGTCTTCCCACAGAATCCTCTTCTGTCAGACCACAGCCTTATAACTTTTGAGTTTATACTACCGGAGTGTACACCGCTAGTCAAAAGTTTCTACACCAGATGTCTAACTGACAGTGCTGTAGCTAAATTTAAAGAAGCGATTCCTTCTGCACTTGATTCAATACCATGTCTCAATATAATAGAGGACTCCTGGTCTAACTTTAGTCCGTCCCAGATTGATCATCTTGTTGATAGTGCCACAGGCTCACTGAGAATGACACTGGACTCGATAGCCCCTCTGAAGAAGAAGACAGTGAGGAAGAGAAGGTTTGCTCCCTGGTATAACCCTCAGACCCGCACATTAAAGCAAACGTCACGAAAGCTTGAAAGCATTTGGCGTTCAACTAATCGGGAAGAATCCCGCTTAGTTTGGCGAGATAGTCTTAAAACTTATAAGAAGGCCCTCCGCAATGCCAGAGCAGAATATTACTCATCAGTAATAGAGAAGAATAAGAACAACCCTAGGTTTCTCTTTAGCACTGTAGCCAGGCTGACAGAGAGTCACAGCTCTGTGGAGCCCAGTATTCCTATAGACGTCAGTAGTAATGACTTTATGAACTTCTTCAATGAGAAGATTTTAACTATTAGGGACAAGATTAATAATCTCTTGCCCTTAACCAGTGCCAATCTGTCCTCAAGTGGAATGGCTTTGGAAACCCCTGTATGTCCTGGTATATATTTAGATGGCTTTTCTCCCATCAACCGTGACCAATTATCTTCAATAGTTTCTACTTCTAACACGTCTACCTGTCTCTTGGACCCTATCCCGACTAGGCTGCTTAAAGACGTTTGGCCTTTAATTGGCAGCTCTCTTTTGGATATTATTAATGTGTCTTTGTTAACAGGCCACGTACCACATTCCTTCAAAGTAGCTGTAATTAAACCTCTCCTGAAGAAGCCCACTCTGGATCCAGAGGTTTTGGCTAACTACAGACCGATCTCTAACCTCCCCTTCCTCTCTAAGATCCTTGAGAAAGTGGTCGCAAATCAGTTGTGTGACTTTCTACATCAGAATAGTTTATTTGAAGAGTTTCAGTCAGGATTTAGAAAACACCACAGCACAGAGACAGCACTGGTGAAGATTACGAATGACCTCTTAATGGCAGCAGATAAAGGACTTCTCTCTGTACTGGTCTTGTTAGACCTTAGTGCTGCATTCGACACCATTGACCATAACATCCTATTACAGAGACTGGAGCAGTCGATTGGTATTTCAGGCACCGCCCTAAGTTGGTTTAAATCCTATTTATCAGATCGATCTCAGTTTGTATTTGTAAACGATGAAGCCTCGATGACCACCAACGTTAGTCACGGAGTTCCACAAGGTTCTGTGCTTGGACCAATTTTATTTACCTTATACATGCTTCCTTTGGGCAATATTATCAGGAAACGCTCTATAAACTTTCATTGTTATGCAGATGATACTCAACTATATCTTTCGATAAAACCAGAGGAGACTAACCAACTCAATAAAATTCAAGCATGTCTTAGTGACATAAAAACATGGATGACCGGCAACTTCTTGATGTTAAACTCAGACAAAACCGAAGTAATTCTACTCGGCCCTGAGCACCTCAGAGATCAATTATCTGGTGATGTGATTTCTGTAGATGGCATTACTCTAGCATCCAACACCACTGTAAAGAATCTCGGCGTTATCTTTGATCGGGACTTGTCCTTTAACTCCCACATAAAGCAAATCTCAAGGACTGCATTCTTCCATCTACGTAATATTTCAAAAATCAGGCACATCTTGTCTCAAAAAGATGCAGAGAAATTGGTTCACGCTCGTTACTTCGAGACTGGATTACTGCAACTCCTTATTATCAGGCTGCACTAATAAATCTCTTAGGTCCCTCCAGTTGATCCAGAATGCTGCAGCTCGTATTCTCACTAAAACTAAGAAAAGAGATCACATTACTCCTGCACTAGCTGCTCTGCACTGGCTCCTGTAAAATCAAGAATCACTTTTAAAATTCTTCTCTTAACTTACAAAGCCTTAATTGGTGATACACCATCATATCTTAAAGAGCTTCGAGTACCGTATCGCCCCACCAGAGAGCTGCGCTCACTAAATGCGGGGCTACTTGTAGTTCCGAGAGTCTTAAAATGTAAAATGGGAGCCAGAGCCTTTAGTTATCAAGCTCCTCTTTTATGGAACCAGCTTCCACCTTCAGTCCGGGAGGCAGACACAGTCACCACATTCAAGAGTAGACTGAAGACTTTCCTCTTTGACAGAGCTTATAGTCAGGGCTGAATCAGGTTTGCCCTGGTCCAGCCCCTGGATATGCTGGTATAGGCTTATAGCTGCTGGGGATGTTTAGGATGCACTGAGCACCTCTCTCCTCTTTTCTTTCTCCTATGGATGAATCTTCATCTCTCCATCACACATGACTAACTCTGCTTTCTCCCCGGAGTCCTTCTGACTTCACGTCTCATGGGGTCATCGGACCCTATGAGACGGCATAGATTCCATCTGCTGATGGACCTTCGATGGTTGGATCGTGAGTTCCTGTCACCAGCTGTGCCACTGCCCTGCTGGGACTCCGCCCACTCCTCCACTTGGGAGGTCTCCAAACTCTCCATCGTGGAATATGCCTAAATATGAACTATTGATAAACTCTGTCAGATTCCTTGAATGTATTTTAACTCTAAATATGTCCTTCTGTACACATTACATCTATTGCATCTGTCCATCCTGGAGAGGGATCCTCCTCTGTTGCTCTCCTGAAGGTTTCTTCCCTTTTTTTCCCCCTGAAGGGTTATTTGGGAGTTTTTCCTGGTCCGATGTGAGATTTTGGGTCAGGGATGTCTATGTGTACAGATTGTAAAGCACTCGGAGACAAATTTGTAATTTGTGAAACTGGGCTATACAAATAAACTGAATTGAATTGAATATTAGAACTTAAAACCGTGTCACATAAAACCGAAACTCTCTGTGCACCACAAATGAGAAAATACAATTCTGACTGTAATTTGACGACCATTAGTCCAACTGAGGTTTGATTTGAACTCGCCACTGTAGGGCTGCACAGTATCTCACAGTTCTACTGCATTGTAATGCCAATATCCAGCAGCTACAGCCCAAATGCCATCTTGGATCTGTCCACTTGCTGTCTCCATCAATCCTGAGAAGCAGCATAACCATAACAATATGTCCATAGTGACAGATTGCTAAAAAAAAAAAAATGTAGAGAATATTTGACTTCATAAGGGGGTTGGGGAAAAGAGAAGGAGAGTGGCTGTTAGATAAAACAATCACTAGTAAGAGAAAAGGTAGTGAGATAAAGACAGATGAGATGGGAGACAAGACAAAAAAGAGACAAATATGAAATGATACAAAATTATGACGCAACCTAATTACTTAGGATGTCTCCAGAAGCTTCAAGCTAACAATCAGTGGCAGAATGCCGTAAATGTGGAGGAGGAGGAGGTTGTATACAATGAGATGCTGACAGGCTGCAATCCAATTAGATGAAGAAATATGAGGGGTGGTGTGGTGAGATGTGGGACCTATCAGCGGCTTGCAGCTTTGAGGAAGATCAAGCACTTCCCCTCCTTGGCTGCTTACTGCCGACAAACGTGATGTATGACACACATACTGTAGAAATACAGTAAATACACACAGACAACTCATCACAGCCATTCCAATGTACATTTGTACTGTTGTAATCATGAATTGGGACAAGGATGTCTATATGTATAGATTGTAAAGCACTCCAAGACAAATTTCTAATTTGTGAAAATGGGCTATACAAATAAACTGAATTGAATACTGGAGTAACAGTGGTAGCCATGATCATTAGTGCCGATTGGGTAGAAATGTATTTAAACAGTCCAAAAAGAAGGGATAGTGATTATATGTCCACAACCAAGTACAAGGAAAAGTCTATTTATATTATAGTCATCATTGTACAAGTAGTAAACAGTAAATGGACTGTACTTGTCTCACACCTTTCTAGTCTTCCGAACACTCAAAGCACTACATGTCATTATTCAACCATTCACATCTATGTATACTCTGATGGCAGGGGCTACCATACTAGGTGCCATCTGCCCATCAGAATCTTTCAAACATGTATACAACACACAAGCACAGCGTGCGGGAGACATTTTGGGTTAAGTGTCTTGCCCCACATGGAGAACGAGGAATTGAACTGCAGACATCCAGTGTGTTTACATGATGGTATAATTTAAATCTTGCTTTAGTCAGACTATGCTATCTTTTGGGGAATCTTCTATTATCCCAATATACATGGCAGTGAGTAACTCGAATCATTGGTTGAAAGCATGTCACCTCCGATACGATAGGTGGCGCTGTTTTCACTACAACTCCAGGGCTCAAGTTGGCGCTTGCTTTCTCCACGGTGAGGGCGGCGCGGCCAGCTCATGTTTGCGCACTGCGGCACATTAAAACATAAAATAGCCAAGAGTTTTTTTTAGAGTGACAAATACGATGTGTGGCGGGAGTTAAGACCGAAATGTGTGACACTTGAGAGCCCTGCAACTCGTGGCGATACTCGTGTTATCCAGGGGTGTTAATCGGATCGTAGTGGGACCGCACATAGTCGAACAAAGGTGTTTACATGAAACGGATAATTCGAGTTCAGTCCGACTAAGCCAGTTATTCGAATGCATGTAAACACGGTCACTTTGATTGAAGGACGGCCATACTATACCACTGATTCATTATCACATATGTAGTCCACATGTGAGGGAGTTCTGAGGCACGGGGTAGAACAATGACAATGATAACATACTAGTGGTTATTTTGAACGTCATCACTTCAGTTCAGCCAGTTAGCATGCTAGCCTTTGCTTTTTTAAGATGATAACTACAACATTAGTTGTATAATATTGATAGAAATAGAAATACAAATTTCAGTAAATACAAGCAGCATATACATTACTGAAAACTGTCCAGTAACTCAGTTAATTTGAGTTACTGGACAATTAAATTAAATTCAGTTCATTTTGTATAGCCCATTATCACAAATTCCAAATTTGCCTCAGAGGGCTTTAAAATCTGTACACATATGCCTGTCCCAGGACCTCACATCAGATAGCATGGGTCCAATTCAATGTATTCACACATACAGTACGTAACTGTGTACAGAGAGAGAAAACCATGCCATGTTATTCCAAAGAAAAAGAGAACAGAATTTCATTTGGGGAATCAACGCAGTAATCCCCCTACCTTTATTCCCTCCCCCCTCTCCACTCCCCTAGTCCATAGCATGATGGAGCTGTTGTCATTAATTCTGTAGAATGGGGTGAAGATGAGAAAGGCAGCGAGTCACAATCTTCACAGCCACATATATGGAGCCCAGCCTCCTTTCATCTCTCCAGACAAAAACAGAGATACCATCTACCATGCCTGAAACCCATTTCTTTGTACCATTAGGAGCTGAAATTGGGTCCTTCAGGACTTGTGGGCCCAGAATCATCAAAGGCTATATGTTACCGAGTGATTCACCTGCATCAGTGTTTTCTGCTCACAATCTGGCTGAAAACCAACGAGTGGAAACTGGTTACTCAAATTAGTCAACTGATTTTGAGCCAGTGAATAGGGTTGGAGTTCACTTTGTTCAAAACACTGGATTACTGTCTCATGAGTAACCAGACCCAGACACAAGGTACCGACCACAACTAAATGGTTGAAATACGCAACGCAGAAATGTTCTCCACCCCATACCATGTTAAATCCAAAGCATCATAGTTGATGTGTTCTTGAGCAAGACACTTAACCCTGCATTGCTCAAAGTATCTATGATGTATTACGTCACTTTGGATAAAAGCGTCTAATAAAGTCAATATAAATTTTCTTTATGAGAATTCATAATTTTCTCATTTTAGTAAGTCTTTCATCTGTTAATTTCACAGTTTTAGAATAAATAGTTTACTAATGTAATTAGAAGTAATAAAGACCACTCTTTTTATAAGACACAAGCTCATCTCACAGTAAAAAATGATAGCATTACTAATAATTTGTAAACGTGATTTGTTATCACTGTATTCTTTGTTGACTATTAACATAAGCCATTGATCAATGTGTGGCAGGTTAAGACACAATTGCATTGTTCCATGGACAGCAAGAGAATAGAAAAGGCAGCTTTATTCCCATTGTTTAGAATGCTGCTGATGTGGCATTGTGTTCCACATGGCTGCATACCTTCATGAAATTGACAGCAACAAAAATGAGTGTTTACTGATCTCCAGTAGAACAAGATAACCCCACAGATGGGCCTATCCACTCCAACAGGTCGATGAGAGCCATCTCAAAGTGAAAGAAAGCTGGATGAAGGATATAATAAAGAGGCGGAGGCCAGGCACAGAAAGGGAGATTTAGAAAGCAACGGGCAACATAGTTCAACATGCTAGGAGTGCTTCTGACCAGCACATGGTTAGCACCAGCAAGCTCTGTACAAAAAGCTAAGTGTTATTTGCCATGTTGTGGTCCAATTCAGTTGTTTGTGATACACAACCACAGTTATCCCCATAACACATATACAACATGTATTTGGGTTTTCACATAGCTTTGGATTAAAGATGCTTATTGAGGCGACAGTAACTCCAAGCTTTCACAAGATGGTATCTGTGAAACGGCTTTGCAGCTGCTGGAACTGGCCATTGAAATTAATACACATTGATGACCAGACCTAAACTATAATTACAAAGATGAATAAAGGGGAAAGAAACGTGATGTGAACACATGACGGTGTGTGTGTGTATGTATATATATATATATATATATATATATATATATATATATATATATATAAAAATGCATCATATTCAGGTCTATTTCAAATGTATTTATTCAGTATTCTCTTTACAATGCCAATTCAAGGTCATAATGATTTGCGTTCCTGGTTAATATGAACTAATGTTGACCATTGGTTGAAGATGAAATAATACATTTATTTTATAAAGGCACTCAAGGTCGCCGTACATCACATTATGGGATGTGCACACTGGGTGTCTGTGTCAGTCACATTATTAGTTCAGCATCTCCTGTCGCTTGTCTACCACCTCTTTCCTATATTGTTCTGCAGCTGTAGTAAAAACCCATCTGCCTCCTAGTCCTGACAGACTAGAGTCATTCTCAAGAAATTACATTGGGTCTGGATTAGCAATCTTAGACACACTGTAGCTTAACCAATGACACACAAGAAGCATGTGTGCGTAACAAGTACCCCTGGCACAAAGACACTGGAGAGGTGAACGGTTCGGTTGTCTTTTATTTATTTGCTGCAGATCTAGTCTACGTCATTCTCTCTCCAATTCCAGCCCCACTCTCCTTCGTCCCTACTGCTGTTTATAAAGGGCAACATCATCATTAACCCCAGGTGAGGCCAATTAGGGCTCCACCTGGCACCGTTCACTGAGCGCACTCCCCCATTATCCCCTGCAGCTGAGCCTAATTACGCTCCGCTGCCACAGTGTGCAACAGGTTCTTTTGAAAATGTTGAAGTGGCCTCTCGTTCAAATGCCAAACGAACTCATAGACATTTGCACAGCATGGTATTCATGGTCGTTTGATGGATTTCTTTTTCCAACCACATTCCTAAGACACAACCTACTTTGCCTCTGATTGGCTAGTAGATGTTGCTTTCTTTGCAGAATCTATTAAGTTTTTTTCACAAGGATCACAGCCTTCTTTTAAAGTGTTACCTTGTATTTTGGGTTTCTACTTACATGCTTTAATTTTCTAAAACACAATATTTTCCTCATACATGTCTGAATATACTGTACTGTGTAAATATCATAAATTCATAAAGGAGTATACGATCCAAGCTACAAAACCTCTCCATTTCATACTGAAGCATTCATTCATTAACACTTATATATAATATATCTGTTACAATAATTTGAAATATGGTCATTTAAAAATAGATAGGCAGGAATGGTTCCAGGTTGTGGCTGATTCAGCTTTTACCTGAAGCCATCATAGAAGGGCACACTGGCAGCAAAAATGACACTTAGTGGGGAAATAAGCCATAGGCTGATGTCTTACATCCAGTCTTATTTCACCAGCCAGTATGGAAGCGATACTTGATTTCTCAAGTGCAATTTGTAATCACTGAAGTGCAAAAGAAGGATAGCCAGAGGGAATAATGTGAGAGAAAAACAAACAAACAAGCCAGTTATATGTTGGGCTGAGTTTAACTATCATCTCTAACAGTGAAGCAATCAGAGGAGTTTGTTTAGTTGAATGAAAATGGGAAGCATCTCATTCCGGCCTGATTAAAATACTTCCCCACTATGCAATCTGCATATCAGTGCAGTGACCAGAATAATTTTAAATGTTTGAATTAGGCACAATGCACTGCATGTGGAAATTGCTTTTGATTCATCAGGTGGAGAGATAGGAAAAGAGGGAGGCTTCATTTAGCTTTTGTCTGAGAGGAACCTGTCAGCGGCAGAATCAAATGCGCGGCTTCCTGTCTGTCTTATCGAGGAGTGACGATCCCAAACACATGGCCGATAACTGACAGCAGACAACCACTGATTTAATCAGGGCTGGGCACGCAATCTTACACCTAAAGTCTCTCATCTCGCTGTGGCAGCCACACCGGGTGGAGATAACAAGAAGGTAAAGCAGAATCGGGGAACCCCTGTGTGGATATGTTTCTCTCAACAGTTCCATGTCGGTTTAATCAGAGAGTGAGAAATTGCAGTGGAAACAAAAAGATGTAAGGAAGATGGAGAAAATGTTGGTGTGACAACTGTCATACATATTGTGTCAAAATAATAGACAACATCTGGACCAATGATGATTTGTAAAAATGTAAACCTGACATCTTTTTATTTTTAACCATGTTTTAAAACACTTGCGCATGTTTTAAGAGACGTGGACTTCCCCCAGAAGCAGCTGTTATTTAAAATTGTAAATTGAAATGTAATCAGTCAAAATGAATTGGTGGATGAATGTGTACTTTATGTACTGCAGGTTTTGAGGCTAAATTGAGTTTTATCACAGTATTTTGTAAAATATGTTTATCCTTTATGGGAATTATTTCATGTTTGACTTTCAGTATTGTTTTCAAAAAGTCAAGTCGAAAAAAGCACATCAACAAGATGTTTTGCAATTTCTTCTCAAACGGGAAGAAAAAATTTTCCTTGGCGGATTAGTCCACATTGTGCATATTTGTGTCAGCAGGAAAAGAAGCATACACTCAAAAGTTAGGCTCATTGATGTGTTTTAATAAAGCGCTATGGTTCAGAGGACAATACAAAACATATAGAACCAAACCTATTCTTTAAATTGAAATAAGCTTGGCACAAAGTGTAATTTACAAGTTACTGTTTTTTGCAGTAATATTCACTCAAAACAGCCAATGCAACAACTGCACAGAAGATACCTAGAACTAGCAGGCAACATTAGCACCAATTCCACATATGTGTATGAGAGAGCTTCAGCTCTGTCATCACCCAGAGTTATTCTCCCATGTCCCCCTTTCTCAGTGGTACATTTAGTGAAGTGTACAACTAGCTGACAGACATGTATCACTTCTTAAAAACAGAGTAGAAACAGTTCAGACCACTCAAGTATTTTTCCAGACTTCAATAAAACAAATTATTCAGTCTAAATACATCTTTTGTGAAGGAAAATGAGTGTTCATCAGTTACACTTTTTGTTTCATCCAAACAAATTAAATATCTATTATGTACCTTGAGATGGTGACAGTTGTATTTATTTTTAGTTTGTGCGTGTTTGCTCAACATTGACGTATTAGAACCAATGAAAAGGAAATGTGCTGAAGCTAGCAAATTATGTATAATAATTATCCTAAGCAGTTAAATGGACAATTCCACTTTATATGAAGCAGTTCAATGCAGTTTGATATATCAAAGTAGATGAGCAAATACACTTCCATGCTATTTCAAAAAAATTATAAGCTGTATACTAACATACACAACACACTAAGCTTGATGTTTTGGGGGTATTTGTTCTGAACTTTTTGTTACGATCTTGAGTGTTTCCTGTTGTTATTTTGAAGTCTCGTTTACTGTTTCCCTGCTCTTCCTTCCCTGTGCTTGTCTGTTTCGGTCCTGATTGTCCCCAGTCACGCCCTGATTGTTTCCACCTGTGTCCCCACCTGTGTCTCGTTTCCCGAGTGTATTTAGCCTGTCTTGTTCGGCGTCTGTTCGTTTTTTGTTCCTTTGTGGTGTTTGTCCGTGTTGCTGGCCTGCTAATTGTTGAGAATAAATCCCTTTTGAGAAACTGCCTGCTGTGTTTGGGTCCAAACCTTGCTGACACCTAACACTTTTGTATTTATGAAGTGACAAGTCATGGCGAGTAATAAAGTTCTTACTGTATTTGAAGTATTTTTTCTGTCTTTTATTTTTTAATACCTGCATTATAGTGACTCGCCTGAAAGCCAATTTGCGAGCTAGCAGCAGACATTTCACATTCACACAACATAACACTGTTGCTTCAACTGCAATGACAGCATCCTCAATTGAATGCAAGCAAAGTTTTGGGTCTAGCTTAAGAAAGAAAATGCAATTAATAAATCAATTATGTTCCACTGATTACTCTTGATTAATAATTATAGAGCTCAGGACCCGCTCTAATTTTAACATTTATTCAATAAACTTGTTTGTGCACAGCACTGGCTTGCGGCGTCTGATTGGAAAGCTGTGCAGACGCAGATCTTTGGCCTCCATTTCGCGTCTCACTGACAAGAAGGCTTGTTAAACTAACTCAAAGGGATGAATGGGTAATCTGAGATAGCAGGAGTTGTCCCAGTGGGCACATGACACGCAAGGCACATATATGACAAGACTTTGAATACCAAGCCAGGACCTGCTATTTGTTAGTCCTTTTTAGGATATGTATATCAGGTTGATAACCAACATAGCCCACCTATCTATAATAAGATGTGACATCTTAACTGTGAACATTTCTGAAACGGCATCAAATAGCACAATGCCCCTTATAGGGCTATGGCAGTATTTTTTTTATATATATATATATATATATATATATATATATATATATATATATATATATATATATATATATATACACACAGGACTGTCTCAGAAAATTAGAATATTGTGATAAAGTTCTTTATTTTCTGTAATGCAATTTAAAAAAAACAAAAATGTCATGCATTCTGGATTCATTACAAATCAACTGAAATATTGCAAGCCTTTTATTCTTTTAATATTGCTGATTATGGCTTACAGCTTAAGAAAACTCATATCTCTAAATATTAGAATATTTCCTCAGACCAAGTGAAAAAAAGATGTATAACAGCAAAACAAAATCAAACATTTGAAAATGTCCATTAATGCACTCAGTACTTGGTTGGGAATCCTTTTGCATGGATTACTGCATCAATGCGGCGTGGCATGGAGGCAATCAGCCTGTGGCATTGCTGAGGTGTTATGGATGCCCAGGATGCTTCAATAGCGGCCTTTAGCTCATTTGCATTGTTGGGTCTGGTGTCTTTCAGCTTCCTCTTCACAATACCCCACAAATTCTCTATGGGGTTCAGGTCAGGGGAATTGGCAGGCCAATCGAGTACAGTAATGCCATGGTCAGTACACCAGTTACTGGTGGTTCTGGCACTGTGGGCAGGTGCCAGATCATGCTGGAAAATGAAATCCTCATCTCCATAGAGCTTTTCAGCAGACGGAAGCATGTAGTGCTCTAAAATCTCTTGGTACACAGCTGCATTTACTCTGGACCTGATGAAACACAGTGGACCAACACCAGCAGCTGACATGGCTCCCCAAACCATCACTGACTGTGGGAACTTCACACTGGATTTCAAGCAACTTGGATTGTGCTCCTCTTTGGACCACTCTGCAACTGTCCGGTGTTTTTCAAGGCTCAGGAAACCCTTGCAGGTGTTTCGAGTAAATTAGACGAGTCAAGTGATTAGTTGAATACCCTACTAGTATACTTTTTCATGATATTTTAATATTTAGAGTTTTTCTTAAGCTGTAAACTATAATCAGCAATATTAAAAGAATAAAAGGCTTGCAATATTTCAATTGATTTGTAATGAATCCAGAATGCATGACATTTGTTTTTTTAATTGCATTCCAGAAGATAAAGAACTTTATCACAATATTCTAATTGTATGAGACAGTCCTGTATGTATGTATGTATATATATATATATATATATATATATATATATATATATATATATATTGTATGTTTATTATCTGCTGTATAGATTGACAACACTATTATATAAGTTGTCTCGGAACCTGTAGTGTTTGCAATGAATATAAAGTTTAATCTTATTGGTGTGGCCATTGTTAAATAAAAATGACGAAAATATGCTTTGTTTCTGAGAAATATTCTGTTTGTCTTCCCTGGGGTCTCCTACCAAGTTGGACGTGCACAAAAAACCTCTATTGGGAGGCTCCCAGGAGACATCCTGATTAAATGCCAGAAACACCTCAGCGCTTTCGACACAAAGCACTAGCCTCCTGATGTCTGAGCTCTAAGGCTGAGCCCTGCCACCCTACGGTCAAATGTATCCGCGACCTTGTTCTGTCGGTCACGACCCAAATTTCGTGACCCTTGATGAGGTTAGGAACTTAGACCTGCCGGTCCGCTCCATCTTACCCTTACTCTTGAACAAGAACCCAAGATACTTGAACTCATTCGCTTGACTCCATCCCAACCTGGAAGGAGCAATACGAGAACAGGACCATGGCCTCAGAATTTGAGGTGCTGACTTTCATCCCCGTTGCAAATCGCCCCATCGTTAGCTCACGGTCTGAGGAGGCTGACTACATCATCTGCAAACAGCAGCGAGGCAATCCTAAGACAACCTGACGTTCTTCCCAATTCCGAGGCCAATTCCCACCAGGAACGTGTCTGACTTAATAACGAGAATACAAACACTGACTCCGACGGCACTTTCCCATCAAAACTGATTAGAATTTCCCACAAAAGTGTAATCGGACACAATTATGAAATGTTTAGATTTTGGACCGACATGGATGTAAACAGTAACTTGACTGATTGCGAGAGGCAAACAAGGAGGCATTAATTCTTTCAGTTCAACTCTTATTTTTCCCAGCAGGCTTAACTGCACATGCAATATACAACCCTTTTTAAAATGTTTCATGTCTGTAAAATCCACTTTCTGTCCAGTTTACTTTGCCAAAAGAAAGGCAAAATAGGGCATTTTATATATGCTAGCAGTTAGCCAAGTTATTATTGTGAACCATTTGTGGTGTGTCAGCCAGTTCTGCTGTGCCCCACCAAAAGTAAACAGCCAAGAAGCTTTAGAAATGAAGATAAAGTTACACTCGCTACAAAGCAATATGTTCCTAGATAAGAGATTTCATTGGAAATATGATGGGAAATTGCAGAAGAAATGTATGAAGTAGACAACGTAGACGAGTTTGCAATTATAGCGTCTGAAATAGAGAAAAGTCAATGACTTTTTCTGTACAACAGCGCCCTGTGGTCCTCTCTGACTCATGGGCCCCGACTGCAAAAAAGTTGATTTAGGTTGCTATAACCGGTAACATGCTACTCAACCAACAAAAAAACAATCCTTCTCAGCTACAGTACACCATCTTAGCAAGCAACAAATACACTGTTATCTACAACAGCACCAACATTTAAGTCAAACATTGTTAGTGTATTGCCTCAAGCTATATTCTAACAACCATTGCCGTTTCTATCTACACTGCAATCTCTGGAATGTGAAATGAAAAGGTAGAAAACAAACAGTCCTCCTCCTCAATGACAAGTCACAGGAGAAGTACCGAGGTACATCACAATGTTAAATGAAAAGTAGATCACTTACAGGCTGGATAAATAATTCAGATTGCAGCATCAGCAAAGCAGATTTTGATGAAGCCTCAGAAGACAAGGTGACACCTCTAAGGAAAAGCAGCCCCTTTGTTTCCTTTGTTTATTGGGAAAAGTAGCTGAAAATTATATTTGTATTCTCTATATGCCTCCAAAAAGCTAGAGAAAGAAGATAGACATGAATACACAGTCAAAACAAGGTCACATGAGCGGCAAAAAGACTACAAAGTTCATAAGAAAACATGTTCACATGTTCTTGTTCTTTTTGTCTTACAATAAAATGTAAGACAATCAAACTCTGCAGTGTTTTGGGATCTTGATCAAACTGTGTTGTGAAATGGATCAAACATCGAGTTGATGGGAGTTGATAAGCTGATAAGGAAAAACATCATGCATTACAACATAGTTAAAATGTTCATCCACCAACAAATCTGAAAACACATTGAGTTCTTCTTCTGGAGATCATGTTCAATGAATATTGGCACAATATGGGTCATAAAAGTGGTGGACGGGGATGACAAAAGAAATCTTACCAGGCAGACCAACCATAGTTCAGGATAAAGGGGTTACATGGGGCAATAGACCTAATCGTCTGGGGATTATAAATCTCCATAACAAATATAATCGTGTGTAGAAAGTTGACCTTTTCACCTGAAGGGTTGGTCACACCAGCTTATCATAGCACCAAGATGTCAGCAAATCATTCCCTATCAATTATGGGGTACGACTGTGGCTTAGTGGGTAGAGCAGGTTTGCCCTTCAATCAGAGGGATCGGCGGTTCGATCCCCCGTTCCGTTAGTCCGTGTCCTTGTGTAAGACACTTAACCCCAAAGTGCGACCATCTGTGTCTGTGGTGTTTGTATGTGTTTGCATGTAAGTTAGAGTCCTGATGAGCAGGTGGAACCTTACATGATAGCCCCTGTCATCAGTGTATGCATGAGTGTGAATAGGTAAATGATGTCATGGAGTGTGATGTCATGATTGTTTGAGTGGTTGGAAAACTAGAAAAGATAAAAGATCTACAGTGTATAAGTACAGCTCTATTGACCATTTTACCATTACATTATTACTAAAGTAAACTACTAAAGCATAATGTGCGATCGTGGTGCATGCATACAACTAATTATCCATACACTTCTGTTATATTCATTGAATGTGTTGTAACTCTATAATATTTCCTTATGTACACATGACATCCAATGCTTCTGTCCATCCTGGAGAAGGATCCTTCTCTGTTGCTCTCCTGAAGGTTTCTTCCCTTTTTTCCCCCGTGAAAGTGTTTTTTCCATTTTTTGTTTTTCCTGATCCGATGTGAGCTATACAAAATAAACTGAATAGACTTGCATTGAATGCACTATCATGACATTACTTCATAATTTGTATTTTACTGGACATGATGACTTCCAGTTGAATCACATCAAGTACTGTAAACATGAACCAATGTGTAGCCATGCACATCATTCAATCTAACATTTTCATAATGTGGAACGTCAAACACACAGTCAGTATACAGTCGAATGGAAATAATACGCATGATGGACTTTGACAGAAAAACATGCTGACAATTGCAGACCGCTAGTCCAAGGAGGAACTGAGAGTTGAAATGTTGTCCATCAAGCATGTCAATGACCGGGATATGAAAAAGTTTAAAAAAATCTAAGGAACACAAGAGAAGAATGATTTTATTGTACGGCAAATATTGTAACATGGCCCTCCATAAACTATAGCCAACTTTAATTTTCATTAAATAAATCCTTCGGGGAAATCCCTTGTCGGAAGTGTCTGCTTACGGTTACTGACATAAAATATGATTGACAATTTCCTATTTCCTGTCTTTTAGGATTTCAATTCCACAGTGATTTATACACCATTAGCTATGAATTGAGAGGTGCACTATTTTGAAAGGTAAAAATCAACAAGTTGCACATTTATGAGAAGAATGAGGGTTAATATGTATGGCCATACTGATACCTTCCAGGCACACTTACAGCTTTAAACACACATACACACACACACTCCGAGGTAATGGAGGTATTACTGTGAGTGATGGGCCATGCCGGGCTCCTCCATTCCATCACCTGCCCATCTCCGAGACATCTCCATTTGCTCACCACACCTCAGCAATACTCATAAAGTGAAGATAAAACTGAAAATACTTGCACAATAAAGTATGTGGATTCCACAGCTATGGCCAGGAGAATTGAATGCATAGTGTCTGAATTCTGGGTTATTTGTATAAGCAATCTATTTCTTACGTGTTCTAATCTAATATCATATCAGTCCCTAGCACAGTGCCATGAGCAATGATTGGAGGTTCATGAGTCTGAAAGGCAGGTTCAGACAGCCAACCCATGACTCGGTATGCTGGTTGGGCAAGCGCCACACATTCTGTAGGTTCATATAAGGACTGCATGCATGTGTATCTTTCTAACCACGTCAATTAGAGACGTGGCTCTTCCTCTTAAAGACAATATGCAGTAAGACCATCCCAAAAAATTATATGTCCCAAAGTCATATTGTCTGAACAAAATCGAACATGATTTAAATCAAATTTATGATAAGTTAAAAATAAAAAAAAGTTAAAAATAAAAAAAACGTCAAGCATGTATTAGACATAACAACATGGATGATCTGCAAATTCCTGACTCAGACAAAACTGAAGAACTTGGCCCGCAACACCTCAGAGATCAATTATCTGGTGATGTTGTTTTTTTGTCGATGGCATTGCCTTGGCATCCCACACAACTGTAAAGAATCTCACGGTGTTTCTCAATCAGCGTCCTTTCCTCTACTTGTGTCCTCGTCGACACGTGAAACGTCATCAGTCGCAGCCCGTTTGCATGTTCCTATTCAAAGTTCTCTTCTCTCAAAGCACGGTCAAAATGCCCGGATGTGACTTGATCCTCACACTTTCCGGAGGATGCATCAGAGGAGACTTGTGCATACTCTGGCCAGTCGATATCCCAGAATGTATTTCACCAGCAACCGGAAACAATAGCGGAGGAGAAAATAAACTAGACAGTTGACTTTTTAAATACTACTGTTCAGGCACGTGCACAGATAGAGCCCTAGTGGTGCTCAAGCACCAGCCCCTTTTGCCCTGGATGAGAAAAGTGCCCTTTTCAGGAGGCACTTTTTTGTTTGTTCATTCATCAGTGTTTAAGAATAAAAGTTACTCTCTCTGTCCTCAAGTCCCCCTAAATGTGTTTTTGATATCCGACGGGGCATTTATTTTAGTTCTTGTGAGACTTTCGCCCCGACATGCTCCAACGCTTTTATCGTGGCAAAGAGAGGGCCTTGCAGCTGCTAGCTAGCAGGTAATCAACAGTTCACTATCTTTTCACAGCTATACAGCTGCTGTTTTGTTTCAGTACACACAAGAGGCTTAATGGGATTTCATGATGAAGCAATAAGGGACGAGAGGCAGTACTTTGACGTCAATAAAGTACGTGTTCAAGGGTGTTGTTAGGCCCGACGCGCGCAACCCCTTGAATAGTACTTTATTGACGTCAAAGTACTGCCTCGAGTCCCTTATTGCTTTTATAATACGGTCACCAGCGACATTATAAATAGTAAGTAAATATATAATATATATAGTAAATGGATATCTCCATTAATCATCCGTGGAAAACGTTTCTCATGTCCTCTTCGTCTTTGATGACATCGCCTCCTCTTCTCTCTTTGTGGTGGCTCCATGTTGAAGTGCCGTCTCCAGCTGGATAATGTGGATATCACTCTAACGCCGTCTTTCAATGAGATTTGGTGCCCAGTAGCTTTGAAGGGAGCCGCAGGATTTATTTGAAATGACAACTAACGGTCGCGCAAAAGCTAAACATTAGTTTTAGTGCGCATTGATATGGAATAGGCCGTACTGTACATTATGGGCTGAATATACCACACCCCGTGACTCACTCTCAACCAATCAGAATGCTTGATTTCATCTACCCGTATTATAATTGTAAATCTACCACACATCCCTGTGTACAGGTGGAGAATATTAATGAAAACTAAAGACAAATAGCTTGCTGCAGACACTGCTGGAGTTTCCAATTTTCTGAAACCACCGGACAAGAAATTAAAGGGTATGTACTATTTACCTAAGTTGGGTCTCACAGATAGATGATTCAGAAAGGGAAATCATTCCTTCGTGATGATGCAGCCCAGAAATATGATTCAGTCATTGGACAAATCTGTAGACTACACTTTTGCCTTGTGAGATGATATGTTACTCACACAGCCAACCGGTTGGCAGAGATCACAAAGGATCTACCCGCTAGCTCTGTTTTCAGTCAATCGACCAGAGAGAGATAAGCAGTACGAACATTTTACTGTCACAACAGCTGTTTGCAGAGTCGCGAAGGGTTAATGAAGCTTCAGATTGGAAGGCGTAGGCGGGGATAGCAGGGTGTCTTAATTAGGGACCTACAAGTTACTTCTCTGCTCTTTGTAGATTATGTAGTTCTAGCGTCTACATTAGACCATGACCTTCTGTTTAATCCTTTTGCTACGTTTACACTAGGCGCCCACAGTATGCCGGTATTTTAGAGCACCGAAAATGGAAATGTTTTTATTTGACCACACTGAAATGCTTTCTATTTCTACAATTATTAATTACAGATTAGAAAGGACAATTTAAGTGATAACACCTGCTGTTGAGGGAAAAGTTACATATTAAGTTTTTCAATGAGTAATAGTTGTAGAGTAAGGGTTATTTGGGAGTTTTTCCTGGTCCGATGTGAGGTTTTGGGGCAGGGATGTCTATGTGTACAGATTGTAAAGCACTCCGAGACAAATTTGTAATTTGTGAAACTGAGCTATACAAATAAACTGAATTGAAATTGAATTGAGTATTTGATTATATTCCTAGGGTATTATGATGAAGAATTTAGCACCATACATAAACCAATCAAACTTAGAATGAATGCATATCCAAGATTCAACATCATGCACAGGAGCCACACTGATAAACAGGTGATGTAACGCGGCTGAAGGTAATTAGGGAAACTGTTCTTAACCGGATTGGGTCTACAGGCGTCAGCTGAGGCGTCGTTGTGACTCATCGGACGAAGACTTGGACAAAGACACAGGAGTCTTTCGTTGGAGTCAAGACTTGGAGGACAAAGACACATGAGTCTTTCGTTGGAGTCAAGACTTGGAGGACAAAGACACAGGAGTCTTTCGTTGGAGTCTTCGGGGGTGACTGAGTAATACACCACTGAATATGTGTGTGTTTTCCATACCTGTGCATATTTCTACTCGTAGTTACTATAGGACTGCTCATTCTGCATCGAACCCTCCTCTTTTATCCTTCCTACCCGTTCTACTCACACCCAGCACCTTGTCACAGGAGGCCTCTGGAACTGTCAGTCTGCCAACCGCAAGGCCGACTTCATCTCTGGCTTTGCTGTGGAGCAGTCGCTTGACTTCCTGGCTCTCACTGAGACCTGGATCACGCCTGACAACACGCCTACCCCGGCTGCTCTCTCCTCGGCCTTCTCCTTCAGTCACACACCCAGACCCTCTGGTCGGGGTGGAGGTACAGGTTTACTCATCTCCCCCAAATGGTGTTTCTCTCTCTCCCCGCTTCCACTTTTTACCCCACTGACTTTTGAGTTTCGTGCTGTGACGGTTACTCATCCGGTTCAGCTACACATTGTTGTTCTCTACCGTCCCCCTGGTTCTTTGGGAGACTTCTTGGAAGAGCTGGACGTCCTCCTGTCTAACTTCCCGGAGGACGGCCCCCCGCTCATCCTTCTGGGTGACTTGAACATCCTGACTGAGAAGTCATGTGATCTCGTACTCTTACTGTCTTCCTTTAACCTCTCACTTAGTCCCTCCCCTCCTACTCACAAAGCTGGCAACCACCGTGATTACATTTTTACTAGAGACTGCTCTACCTCTAATCTCACTGTAACTCCTCTGCATGTCTCTGACCACTACTTCATCTCTTACTCTCTCTCACTCTCTGGTAATGATAACCCACCCGTATCCACAGACTCTGTACCTGTACGCCGCAACATTCGCACCCTCTGTCCCTCCTCTCTTGCCTCCTCTGTCCTATCTGCTCTCCCCTCAACTGACTCCTTCTCACTCATGCAGCCTAACTCTGCCGCAGACACTCTCCCCTCGTCCCTGTCTTCATCTCTTGATTCGCTTTGTCCTTTTAAGACGCGACAGGTTCGCAAATCCTCTCTGGCTCCCTGGTTGTCCGACTCGGTGCGTGCCGAGAGAGCCAACTTGCGAGCGACGGAAAGGAAATGGCGCAAATCGAATCAAGCGGAAGACCTGCTCTGCTATCAATCTCTTCTCTCCTCCTTCTCTGCCTCTATCTCTGCAGCCAAAAGCTCTTTCTACCTGACCAAAACTCAGTCTTCCTTCTCTAACCCCAAAAAACTCTTCTCTATCTTTTCCAACCTCCTTGATCCCCCGAGTCCCCCTCCTCCTTCCTCCCTTTTGCCGAGCCACTTTGTCGACTACTTTACAAACAAGATAGACGACATACGCTCCTCCTTTACTAATCCATCCTCTATCACTTCACCTACACCAACTCCTTCATCCCCCTCTCGTTCCTCGTTTACCCCTTTGTCTCCCAGTCAAGTTCTTAGCTTGGTGACCTCTGCTCGACCGACCACCTGCCCTTGACCCGTCCCGTCTCACATCCTTCAGGCTGTTGCTCCTGACCTTCTGACCTTTCTCACCCATCTTATTAACAGCTCCTCTCAACTGGCTGTTTCCCAACTCTCTGAAGGAGGCAAGAGTCAACCCTCTCCTGAAGAAACCCACGCTTGACCCGTCTGAAGTCAGCAACTACAGACCGGTCTCTTCTTTCCTTTCTTTCCAAAACTCTGGAGCGAGCTATCTTTAACCAAGTGTCCTCCTATCTCCACAGCAACAACCTTCTTGACCCCCACCAGTCTGGATTCAAGGCCGGCCACTCAACAGAGACTGCCCTCCTTGCTGTCTCTGAGCAGCTTCACTCTGCTAGAGCAGCCTCCCTCTCCTCTGTCCTTATCCTTCTAGACCTTTCTGCTGCATTTGACACCGTGAACCACCAGATCCTTCTCTCTTCTCTTCAGGACCTGGGGATCTCAGGCACAGCACTCGCTCTTTTCTCTTCCTACCTCACCGACCGCACTTACGGGTAACTTGGAGAGGATCTGTATCTGATCCTTGTCCTCTCACTACTGGGGTTCCTCAAGGCTCCGTCCTGGGTCCCTCCTCTTCTCTCTGTACACCAATTCTCTCGGCTCTGTCATTCGTTCGCATGGCTTCTCCTACCACAGCTATGCCGATGACACCCAACTGATCTTCTTCCCACCGTCCGAAACACAGGTGGCGGCTGAATCTCTGCCTGTCTGACCGACATCTCTCAGTGGATGTCTGCACACCACCTGAAGATCAACCCTGACAAGGCCGAGCTACTGTTCCTACCAGGGAAAGGTTCCCCCACTCACGACCTGACTACCACCTTCAACAGCTCCGTGTTGGCCCCTACCCTGACTGCCAGGAGCCTCGGGGTGACGCTAGACAGTCAACTCTCCCTGACGGCCAACATCGCTGCGACATCGCGTTCCTGTAGGTACATGTGAAGATTACGAATGACCTCTTAATGGCAGCAGATAAAGGACTTCTCTCTGTACTGGTCTTGTTAGACCTTAGTGCTGCATTCGACACCATTGACCATAACATCCTATTACAGAGACTGGAGCAGTCGATTGGTATTTCAGGCACCGCCCTAAGTTGGTTTAAATCCTATTTATCAGATCGATCTCAGTTTGTATTTGTAAACGATGAAGCCTCAATGACCACCAACGTTAGTCACGGAGTTCCACAAGGTTCTGTGCTTGGACCAATTCTATTTACCTTATACATGCTTCCTTTGGGCAATATTATCAGGAAACGCTCTATAAACTTTCATTGTTATGCAGATGATACTCAACTATATCTATCGATAAAACCAGAGGAGACTAACCAACTCACTAAAATTCAAGCATGTCTTAGTGACATAAAAACATGGATGACCGGCAACTTCTTGATGTTAAACTCAGACAAAACCGAAGTAATTCTACTCGGCCCTGAGCACCTCAGAGATCAATTATCTGGTGATGTGATTTCTGTAGATGGCATTACTCTAGCATCCAACACCACTGTAAAGAATCTCGGCGTTATCTTTGATCGGGACTTGTCCTTTAACTCCCACATAAAGCAAATCTCAAGGACTGCATTCTTCCATCTACGTAATATTTCAAAAATCAGGCACATCTTGTCTCAAAAAGATGCAGAGAAATTGGTTCACGCGTTCGTTACTTCGAGACTGGATTACTGCAACTCCTTATTATCAGGCTGCACTAATAAATCTCTTAGGTCCCTCCAGTTGATCCAGAATGCTGCAGCTCGTATTCTCACTAAAATTAAGAAAAGAGATCACATTACTCCTGCACTAGCTGCTCTGCACTGGCTCCCTGTAAAATCAAGAATCACTTTTAAAATTCTTCTCTTAACTTACAAAGCCTTAATTGGTGATGCACCATCATATCTTAAAGAGCTTGTAGTACCGTATCGCCCCACCAGAGAGCTGCGCCACTAAATGCGGGCTACTTGAAGTCTCGAGAGTCTTAAAATGTAAAATGGGAGCCAGAGCCTTTAGTTATCAAGCTCCTCTTTTATGGAACCAGCTTCCACCTTCAGTCCGGGAGGCAGACACAGTCACCACATTCAAGAGTAGACTGAAGACTTTCCTCTTTGACAGAGCTTATAGTCAGGGCTGAATCAGGTTTGCCCTGGTCCAGCCCCTGGATATGCTGGTATAGGCTTATAGCTGCTGGGGATGTTTAGGATGCACTGAGCACCTCTCTCCTCTTTTCTTTCTCCTATGGATGAATCTTCATCTCTCCATCACACATGACTAACTCTGCTTTCTCCCCGGAGTCCTTCTGACTTCACGTCTCATGGGGTCATCAGACCCTATGAGACGTGAGCATAGATTCCATCTGCTGATGGACCTTCGATGGTTGGATCGTGAGTTCCTGTCGCCAGCTGTGCCACTGCCCTGCTGGGACTCCGCCCACTCCTCCACTTGGGAGGTCTCCAAACTCTCCATCGTGGAATATGCCTAAATATGAACTATTGATAAACTCTGTCAGATTCCTTGAATGTATTTTAACTCTAAATATGTCCTTCTGTACACATTACATCCATTGCATCTGTCCATCCTGGAGAGGGATCCTCCTCTGTTGCTCTCCTGAAGGTTTCTTCCCTTTTTTTCCCCCTGAAGGGTTATTTGGGAGTTTTTCCTGGTCCGATGTGAGGTTTTGGGTCAGGGATGTCTATGTGTACAGATTGTAAAGCACTCTGAGACAAATTTGTAATTTGTGATTCACCCACACCACTCCGCTCCTCCGCTCTCTTCACTGGCTACCGGTGGCGGCCCGCATCCGCTTCAAAACATTGGTTCTGGCGTACCGTGCTCTGAACGGATCGGGCCCCGTCTACATCCGGGATGTGGTCACACCCTACACCCGGCACGTTGCTCCGCTCGGCAACAGCCAACCGACTTGTGACTCCGTCACCTCGAGCTAATCACTCGAAATCCAGACTGTTTGCTGTCCTGGCTCCTCAGTGGTGGAACCAGCTCCCCACTGACATCAGGACAGCAGAAAGTCTCTACATCTTCCGCCGAAAACTGAAAACGCACCTTTTCCGACTATATCTGGATTAATCACAGACTTGCACTTTGGTAGCACTTGAATGGCTCTTATTATGGTACTTTTGTAGTTTGACTATGTTGAGGAAATGTTACTTTCTGTATTCTTGTTGTTCTTAGTTTGTACTCTAGGTTGAAATGCACTTATTGTAAGTCGCTTTGGATAAAAGCGTCTGCTAAATGACATGTAATGTAATAATGTAATGTATTGGATTGCGGAGCATGCAGGTACTTACAGAAGAGAAAACAATCATTTGAATCATGACATATGACCTTTCTGTTGCACAAAAAAAAGTATCCTAACAGAAGGGTCTCTGAACAACTGAAATATTGAGTCAACTGCTCATTCTCCAGCACAATAAAGGGAAATTAAGGATTGGCTTTTGCAGTGAAAATTATAGTTTCACTTCGAAATGTGGATTTGCAGAAGTTCTGACACCAAATTGGTTGACACAATAGAGCACAATCTGGCTTTTTGAAAGCCATCGGGGATTAAAGAAATGATAATCCAGACTAAATAATAAAATAGGTCTTTATACATTGTCTTTCAAATTGATTTAAAATAAATATCCAAGCCACATAGACATTCACCATGTGAGCGTTGCAAAAACTGTGTAACGGCAACATCAAAGTTGTCATGTATTTTTGTTGTTTTTGTAGTTCAGGCCATCTGGACCACATCTCAGAATACTGCAGCATTTCTAATACAGGTATAAAAGGTAAAGAAACAAATCAGTCTGGTTTAAAAGAAAAGCCAAACTTTAGCCGGAATAGCAAAAACAAATTGGGGTGTAAAACCAGCAGTGAACGCACGTTATACCATCCATCCATTATCAATACCGCCTATCCTCATTAGGGTCGCGGGGGCGCTGGAGCCTATCCCAGCTGACATAGGGGGAAGGCAGGGGACACCCTGGACAGGCCACCAGTCCATCGAGGGCACACATAGAGACAGACACTTCACTCTCACATTCACACCTATGGGCAATTTAGAGATCTATTAACCTGCTGCATGTCTTTGGACTGTGGGAGGAAGCCAGAGGGAACCCACGCAACATGCAAACATGCAAACTCCACACAGAAGAACCGCCTCAACCGGGAATTGAACCCACGGCCCTCTTGCTGTGAGGTGACAGTGCTAGCCACACCATGCAGCACCATTATACCAGTTGAAGTTAAACCACATAGGTTTGCCTTGTATTCTTGTTGGCTTAAAGCAACACTATGTAACTTTTCCCCTGTAGCGCCCCCTTCAGGTATTTAACGACTGGCTCTCGAGCCATATATGGCTAGTGACTCGCAGCTGATCGAACAGCTGATCGATGCGCCTACGCAGCGCGTCTCGGCAGCCGCAGCAGCCGTTCAGCCGCGGCACGTTATTCTGTCTGTACGCGTCGCGTAGTGGAGCAAATAAAAAGTCACCTGCGAGCGTGGACTGGCACTATATGACGTTGCGTAATCACTGCCAGACAGCAAGTTGACGTACTTCCGCCGGAAGTACCGGGTGGCTCCCAACATCTTACATTCAGCAGTTTTCTGGCCACCGACCCCCGATGGCAGTGGCGGAAGCGCAAATCAACATATTAAAAGTCATTGTAGCGGCACAATTTTTTTCAAGCTGTTATTTTAAGGTGGAAAAGTTACATAGTGGGGCTTTAAACGTAATGTTTGTTTGCAACTTGTCCCATCATCTGACTTCTCCATTTTCATTTGATTGTTAATCCCAGTGAGAAAGATAATGAGCAACAATACTGATTAACAAAAACTTAAATAAGTGGGAGCAGTTTTCCTGTTTCCGGTATAAACAGGAAGCACTAATATGTGTGAGTTGGACAAAGGGCAATTTGTGTCGCATCGCACAACTAAAACTAAATTATTTGTGTTTGAATATGGAGAGGAAATTATGCTTCATAGTACTTTTATAAAAAGACTTCCTCCATCCATGGAGCCCTATCAGGAGCTTTGTTTGAAATCCAGCCAGTGTTATTGAGCTGTGTTTAAGGTATTAAGTAAAGCCCTCTGGATCGGTCCACTGTGCAATGATTCCTTTTAATTAAAGAGTGCACTGAGCCGAATGGAGGTCTCAGGGGAGAGTGAGCTGGTCACACTCCGCTCAAAAAGTCAACACTGCCAAAAGTCGAAGATCCGCTTTCAAGCTCATTAATCTAGCCCAACCTTTTTTCTAGGAGTGCCCCGGGGGACCTGCAGGGATTTTAGCTGACCAGTAATCCCTAAAGCAATATTGAACCTGAAATCTTCAGAGAGAGGTAGAGTTCCTCTTGACTCCAATTGTTGCACCATTAAATCACAAGCTGCTCCCTGCATCTAGCGGCAAGCCTTTCAGGGTACAGTAGAGTGATGAATACTGAATAGTTGGTGTTAAGCTGTTTGAAGAATGAGTCACTGGGATGAATCTAACCATAACTTGTACTGATACTTGTATGTTGTTTTGTATGGTAAGGAAGACAAGAACTTCCACTGCAAGAGACAACAAATGCTCAAATTGAAACTGGCCAGCTTCAAGGAAGAATGAAAAACAGTTAAAATTGAGGACATCGAACATTTTTCAAAATATAAAAAAGTATATTATTGTACTGTCAGGTCCAATTTTTTTTCAAGCTGTTATTTTAAGGTGGAAAAGTTACATAGTGGGACTTTAATTAGTTATGAAATACTTTTAAATGACTTGTTCTCCACTGGAAATATTTTACACCCAATCATTGCAACTGTATTAAATATATATTTATTATTTACACGTATATGCTGATACAACATATAACAATATGACATAATTGATGGTATGCGTCAGAGGATTTTCTGTTAAATGATATAGCAAATAATGGTGTTTTTTCAATGGAATATATGAATAAAATAAAATACCAGAATTTGAGTGATTTTCTTTGCTCTGGTATAAAATATGTCTGACACCCTGGTGCTGCACCATGTGCACTCTTAAGTCCTTTAAGGTATATTACAGAGCACAACATTCTAATGCTGCCATTCTCACTAATGCTGGCTAGGTTTAACAAACGTAAGCTTCAACAATGATACACTGTTGGAGTTTATAGGACAACACACAGATTGAGTGCTTTCAAAGACGTGTAGTGTACGTCTGAGGTCTTTTGGAGAAAATTAAGACAATCCTACATGCACAATGGAAATATGTTCTTTAAAGCCCGCTGAGGCAAATTCAGAATTTGTGATATAGGGCTATATAAAATAAACTGAATTGAAGTGAATTCTTACTAAGTGTATGAAACATATATCAAGCTATTATTCAATGCAACATGCATACTTATGAAAAGCCGACAATAATCTGAGCTAAAGGTGCATATTCTGAAATTAATATGTACAAATGCTTACACAGACTAGAAACCAATGAAAAATTATAAAAAATATTTCTAAACTTTTAGACTGATTCAAACTAACAATGCATGCAGAAGAAAACATGAAAGAACATTGTTAAATAAATTGGCGTTCATATCTCAGCAGTGGAGAAAATGAGAAGCATGACATTTTCTTAATATAAATAATCTGGCAGAAGTGTAAGCTTTTAAAAAGTGTTGCATTGATATATTCAGACACTAGATTCCCTTTGGTTTAATTATTTCTTCATACCCAAACAACGAATACAATTGATTCCCCATCTCTGTGGATAAGGGTTGTTCTAGGAGATTACAATGTTAATTTAGTTTTACAAGCACTCCACTTTATTTTCTATAGCTTGCTCAGTTTTGTTTTAGTTTACTGCAGAGTAGGTGTTAAACCCTGAGATGTCTAAAAGTCAACCATGTACTTCAAGCTCTACTTTTTTAGGGTTCAGGGTGGATCGTGGTTGTGGTTCAAAGACACCACTGACTGTTGCTAGGACACAATATATAAACCACAGTCTAAGTCCCACACTTTGTACATTCAATTGTCCATCAAGAGGATTTGTGGCCTATACACAGAAGTCAATGTTTGCCTTTGTTCAATGTTTTTCTGTCTCCTAGAAATGATGTGTATCTACAAATAATGCTGCATTGCCAGGCTCAAACTTGCCTTGACTCGCTTAAAATCTTTTTGGGTTTTCCATGAGCAAACTAAAAGATTTGAACTATCACTTCAGATTCTAATTAACTGAGTTGATACTAAAATGTGGAGATTAAACTCTGCATATTACACATTGGCTAGAGAAAATCCTCACTAGCACGAGATGGAACATCTTGCACAAACTTGCCATTATTAGAAGCACTGCAAAGTGTTCTAAATACCCAAACATGAACGTTAAAAAAATATTTAGTTGCTACGATACTACGATGCTATGCATATTTTATTGCAAGAGAAGATATTGTAGGAAATATGTTGTTGTAAAGAAGTTTGACCACATTTTGCCAAATAATGACTGAATTATTCTATATTATGTCTTTACCTTTCTTCCAAAACGTATATGCTGTTGCATAATAATAGTATATAAATAGCATTTCAATGAGACTGAGTTATTTGAAGTCACATAATATAATTCAGTTCAGAATAAATTCACATTGTGTGTCGGTGAGCTTCTTTGTGTGTAGTTGTCCCTCATCTGGCAGTAACGGGAAGACAATATCATCTCAGAAAAGATCTGTTCAGAGAGGTGCAGAGGTCAACATCTGCCAGAGGTCCAGTCCGATGTTCAATGTGTTCTGCTCTGTGGCTCTGCTGTCACCACATGCTGACTCTGTGAAACAGAACAGGAGGCTACGAGACAATGACTTAAATGGCAGGTTCAGTCAGATTACAATTATTCAACCACCCGCAGTAGAACACCAGATACCAACGCCTTCTTCATCCCAGTTCGGGCGATACTCAGTGTGTTGAATTGGTGTGACCTTGAGAGTGTAGTGGGGATTTCACCTTTCTAATGGAATGCTTCACGGGAGCCGGCCGAGTGATGGCTTTAGATTAATAAAAGTCTGTGACATTTCAAATGAGGTTGATAGCCTCTTCTCCTGAACAGAGGTAAGCAGATCAAATGTGTGCAGCCACACACAGACGTACACAAATATAATGCCTGAAAGACACCAGCCTAGTTTGAAAATGTTTTAACAATGTCAAATATCACAAAACACAAAGAAATGTCACACATTGTTTGCTCTGAAGTCATCAGAGCAAAATCACAATCACAACCTCACTCAACATTTTCCAAATTTCTACAGCACACAATGAGACCCTGAATGCATGATCAATAGAATCCTGGCCAGGAAGACACATTTCATTGGCTGTATCTTTCTTACACGTGGTATCAACCACACGTTGTGTACAATAGTTGTAGATCTTGACTCAGCTTTTTGCTCTGGGGTTAAATCTTCCATCTTTAATGATGTGGTGCCAAAACATCTATAGTTAAGCTATTTGAAGCCTCTCGGAAATGATTAAACAAATGTTAATGGTGATTGTGGCGGCGTTACCTAATCAAGACCCTGCTGATTAACACGCCTGCATAAACAGACCCGGTGTTGGCTAACAACACAAAATACTCTGCGTTTGATAACAATTATACTCAGCAGGATTTATTCGGCTGCTGTTCTTTGTAATATTTTCATAAAACTGAATTAGCTTATGTATTGTAGTTTTTTAAATACAAACCCCGAATGGTTACTCTTTTCTCCTTATGATTTTTCAATAATATGTAGTCATTTTGAATTTAACTTTCCTTTATGTAAAACAGTAAAGCTGACCTAAGAACTGCTAGAAAATCATAGCTCAATCTCAATACATTGTTCACTGTGAAAGAGGATTGACCTTTCAACTAAACGTAAGCTAAATCAGGAAGAAGATATACAAATCAGAATCAGAATCAGAATAGTGTTCATTGCCAAGTAGGTTTACACCTACCTGGAATTTGTTCTGGTGCAAATGCCAAAGACATAAGCCCTATCCCAGAATTAGTAAGTAATACAATTTTAAAACACATGAAGTTTGACTTGCAAATAGAGAAACCTCTGTACGGCACTCTGTTTTACCTCACTGTTTAGCAATAGCAGGGGAAATAAATCTTAAAACACAATGCATACAGTCACACACTGTCAACCATTTCAGGTGCATAGCTCAGCACGTCAGTCTGAGAGATGTTGTTCAAACACGCTGACAATCCGATATGAGCAAACAAAAGATTCAATTCAATTTACTTAGTAGAACCCAAAATTACAAATTTGCCTCAGAGGGCTTTACAGTCTGTACACATACAACATCCCTGTCCTTGATCTTAGATCGGATCAGGACAAACTCCCCAAAAAACTGAAATAAATCTTTCATTGGGAAAAGAGGAAGCAGGAGGTCTGCCCACCAGGCAGGAGGCGTCGCCAAAGAGGCCAGACCAATTAGGTTAGGCCTTTAGGCAAGAGCCTCAGAGAAGGAAGCAGGGCCATTGGGAAGGAGGCCAGGTCCAGGCCAGAGGCTGGACTCACTGCTTTCTATACTACTCTATAAGCTGCTTCTTAACATAGAGGAGTGCTGCTGCTGTGTATGAACATACTTAACCTAGCTCAACATGTTTGAATGCATAACAAAAAACACAATTCACAGTTATTGTAGCTTCACCTAAAAGGTGGAAAAGATGGTTTCTGGTTATGCTAAAGGTTTCAGTAACTGTTGTCCCCAGCTGTTTTATACAATGAGTCCTTCCCCTCAGTTAATTAAATAGGTTCTAATATTCTGATTTGTATATTTAATATTATTAAGTGTAAAGTATTTATTTCACAACTACTTCATTTATCAATGTAACAATCTCTAACATACTCAATTACTGAAACAATTGATAGTTGCAGCCTGACTGCCCTTGATGTATTAAATCAATCTTATCTGCATCTTTTGATTAATGCAGCAACAAGGCTTTAATTAAATGTATTATATGACACTTGACCATCTTAATCTCTTTAACTTCTCTGTCCAAATGAGAATTAATAGAATGTAATGATTTTGCTGCTTACTTGGAGTTTGTATTACATTTGATTCAGCTGCCGCTTTTATCCAAAGCAATTAATCATACACCGTAGACTCAGCAGATTCAGGACTAAGTGTCTTGCTCAAGGACACATTGAATAGCCAGAGATTGAACCACTGATCCTCTGATTGAAAGACCACTGACCCACAATCACCCACAATCTCATATGATTTTGATTCCCTTATGAACTTGGCTGCACATTGAGATGCTACAGTATGGATTAATTAGTCCAGAATCTGGACTAATTTACAATCTTACACTATTGATATGACATTTCAAAACTGGAGATGGTTTGGTTGACATTTGAGGCACTCTTTAATCCTTGTGAAGGTCTCTTAAAGCACACCATGGTTAACTTGGGGTAGAAATCGTCTATCAGGACATCAACAATACCAGTAATGCACTGCTTTCAACATTCTTCCTCCTGCAAATGAGAAACGATAGTGACCCAGGTGAGACCGACCAGTGGCTTGGCTATAATGACATTTTAATGGGATACTAATGGGGGTTTCTGCAGAAAGACTTCAGTGGGTTCAGTGTGAGGTCGATGAGGTATGAGAAACCAGCTAATTGCTGTTTCATAAAGACTGTGTATAATAACAGTTATTGTTTTTGCAGGTTAAGGTGTATTGCTTGTTTGTGTCAGGCTGCGCTCACTGATGCATAGATTAAAGTTGACTATATGGGATTTGACAATACGCAAATACACAAACAAATGTTTTCACGGTTGTGGAAGTCAAGGCAATAACAAAAAAAATCTATGTTTATCTTGGCAAGGCCAGATTATAGCAACGTCTCCAGTATTATTTTGACAATCAATGAAAATGTTAATGAAGACTGTGTTAAATAGTTTGAAGGGTGAAGATTGAAATTATGCTGAAGTTAATAATGTATGATTGTATACAGAAAAAAAAGTATTCCCCCTCTTTAAACATCCTGACATGACATTTCATTACAAAATCGCCTTTTCTTCAGCAGGACGTGGTTTTGAATCTGAGGGCTCTGAGGCTGACACCTCGTGTCGTGCAGCTCTTAGATAATCAAAGCAGTGGACGCAGTCACCGTGATGTCAGCCATTGGTTTGTGGACTACAGTTTGGCATTATGTTTGTCTCCAACTCGTGTTTTATCTAATCCCATCGAGTGCAGTGTTGGTTTTGGTGACACGAGAAGGCAGATCTTAGTGCAACTGATTGCTAAATATAATATTTTCCAGTGAACAAAATTTAAAGATTCACTTTCATGACTTGAAGATATTTTAAAGGTTGAAGTTCGAAAATGAAAACTCGGACAAGACACAACCTAAACCATACCCTGCTTTATGGTCTATTTTAGTTTAAATGGATCATCATTTCTGAAATTACCTCATGTTGTATTGAAGTATAATTCAAACAAGAGATTGAAATCATAAACACATGTTTACAATGTTTATTAAGGAAATGTGAGAAGTAGAGACATTTTCTCAGACTTACAGTATATATAAATATCTCTATATCGCCCCCTGATGGCCAGTAGAGAGAATGCAGTGTTAAAACCGAGGATGCCGAGGATGTCCAGTTTAATTATCCTATTATTCAACATTATTATACTGGACAGTCATTTTAAATATAATAATACAGAAATAAAAGCTGTAAAACTGTATCTAGCAATATAATTGTCATTTGTCTCAAGCAAAATGCAGTTTTGATGGAAGGTTAACATGGAATTCTAGCATTCACAACACAGCTACTGATAATTCCCTTTTCAGGAAGGGGTCAGCAGGGGAAGGAGTCCCCCAGGGAAGTGTGTGTGTGTGTGTGTGTGTGTGTGTGTGTGTGTGTGTGTGTGTGTGTGTGTGTGTGTGTGTGTGTGTGTGTGTGTGTGTGTGTGTGTGTGTGTCTTTACTCTAGCCGACCAACAGTAGTTAGCATTGCTTTTCTGTCAGAGACTTTAAGCTGGAGCGTGGGGTCAGAGTGTAGGCTGCGGTTAATGCTGTACTAAATTGCCTTTCCTTGGAGATGTGCCCTCATCGAGACACCTGAGAAAGGTGGGAAGGTCACGCTGTGAGGAATGGGGGAAAGAAGTGGATATGAGTCTCAAAGAAGCACATACAATGCCAGTTAACAGATCCACTATGCTGACAATCATTCCACTTACAACCCTTGTGACAATGAACAGACTGCGCTAATATCCTCTTTGATTTTCTATGGCTACTTCTGTCAGATTCTCTCAAATTAAAAAGAAGAGTAGGTAACAAAGGCCAGACCTTTACTTTGGTGAGTACAATGTATCATAGCTAATAATAAATCAAAATATTCCTTATGCTTGACAAAATAATATTTACATTCCATCCCTGTAAGTACTACAATAAGTACTGTAATTGCAAATTACAAACTCATGTGGTGTGCATTTCCTTGATGCAACCTACAGTATATAAACCTTCATTTCTCAGGGTAATGAATAGCTAATTTCCAGATTGTACCTCATATCTTCCGAAAGAGATTAGCTGTTTAATGACCTCAGCTATGATTACTGCATTGAATACTACTGTATGTATATATATATATATAACCATACAAATCTTATACAGTGTTTGATTAAAATGAGGCAGAGCTGAGTGTAGGCTTTCACGGTGTATGTGGCCTCTGTGGACTAGGGCAGTTCTCCCTCATTGCCCTCTGCATTCAATTTTAAACCAACAGAATCAGGTCTACAGTGTTAAATATTTCATTGCACCTTTCCATATAACTGAACAAAAGAAAAAGAGTGCAATGTGACACCTGGCTGTCATGCATTCAATCTTGCTGAGGTGGTGCGAGTATGTTTACTTCACTGCTTCGAGCGCACAGTGCATTGCACCACACTAAAAAAGGTAATCTCCCGAAATGCAACACGGAATTGAAAGAGCATCACTCAGTAGACAAGTCCCTAATTTAATATTTTTTATTAAATTTGCATGAAATGATGTGACGATTGACCTTGTAGTCCATTCAAGATCAAATACTTTTGTTGAGTTGACCGGGTGAAAAGAAGTCAACGGAAAAATACATCAACGGTTGACCTTGAAAATGTGGATATGAATAAAAGACAGTGGCACTAATCCTTGGTGTATTTAAATTTGAGGGTGGAGAAGAATTACACTGAAGCACCTTCCGTATGGAGCAGAAGCTTTTACTGGCTATAGTGCTGTCAGCTGTTCAACAACAGCTCCTGTGAGAAGAAGCTTTCAATCAATGTATGAAAAAAGCTAGTATCTCTGTGGAAAGAATAAGACAGAATAGCAGCAGTCGAGTGAGTTGGTTTTTTAAAGCAATGCGACCTTCTGTTTTTATCCGTGCCATCGGCTGCTCTGCTTTGATTGTGGTTATGACGGTTTTCTTGATTGCTTTCAGGTATATTTATAAGGATGACACTCCGGAGAGCAGTTGGCGTGACTGGGCTGTACTGTTACTTTGTTTTGTTCTGGATTTGTGTCTGCTTTATTTATGTAAATATTACATCCTCAAATTCCTCCATCCATAATTGTATCTTAATGAATAGCTAGATATTTTTTATATCCCAACCAAGTACAATGTAACAACAATAAATCCAACGCGACGTGGACTGTGATGGATTTAGCGAGATGTTTTGTCTGATAATTAGTTCCGATACCGAATGAAAGACAACATTGACCAGAAGTCCTATGAGAGTATAGTTAAAATCCTATCAGCTACGCTCACATTTCAAAAGATCTATCTGTGCGACAATTAAGAAAACTCCATCTGCTGAGCTACCTTAAAAAAGCTAGTGAGAAGACCTTGAGTTGGGATTGTTTTGTATTGCAACAGTCTGCAAGATGAGTTTCATAATGTTGTGAAATGAGCAAAAGGCTGCCTAAGGGTTTAAAAAAAAGATGTTTTTGTTTGGACAACAGTGATCATTACTTTTTACTCAGAGGCAGTGTTGTGAATAAAAGATCACTAATAATAATCAATAGCAGTAATTTACTTATTGTCATTTAGTTAGTAGAAAAAAGTCAACTTTAAAGTGTTGAATGAATTGCAATATTCCATGCAGATCACTTTGCCTTGATTCTTGATCAGATATTTCACTCTCATGCATTTTACCAAAATAACATATATCCCACCTGGTTCATAGTTTTAGTTTAGTGTTGTACCAATAATCCTCAGTGAATGTGCAAATCATGAGCTTGCTCTTTCCTGTGACACTTTCCCCATCCGGATATCATGCCTTTTTAAAGTTAGAGGAAAACAGTCAGCTTTTGAATATTCCTCTATGAGGAAGCGACCAGTTTACTATTTAGAACAACTTGTGATTTACATTTGTCATTTATTAACATTAAGTCTCTGCAATTCTGTCAAACCATTCCGGACACGCTAACTGACAATGCCGTCTCTCTGATTGCAGCTCCAGCTAAAAAAGATATTAGAAAAGCACAGTATAAGAGCAGCAAACATAAAGCTAAGCTACTTTAAAGAGATTTTAACCTAAAAAATACAAAAAATATATATATATATTTAATATAATATAACTATCCAAGCTTTTTTTTTTTTTGGGGGGGGGGGAGTTTCAAGGAAGGGTCTGTCAGGATGACCCTTACCCTTGAGGTCAAGTTGATTTGGTGACAGTCTTCTCTGAGTTTGATGTTGCACTCAGGGCATTCAGCTGTGATCGCTACGAGTGTGACGATCCATGTCTCAAATTCAGCTACATGCTCCTTTCAAATGTGTAAATATGCTTTCTTACAGTGAAGGTAAATGTAAACCGAATGTTCCGAAGCAAAAAATGCTCATGGTATTATTACTGTTATGCAAGAAAACTCAAAACGCAAAAGTCTGCATGCACTATTCTCACAATTGGGCATTTGTCTTACTTTTACAGATTTGCAAAGCCGAGCCTTTGTCATTTGTTTAACTCAAAGGAGCTTACCTGACCACCCCTAAAGTAAATAATGATGAAACTGATTTATTCTGACAGGAGTCTGTGTCTCTGTTTTAAATTGGCATGTTTTGTGTTTATTACTGCAATAATGAGAGCCAGGGGTGTACTGTCAGTTTTATTTTACTTAGTCAAATCGTTACATGCACAGTGCCGGTCTCTAACCTCACCCCCCCCCCCCCCACACACACGCTCTTAATTTCCATGAAAGAGATGAATACACATCTCTCTTTCGCCATACAATAGTTCATTAAATTAATGAAAGTTATACTTTAAAATAAAAATATAAATAGATAAACACCACCTACTTTCAGTAATATCGCCAAGACTCTGAATTTGTGTTAACAATATTATTTATAACCCTGTCCCCTGAAAGCACAAACACATCCAGCTCCTCTGTCTGCAATAACATATTCAACTGCTGAATGAATAATCATTCAAATATCTGTGAAAGACAAAAGGTCGCTGAAATGGCAAAATAGGAGCAGGAAACAGCTCTTTTCCCTGGTTTTGTTCATATGGAATTGTGTTGCTACAGCAGCTTGTGAGAGTCTCAGCTTTCATATCGTCCTCGGTTTAAAGCAAATGGCTCGGCTCAGTGTTGTTAACAAGCAACAGTGTAGCTGTGATGATCTGCGGTGCATACTGTCTTAATAAGACCATTACAGGGCTCACATATGTCACCATGCCACATGTGCTCTGCTGTAACCAGCAGTGCAGTAAAGCTCAGTCACCTCACTGTTTTCACCTCTCTTCATCAAATCTATGGAAAATGTAACCTCTACATATCTAAACATCCCAAAACGTATCTTGGCAATAATAATAATCTATTTAACAAAAGCCTGTTAGCAAATGTGGCACATGTAAAACTGCACTTATAGATTTTTCAGGGCAGTAAAAAAGCTGAACAGGTCCAATATCTCGCTCTGGTTTGGTCTCCGTTTCTTTAGCTGCTAAATTCTCCATCATGTGGACCAGCTAGTCTCTATCTGTTTATGCCTGCTGTTTGTTACAGAGCAAGTATACAGTAGAGTGGTAATATCAGCACATTCATTCCTTTTCATTTCACATAGATATACAGTATATCCTCCCAGTCTTAAAACTGATTTTTTGTTGACATATGATGGTTTTATTTTGGATATCTCTTTGTATCACCCATAAGATGTCAGCAACATAAATGTATACATGTTCACTAACATGTTCACTATGTATTTATTAATAAAATGTATAAATCCGGCTATAAATTAAATATCAACCAAAAATAATTAATTTTAATAAAATGACCTTGAAAGATGGATTAAAATCACCGCTTTTACTACGAAGTGTTGTTTGTTCCCTTCCATCCACACACTTAGACTTCTAGATACAGAGACCAACACAAAATAAGTGCCTTTGCTGCTGCCACTGAGCATCAAACTATGACCTGCTCTCTCTGTTCTCCTGCTCCACGGATATCAAACGGTAGTGTAAAAGAGTGCCAAGCCTGTCAGAATCCTAATCATTGTGGAGCGGCCCTTGGCTCTGTATGCACAGCAGACGCCAGCCTTAATTACACAGGTGTATACAGTCTGCCAGTACATGAGAGGAGATCGGACAGGCACTATTCTCTAGACAAACACTGGTTCTGTGCCATCGCCGCTGGATCGATGCAGCTCTGAGTGCTGGACCCAAAGTCTGTGCAGCAGGCGGCAGTAGTGACTGGAAATAAGCCTGAGAAGGACAGAGGACGATATGAGACATTGTTGGGGAAGTGAGGAGCGGTTGATGCAAACCAAACTTGTCAAAGCCGTCGAGCTGAGTCCTTGTTTCCCAAATAACATTGTGACAGTAAATAGATGATCAGATGACTTAGTGTGTAAATATAGAACCACGAGAAGAGCTCGGTCATCTTCGGTAGCTACCTCATGGAATGTTTAATCCAACACGTTGTCTGTCAATGTCACCCAAACCACATTTATGACCATTTGATAGTGCCAGCGACAGGCGCACGTTGTGAAATGGTTGGAGCTTTACACACCTAGTTAGAGGTGCATAATATGAATTTGGGAACATTGCAATTGCCTCTCAATTCTCTCAACAGGGCAACGCCTGAGCCAGCAGCCTAGAACTAACGGCGCAAACAGCTAACGGCACTAACAGCTAACAGCACTAACAGCTAACGGCACTAACAGCTAACGGCACTAACAGCTAACGGCACTAACAGCTAACGGCACTAACAGCGCTGAGCTAAGGGTCAACAGATGGTTTTATCACATCAGGTGGGATCTGTTTCATATCAATTTAAATGATTACTCAATATGTTATTCAGTTTGCTCTTTGTGTTTTTTTTTTTTTTTTTTTTTTAAATGGTGAAATAAACAATAATAAAGACTTAATTGATAAAGACCAATTTGAGTACAACTTAACCAGATGGTTAGAAATATTTCCCATAAAATCCTACCCGCGTAACCAATCTCAGAAGTAGGGTAATTTTTTGTGTGACTTCTTTTCAATCAGACTTTCTTGCCTTGAAAGAGTTGCCTTGATGGTCTTGAGGACAATGCGATCTGGACGCTTCCTCATTGGTTTCTCTAAGACTCCGATCAGCACTGTGCTGACAGCTCCCAGCTAATGTCATTAGATGAGGAATTATTACATTGATTGCCATAATGTTTACTCCAGACATTCTTGGTCCTCTGAGATGAATTTAATTGACATTGAAGACTAATTATTACTGTTCATTTTCAATCAGCAGGTCAAGGTTGTCAGTTATCCATTGAAATAGCTAATGCCAAAGAACAGACATACACAATCCCAGGTGATGAATCCTACTTAGTTTGCTGATCCTCTGAATGTTCCTGTCATGGCACAGGTTGGAATTGTTCTGCTTTTCTATTCCACCTATTTGATGGATTTGCATTGATGTTTGGTACTGAGGAAGAATTGTAGTTACTTGTGTCTTGGCACCGCCTCAAAGAGATTCTACCATATTTGTACACAATCAATTTTCTCAATTAATCTAAACTACTAAAGAACCTGGGGCCTACATGGCAATACTAAATAATATATATATATATATGGCGATGTGTTGGTCACCTCCTCCTGACCAGTCTATCTAATCCTCCCTGGCTTGTGTTAATTAGTGGCAATTGCATGCATTATAATCTGCATGATTCAAAGTATTAGTTTGAAGTATGCCGTGAGAGCTGGCAGAGAACTGTTTATACCGAGATGAAGCATCAAGACCAACATAATTCCGATTGGCCATTGATTTGCAAGAAGTTTCCCCAGGTTCCCCAGGCGAGATGTTGAATGACAACTGCAACATGACCACTATTAGACTGTTCTAAGTGTTAATGCAGCAGCTCAAAATTATTCAGAGAATTAAGGTCAAATTAAGTGTTACTGGGAACAGAATTGGATTTAGAGAATGTATTATAGTCAGATTTAGCACCAAATGAGAGACAAATCGGCTCATCCTGTGACTATTGGCGCCACGGCGTGTTATTCAAAGACTGATACACCAGAGAGCTGAAGCGATCTTCAAGGATGATAGGGTGTGTGGAATGTGATGATGACACATAAAGCAGGTGCAGCTCAAAGCACATCAGATGCCAGTTGTACCCTCTCTAATTTAACTTAGCTCTGTTGTGAGAAATCTCAAACAGAGGATGAGACAGAGATAGTGTAAAGCAGATGAATGCAGCTTTCAGGAAACCAGCTTTGACTGACAGAGACGAGGGTAAACACTTCACAAGCACGCCGCTTGCTTCAGAGAGACTGTTATGCAAAGAGGGGGATAGACGAAGAAAAGGGAAAATGAGAGTGCTCCACCCCTCCGCCCCCTCAGCTCCGCTCAGGAGGTGTCAGGAGCTGTGTGTAAAGAACCCAGCGCCCCCATTTCCTGTGAGAGGGAGCAGCGCAGAATGTTGATAACACTCATTTCCAATTGAACGCTTGAAAGAGGAAAATGCTTGGAGACAATTAGAATGAGAGCGTAGCCTTTGCACCCTGAATAGCCCTAGATGAAAGCGAACCGGCAAGTTTGGATAGGTTAATCAAGCGTAATCGGAAAGCAGGTGTTGAACATGCAATCCTCCACCCCAAATGATATGATCGTCACATTCACAAAAGTGCGTCTTTTAATTGAACACAGTGTCCTTTCCCGCTGTCTTTTCCTTATTCAGAAGCGTGAAGCAGGGCTGATTGCATCAGATCACTGACACCAGGAACAAATTGCTTTTCTGCCGTGACAGGGATGATGAAGGGGGTGGAGAGTGTGTACACACGTGTGTGTGTGTGTGTGGGGGGGGGGGGGTCTGGTTGGGGGGGGATTTGCTTATCACAGGAGACGCACAATGGTGACTTTAATCTGAAGATGATGCAAAAAGTACTGTGTAAAAGTTATATTTTCAAGCCATTAAAAACATAATTTCAAGTTTTATTTTGAATCTGCATGAAGTAAATCTGGAAAACGGCTCACGCCAAGGCATCATTTTGGCATTGGTTAAAGTGACTCAGCTTAAATGCTAATAAAACAAATAAGATGTTCTCTCATGTGGACACAAAAAGCATTTTTTCTTTAAATTTACCAATATATTCTGTATAAAATGATTATTTAGTGAAACAATTCCAGCACTATTGGTTCAACATTTACGGCAGATAAATATATATATATATATATATATATATATATATATATATATATATATATATATATATATATATATATATATATATAATAGTTCTGATTTAAAGCTGTTGCCAGGATCAGCAACCACCACAGTGTGCAACCACCACACTTCAATTCTCACTCCTTGGAGTGTGATAAAATGGCATCCACAAATAAGCCTTTGCATGCAAATAAACACTTCATTAGCTCTTTTATTAACCATGTAAAGGTCAATCTAAGAGTGCACATGAATTTGTGAAGCGCTGATCATACAGAGCATGTTCAGGGTCAGCTCTGTGTAACTGTTGTTATGAGAGTAAAGGAGAATGCGTCAAGTTAAAAAAGTGGAGTGAAAAAACTCCTGTCATCATTAGCGTTGTTTCTGTGGTCGCCTGGGGGAAAAGAAAAAAATGTATGCAGCAAACTAAACTGTCTCAGGGTTCACCCTTGATCTATAAAGTAAGATGCATACAAATAATTGAATCAAACTGGTTTGGTGTCTGTGCTGTAGTGTTAGAGTAGCATTTTATTATATGCTAGTTAACTGATTGTGTATACTAATTAGTTTTCTTTCTCACAGTACTTTGTGAAATAGAAACAGTACAGAAAATCTATCCAATAGTGTTCAGGTGTCTACTACCGACACATGGCCTGAGTAAGATCCAACAAAGCTAGAAAAAATAATGACTGTATTGGTCTTGCTGACAGGCCCCAGGAGAAGTGTCTAATGGATTAAGTCTGTTCAGATATCACACCTGATCAATACCAGCATAGAGTGACTGACAATCTTACACTGCGTTGGGCTTGCTCTCACTCTGCCAATCATTTTAATGAGCATATACTTCAACTAATATGAGCCAATTTTGTGAGAGGTTTAATTCTCACTTCGATTATATTAATTTCAGAAGAATGTGTCACATGCTGATTTTACAAGGGGAAATCATACAAATTCCAAATGCTATATCTTTGCTGCAAAGATAATAATTAAAACAATGTGTCTATCGGCAACTCTATATCCTCTATAGGGCTAATGTTAACTTTTTTATTGATTATTAGAATTAATTAATGTAAAAAATATTCTAACTACAATTTTTTTATGAATGTCAAAAAAATTCTAACCACAATAAATTCCAAAATGTGTCTTTTGAATATTTCAATAATTTACTATATCTTCTCTACAACACGTGTAAAAGAAATGAGAAATACTGGATATCAAGTCATAAAAGATTAATTTAATCTCTCTAAATTGTAACAATCAGAAACAACTTTAAATGGTTCTGACATGGATTGATTAATCACTAGAGTACGCTGTTTAGATCGTCACTAGCTAATAATTTGTTTGCATTAGTCTGTGTTGGGAAATAAGAGTCTAACATTAGTTAAGGTGATTTTCTCACCCATAATAGATGTTAAAGTAAACAGCTAAATAACAACATTCCATAGCACATGGCCGACCGTTGGTCCAGAAATGACTTTAAACATTGGTCCAATTATGAACCGAAACATGTTCTAATCAACTAAAAAGATGAAGGAAGTTAGCACAATGACTTTAGGCAATAGGAAAATTATAGCCTCGCTCAATTTTTTTAAACCTTGACTTTCTTGGATTCTTACAACCAATGAATGAAATTGACCATATTTCGACCACGGAGGAGATCCTGTAAACATCTGGTAGTGGCAGCAATCTGTCCATCACCTTGTCGCCCCGCCCTAAAGCATACTGTGCTTTAATTCAATTATGTTTATTTTGTACAGCCTAAAATTACAAATAATCCCCAGAGGGCTTTAGAATCTGTACACGTTCCAGGACCTCCCATCGGATCAGGAAAAACTCTCAAAAAAAGAGAAAACTTTTACAGGGAAAAAAGGAAGACATCTTCAGGAGAGCAACAGAAGAGGATCCCTCTCTCCAGATGGAGAGAAGCAATATATGTCATGTGTACAGATTAACATAGTTACAACACTTTTAAGTAATATGACATTCATTATGAATAATTAGTAGGAGGCTTTATGATATGTTTGTCTCTAAAGGGACCATCATTTAATAAATGAACATCATGCTGTATTGAAGAAGACTTGAAACTAGAGATTGAGACCATAAACTCATGTTTACAATGTTCACTGAGGGAATGAATTAGAAGTAGAGTCTTTTTCTATAGACTTCTATACAACCAGAGGAGTCGCCTCCATGTGGAGAGTAGACAGAAAACAGGTTAAAGATGATCGTATAAGCATTGACTTATCAATCACAAGTACGGTGACTGTATCTTGCATGGTTTGTGATGCTATCACGGTAACAACATCCCAGACTGATGGACAGACAGACAGACAGACACATAAACACTTTGCAAAGTACTCTCACAAGCCCTGACTTTAATCCCCCTGTCCAAAATGACACACACATCACAGCTGATGAACTCGAGTTTAAAGATTACAATCCTTACTTTGGCTAGCAGCACTGAGCATTCCCTTCCTCTATAATCTGAAGGCTGTATTTATGTGTGTTTGTAATTGTTGCTGTTGCTGGACTAAAATATAGCCCCTTTTAGCCCTTTTAGCCTTGCAGCAGCTATTAGTTTGAGGCAGCTCTCCCAGCAGAGCACTGACAATGATGACAGGCTGTGGCAATGCAAGCAGGCCCCAAGGGTGATACTCCGGGGGCATCACATGCTCTGGAGTCAGCCAGGGCCAACGTATTTATCTGGGCAGTAATCTGAAGGAAAAAGGACAGAGAACCTGACCCCTAAACCTCAGGGACATCATCAAAACAGCTCCTATTTCAGTTCCACCATAACTTGCAGTGTTGCTCATGCCTGCTCTCAGACAGCACAGACTGCTGTAACTCAGCAGAGAGACCTGACTGATGAGCAACAGGGCAGCAATCAGCAGTGAGTGTAGTGGTGAGAGTACAGTGCTGAAGAGAAGCAGGCCTGATCACTCAGGGATTTGAGCTCATGCTGGCCGAAACCTGAATCTGTCTGCCCATTGATCTAAAAAAACTGTAATGGCCATGCTTACAAGTGCTGTAGAGTTACTTGTATATAGTGTTAGTATTAGTGCTGTTCTTCAGTATTTGTTAACCACAAGTTGTTAATAATTTCCAAATTGCAAATGTAAAAGGACCATACCAATTATGTGTACATGAATTTGCCACAAGGATTGAGTAACTGGACTGGATTAACAATTGCTCCAGGAGAATGTAATTTACTAGTGATTTCATTCATTTATAACAACTTAAAAAATCCTAAATGTACTTTTAAACCACATGAACAATAGAATTATTAAGAACCGTGATGAAAGTCCTGCATCATTACTTAGCGTGGTTTAGGCTTTAGTAATACATAGTCACTAGTTTAGTTGATACCACGCTTAGATGGTGCACTACAACTTCATCATGTTATGAATATGGGCAATGTGAATTGAAACAAAACAAATTTAGATTCAGGCAACAAAGCTACTTGGTTCAGATGTTATTTTTTGATTTGTGTTCAAAGAAGTACGCTTGTATATAAAAGTAAGCTAAAGTAACTTTATGGGTTGACTTTCGGCTTCGCACGGAACATGAATGGCGGTCTCCTGGGTGAAAGTCCTGTCTATTCAGCTTGACCTCCTACTACATGGACTGTGGCGATGTTTATACTACGTCACATGACGTATTCTTTTGCCCTGACTCTTTTGCCCTGACACATCAGGACAAGTAGACTATACCTTGAATAAAAATCTAATAAAAAGAATGTAGCACTTTAGTAGCACTTAAATAGCACTTACTTATAGTACTTTGTAGTTTGGCTTTCATTAGGAAATTGTACTTTATTGATTCTTGTTGTTCTGAGTTTGGACTCTCATGGTTGAATGCAATTTGTAAGTCGTTTAGGATAAAGCATCAACTAAAGGGAATGTAATCTATGAGGCTGATAACTGCTGATAATGGCCATCCAATCATCAAATAACATTCAGAGCAGAAGACTGTCAGCAGGTACTGCAACTTGTTAATTTCACATTTTCGATGGAAAGATGTATGGAACTGAATGGAAACAATTGGCTGCCTGGAAAGCAGAGAAACAATAAAAAATGTGAAAAACTATATGACATGCTTTTGAAGATGGTGAATTTGTAATAATTGGAATAAAACATGTACTAAACAGATATGTTTTCTACATATCCCTGTGGTGAAACTGGCAGGCTTCAAGAGAGGTCAGAGATCAAGGTCAGCTACAGGCCATCACTCCTGAAGCTAGCAGTGATCCAGAAAAGGACCTCTGCCATTCTGCTTCCCAAAAGATACCCCACTGAAAGCCTTTTGTGTGCGTGAAGCTCTGAAAGAACCCACTTTTGTGCATCAGTGACAGTGGGGAGCTTTGCATCAGGATCATAGCAGCCAGATGAAGAAGCTGCAGGGTCCTGGCACCGCTGATTACAGGCTAATCAGAGGGCAAGGGGACGGATGGCCATTGGTAATGTGAAGTATTACTTGCCCTGGGTGATATTTGTCTATTAAGGATAGCATCTCATAAAGTTGATTAATTTCAACAGTGCTAATGATGGATGGACATAGAAGACTGAGAAGACTGTTTGCTGTCCTGGCTCCTCAGTGGTGGAACCAGCTCCCCACTGACATCAGGACAGCAGAAAGTCTCTACATCTTCCGCCGAAAACTGAAAACGCACCTTTTCCAACTATATCTGGATTAATCACAGACTTGCACTTTGGTAGCACTTGAATGGCTCTTATTGTGGTACTTTTGTAGTTTGACTATGATGAGGAAATGTTACTTTCTGTATTCTTGTTGTTCTTAGTTTGTACTCTAGGTTGAAATGCACTTATTGTAAGTCGCTTTGGATAAAAGAGTCTGCTAAATGACATGTAATGTAATGTAATGTAATGTAATGTAAAAAGACCTACTATATGCACTAAACCTGGTCAGGGGATACAGCAGATGCTATACAAGCTGCTGCATGTACATTACTAAAACAGAGGGTCTGATGTTGAAATAAAATGGGAAACAAATATCTGACATACAAGTCCTCTCCAATCATGTCCCACCCACTAGCAGGTCGATTGGTACACAGCCACGTTATGCAAACATTCTTGTATGATTATTACATCTCCCAACATTTTCTATGAAACCAAACATGGTCAGGCTGAGTTATGTACAGGCATGTTGGTAACAGCACAACCTTATCATTGAACTCAATTGTATGGCTGAGAAACGGTTCACCTTTTCATTATAATATTAGATTTCTAAACGATGTATTAGGAATCTCATCTCATAACTTTAAAAGCATCAAGCCTTTACGTTTTGAGGCTAATGCAGCAATCAATCCATGAGGAAAAATCCATGTATGCATACATCACTATTATGTCAGCTGCCAAACTATAGCTTTTAACATACAAAACCAGTCAACACATTGTGGGTGATTATGCAAAGACAAACACAGGCGTGAGCATCCATCAAAACCTGCATTACAAAGCTGTCAGCTGGTGTCAGCTGTGTCCAACACTAACACTTTCAATTAAAAAATGCCTGACAGAGCAGGAGTGTGTCTTCAAATCACTTCTTTTCTCCATGAGGATTGTCATTTATCCAACAGAAGAGGGACTTTGTATGCAATTGAAATAATAATATGTGATAATATGTGACTGTGTAGTGTGAGAAATTATTCAATAATTATCTCCTGGACTTAATTTGAAGTGTGAAGTGAAGTATAGAAAATATAGAGTGATTGTTCAAATTGCTTCCAGGGAGACAACTCTCTAACATCAATTATGTTTCGTATCCTTCTTACCTATTTTGTCAGAGGATATGAATAATGCAGAGAGGGTTGCAAACATCACTATCAGCCATTCTGAGACTGTAACAAGAGGACCAAGAGATATGATGCATTTATGTGGAGGACTTCTCGTTCTTTTCTTTTCCAAGGCTGTAAAATGACATTGTTATCAGTGTCCTTGAGTTTTCTTTTTCCTTCTTAAAAATTTTAAAGTTTTTAATATAATATAATAAAACAATGTAATAATCATGTAATAATATTGAACTACTATGATAGAGTGCTGTCCATTACATGAGATGTGTTCTGACTGACAACTTTAGGCTTTTAGATGTCATATATATGCATGCTTTGTGTATATTATATGTCACTGGAATGTCAGTAAATAGCAGTTCATATGTTAGTTAGATTATTTAAATAGTGCGTTTTCAAATGAGGAGCAGTGAGCCGCGGGAGCGCATGGAGGGACTGACAAAAGAAAGCGGGGGAAACAGAAAGCTTCCTGGGCGGAAAATGACCAAAAACAACATGTCATCCAGGAGTAAAAATATATATGTTCTCAACATTCCCAAAATAAAAAATAAACGGGAACAAAATATTTTTTACAATTCTTACCTTGAGCGACCATGTCCGTCCCCGCCGCCACAAAAACAAGCAGGAGAGGGAAATAATCTCTGATCGCATTCATCATGTTCTCCCAACGTTTCGCGCTTCTCAAGCTTTGTAGTAGAGCCCGTCCTTGGGTCCAACACTTTCCTCTGACGGACTGACACACTGAGAGCTCCGCGGAACACCGACTACACAAACGAAGCTCTCCTAAATCTCAGCCGTCTAAATGCAGTCCTTGGCGGCTTTTAGTTTGGGTCGGCGACCACGACTACGGACTAGAGACTGTACTGAGTCCACTGACTGAAGCCTGTAGACCGGAGGCTGCTGCTGCTGCTGCTGCTGCCCCGCTCTGCGCTCTGTGCTGGGAGCCTCCTCTTCAGGGCAGCGCCGCCGCGGTGCAATCAGCACCAGGGACAGCTCCTAGCGTTGGCCAACGGAACACCCGGGAAGCAAGAGAAGCTCAAAGTTTGTGAAATACGAAATAAAAAACGAATAATTGGTCCTGTTTTAGTCGTAAATGTGGCTATATTATGAGTATAAATAGTGCTACACTGAATACTCTAATATTTTTTTTTTAAAAGCCTACATTTATGTTCCTACTCTGAATGAGCTTACCTTACATGAAACACACATATAAAGGGATGTACGCATCCTTTTATATGTTATAAAGGAGCTTATTTCAATGAACTTCAATTGTTTGTTGATTTCTAAGATAAATGCACCAGTGTTTCTGAATCGCTTTAGAACACCTTACAAGCCTTACAAGTCTGATTCTCCTGTGCCTTAGTTACTTCCAATAGGTCCAACAATACCGCCTGTGTCTCCAGTGGTGTCCAGAGCAGTGAGGAGAAGCTATATGCTCCTGGCTGGAGGAGGAGACGCTTCGATGTTAAAATACTGCAAGTAACGTAATCAGTCAGTATGAATAAAATATATTACATTTTCAGAGGTGGATACTTGCTTTGAATGTTGTCTTTCCTGTTTTCTTTGCTGAACAAAAACACAATCATGTTCGTCCTCAGAGGGGCTGTACTCCTGGACAGGTTGCCAATCAATTAACCATGCCTGACAATAATCACTAATTAACCTAAACTGTATGGCTTGGATCTGTGGGAGGGATCTGTAGTGTATATACTGTGCTGGCTTTAATCATTTATACATAAGTGTTGCCCATGATGTGACAAGTCATCCCTGTGAACTAAATAAAATAAGCAATGAGTAATCTGATGAGTAATAACCTACCAACTGCCTATTATTAAGTCGGCAGTGTGAATATGATGCCTACATTGTATCTAATTGCGTGTGTATTATATGTAGTTTTGAATTCATGTCAAAAGAGGAAAATACTGAGGGAAGTGCAATAGAAAATAAGTGCTTAACGTAGTCATTTACATACATTATCTATATAATGATCTACATAAAAGAGAAGAGACACCCATGTACAGATAGTGAGCTTTAGAATGTATAGCTTTGCTGTGTCAAGAATATTTTTTACAGAATGATGACGTATGAGTTTGTGTCTCATCTGTGAACTTATGATTTGAAATGTATACTTCCTGCCGCTGGAGTGTCACTCTTCCTGCTTTGATGAACCAAGCATTGGTTTGATATGACAGTACTGCATCAGCTCTCTATGAGCACAGTATTTTGAATCATTTGCGTCATCCTACTGCTGTACCTTAGGCTACTTAAAACCCAATGAAGACCTTTGGGCAGCTCATCTCGGAGTTGTAAAGCTTTTGCAGCCGAGGTGCTCGACATCCCTCCAGTGCGTGTCCAGCCTTGCAGCGGCTGCTCACCTCGCTGAGAGATGACTCACTACGTCAATTCGGGAGAAAGAAACCGTGTTGAATCTACTTAACACTGTTGCTGGGACTTACGCACCTTTGCCTCATGGCATATAAAGTATTCATAGATTAAGCACATAAGGCAAGTCATGCAAAGACATTACTCATCGCATTAAAAGCCCAGTCTGCAGTCTTTTTGACCAATAAGATCTCTTCCCATGCATTAACTAAGAAGATGAAATGTCATGTGATTAATTAGTTTTGATCCAAATATTGGATTACACATGCGCACACACACACACACACACACACACACACACACACACTTACGCATATACAGTACACACATTCGGACATCTAATATCATCACATTTAGTTATCTACTGTTAGTGTATTCAAAGATCTGTTTGGAATTTAGAAGTTATTAAGCGTCCTGATTATGGAGGCGTTTGGTGTTGGAGGACCATTTTATTTACACTGGGATCATGCTTTGTACCTCTAAAATCACATTTTTCATTGAAATAATCAAAATTGTGTCATGCAAATCATCCATATATCTATTTTCAGCCACTGATCTGTGGAGGATTGTAGTGGCAGCAGGTTAAGACGGCAACGTTTCCCACTTTCACACATCCACACTTTTGGCACCGCAATACACTTTCCTACAGCCTATTCCACTAATCAGCAGTCTTTGGTGGTAAAGACCTCTCACACAACCTTCCAAATTGTGGGCAGGAATCATTTTCAAATGTATGAGAGACTATCTTGTGTTAAGCTCACACCAGCTGTGATGCCCCCTTTTCTTACTTCTGGCACCCTCAATCGAACCACAACCCTCCTCAAACTAGGCCTTCGTTTGGATCTTACCTTCACACTTGTAAAGTGTTGTGAGTCTGTATCTTTCACAGTTAAAATGATATTGCTGTGACAAAAAAGCAGAAAGACAGACTTATAAACACCTGGATGAGTAATCCATGATGCAGCTGTAATAATGATATTACCATGATAACAACAACAACAAACAACCAATAAGGTATTGAAAGGCCTAATTAAATAGTGTAAAAGTAATGGAGCCTTCAGCTATCACTATTTAAAAGAATAGTTATTCGTCTCTCAGCTTAAACCCACCTCAGCTACCTAAAGCTTCATTTCCTCCCAACTGTAGCCTCTGCCAGTCACAGAGTCAGTCACTGTCTGATCTTTTCAAACAGTCAAATATCAGAGCACTTAATTTCCTATTGAAAGCTCCATATCAGATAGGAAGAAATAGGTCAATTAGAAACAAATGGTAACTTATTTCCATATTAATAGTCAGTAGCATATTACTTTTGTATTAAATCTGAACAAACCATCTCTGAAATATGATGCAAATAAGATTTGTATTGTAAAGCTTCTTGAATCATAAGAATACACATCTGGGTCTCAAAGAAAGCAAAAATAAAGTTGAGTTGGAGGATTTGCAAGTAAAGAACTGAATTTGCAATGTGTATGAATAGTTTTCTAAAGATACAATTCACAGCTGATAACGATAAACCGACGGATAGGTAGTCGAGCCATTAGTTCAGACATTGCCCTTTTTAGAGCCATGTAGAGGCAATCCCTCAATCATAGAACCTTTACCACATGTAAGTAAATGTTTTAAATGGGGTTTTAACTGCCTCTTAACTCTCTAAATATAAAACAAGTGGAAAGATGTTAGTTCGGTCCAACACTTTTACGGAGAGTACTACATTTTTCAACCTCCATAAGAAAGTGAATCAGGTCTATTGTTAGTCTGAAGCCCTGCTTCACAAACTTGGTTATGTTATTCTCTCTGTTCTTTCCCTTTTGTGGCAGCCAGAAGTGTGCCGGACAGTAATTAGCAGGATTTAGAAGAAACAGCACACAGAATAATGACAGATATTTTCATTCCCTTTAGATCAGAGAAGAGCACTTGATTGGATGTGGTGTAAAGTAAAGCAATTGACAAGGTTCTATTGCTTCCTAATAACAGCAGCACATTAAGGCTCCTCTGCTCCTTTGCTCTGGCACTGGGGCTTATTTGTCTTTACAAGCAATAGCGTTGGTTTAAGTATATATATATATATATATATATATATATATATATACCATTGTATTATTATATCATCAAAATGGCACACAAAAAGTGTGCACGTTTTTATTTTCTCTTTGGCACACTTATTTTGAAGAACCGGAAGTAGTTTCTTTTCCACAGACCACAAGTGGCAAAAAGCTAGCAAACGATAAGGGAAGCCTCTCCTCCTTGCAGCCATTTAACGAATAGCATGCTATGCTGGGAGGTATATGTTGCCTAACAATTGGAGCTTTAAGCTCAGCGGCTTAATTGTGTATAAAAATCAATAGACAGGAACTATTGTCAGAAAGCGGCCAATGGGCTGTGGACTTGCCATCACATGAGCTTGCCCATATCTTTGGATTCGAGAGTTTTCCTTCCAAGCATGAGCAGCTCGAGATCATTTTGAACCTTAACAGACCATATTATTAAAAAGGTTAACTCATAGGAGTTAATAATGAGAAGTTGATTCACCTAAAAAAACATTTGTCTCTTTCCCAATTACATTTGTTTTTGGGGGGGGGGAGTACATTGTTTTATGTACATCAAAAAAGGATGATTGTTTTCGCCATCAGCCATGTCAATGTTTATTGTTAAAATCTAGATAGAGAGATTTTAGGTTATTTTGTCAAACATTTGCAAGTTGGGGTTTGGATTCCATAACTAATAGGACTGTAAATGCAACACCCTGTACTGTGTCTTCTCTGTTTCTTCTGTGTTTCCTCTGTTTTCTTGATTGTTTCATTCCCTGCACCTGCCCTCAGCCACCCTTTTCTCATGCCATACACCCGTTTCCCCCCTCCTATATATCGTGCCAGTCAAATCTGTGACAGAACAAGCAAACAAGTCCAAAAGGGGGTCAGGCAGAGAGCTGGAGGTGAGGGCAGGGTCAGAACAGGCAGGTCAGGAATACACACAAGTAACTGTTGGCACAAAAAGGCGAACAGAACTACAGACAATAATCCAGCAGGAAACAAGGGAAAGACAGTAATGAGACAAGAGTGGCTGGTCCAAAAATGTTTAAGTATTTTTTAAAGCTTTGAAACTCCACCTCATTAGAATTGCTCATAATATAAATGCATTCAGGCATACCTCATTGTATCGCTATGATTTAGTGGATCTCACAATGAAAGAAATGCATCCGGTGCAATACCTCATTGTACTGCCATGTGGATTAGTGGAAAGTGGCAGATATAACTGTTTACATTGAACGCACCGAAAACGATCTTGTGCCAAAAGGCGTGCAGAAGAATATAAAATGGTGTTTGTCATATGCTGATTGGATCACACCTGAGAGACAATACACAGGGTTTAAGAGCAATATTGGTGGATACGCCTGCGCACCAACTTTAAGCGAACCAGCAGACGAATCGGCCTATATGCACTAATGTATTGCCAGTATTCTTAAACCAATCAGGTGAAATCACTCCTGCTTCTTCCCAGTATATTTACCTGTGGGCAGTCAGTGGAAGTGAGAGACAGCTAACTACACACAGTGTATTTCTTTTGTATAGCCCAATATTACACATGTGCCTTTAAGGGCTTTACAATCTGTACACATACGACATCCCTATCCCAGGACCTCCCATTGGATTAGGAAAAACTCCCAAGAAATAGAAAAAAAAACTTTCACAGGGAAAAAAAGGGAAGAAACCTTTAGGAGAGCAATAGAGGAGGATCACTCTCCCCGGATGGACAGATGCAATACATGTCATGCGTACAGAAAGAATCGTTACAGAGTAACAACACATTCAATGAGTATGACAGAATGTATGAATAGTTAGTAGTAGGCATATTCCACGATCCAGACCTCCACAACAGGTAGAGAGGAAGAGTGTACGGGGCACATCAGCAGGGCCATGGAATCAGACTCAGCCAGGTCCAATGAACCCTATGAGACGTGAAGTCACAAGGACACGGGGAGGAAGCAAAGTTAGTAATGTGCAATGGAGAGATGAAAATTCATCCATAAGGAAAGAGAGAATATGAGATAGGTGCTCAGTGTATCCTAAAACGTCCCCCAGCAGCCTATACGCCTATAGCAGCATATCCAGGGGCTGGACCAGTTGAACCTGATTCAGCCTTGACTATATGCACTGTCAAATGGAGTGTGGATCATGGAAGCCTACAGGACCTCAGCTGGGAGCATACAATACTCTGTATAAAATCTTATGTTTACTTAATTTAATACGCTTTATTATAACCATCTATCCGAGACGTTCTTCCTGCCACTAATCAATATTTTTGAACACGACATTATAAAAGCCTATCTGATCATCTGACCACAAAGTTTCTGGCCTTCTTTATTCATATTTGTAAGCAATTACCACAAATATATTGTTTAGCATAATGCATTAATCAATTTAATCAGTTGAAATACATTTGTACAGTTTACATGTAACAATATTTATAAAAGTAAATAAAGTGAGAAAATTATGAAATGTGGAAGGATACTGCTCATATGAGGGTTCTAACCCAGGAATTGGCAGGCTGGTTTAATAACAGCTTTTTTCAGGAGGGAGACTTTGCCTGTCTACCAGCTCCATAGGGAGGGATATCGACAGCTGTCTCACCATCCCCCAACACACACTATAGTCGTTAACATATGCCAAAGCATCCGGTGAGAATCACTGGCTGAGATTTGTCTTTTTCTGGAAAAACAAAAAAATTAACTCGTCATGTCTAGATGTAATGGATAGCCTACACATAAAAGAGTTAACAGTTAGTTGTGGCCTTTAAGCCTGATACATGTATCTTGATGTCAGCATCTATTGTACACACAGATAAAGAGAGTGAAGTGAGCAGTCTGAGCTTTTATCCATAAACACCCTCCTGAAGCCAAGGTAATCCTGTTCCCCCTCAGTGAGCCCACATCCATCTGACGAGTAAAGAGCAGCCATTAAAGTTGGCAGCAATGGGGGCCACATAGAGAGAATGAAACCGCTAATCCTCCAGCAAATCATGTGCCGGAGAGAGCGGTCAAACAGAGTCGTTAACACAGTAGAGGCAAAGTGGAGAGACTATTCTTCAGGTCAGAGGTGACCGTCTGCCGTGGCCACTGGAACGGAGCATTATCACAATAATAAGGAGGATGGTGCCTTCAGAGGCTCTACCTGAGACTGAGGCAGTGGTGGAAGAGCTTTTCATTATTCATGAGGCTTCAGTTATTCATTAGAGGTTCCTAAGCATACCCTTGTCCAGTTGGTATGGGCAATTGTCATGAATATTTACAAGCGCTGCTTGATATTTAAACATGACTCAGAATACATTGCCAGCATTAAATGTCAGGTAAATATCAGTGGAGTTCTACCTGAGTCTCAGGGAGTGTTGTCTGTTTAACGTGACCTTTTCTCAAATGAAGCTAATGTCACTGGTTTGGATTTTCTGCCAAATAATCCATTCAGGCAGCCAAATGGCAGAGAAAGCTGGCTGTCAGCCGGTGTGCATTAACATAAGTCAAACTTCTAGTCTAATTCTAATTCTAACATTCTAATAGATCTATTCTAGAATGTAAGTAATAATCCTATTCCATATCAGTAAATGTACCATGAAACATTATATTGATTCAGAGCAGCTCATGATGCATTCATTTTGTTTTAAAAATGTAGTCATGGGCAGGATTGTATGTTGAATCATTAATATTTTTATTTGAATTGCTCAATTTGAAACATTGGGTTGGAAAACTCAATCTAAATAACAAACTTTAAAATTGAATTTCTTAATTTGGAAGTGAATTCCAATAAACTCGATCTGTAAGGGATTCTCACTGGAAATGTAACTCCCTATGTACTTGCATATTCAGTTATTATATTTAAATACAGTTTAATGAGTCACACCTGGTTGTAAAATAATCTTAATTGAGTGCAGTCCCATAACTCTGGTCCATGAACTTGTTGATAGTTAGACAGCCATATAAACACATATGTCACTTAGACTAAACCGGGACAAAACAACGAGTACATTTTCTTTCAGAAGCATTCACTCACAATATGTTTCCTTGGTTGTCCCACAATATCCACTCATTGAAACCAAATCGTGATTAACATGGCACGGTTTGGCTAATTCCAAGCAACTCAAGCACATAGTGTAGATGAGGGAAAGATCGTCAATCAAATGAATGGAGAATGATAACTGGATTAGTCTCACAAATCAATTTTGGAATGAATTTCTCTCAGAACAAGGACAGTAGAATTTTGCTTACCGTCCCAGACCCTGAAATAGCCTTCGGTAGCGTCTATCGACTGCCAGTATGATGAACAATTACAGCAGCCAATTACCCTCTCATTTGGGCATTTACATTTTATTTATTTTTTAGTTATGACTATTATGATGTCTGATTAGCACTAGGAATAACTCCAATCTTTTAAAAATATTCCTAAAACCATTACAATCAGCCTGAAACCTAATCATCCTGTTTTTTGTCAAAATCAATCGAGCATCGGTGATGAGGGCATTCAGTGGTGGGGAACCATCATTTTTCATGATGGCTTCTAGGTTTACTGATGCCGGGGACAGTTGTAGTGCTTGGTGGAAATGCCCTGACGCTGCATTTCCCCCCCGGCTGCTGAGCAAAGGGCTCTTTTAAGAAGCAAGAGGCACACCGTTCATCATATTACTGACAGCTGAGGTCTGTGGACAGCTATGGCCTGAGCAACAAGATCTTCTGTCAGTTTCTACCAACTCCATCATCTACTATACACTGTCTATGGTGAATAACATTTCAATCAGGAAAGACAATGAATAATCAATGGTTAATGTTTATTACAATGCAGCGTGATATGAACATAGGTTATGCTGAATTACTTTGGCGATTGAACTCGGCGGGGGGATTTGAGATTGCGCTGTGTTTGCCCTGAGCGGCAGCAATGAATGAAACACTGGTGGTAGTGGCTGGAGGTTCTGCTGGAGTTGGCTGGAGATGCGATGGGTTTCTGAGTCTGAGGAGACGGATGGTGCTGGAGAGGTGGAGGGTCGCATGGAAGCAGCATCAGGCACTAGAGGCGGGGAAACAGTACATTTAAGTGAGAAAGCAACAGCTGATGGACTAGCTCGGAGGGCGTGCCTCTGTGCTATTGGCTCGGTGCTGGCTGTTGATCAGCTGCTGGACTCGTGACGCCTCTGAAAGGGACAGCTGGTGTAGGATATAGGCTTCTGGTGAGGGAGCCATGCATGTGGGACCTGAGCCTGGAGAGAGGGGAAGGTCTTCCTGTCTGAACTTACGCGAGAGCTTCATTACACTTCAAAACACCCGCACTATCCCTTTAAGTTGAAGCATTTTTTGCAGAACGAACACATCTTGAGTTTTACACTGTAATGGAATAAATGGAAACCAATAGCTGTCTGGAAGGTATTAAAATATGGACATATATAAAATATTTCTGGATCCTTTCATCGGACCCTATGAGACGGCATAGATCCTATCTGCCTGATGGATCATCGAGGTCTTGTTACATCCAGACCCTCTGGGTAGTTCTGTGTGCACTGTTTGTCTCCGTGCTGTTGTCTGTCACTCACCTTGTTGTTTGTTTCAGACTCCTCCCTCCTGGTGTGCCGCCCTCCTGTGTGATTGCTGACCCCGCCCTCATTGTTTCCACCTGTGCCTCATTGCCCTGTGTATTTAGTTCTGTGTCAAACTCTTGTCTGTGTCGGTTTGTCTCTAATCGTTGGCCAGTAAAGTGTTTCTTGTTTCCTGAAATGTGACGTCCTCATTTGTGTCTGCAATTGAGTCCTATTTCTTCGTGGCTTCCCGGCAGTCGTGACAGGTCTGGGTCGTGAATTCCTGCTACCAGCTGCGCCGCTGCCCTGTTGGGACTCCGCCCACTGCTGAGACTCTGCCCACTCCTCCTGAATATGCCTACTATGAACTGTTCATAAACTCTGTCAAATTCATTGAATGTATTTTAACTTTAAATCTGTACAAATGACATATATTGCATCTGTCCATCCTGGAGAGGGATCCTACTCTGTTGCTCTCCTGAAGGTTTCTTCCCCTTTTTTCCCCTGAAGGGTTATTTGAGAGTTTTTCCTGGTCTGATGTGAGGTTTTGGGGCAGGGATGTCTGTGATTGTAAAGCACTGAGTCAAATTTGTGAAATTGGGCTATACAAATAAACTGAATTGACTTGAATTAGAAAAAAACACTTTCACAGAGAAAAAAACGGAAGAAACCTTCAGGAGAGGTGAAGTCACAAATACTCCAGGGAGGAAGCAGAGTTAGTAATGTGCATTGGAGAGATGAAATTCATCCATAAGGAGAGAGAGAGAAAAGGAGATAGATGCTCAGTGTATCCTAAAACGACCGCCAGCATTATAAGCCTATAGCAGCATACAGTATCTACTTGCCGCGTTGGGAGTGAGAACATCTTGGATGAACCTACAGAGAATTAGCTGAATCTTCAGAGCTTTATAGTGAATTTCAGCTTGTTCGGCCCACAAGTTTTTGTTCCTCTCACAACAATATCATGGTGTTGCTTTTGTCTTTTCTTTCAGTAATGGATATTTAACTATGTATACTAAATATGCATATATATATATATATATGCATGTTTAGTATATATTTTTATATATATGCATATTTAGTATATATATATATATATATATATATATATATATATATATATATATTGATTTGCTGATAACGATGTAGGCCTAGTCTGTTATGAAAGCATAGGAGCCCTTAATTGTCACAGCTAATGTTGCAAACTGCTTTGTCATGTTGCCTTTGTTCTGCCTCCTCATGGTAGAATGTGTTCTTCCTCCTTATGGTAGAATTATGGCCATAAAAGTCGGGAAAGTATGTATCAGCAATCCTCCACAAACAAGTCTTTCAGACTCATCATACTTGGGTTTCAATTCCCTAAGGTTATATAAAATGTATGTTGCTGTGATCTTAATATTAATATTAAAATAACAAATGAATGTAACAATATTTAGGTATGCAATAACATTATCAAGGTAACCTGGTCAGTAATGATTCAGCCTATAGATCTCCCTCCTTGTGGATACATTTTAAAGAAATGAACATGCCACTCTCTATGGAATGCTTTATGTTGGAGTTTGGCTGATGTTATTTTTATGAGATACCTTCTAATTAAAAAAAAAACATAAATGTTGTTAGCATCACTTCAGATTAGGGCCTAACCAGCAAAGTAGCCTTGACTACTTCCATCATAAACATGCTCAACAGATCAACTGTTTATGTGCATATTCATTCATTCATAATACATGGTGAAACAACTGATGATTAATGTCTAACTAAATGAAGAGTAATACATCTCGATGTATTATTGTTATACTGTTTACAAATGAAGAATTAAAAGAATGCTCAATCTCAAACACAAAGTGCAGAGTAATTGTACGGTGCCAGGTGTGATGGGTAACAGTTTGGGCACGTTGTGGTTTTAGAGGAGAGTCTGCCTTACCTCTGTATTCTTGAGTTGCAGAGGTCGATGGAGATAAGCTATCTCAGCACTCATCGATTGCAAAGGAAAACTGTTCAGACTGAGGTTGCAGCTGACCACAGAATGAGAGGAAAGAAATCAATGAATGAATGCTTGAATCTCTCAGTACCCTCTTACATTGCCTGAGATGAATACGTTTTATTTAAAACTTCGAAGTTGTGATTGCTTTATATACACGACAACATCTATGAGCCAACCAGTATTTCTCCATGTGTAAGAATATATGATCAGAAAATGTTTCTGTTAGTTTCTGTTTTATAGGAAGGTTTTAAAAAAAATCTCAAACTATTACAACTTTATTCTTGACTCTGAGAGGTGTGTGGTGTGAGGTGATGTGAGGTTTTGGGTCAGGGATGTCTATGTGTACAGATTGTAAAGCACTCTGAGACAAATTTGTAATTTGTGAAATTGGGCTATACAAATAAACTGAATTGAACTGAATTGAATTGAATTGAATTGAATTGAGAGCACAGATATGTGGGAGGATTGAGCAGCAATCTTCCTGAAATACCTATAAGCTATTAGTTCAGGTTCCAGTTAATCAAATTATTTAAAATAATGAATGTATCGTTGAGGTGAATTGGTTCCACATGCACATTTACAGAGGTCACCAAATAAAAGTCATAAAACAGGAGGAATAAACCATGCCTATGTGTGTGCTGACTGCAGTGATAACATCAATATGTGTAAGCCACACAGAATGCCTGAGAGCCTTACTGCATCATATTCTTTACATTTTATGTTTTAAATTGTCACCTGAAACCTGAATAAAAAAAAAAAATGTTTGCCAATTCTTCAAAACATATGTGCATATAAATTCCCCAGAATGCAGAATATGCGGCGTTTTTACCCTTAGAGGTTCCTGGAGGATCTTTATATTAGTCACCACCAAACCACGCCTCCTCAAACCCAACACAAAAGAGCTCTTCACAAAACATGGAATATTGCTGTATCGAAGATTTCTGCTGAAGTCAATTTTGTATTGCCCATTCTCATAAATTACAGATTTGCCTCAGAGGGCTTTACAATCTGTACACATAGACATCCCTGTCCCAGGACCTCACATCTGATCAGGAAAAACTCCCAAACAACCCTTTCACTGGGAAAAAAAGGAAGACACCTTCAGGAGAGCAACAAAGGAGGATCCCTCTCCCCGGATGGACAGATGCAATAGATGCCATGTGTACAGAATGAAGCATTACATAGTTACAACACATTCAATGACGATGTTGTAATTTCTAGTGTGTGCTGATAAGGGCTATGGTGCTACTTTTTATTAGCTATATATTTTTTATCAGTCAGGGTAGATTTTAAGAAATATACTTTGACACGTTTAAATCTACATTTACTGTGGCAGAATGTTAGATTGTGAACACATCATACATGTGCAGGTCTGTTAAGGCTGCAGAGAAGTGACCTCTGGACTAAGTTGTTTATTCATGGTTATGTAACAGGTACTCTGTGATCTGTTGGAGAACAGAGCCGCAGCAGTGTTGTAATGGCCAGATGGAACCGGTGGAACCTCCTGATAATCTTTTGTGTCAGCACCGGACCAACAGGCCTGCATACAATATGGCTGCATCATGTATCGCCTACTACTACATGAGCTTGTGAACATATGTATTTGTAATATGTAAGAGCACACACATAAATCCCGTTGATTCTGGAGTAAAATTACAAGGGTCTTGCTTATCAAGCACCACTTGACCATATTGTTTTTTTTTGATAGCTAAACAAAGTATTGATTACATGAATAAAGGTGAAATAAGTTCATGCCACAAGATGTCATGTCTGTGTTCCAGGTTTGGACAGTTAAATACACCAAGCTGTCACAGCCTTTATACAATACTTTTCAATGTTTGTCCAATTGTTAGCGTTCTATCCACCTCAAATAATGTAGCTACTAAGAATGGTAATGTGCAATAATGTCAAATTAAAACATTACGAAACACAAGACATACTTCTTTCATATTTCAATTTGATCTTTTATTAAACATTGGCAGTTATACTTTACTATAATTTGAGTTTAAACTACTTTTACTTTAAAAAACTACTTTTGTTATTAATGAAATAAAAAATAAGTTGATTTCTCTGCTCAAAAAACACTTGTTTTCATCTGGAAAAAGATTTTATAATAACTCTGACACTAAAAGGAGTCAAGTAAAAACATCAAAGTGAACAGGCATAAAGACAACACGAATGATATCTGGTCCTCCGTGGATTCTCTTTTGCATATAGTATCTAAAAAAGAGAATCCGTTCCGGAGCCTATGACGCATCGGGACGGATCCGGAACGGAGTCAGTTTGCATGGGATATGTTGGACTTTAGAACTCAGTGGGTGTTCTTTGCCCTATTGGCGGACTGTCATGTACTCGTGTCCGCTCACACTGGCGCAGACCAGTCCCCGACCACAGCGTTGTTCCTAACCGGGTACAATCTCTACACCAGGGCCTCTCTGACGAGCTTGCTTTGTGGGGCACACTCTAGTCTAACAGGAATAACTCAGTGGCACCAACAGCCTGCTCGAGCGTGCGACCTCCCTTCGCGTGAATCGGGCGTTCCCGCATATTGAGAAGACGCGCGCGTGCTTTGGAGTCAGCGCTAAACGTAAAATAAGATGTCGACTAACAGGGAGTATGACTGCATAGTGATCGGGGCCGGGGTCCAAGGCTCCTTCACGGGTTATCAGCTGGCAAAGAGGAACCAGAAGACTCTGCTACTGGACCAGGTGCGTCCCACATGGAACCTCGTTCCATAAGATCAGTGTTGAGCAATCCCATAGAGATGTTCCCACACGGAGCATAACTATACAAAGTATGTTCATGTTGTATAGTAGTGAATCCGTTTAGGGTTATTACCTACTTCCATTTGTCAATTTGTGTGCGTGTGAGATCTGCTTTACCGTGGTTAAAACACTTCTGATCTATTGTATGAGCACGTTCAACAACACATCAACTTGTTTCAACTATAGTGTTGCTTCAGTGAACAACACAAGAAGAAGAAAATGTAATAAATGAACAAATAGCTAAATAACGACGTTTGTTTATATATATGTATATATATATATACTGCAATATAAAGTCATATTTGGGAGCGAGCACCTGAAGTAGGCCTATCGGTGTGTAATGTTAAATTATATTATCAATTTATGTATTTAAACGCAGCCTTCTTAAAGCGACACTATGTAACTTTTCCCCTGTAGCGCCCCCTTCAGGTATTTAACGTCTGGCTCTCGAGCCATATATGGCTCTTCAGTCACGTGCCCTCACAGCTGATCTCCCAGCTGGTCGATGCGCGCTAACCGGCAGCGCTCTCTCGGCAGCTGCAGCGAGCCGTTCAGCCGCGGCATGTCTCTCTGTCTCTACACGTCGCGTAGTGGAGCAAATAAAAAGGCACCTGCGAGCGTGTACTGGTACTATAAGACGTTGCGTAAAACTGCCAGACAGCAAGTTGAACTACTTCCGCCGGAAGTACCGTGTCGGTCCCAACCATTTTACATTCAGCAGTTTTCAGCCCCCAGACCCCCGATGGCAGTTGCGGAGGCGCAAATCAACGTATTAAAAGTCATTGTAGCGGCACAATTTTTTTCAAGCTGTTATTTTAAGGTGGAAAAGTTACATAGTGGGGCTTTAAGACAATAACCCCACTAAGCTATCACATCTTTCATGTTTATTTAATTTGTTTATTTCATTCGTTTAAAAAAAATACATGAATGAATACACCTTCAGAAAACCAGACCCAACACGCCTTTATATAGCGTCTCCGACATGAGGCACATGTGCGATCAGTTTTCTAGCTAGCGTGCTGCTCCACATGGCGACATGATATCAGGCCAGGCAATCATCTCTTCGTCAAACGTTGATATTTCTGACTCATTTCTTATTAAGACTATATTCAATATTATTGCAGCCTATGTGAAGAGAGAAATTGACTCAGCCTCACACGTCTCAACATAAATCATTGGGTAGCCTACAGCTAGATAATTCCAGTGTCTGCGCCCATTGACAATTTCTTTCGGGATCAGTTGTCAAAATGGCACACACACAAAAACTTTATAACAGTTGTAAAGTATGTTCATTATTTAGGTTATTTATTATTATTTTGTGTTTATTTATTTAAGGCGCTGTCTCTGTTTCCGGCTTTTGACTTCCTGACTTTCCGGCTTTTGACTGTCTGATGAGGACATGACAGAGCCAGCGTTAACCATGTTGACAGCACCGGCTGTCGGAGAACGAACTCACGCGTACCAGAATACATTTGCATCAGTGACGTGCGGTGAGGTTCATGGTGAGGCACTGACTCCTTTAGTGTCAGATTGATAAATATATAAACCCAAAAGGTTAGCTTATTCAATTGGCTACTGGTTATTTCATATCTCATCAGCCTTCTTCACACAACACATACACGTACACACACGCACACGGTACATATGACAGATACGTAAACAAAAGAAAAAACGTGCATTTGTGTTGCCGTCGCAATTCTATAATTCATACAACATAAATGAGAGTATAGAGTGGTGTACAAAAACACAGATTTCAATTTTGACCTTTAGTGAAATATTCTGTTGTTTTTAAAACTTTTTAATTATGATACTTTAATAGATTTAATACAGATTGCTCAACACAAAGCATGAAAAGAAAAACAAAGAATATTTTATATAAGGCCCAAATTTAGTTTTTAAATATTCTATTTAATTTTTCGTAGTCTAATCTATTTTTTATAACATTGAAATGAAAACTGTTTGTGGTCTTACCTTTATTTGTAGATGAAGTCCATGCGCCTTTGCTTCGCCTCAAAAACCTCCGTTACTTTAGTTTTAAAAATACACAGTTTTACCACAGTATCCATTGGCTCATGTACAGTTCAGTGGGCAGAGTACTATCTGCCTCAACCTGCGCCTTTTCACTGCGGTTTTATTTCCCATCAGCAAAACTAAATATGTCACTTACAAACAATAAACTTTAATGGTTAAAGACATTAGCCAGACTGTGGAAAATCAGGGCAAATAAACACATCTGCAAACATTATATTGGCGACATGCAGAGATACGGCAACCAGCACGCGCCAATTGCATGTATCAACCCAGTTTGTGATGGATTGTAAATTCAGAGGTGAGACTTGACTCGTTGCTGCCTCACCTCTCGTTTTATCCCTGTATTTAAACAGGAAATAGGAAAATTCAGCGATTTTGACTATAAAAATGTTCGAGATTAGTCATACACAAAGATCACTGGACAAATATTAATATACATTTGATGTTATTATTATTTATTTATGTACTTGTCGTGATCACCCGCACATCCCTTATTTGCATCAACACAAGTAGACCAATTAAAGCAGGTAATACCCATGAACTGACAATGTTCATTATACAACATTAATAATGGTAGAAACGATACAAATCATACAGGGTTTTTTCACTATAAACAACTGTGTATGCACATAATCATATATCTGGGTGAGGAAACCTTTGACCCATCCTACTCAGAAGTGCTTTTTCTTTCCTGAAATCTTCGATATAACGATGGTCAAAGTCTGAACGTTAGTGTGACTCGTATCTGCTCCTGTTCTTTACACAGCTGGAGGCAGCAGCTGGTATTCTTGAACATCCTATAGGTTGCCAGGCAGCTATCTACTCCTCAATCAAACATGTGCTCTTTTGTTATCTTAATTAAATTCATTTTGTAACTGTCTGAAAAGCTTCAATTAAAATAAACTATAATGAACGTTTATTTAGTTGTTAATCTGTTACAATTTTGTGATAAGTTATTTAGCTAAATTTTATTGAATAAAATAAACCATGTGCACAATATAAGTGTATAAGTTTAATAACTGCATTAGTTAAAGTGATGATTTTCTAGGAACAAGATTACCTAATATTGCAGATGCTGATTTAGGGCCCTTGTCAATATAATGTTCTTTAGTGGTGCATATAATATTGACAAACACATATATGATTAATTACATTACTTTAAAGCAATTGCTGAACAGTGAATCTGAAGGCTGAAGGCCCATTAGAGGCAAGGCTGTTTTAAGGTTGTATTTAATTGCTTCAACAACTTGCCATTAATAGACACACTTTGTACAAAACATGCCCTATTTTTTGTATTCACACCATTGCTGGAGTGTGTTGTCACTCCAAAAGCTAACCACTAATCAGAAGGTCTTCGTTCGTGTGTCCTCAGTCAGCATGTAGATGTGTCTTGGCTCCAGAAGGCCGTGCCATTGTATGAATGAGCATGTAGATTATTACCTAGCCACTAGGACTGTGAATCTTTCAGTATTTCACAATTTATTTGCAATTTGCTTCTTGGGTTTATGATTTGATTCAAAACTATTCACGATTTAAATCAGTATATAGAGGTGCTAATAGCAGGATCTACTCCGGTCTACTTTGGGCAGTGTGTCAAATCATATCATGACAGTAGAGTACACGATGTATAAGGTTATGGAATTTTTATGTCGAGGAAAAAGTTGTATCAACTGATTGCACTAATGTAAACACAAAAAGGAACATTTATTCTTGCTAAAATTACAAAAATTAACACATTTTACCTGAATGTCTTTACTATTTATAAATACTCAGGGATTCAAAGAATGATGAAGTTATACAAATAATAAAATAGGTGGAATTTGTTTTAAAAAAATTGCTAATTAAAATAAATAATTAGATAACAAATAGCAAACCCACATAATGTTCAAGACTGGGTGTCTAACCACCGAGGCAGCACTGAGCATGCTGAAAGTTGTATTTACACTAAATCTCACAATAATATATGTTTCTGTTTAAAGAGTACATATGTCAGAAGACAGCAGGTACTACTCAGCATCTTATCTCATAGGTACGTGGTTTGTTTATAGACTCCTGTGTGACTCCTGCCATGCGGTGCATTCAATGCACCATGTTAGTCCTGCTTCTTTTTCATCTCATAATTTTATATTTATTTTCATATTAAAATGCTATCTATTCATTCAATCTATTTCATTTTGTAGAAAAAAGTTTAAGAAATTAAAGTTGTAAAAAAGATTCACTATCTTTGAAGATAATAGTCTTGTTTCTTACATGAGTCAATTATTCCCCAACCCTAGGTGGCACCTTGTAGGCGCCATCTGGCATGTTGCTATATTGAATGCAAGGTTGTTTAATCATTCAATTGCAGTACATGTCTGGCATAGCTCTGCAAACAACATTATGTGAAACATTTAACTATTTTGTTTTTTCTGTACAGAATTCAATTTTAACTGGAACCAATCACGAGCCTACTTGCTTACTTTCTTGACCTTGTTGTGTATGTGTTCTTTATGTATTCCTGCCTAAACGCTAATACAAACTGTTAAAGAAATAGCAATACAAAATGAAGATCCGATTGCATGCTGTACCACAGTCATTACAATGAGTAACAGAAAACATGTCACCACATCCATTGAGATGCAAACATGTATTCAGTTGGAATATCAATGTTGAAACACAAATGCATCTCAAGGAAGTTGTTTCTGGAACCCTTCCAGTCCATGTTAGAAATGCAATTGAAACGTCACAAAACCGCACAACCTCCCAATCTACCGGCATGCAGCTGAGTCATTATGTAATACTTGATGTGTAATCAGGCAGAGACCTAAAATCAAACTTAATAGATTGGTATATATTTAGTGGTTAATCTTTCCAGGAGTGTGGAGGCTGTTGCAGCAGGAAATGAATGCACATGGTTTTGGAATCACATGTTCAACTATCCAGACGATTCTCATTCACTCATTGTACTTGCCTACGAAAAGTAATGCACTGTATTTCATATACAACCAGCGTTGAGCCAGAATGTGTAGGGCTACTCCTATGGAAGTCAAAGAGCAACAAAGTACACGTGGTATGGAGGCTGGGTTGAACAAACACAGGACCAGGAGACCACTAAATGTGTCCCATGTGAATCCAAAGGTCTTTTGTTACGTCACCTACTTAAGTTAAGTAACAAACAAAGTTATTTTATACATCAAATCAAACTTATTTTAACCTAAAAACCTTTTCTTAAAAGGGCTTGTTGCTGGACATTTATAAGGGAACACATAAACGATTTGAAATAACTTTTCTTGAGAGATCTTCTGTGAGGGTACTGTGGCAGACCAGGGGGAAAAGCCGAGCAAACAGCGCATCGGAGGCGGATCCCAAAGCTCAGGTTGGGGGAAGTGATCCACGGGACGTACTTCCCAGTACAGGTGCTACAGCCAATTGGCACCTGGGAGTGGTCACACCTGCAGCCCGTCAGCTAACGAGGGAACGGAGAGTATATCTTCCCTCCACTGGAAGCCATCGGGGGAGAGCTGCCTGAATAGGAAAGGAGAAGGAGCGTGGAACCTCAGGAGAGGAGTCGCGACAGACCAGAGGTAACTGGACCCTCTCACCTCTGTCCTCTGCTCTGCCCATCCAGGAGATACCAACTGTCTCACAGAAGGTGTGAGACTGAAGACCAAAGACCCCGACCGAAGAATCCTTTGTTTCCATTAGATGCCCATTCCCTTTTTCCTACACGTTTTATTAAAAGACCTTTATTTTTGCACTGCGTCTCTGAGTCTCCTGATTTTATTCCGAATCTCACCTCCACATCCCCCGGGTTGCCACATTTGGTGGAGAATGCGGGCACGGCGATCTATCGCTGGAGATTCTGAATAAAATAGGTACTCAGAGTCCCGCAGTGCTATGGAGGACGCCCTAGCACAGCTCGTGCAGATGCAAACCCAGCAGGCACAGAGCCTAAGAGCATTTCAGGATGCTATGACAACTCTGGGTCAGCACCTGATGAGACCGGAGAGGCCGACGGAACCCAGTAAAGTGCTCACCAAGCAGATGGCCGATGATGACATTGAAGCCTACCTAAGGGTTTTTGAGAGAACGGCAGAGAGAGAGAGGTGGCCTCCAGCAGAGTGGGCCGGGCTACTAGCCCCGTTTTTAACAGGTGATGCACAAAAGGCCTGTCGGGACCTCGGCCCCTCCGAAGTAAATAATTATGATGTGTTAAAAGCCACCATCTTAGCCCATTATGGACACAACCTCCAGACCAGGGCCCAACAGTTCCACTCCTGGACATATGACGCTACTGCCCCCGTACGGCCGCAGGTTGCAACCCTGATGCGACTGACACGCAGTTGGTTAACCACGGGAGCCGGACCTTCAGCCCTGGACCGAGTTGTGATGGACCATTGTGTTAGAGCACTACCCAGGGATGCCAAACTACATGCCTCCCAAAGCAGCCCAAAGACGGTGGATGATCTAGTAGATGTATTGGAAAACCACCAGGTCACCGTGGAGCTGATGCGGAGCAGTCGACACGAGGGAAACAATCCCAGGTGGACTAAGGACCCCGTGACACCCCCGCCGCTACTCCGCCAGATTCCAAAGGTGGGACAGGTTCGACCGCCGCCCCAGCGTCGACCCCTCGTGAATCCGGACCGCCGAAAGTGCTTCAACTGTGGTCAAGAGGGCCACTTGGCTTTGAATTGTCCGGTGAATGACGTCTTGATGCCGACGGCAGGCTCATCTGATCCACAACAGAAGGCCGGCAGCTACCTAACCACTTGCTGGGCCCATGAGGGTGCAAGGGCCCCAAAACTTCCCGTCAGAATAGGCGAGGATGCAGAAGCCCTACTGGACTCGGGGAGTGCTGTCACGCTCTTACGACCCGGGCTGACAACTGGCCCCCTATCCCAGTCTCCTGTGTCCATGGGGATTCGAGGAATTATCCCACCACCCACATTAAGGTTCAGACCACAAGGGGAACTTTTGAAGTCATGGCGGGAGTGGTAGAAAATTTGTCAGTACCAATGCTGATTGGTCGAGACTGCCCCATATTCTGGCGGCTGTGGGCCAATAGGATGACCAGCAACAGGAGAAAACCTAAAAACAGACCTCGGAGCACCCAGAATACCAAGTTGCTACATGCTTGTGCAGCACCATCTAGCCCGACTGGTTCATCAGCAGAGCAGACGGACGAGGAAGCCCCGGCCCCAGCAGAGGCCCCAGCAAGGGAAGACCCACCACCGACTGAGGCCTCATCAACCGAAGTGTTTTCTGAGTTCCCCCTGGCCGAAGAGGAAAATGCCGTCAGCCCAGGACAGTTTGGGACTGCACAGTTGGAAGACCCAACCTTGAACAAGCCAGACAGAACCTGACTGTGATCGAGGGGAATCCTGCAGAAGGGGTGAGTGTTATCCCCTTCCCCCATTTTTCAGTGAAGAATGGACTCCTGTATAGGGTAGCTAAGCTAGGGGAACTCGTTGTTGGTCCCTAAACGCTATGTGCCAAAAGTGTTGTACTTGGCCCATTCACACCTGTTGGGAGCTCATCTGGGAGTAGAGAAAACCTATGACAGAATCCTGGGCCGCTTCTACTGGCCAGGCGTGAAGAGGGCTGTCCAGGATTACTGCAGAAGCTGCCGGGAGTGCCAGAAGACCGCGCCAAAGGTACAATATCACAATCCCTTGATCCCGTTACCTTTAATTGATGTTCCCTTCCAGAGAGTGGCCATGGATATTGTAGGACCCCTGCCGAAGTCCAGTAGGGGACATCGTTACATCCTGGTCATCATGGACTATGCCACCCGCTACCCAGAGGCAGTCCGTACGCACGCAAGTGCAAAGGCGGTCGCCAAAGAACTATTCCTTCTGTGTAGTCGAGTAGGCATAGTAAAAGAGGTCCTTACGGACCAGGGAACCTGCTTCATGTCCCGGGTAATGAAGGAGATGTGCAAGTTGTTGAAGGTGAGCCAAATAAGAACCTCAGTGTACCACCCGCAGACGGATGGCCTGGTAGAACACTTCAATAAGACCCTAAAACAAATGTTGCGAAGACTATTGATGCCGGTGGAAAAACTGGGACCAATTAATCCCCTTTGTCTTGTTTTCAATCCGAGAAGTTCCCCAAGCTTCCACAGGGTTTTCGCCGTTTGAGCTGCTGTACGGACGGAAACCCAGAGGCCTGCTGGATCTGGCTAAAGAAGCTTGGGCACAACAGCCATCACCCCACCGCTCTATGATTGAGTACGTGGACCAGATGCAAGACAGGATGGGTAAAATATGGCCTATAGTGCGGAGCATATGCAGCAAGCGAACGGGCTCAAGCCGAATCTATAACCGAAAAGCTCAAGTGCGGAGTTCCAGCCCGGAGAGTTTGTACTGGTCCTGGTGCCAACGGCCGAATGCAAGTTCCTTGCCAAGTGGCATGGGCCCTATGAAGTGGTCGAAAAGGTGAGCGAGGTCAACTACAAGGTGAGACAACCTGGGAGAAGGAAACCCTGCCAACTTTATCACGTTAATCTGCTGAAGAAATGGCACGCACCTGACTGTGTTCCGCTAACAACATTCACTGTCGAAGTCCCCGATCCTGTTGCTTCACAGGTACCTCTAGGCCCCCAGTTGGGGCCGGCCCACCGGCAAGACATGTTCGAGCTAACCAGTCAATTCCAAGATGTGTTCTCCGACCTTCCGGGACGCACCCATGTCATCCAACATGACATAATCACCGAGCCAGGAAAGAAGGTGAGGCTGCGGCCCTATCGCATCCCAGAGGCAAAGAGGAAGACCATCCAAGAAGAGGTGAGAAAGATGTTGGAAATGGGAATTATTGAGGAATCTCATAGTGCCTGGTCAAGCCCCTTGTGCTAATCCCCAAACCGGACGGCACTGAGAGATTCTGCAACGATTTTAGGAAAGTAAATGAAATCTCAAAATTTGATGCCTACCCTATGCCGAGAGTGGATGAGTTGATTGAGCAACTAGGCCCAGCCCGCTTTGTGTCCACTCTTGACCTCACCAAGGGTTACTGGCAGGTTCCCTCACAGAAAGAGCCAAGGAAAAGACAGCATTTTCTACCCCGGAGGGCCTGTACCACTATAAAGTCCTGCCCTTCGGAGTCCATGGAGCACCAGCCACCTTCCAGAGGATGATGGATCAGGTACTCCGACCTCATCGTGAGTATGCAGCGCCTACTTGGACGATGTAGTAATTCACAGTCCCGACTGGACCTCCCATGTAAGCCAGTTGAGAACTGTCTTGGGAAGTCTACGGCAAGCTGGCCTGACTGCCAATCCCAAAAAGTGCCACCTGGGTCTAGAAGAGGCACAGTACCTTGGCTACACAATTGGGAGAGGCGTGAGACCCCAACTCAGGAAGGTGGAAGCCATTACCACCTGGCGAAGCCAGCAACAAACGGCAAGTTAAAACGTTCCTGGGACTGGTGGGATATTATCAGTGTTTTATCCCTCACTTTGCTACCATTGCAGCCCCCTACACGAAATGACAAAGAGCCACCCGCACCATGTACTCTGGAGTGCTGAAGCAGACAAAGCGTTTGAAACCCTTCAGAAAGCCTTGTGCACCGAGCCGGTCCTAAGTACACCAAGCTTTGGGGATACTTTCGTTGTCTATGCAGATGCCTCGGGATCAGGGGTTGGGGCTGTGCTGTCCCAGGTGAAGGAGGGAGGAACACCCAGTGACGACATTAGCCGTAAGTTTCTAAAACATGAAAGGAACTATTTGACTGTGGAGAAAGAATGTCTAGCAATTAAATGGGCGCTAACCAAGCTACGATATTACCTCCTCGGCAGAAAGTTCACCTTGATAACGGATCATGCACCATTAAGGTGGATGTCAACGGCCAAGGACACTAATGCCCGGGTTACACGCTGGTTTTTGGAGTTGCAAAACTTTAATTTTTCTGTTGAGCACAGGTCTGGAAAAGCCCATGGAAATGCAGATGCCCTGTCAAGGAGAAATGAATGCTGTTTGGTTGACGCTCCCGGCCGCCACCTGGAGCTAGTGGAGGAGGTGTGTGGCAGACCAGGGGGAAAACCCGAGCAAACGGCGCATCGGAGGCGGATCCCAAAGCTCAGGTTGGGGGAAGTCATCCACGGGACGTACTTCCCAGTACAGGTGCTACAGCCAATTGGCACCTGGGAGTGGTCACACCTGCAGCCCGTCAGCTAACGAGGGAATGGAGAGTATATCTTCCCTCCACTGGAAGCCATCGGGGAGAGAGCTGCCTGACTAGGAAAGGGGAAGGAGCGTGGAACCTCAGGAGAGGAGTTGCGACAGACCAGAGGTAACTGGACCCTCTCACCTCTCTCCTCTGCTCTGCCCATCCAGGAGATACCAACCGGCTCACAGAAGGTGTGAGACTGACGACCAAAGACCCCGACCAGGAAGAATCCTTTGTTTCCATTAGATGCCCATTCCCCCTTTTTCCTACACGTTTTATTAAAAGACCCTTTATTTTTGCACTGCGTCTCTGAGTCTCCTGATTTTATTCCGAATCTCACCTCCACATCCCCCGGGTTGCCACAGTACATTGAACTGTTTCATACCATTTGCCATTTCCTGGATGTTATTCCGAAATCAAAGTAATTTAATTTTAACCGGGTGTTCCTATTTTCATCTTTCCAGTTTGTCCTGCCCCACAGTCGAGGCAGCTCCCATGGCCAGACCCGCATCATCCGCAAGGCCTACGAGCAGGACTTCTACACCCAAATGATGGAGGAGTGCTACGAGCTGTGGGCCCAGCTGGAGCAGGAGGCGGGTGTCAAACTGTACAGGTCAGCAGAAACACACTGAGAGAAAACCCATTATACAGAACACAACAACAGCTTTGCCAGAACATAGGGATTTGTCACATTCAAGGTGCTATGTACGCACAAAAGCAGCAACTCAATCTACGGGAGCCATGAATGCATGACTTTCTCATTACTTCCGGCATCACTGAATCACCCCTTGACAGCTCCCATGCCTTTGAATGTGGAACAGGGGCTTTTTTCATCTCACTAAACCTCTTATTTTCCTACGCAGACTGGTGAGGAATTTGTGTGTTTATAAACATGGCAGTGGCATCAAACTATGATATACCCTCCTCTGGCACTTTACCTTTCCTGTCCATATTGTCTCTGTTTGTTCTCAGTACCAGACTGAATAACACATTGATGTATTCATCATGTGTCCAGGTACCAAGCCACGCCCACATTGTGTTCCTTCAAAACACAGTGCGCTTTGTCCTTCTATGCCCCCGTCTGCAGCTCATGACTGATTAGTCCACCACTGAAAGCCACCTGTGCCCTGGGGCTTTAAAAAAAAAAGTGTTCATCACCATGAGAAATATACAGGCGAAGCTGGTGTGAGCAATGCCTCAAAACTACTGCTGCTGCCTCCGGGACAGATGGAGCCAATCGTAAAAGAAATAGGGCAAAGCTAAGTGCCAAAAAATCTGAAAATGTTCTCGACATACATGGCAACATGTGTGCACATCTAGAAGCTGAACTTGTGCCACCAATCACCAAGTCTGACATGTTGGACTAGATGAGCTATTATATTTATGATCCTACACTTGCGTGGCTTTTCCTTCCTCTGTCACACACTCGTAAACACAAAACCACACAGAGGGAGACATGGTCATTAAGTGTTCTGATGAATGGCTGAAGCTTTTTACAGGGGTTGCTTGTGCTTTATGACTGCTGACGGATGTCGGAGCAGCTTTTAGAAAACACTGCTGGCAAAGGGCAAGTCAGCCAGATTACTGAACCAGACCCTATTTTTCTCAACCTCACACTCTGGGATTTAATAACATGTGAGTGTCCTGCTGTATTACTGTCCATTCAAATGCCAATGTTTAGATCCTTTTAAAGTTGCATTGATCATTCCTTCCAACTTTATTGTATTTCTATTTCCATGGAATATTTTCTTGCAACCACGCAGATACTTGCTTTTTTGTATTAAATTACCATTATTTTGTGTGATCCATAACAGTTTATACACTGACTTCCTGCTTCAAAAGTTGACCAACTGTCTGATTGGTTAAGTCTTGTCTATTGTTGAGTAAAATAATGTTTATACATTGTGGCCAATCATGGACATTTCAACACATGCATCTCCTCTACATAGATATTAGAGAAATAGAAATTGCACAAAACCTTCAGAAAACAGTCAGAATGGTGCATCCCTAGTTCCAACTAGTTAGTTCAAAACAGCAACCATCATTCCTGTACTTAAGAAGTCTGCGGTGTCCAGTCTAAATGACTACCACCCTGAAGCACTCAGCCCTATTCTGATTAAGTGATTATGGTTCTACAGCACATCATCCCAGACGTGCTTTACAGCAGGTGATTAAACTGCCGAGAACATCATAAGTACTGATCTACCGAGCATTGGTGATATTGATGGCAAGAGGTGCCTGCTAACATTGCGCAACCTTGTGTTGTAAAATAAACCTGGAACCTTAAAGTTGAATGTATTCTGTCTGTTTTAGCCAGGTGTGTTGTGTATGTCACACACAAATACCTGCACATAAGGTTAAATTCAATTCAGTTTATTTGTATAGCCCAATTTCACAAATTACCAATGTGTCTCGGATTGCTTTACAATCTGTACACATAGACATCCCTGTCCCAAAACCTCACATCGGACCAGGAAAAACTCACTGCACAAAATGTGTTTATGCAGTAAGGATATTACCAGTCTTTACCTGGCTCTACTTACACTTTAGTATCCAATCAGTGTGAAGTTGGCCTCTTGTAGTCAGTGCCCTGTTAGATTCTTCTAATAATACTATGGATATACCCCTGGATATAAATGTCTTTTAACATTAGTACTAGCAATGTTTTCCAGTTGGTGATTTGTGAAGGCTTCAATATGTCATCTAGCCTGACGATGTCATACTCAGAATTCTAGTCAGAATGTGAGTCTGATACTGCTCCGTTGGGCTGTGATTATGGGGCGGGTCTCAACCGAACCAGGAAAGCAAATGACTCTTCGCTCAATTGGATAGAGCTACAACCAATCAGAGCAACGTAGTATGTGACGTGTTTTAAGCGACGCATAGTTGTTGAACTCAACTGCACGCACACTGGAAGAAGCAAATGCCTTTTGTTAACGTAGTTGGTTACGTTACTGTGGATCATCTGGCCGTCATCGTATAAAGCCCACCCTGACAATTTGATTGGCCCGGTCAATTTTTGACCGGAGAATAATTTCTCCTCAATGGAGCAATGCCAGACCCAACTTCCCGACCAAATTTCTTTAGGGCGGGGCTAAATTTGGTCTGGTGTCCAGGCTATATGTCATCACGATTTCCTACAAATGTTCTACCTTCATCTCCGTTGATCTCCCCTCTCAGACAAACAGGACTCCTGGTGATGGGACCAGAGGACAGTCAGAGTTACCAGCTGATGAAGGAGACCCTGCAAAAAAACAAGGTTCCTATTGCAATCCTGAACCGTGACAACTTCTGCCAGCACATCCCCAATGTCAACCTTGCTGTGGGAGATGGCGCGGTGGTGGACATAACCGCTGGAGTTCTGTATGCTGACCGTGCACTCAAGACTGTACAGGTACAGCACGGATCCTGCTGATAGAGCATTATCCATGTTAGCTTCTGTATATATATATATATATTTACAATTTTGAAGGAGTCTTGGTTAATATGAAAGTACACACGGTCCTCATCCTTCACATGCTAAAATTCCTGTCCTTTTGAAATACATTTTGTAGGCAACTGTCAGAAATGATCAATGCAAAATGTGCAAATTTGCATAAAACATACATGTTCCTTAATATATGTTCCAAGATTCATGACAGAAAGCTATGTCTTGGTAAATAAATATGTACCATACTAAAAGGACTGAAAAATACCAAGATGTGGGTAATTGAACATATTTCATGCCTATTGTTTGAATCTAATAATAGCTCACACCAGGCATATATTTCAGCGACACGTTCACATTACTGGACTCTGTCAGCACTGAGAAAAGGCACTAGAAGAGAACAGACTCATCCATGGCTGCCAGATCATGCACAAAATACTGCTCTGTTATTTCAGTGAGTTGCCATTTTCAATTGACTGGAAAAGATTGTTCGGGCACTCTTTGTGAAGCAGTAGTCAATTCTAAATCAAACCTTTTAGTGACAGATTGTGTATGCTCATGCCGTGATTTAATACTCTCTTTAGTGTTATATCTTAATAGATATCACAATTGATTTGTTTTATTTCATTATCTCAGAGTAGACCGTTTCTTAATGTATTTTTTTCTTCTCTCTTTCAAAACAAACTTTTTCCCCTCATGACTGTATGCAGGTCTGTACTCAGGTCTGTTTGGGGCTCTAAACAGTTTGATGACTACCACAATATTAGCCTTGCCGAACTCAGTTCACCTATGGGTACTTAAGAGGAAACTGTAAATTAGTTCATTCATTGAGTTCACTATGAACTACTGGTCTCATGAGTGTGTTGATCTGAGTAGGAAAACAGGGTACTAATAGTGTATATATAGTATATATAATAGTTTAGTAGTCAAATATAGCTATATGAGGCCTTACTGTACTTATAGAGTTATGTTGTTTTGACCAAAAACACACTCATTGAAGCAAGTGTAATGCTCAATCCATGTTCACCATCTTAGTTTATTGTGTTAGCATGCTAAACAAAATTACAAATGATCACCAAACATAACATGTCATAAATGTATCCAAGGTGCTTTGGGGGGTTGTGTTAATTTAGCAGTAAGTATCACTAACTAAACTAAACAAAAATAAATGGATTTCAAGCACCATCATTTTCTCACAGTAGCTGCTTAATTTGTCTGACGTTTTACCTGACCTTTCATCCAAATGTTGTGACGTTCTTCAAGGGCAAGTGAAATAGTATGTGGCATTGATAGTAAAATAGTTTTGATACTCCTCAATTTATATTCTTAACATCTCCCATAATTCCCCAAACAACTTCCCTATCAACCTTCATATAAAGGACTGCAACCACTACAATGTACTATAGGCTTCTTGTTGGCAGTAGACAGTCTATTTAGTTCCATATAAATAACATGTTATAAGAAACATTACATATGTCTTTGTGGAGACTACATTTCATGGATTAGTGAATTTGGTAAAATACATTAACAGAAAACACTTTCGGTGAAGGGTTATCAGTAACACATGTTCTGTCCTGTTTTCCCAGGGGCAGTTTGTGAAGTTGGGTGGGGTCATTAGAGACAACGAGAAGGTAACTGACATCAAGCCTGGCCCTGTTGTGACAGTGACAACCTCTACTGGTGTTTATCAAGCCAAGAGTGTGGTGATCACCGCTGGACCCTGGGCTAACAGACTACTGGCCCACACTGACTTACAGTTGCCACTCAAGGTAATCAATTATGTGGTGTTCCATGTGAAATCATGTTTGTATAGACGTGTAAATATCAATATTGTAGTCTGGCGTGAATTTCCAGAGGATTCAAGACATTCAAGAAGTTAACATACATGTTAATGATACTAAATGCCTGGTTTTGTTGGCAGCACTATGTGGTTGTTTTACTGCAGATCAAAACCAGAGGATAGGATGTGCTGAATGTAATCAACCTGTGTAATGCGTGGTTCGTGAACAGATTGCAATTGTGAGAACCGAGATGTGGCTGTTCAAGGAGACACATTTGTATTCACTGATGCATTAAACTGCACAAGTTTGTAAACAAATGTTTTGATGTAGATTTACTGTTATTAAGGCTTCATTAAGGCTTTTCTCGGTTAGCTGATTAACAACCCAAAGCATGATCTACAGTATGGCGCGTGGCATGTGTTTATAAAAAAGGTGTGAATGTGTGTGTGTGTGTGTGTGGGGGGGGGTATGGTGTGAAGCTTTCATACATAAGGCCCGAGATACACAATCAGCCACACATTTCACATCAGATTCAACTCGACTTGGATTTGTCCATCTCCAATCCTGCTTCCCTCTCTTTCAATGCCCACCTGAACATGCCACAGAAACAAAAGCATTCCTCCTCCATATTTAAAGGACTCAAAGGCCTTAGTCAGCCAGGCAGTCTTTTCCATCTCGCAATATGCTACAAAGGCTGAGAGAAGAGAAGGTGATAGGAAAACAAGCAGACAGCTGTTAAAGTGGAGAATTGGAGTTGATATTGGAATTGCATTATTCAGGCTAGCAGCAGGCTGAATGCCATGCCTGAGTGAACTGGTAGCATAAGCACAGGCTCTGAGCTCATTGACTGGTCCCTGGAAATGAGAGCACGGCCGGTTAGTTCATTACATTGAGAGCTCCTGAACAATGTGTCCTTATTATTGCCACTCTCAAATGGACGTCATTTGTACAGCCATGTGTAACACATTTCATTAAATCCCAATTCTCCCTTCACCACCGCAGAGCTACTTTGGTAATTGCACTTTGAGTAGACAGAAAAAAGTGATGAGGAGGATTGAGGGGGTGCTATGGATGTTTTATTGCAAGCTGCTATTTCTGTGCCAGTGTGTATTCATTAATGTGCACGGCTTCATGCAGAGAAGTGTAGTATTAAGTTGTACAATAACTATATCCATGAAAACACATACTCGCCAACTAAAAAAAGATTACCACCATGGCTGCTGTTGACCACTCATACAAATAACTTCACACTGGACACTATGCTTCCTTGGGCCCTGAGAAATACACCTGCCATGCGATAGTTTCATCCCCTGTGGTGGAGCAAGCTGTACCCAGCGTGATGTTCAGTGGTGGAACAGTTAATAGGGGTTATCTCTCAACACACTACACTGTGTACATAACACACCACTAGGAACTCACACTTACTGGGGGGACTGTAATTCAGAGCGGGTAGTCCTTCAATCAGTTTGATCCCCAGCTTCGCTAGTCCATATTGATTTTTGTCCTTGGGCAAGACACTTAACCCAAAATTGGTGCCAAATGCCCATCAGGGCAGTGCACTGTGCTATCATTAGCACTGTAAAAGCACATTGAAAGTAGGTTGGGTCAGCAAAGCATGACTGCATACTGTTTCCTAACAGTACCAGTCAATTCTTCTAACCATGACAAAAGCAAATAAGACAGCAATACTTCCCTTTAATCAGGTCAGCCTTGAAACAATAGGAAAGACTGCTTTTGCTTGTTGTAATCATCCTCCCGGTCATAATGGCCTTTGAGATATATGTTCTCATCATACTCCTAATGGAGAGAATGTGTAAAAAAAAAAGTAATCATTCTGGGCAAAAATATATTCCAAAGTTTATCCATGAGGAAGGAATCTTCAGTTGGAACAAAAGGTATTTTTTACAAGAAACATATTGACATCCAGCTATTGTTGTACTGTATGTTGGCGTAGGAGCCTATTCATTACTTTTGTTTGGAGTATAAGTTGGAGTAGTGTGCTGTTTACCCAGCAGCTAGTGCTTGGGAAACCCTCTGAAAGTAGTTTTGTTCATCAAATCTACTGCCCCATATGATAGGGCCCATCATAAGGTCTTAAGTGACAGCTAGATCTCTGGAACTAATGGGTACCTTGTTTCACTACTATAGGTGGTGAAGATCAACGTGTGCTACTGGAAAGAGAAGGTTCCAGGATCATATAACGTGAAGCAGCGCTTTCCCTGTGTCTTGCTGACCGAGTGCGAGGACTCCAAATATCACATCTACGGCCTCCCGTCCAATGAGTACCCGGGCCTGATGAAGGTACAGTACTGAACCATCAAGAAGAAGACTCTTGATTCTTTACAGAACCCTCAATTTCTATGGTAATGTAAAAGAGATTATTCCTGATCATTTATATTTGAATGTTTCATCTTCAGTTTGCTTTTCTCGATCATTTGACTTAATTATTCTACAATTTATACCAGTGCTGTGTGTACACTGAAGTAAACATTGCTCTTGATCAAATAAAAAGACAGGCAAAAAGTGCATAAACAATGATGTGGCTTAATATAGAACAGCAAAGCATTTGTTATCTTACACCCATTAAATCATTATGCTAACAGCATACAGTAACATTTGCGAATGCAAAATGCAGGAACTGGAATTTATCTAGCTTTGACTAAAAACACTGAAACCTTTACAGTTTTTCTCGATTGATTTGGCTCAATTCTTGAAACACAAATGACATTCTCAAAACAACTCGTGCAAACCTCCAAACCATTCGGCACTTGTTCACAACAGATTGGAATTTCTCATTCCTTTAATCAAATTGCAATTGTTTTAGTACAATTGCCGACAGTTTGCACACATTTCAAATGATTTAGCACATCTGTGCAAACAGTTGGGTACAATTGCCTTCAGTTAGCCACATTACCGATTGAATACATCTTGCTGGTCTAAACTGAATGTTGTTTCTCAGTCAAGTGGTTGTTCTCTGCAAAACATAGTGGCATCTTTTCCTTGTTTACATCATCACCGTCACAATAGTTCAGTCCTCTGTCAAAATCCTTCAGGCACATAATACCATGAAAAACATGATGGTATATTCTGTAATGTGGATCTCTTGGATCATCGGCTTCATTTTCAGGCGCAACTAGAACTTTACTGATCAAGGGGGAGTTTCTCACATCCGATCACCAATCAGTCATGTTAGTTAGCTGACAGGTGCTATCCAGGAGTATAAATGATCCCATCAAATATCTAGGGCTTGACAAAGTTCAGTACAGTTTACAGTATGAACATGGAAGCACCTTCTTCCTACTCTTCCTCGAAGAAGAAGAGGAGCAAGGGTGCGTGGTGGTGGAGAAGGGGGAAGAGGCCGAGGAAGACGAAGATCTGTGGCCAGACAGACGTGAGCGCAAGAATGAGCAGGAGAGTGAGGATGAAATCCAGCTTTGCTTTACTTTCCTCCTGAATGTTTTGTTACAGTAGTGTAGGCTGTACTTCATTTGATTTTTGATGTGCTTTTTGTTTGACACTATTTTTTGCTGTACACATTTTCTGTTTCTGTTTTGCAATTACTGTAACAATTACTGTTACAATTTCCATGGCAGTATGTGATGTGAGACCTTGTTGGCTCCTCTTGAATGAATCTTTGTTCTGTTTGATACACATATTATTCTGGAAAGAAAACATTTACTACAGTAACCAGTCAGGGTCAAAGGACTAAGCCAAGAGTGAACTGTGCACATGAGGGATATTCATATGCTCCACTGCCTTATAACAAAACATCTAAACATTTTGACCTGCAGTGTTTAAACAATGACAAAGGAACTTTTAATTTTGAGGGCACTGACTATTTGTATGAGAAAATGACTTAGTTTTGACTGATGAGTTGTCTGTTTTGGGAGAGATATGACCTTTTGCAGGGGTGCCATAGTGTTTTGCTAAACCGTCCAGGTTCATTTGAGAGATGAGCCACAGCAATCGAGAAGGAAGTTTTCATTTTGGGGGCACGACTATTTGTATGAGAAACTGATTTGGGTCTGAAGCTTGAGTTAACTGTTTTGGGGGTGATATGACCTTTTGAAGGTGATCTGTGTAGTTGTGCTGAACCATATAGACTATTTTACCAAATGCACTAAGAGTTTTGAGAATGTAATTTCTGTTTCAAGAATTGAGCCAAAGCAATCGAGAAAAACTAATGTATACAGTTAGCGGAAAAAGTACCTATGCTCAATTCACGTCATTCAGGAGAGTTGCTGATTCTAACTGTGTTAGGTAGAACTGTAGTGTTAGCTGAAGCTAGCTACTAATAGCAGGATAATGCTTTGTACCTAATCTTACCAAGTTAGTCACCAAAAGAGGTAAACATAAGAAAGATAGATAGATAGATACTTTATTAATCCCCAAGGGGAAATTTTTTGTTACAGTAGCACCAATAAACTAAACAAACGAGAATAAAATATACATATAAGAACATATGGGGAGCTACTGCAACAGGTAGCCGTTGGCACGGCGCCATCTTTTAGGAGAACTAAAGTATACAGTAACTGATTATAAACTAACTATGTTGACAATAAGCACCCTTCTAAGCAGATCTGATGCAGCTCCAGCTGTGAGGAGAAATGCTGTCATAGGTTTGCTGGTAAAACTTTGTCATATGAAACCAAAAGTTATGAGTCCAGTTATTTATGAGTTAGTTAGAGTTTGTATGCAATTGTTGTGCGAAACCAAACCTAAACTCAGTCAATAAAAAAACAATCAATCGTACCGAGCGATACAAAACTATACCAGATAATCAGTAATTATTTCAGAATTATTCAGAATAAGTAAAGAAATCTGACTGCCAATCAAACTCTAAACAAAGTGAGTTGGGAGAAGAGCTATATCATCTTTTCCATCCAAGAGAAGTCTTCAGTGGTGTGCTCTAGAAATACTTTACAGTTCTCAAATGGAAGTTATTGCATCATCTTCACAAAACCTCTTTCAGAACAATCAGTCATACCTCTCCCTCTAATGTTAAGTCGGTCCCTCCCCAGCTCTGGTTCCCTAACTCTGCTGATTCCTTTCATGAAATGGAGGCATATATCCCACGAGATGTGGCGTGTGTTTTGGTTCCGCCACCTGACAAATTCCTTCACGGTGTTGATAACAGTAGTTTTCTGCTATATTAACGCTCTATATACGGTACGGAGAATATGTAATGTTCAACATCATAAAATAATGATAGATAGACGAGCTGGAAGGTTGCTATTGAGAACCACGTTGCCACGGTGGTACTATTGCAGTCAAAAGAATACTACTGCAAAGTCAACTGGAAAATGTGATTTGTCCCAGCTCAGCGTCAGATTAGTTGTGCGAGTTGTGTTGGGTTTTAAGTCATCTAATGGCACATCTCCACGCAATATGGCGGGCCAGCAGGAGCTCACAGACCACATGCATAGAAGAGAGGAGAAGACCGATGGTGATGCCATGTCTTATTCTGAGACAGTCACATACTGTATGTTATATGGTCCAATATTTGGACCATATAACATAGTTTGACAAAAATCAAGTAATGATGCAAGAATAATATTGTAATTTTTCAGATATTGAAAAAAAATTAACAGCATCAACTTGTCAGAATTCTTTTTTTAACTGCACCTCTTCTAAGACTGATATGTAAAACATATCTTTCTTTCCGTATTACTAAGCTTTACACAAAACATTACCTGATAAATCTAATGGTATTAGTTTAATTTCATAACTGTTTTATTGTACTCATTATGAAATCCTTTATAATGTGCGTGATTATTGTTTATAGAGCGGTAGGAATATGCTCTGGGGGTCGACTGCTGCTCATGGGGCGCGCGCAAGCCGAGAAGTTTTAAGACTCCTGAACGGCTCAGACCTACACACGGGTGTATCCGGTCCTTTTTTTCAAAATAATATATTTTTCCGACTGATTAAAAAACAAAGTTACAACTTTTTTTTCCGGTGGTTGGGGACCCCTGCCCTAACAGACCAAAAAGAGATATGATTTTCACCATTGTCACACAAATACACAGATACAATCTCACTATTGTTGACCAGATTACAGATGTATATTTTCTTTTGTATTCTACAAGTTGACTTCTGACATTTTAATATAAATTGTGTGTGTCTTAGATCATCATAAAATAGAGGCTCATTTGGTTCTATGTTTACCATTTAATAATACAAACGTATCTTCCCTGCATGATATGATAATCCTAGACGTGGGCTGCTGAGTGGTAAGAGCTCAAGGTGAACAGTGATGCTTAAAGTTTGCCACAGTGAGTCTCTCTAACATGATTGTGATTCAATCATTCAAATGGTAATGGTGCTGGCATAAATGACCCAAAGACCCTTGATAACTGAATACTAAATTAAGAAATGTTGACTTTATAAACATGAAACTATAGAAATTCCATAAATGCGAAAACACAGTCAGGGTTGGATTGTGTTCTATTATAAAGAACTTTAGCTGCTATTTATCTGATGTACGCAGGGCTACCAAACTTTGAGCATTTGATATCAAACTAATATAGATGATGTCATTCTGTGTGCAGATATGCTACCATATGGGCAGTGAGACAGACCCAGATGAGAGAGACAAGCAGACAGACAGGTCTGATATTGACATCCTCCAGCGCTGCATTGCTCGCTATTTTCCTGGCCTGGTCCCTGAACCTGCTGTGGTGGAGAGCTGCATGTACACGGTCAGTATACACACTTCACTTCACCGTACATCAAAGTGTTCACATTTCAGACTCAGGTGGTACAGCAGTTTGATGACATCTATGAGTCATCAGAAAATATCAGATAATTAAACAAACTGGCCAGGCTTATTGAATGAGACACTCATTTAAAGGACTATGAAGATATTCACACACATTTTGCTATGTCAATTTTGCTTCTATTTTGTTAATTAAAGTGTTCAGCCCAAGGTTGGAGCATTAAACTGCTTTCCATTCTTCTAGGAAATAGTTCCAGTACAACCAATCAGAAAAAGTGTGTGTGTGTGTGTGTGTGTGTGTGTGTGTGTGTGTGTGTGTGTGTGTGTGTGTGTGTGTGTGTGTGTGTGTGTGTGTGTGTGTGTGTGTGTGTGTGTGTGTGTGTGTGTGTGTGTGTGTGTGTGTGTGTGTGTGTGTGTGTGTGTGTGTGTGTGTGTGTGTGTGTGTGTGTGTGTGTGTGTGTGTGTGTGTGTGTGTGTGTGTGTGTGTGTGTGTGTGTGTGTGTGTGTGTGTGTGTGTGTGTGTGTGTGTGTGTGTGTGTGTGTGTGTGTGTGTGTGTGTGTGTGTGTGTGTGTGTGTGTGTGTGTGTGTGTGTGTGTGTGTGTGTGTGTGTGTGTGTGTGTGTGTGTGTGTGTGTGTGTGTGTGTGTGTGTGTGTGTGTGTGTGTGTGTGTGTGTGTGTGTGTGTGTGTGTGTGTGTGTGTGTGTGTGTGTGTGTGTGTGTGTGTGTGTGTGTGTGTGTGTGTGTGTGTGTGTGTGTGTGTGTGTGTGTGTGTGTGTGTGTGTGTGTGTGTGTGTGTGTGTGTGTGTGTGTGTGTGTGTGTGTGTGTGTGTGTGTGTGTGTGTGTGTGTGTGTGTGTGTGTGTGTGTGTGTGTGTGTGTGTGTGTGTGTGTGTGTGTGTGTGTGTGTGTGTGTGTGTGTGTGTGTGTGTGTGTGTGTGTGTGTGTGTGTGTGTGTGTGTGTGTGTGTGTGTGTGTGTGTGTGTGTGTGTGTGTGTGTGTGTGTGTGTGTGTGTGTGTGTGTGTGTGTGTGTGTGTGTGTGTGTGTGTGTGTGTGTGTGTGTGTGTGTGTGTGTGTGTGTGTGTGTGTGTGTGTGTGTGTGTGTGTGTGTGTGTGTGTGTGTGTGTGTGTGTGTGTGTGTGTGTGTGTGTGTGTGTGTGTGTGTGTGTGTGTGTGTGTGTGTGTGTGTGTGTGTGTGTGTGTGTGTGTGTGTGTGTGTGTGTGTGTGACCACAACTTTTTTGATGCATCGGTTATTGAAAACCTAAACATATGTTTAATACTTGATGGCATTGAAGTAGAGTTATCTTCTCATTCTTAAAGTGTAAATGGACAATTTTACCCATTGGCAACCCCATCAGTTAAACAATATATGTTTAGGTGGAGTTAGCTGGCTTGCTTATTCTTTCCATTTCCTCTCAGTAGTTAAACAAACAGAATATAGCTGGACCTTCATATGAGATTCAATGCTATATGTAGGCTTCCATTATCAGAACAATATGAACATTCAGGCTCCTTTATGTGGCTCAAAGGTGTACTGCAGATAGAAATTTTGAATAAAAGACTGGAAGAAATTGTGATCATTTATTTGATGAGCCGAATAATATCTCCTGCGACCCACATGTGGGCCCCGACCCAGTCTTTTATGACTGATTTATTAAGTCAATGCGTGTCCTTGCAAATAAAGTACACAGCGAGTGTGTGTGTTGCGGGGGTGGGGCTTGTACAGCTGCTCTGTCCTTCAGCAATACACACAGCAAGCTGTTGTTACCACGACCACCCACTGAAGCTGTAGGAAAACATAATTTCTGTGACCTTGTCCAATGCCCCTGAAAATCCTGAGTCATGCTCTTTTCTCACTTAAAAGAAAGTGTTTGGTTCCATTAACAGAAGACAGAGAGTTAAATTACATGTCTCTTCAATTGTGGTAAAATGTTCCCCTTTGTTAGAGTTTATTATGTATTCCGTGCTGGACTCATCCAGTTAAATACATTTTCTGCACTGACTTTGATGGAGAAGGAGTGTGTATATTCTTGTCTAATGGTACACTGGAAAATATACAATTGCTATGTCAGTTTGCTATTCATGGTAGAATTAAGACTTGCAATTAATATTGTATCGCTCTTGACGAAATATGCACAAACTATAGTGCTTTTATCGACATGGAAGCTGTGAGATCCCAACTCTGCAATAAGGTTCCAAAGCCTCTCATTTATATCTGGTTCCTTGTGTTTTTTGCAGCTAACGCCTGACCATCATTTTGTGCTGGACCGTCACCCCTCCCACAGCAACATTGTGTTTGGAGCAGGATTTTCAGGTACGTTACAATATAAAAACAAAATATTGTGAACCAAATCAAAGAAGATCTATGTCAAGGATCATAATTAATAAGTGTGTTAGCACTTAGCAGACATCATCCCACTGTTAACATATCCAGAACTATAGTTTGTAGAAGGCGGAAGTAGAAATGTCCAACTCGTCGTCAGCATTGGAATGAAGCTTCCTTTACTTACCCATCTAATAGGGGAATCTTTAGCCTAGCAACAGCTGAACCCTGCAGCTGTCCATCTGTGAGAATGTATTGAGAGCAACTATTAGGAAGCTGTACAGTTATGTAGGAATCTACATTGTGGTGCTTTGCACTAAATACTTCAATGCTCACTGTCAGTGTTACATGCTGGTGTATAACAGGTCATGTTTACTATGCACATTATTGTAGTTTAGTGCATTCGAATATCTGCAAATTAGCACGAAACACAGAGTAAAGTGGCGACTAATGGAAATGGCCTTGGTTTTTGACCAAGTGCCTAAACAAACAAAGACAAATAATTGTGTCAAGCTCAGACATAAAAGCTCCAACGGTACATGTTTGTAGTTAGTGGTCATTTGAAACAGACTTGCATTTGAGAGAGACCTTCATTTATTCATACGGTTTTACCCGTTATATTAATACATTTTAATTGTAGTAAGTCCACAATGAACCTTGTCTGGCATGAAGAAGTAAAGTGCTTCCTTTTTAATTTGATGTAGATGCTGTTTGCTCCCTAATAAAGACACTCTCGCACTTCAACATTAATTCTATATATATATATATATATATATATATATATATATATATATATATATATATATATATATATATATATATATATACATATATATATATATATATATATATATATATATATATATATATATATATATATATGTATATATGTGTATATATATATATATGTATATATGTGTATATATGTATATATATGTATATATATATGTATATATATATATATATATATGCTTACGTAATTTTTAATCACACTGCATTTCTTGGCAGAGGTTTGGGATTTACCTTGAGAATAAGGGTCTGCACAGCCCATTGGTCAGGGCATAGGATCTGAACAAATCAGGTTACTGGTACCTCGACGAGCATGGACCCCTGACCAATCCGACCACTTGAATGATAGGGTGGGGTTAATAAAATGAAAAATGAGCAAGCATGAATCCAACGTGGCAACGTGGTTCTCAATAGCAACCTTCCAGCTCGTCTATCTATCATTATTTTATGATGTTGAACATTACATATTCTCCGTACCGTATATAGAGCGTTAATATAGCAGAAAACTACTGTTATCAACACCGTGAAGGAATTTGTCAGGTGGCGGAACCAAAACACACGCCACATCTCGTGGGATATATGCCTCCATTTCATGAAAGGAATCAGCAGAGTTAGGGAACCAGAGCAGACATTTTGAATCCAAGTGTGTTTAGTGAGGCCATGACACTGCCTTGAAATAAATACCAAATAAAATCAAAACTTAAACTATGAATGCAGGTTAGGTGTTTGGAGTTTTAGTTTAAGGCTTGAGTTTCAAATTACTAGCTAGTCAGATGCAATTCACAAATAGATATATTAAAGATTAAAAGTTTGATGGATTTGTCGCTCCTATTATTCTTAGCATTACTTCTCATCATGGTCTTCAGTTTTTACCTACATTTTGCATGATTTCAGGATGCTAACAGGGAGAGTGTGGTCTATTGATAAACTAAGGCTTTTAAAGTGAACCTCTCTAAACTGTGTGCTGCAGCTACCACCGCTGGTTGTTTTGGTGATCGGATAAATCAGCTTCTCATGAGTTAGAATTTCTGGCATGTGTTCAGCACAGAAGTATTCCCAGGACATGAATAGCTTAAATTTGCTCAAATACCAGAGACCACTCCAGAACTGTCCCATTTACCCATGCACCCTTTTTTAAATTCATGGCAGCACACAGAAATTGAGGTTTCAGAAGCATTAAATACCAACAACTGATGCAGTGACTGAATGCATTATCTCAAAGTGCCTGTCTCGTCCTGTGGGGTTCTTGTGCTTGAGCTCTAAACAGGTCAGGCTGTTTCTGGAACAGTGTGTCTTGTCCAAGGACACATCTACATGGACTAACGAAGCTTGGGATCGAACCGCCGATCCTCTGATTGAAGGAAACCCTGCTCACCGCTAATCCACAGTCACCTTTAGCATCTTTATAGACACCAGGATTTAAGTAACTACAGTGTAAACTTATTAGTGCCATTTTTAATACTTATGTTAAGCTCAACCATGATGCTTCTCCTAAACCTAAGCTGGTGTGTTGCCCAAAGCTAAGCAATTCTTGTTATTTGAATTCACAGCGTTAACCACGTGTTCACTGAAAAAGGCACATTAGTGGGTCTGACAGCGCGTTACAGGGACCTAAGCAGCTAACTAGAGTTAACATCAGAGGATCGGCGCTTTGATCGCCGGCTCCTCTCGTCCATGTGTCCTTGGGCAAGATACTTAAACCCAAATTGCTGCCGTAGGGGTGAATTATGGTGAATAATGTTGCGTAGTGTTAAAGAGCTTTGAGTGGTCGGAAGACTAGAAAAGCTATAAAAGTATACAGTCCAGTTACCTTTTACCATAATTAAATTGGGAAATACTTGTTTCAAATTTAACAATACATTTATTAAAATTGCATAACATTAAAATAGTGCAAAGTCAATTGGACTTTAAGAGGCAGTGATGCCGAGTTCTGAACAGGCAGAATCCAGACACTGGTGGTGCTGGTGGTGGTGGTGGTGGTGGGGAGAGTTGCTGTAATCTGATAATGAATGAGGAGCAGGACTGAATGCTGACTGGAGGAGCCTGGGGTGGAGGAGGGTCACATCTGGTTTTGACAGCAACAATATGATTGACTTAAGGCCACTGTGCAACATCTGATTAGTTGATTTAAAGTGGATGTCCCAATCAGTTGATAGTGTAAACACAGGGAGAATTAGACTGAGATATGTTTAATGACCAGTAGTGTAAAAAGAGTCTTCATTTCTGAACTACCGCTTTAGCTCCATTTAATGGCAACCAGCCATGCTTCAACCACTCAGAGAACATAACTAACTGTGCTATCCAGTGTCTTTTAGTGTTCATTTTAAAATGTCATCTAATGTTAAAATGTCTTCTCCTATTTTTCAAATATCCTCCACAATTAACAGTTACTTGTAAGCTTTCAGTGCTGATTGAAAGTCAAGTCAATGCCATAAATGCAAATAATATAATATCAACTGAATCGATGGACTGTACAAGTAGTGAAGCATAATATTTTTTCTGCAGCCATCACATCAAATGCACAGTACAACATTGAGCAAAGAAGATCTTTTTGTTCAAAGGAGGGAGTAGCACACACTCTTTCCCATGAGAACCAGTCCACTCGTCCTCTTTGTCCCACTAGCACCAGTCTACTCAGACGTTTTGTCCCACTATAACCAGTCCACTGAGTATCTCTGTCAGACTAGAACCAGTCCACTTAGTATCTCTGTCCCACTAGAACTAGTTCACTTAGCCTCTCTGGACTAGTACAACCAGTGTGGCTTGAAAAGTAGTCAGTTACAATACTTAAATAAAAGAAAATAAAGAAAATAGTTAAAAGAGTTAAAAAAACAAAGTTCACCAAACAACAATGCTGCAGCAACAAGAATACATGCCAGTTATTATTTCCATCTCTGAGGTTCAAAATCCATGTTTTTTGTCTTTTTCTTTCAAAGATACCACCATAGTATTAAGCTCCAATTTCTTCAGTCTTAATCATGACTGGGATGATGACATTAAATGCAAGTTCTGAATCTGGTAACTAGGATAACTGTCACATGACTTCAGTGTTGTCTCTGGAGACGGTATGATCTTTTTAGCTCATTATGTTTATTAGTCACAGTTCATTATCATCGGTACTCTCTGTGCTCATTCTCCAGTAAAGATGTTCAGAGCCCTAAGAGGTTCACAGGGCTTCTTCCAAATACTGAAAAAACTGCATTGCCTTTCTCGCCCCCCTTCACTGTGTGTAGTTGTCATCAAAGCCAGACACAAGTGCTTTCAAGCAAGTACTGGTGGGTTGCCATCGCTACAAAGTCACCCTGTGGGCTTGGCCATCTATTGAGCTTTTCCATTTTCTTTCTCTGGCGAGATGAAAATTCACGTGGCCAAGCTGTCGGAGCCAAGCTTTTATGACTTCAAAGACAGGCAGAATCCACGGGAGCTCCGGGACCTTTGTCAGACGGCAATGTGCTGCATTCCTCAAGCCCTGTTGACATTCACAATTCGCCTCCCAGACCTGAGCAACAAGGACAATCAGACTGCTGCATGTCGAAAATATACACACTCTCTTCTCACTCCTGGGCTTGAGCACGTGAAGCCGTTTCGCAGAGAAAGAACAAATCCCCCTTAATTTAGCATTTGTTCCCGGTTCACTAAAGTGAATAGATGCTCAGTGACAGGCATCGCAACAGCTTTATTCTTCTTTTATCTATGAACTCATGTGAGGCTTAAATCCATTGCCTGACTCAGACAAAGGCCCAGAGATGCAGACTATTTATAGGTAACTACAAAAGGTACAGGGCATGGAGTTGCTCACATAAGGGTGTTGCTCATTTGGCATGGTTTGATAAGCCACCTGTGTGTGCTCAACGTATTGATTTCTCTTCTCCAGGTCATGGCTTCAAGTTTGGACCAATCATTGGAAAGCTCCTGTGTGAACTCACCCTGGGAGAAGTGCCCTCCTATGACCTTTCACCTTTTCGAATCAGACGCTTCCTGGATGAGACTAAATCAGCTTTATAGAGCTGGGGCTGGATACTAAGATCATCAACCGCCACCTGAAGTCACAAGAAGCCTTTTCTAATTGTGTAGTATGATTTGAGAATGTCATGGTAATTTAACCCTATGTTGTTAAGCATAATCACACAATCATCTAGGCCTATGTTTTGTCTTCTGCTTTATTTGATGTTCCTTTCCATTTTGACGTGGCGTAATCAGCTGTTTAAGTCAGTGTATGTACCTGCTTTTCAATATTAAAGCGACACTATGTAACTTTTCCCCTGTAGCGCCCCCTTCAGGTATTTAACGTTTACTTCAGTGTCGTGAATTCCTGGCTCTCGAGCCATATATGGCTCTTCCGGCTCGTGACTCACAGCTGATCGATGAGCGCTGCCAGCAGCGGGTCTCGGCAGCCGCAGCGAGCCGTTCAGCCGCGGCATGTCATTCTGTCTGTACGCGTAGCGTAGTGGAGCAAATAAAAAGTCCCCTGTGAGCGTGGACTGGCACTATATGACATTGCGTAATCACTGCCAGAAAGCAAGTTGAAGTACTTCCTGTTCCTCAACCGGAAGTACCGGGCGGCCCCCAACAAATAAGTCTTGTTTCCAAAAGTTACCTTTCGAATCTTTGAGAAAATTTCACACAATAAATATTTTCAAAAGAAAAAGCTTTGTTTTTTCTACATTAATCTTCCCTATGTAGGGCGGACGCTTTTCTTAATAGTGGTGAAACATATGAACACGGTGTGGAGACGTCACCCTGTCACCTGAGCTGCATATGGAGCTCCACAGCTGCATATCAGTAGAAAGATGAACCATATGCAGTGAAAAAGGAAAAAAGAATAATACTGCTTTGATGTACAACTAGTGTCTAACAACTTTGGGAACTTGTAAATACACTCATCTATGATGAATGGTAGTTTAAAAAAAAGCTATAATCTTATTGGCTTTTATGATTTCATGCATCAGTAAATTTCCCTCCAGCTGCCTTCCCAGCATTCCCCATTTTGCCAACTAAGTACATGGTTAAAAAGACATCAGCCATCGAGTACTTTGCCTATGTGAAGCCAGCTGCGTGCTTTAGCTTCAGAAGTGGCCTATTGCCTGGACCCCTTTCCCCCATTTACTCGTAAGCATTTGAATCACTAATCAGACGGCCTATTACAATGGATTCCAACTACGGCCATCAGTGGGGATGGAAAATATGTTGTGGAGTTCAGCGAACCATTTGCTGGGATAGCAAAAGGTCATTATGCAAATTGCAAAAATTAGAAGTACATTAAACAAGCAAATGCAAATATTCCACCACCAATTATTATCAAGCAAGGTCAACTGGAACACTTATATTCCCCATCTTCCCATTTTCTCCCCTTGAAAGGGTTGTTTGGGAGTTTTTCCTGATGTAATGTGAGGTTCTGGGACAGGGATGTCTATATGTACAGATTGTAAAGCACTCTGAGGCAAATTTCTAATTTGTGAGAATGGGCTATACAAATAAAACTGAATTGAATTGAACCTTGAACGACTCGGGCGGAGAGAAAGTCCAGGATCTAATGAAGTATAATAAAAAGTATTTGATATCAAACTGGACTCACTGTGTAATGCCTTCAAACTGCACCAACGACAATATAAAGATGCCCTCAACATTGCTCACTCCTCTCACTACTCCATCATACAATCTGGCTCTAACAACCCCAACATGCTTTTTACCACCATTAAGAAACTCCTCAAGCCCATGGAAACCATCTCCACCTCCTTACCCACCAGCAAATGCAACTCGTTTGTATCCTCTTTCAATAACAAAATCATTGCAATACACAAACAGCTGGCTGCCCCCTCCCCCTCTACTACCACGCCTCCAGCCCTCAACATGATCCTCCCTTACTTCCAATCCACTCACTCTCATCCTTCAGTTCAATCACTGAAATGGACCTCTCCTCCATAGTCTCCAGCATGAAGACCTCAACCTGTGCCCTTGGCCCTCTTCGTTAGCAACGGCCTGACTCCCCTCACTCTCCCCTCTCATCACAAACATCATCAACTCCACACTGTCCTCTGGTCTCATACCCCCCCCCCCAACCCCCTATCCTCATTCACTCAAGCTTGCTGCCGTCACCCCTCTGCTGAAAAACCCTGGTCTTGACCCCGACATCCCCAACAAAAAAACGCCCATCTCCAACCTCCCCTTTCTGTCCAAAGTCCTTGAGAGAGCTATTGCATCACAACTCAAGCCCCACCTCAAGCTCCATAATCTCTACGAACCCTTCCAATCCCACCAGCCTCATCCTCTTTGACCTCAGTGCCACCTTCGACACTATCAACCACTCCATCCTCCTCTCATGTCTCCAGTTCTGCCTTGGCATAACTGGCACTGCCCTTTCCTGCTTCACCTCATATCTTTTAGATCAACATCAATTCATTGCCATAAACAACTGTAAATCTTCCACCTCCCCAGTCACCCACGGACCCAGGAGTAAGGACCAGCTTCAGACATAGCCAGCTCCAATGGACCCTATGAGATGGGAATTCACAGACTCTGGGAAGGAAGTAGTTAGTAATGTGTATTTATTTATTTGCACAATACAATAAAAACAGTACAAATGTAACTGTGGCAGCTGTGGGGGCAGAGCCAATTTGGCCTTGGCTGCTGGCTGGTTGGTAATCAGTCAGCTGCTCTGGCTGATTGGCAATCAGTCAGCAGAAATCAGCCAGCAGCCGACGCTGCAGCCATAAAAGTGCAGCAGAGCTGGAGTTCGGCAGAGAAGAGTGAGCAGAGGCGCCGTTGTGCGGTCTGATGTGCTGGAGTGTGAATTAAATAAAGTTGTTACAGAACCTCGTTGGTGTTGGAGAATCCTTGGTGCTTTGTGGGGAAACCCACGGGTGACTTTACTATTTATATTTCTGTTCATTTGAAATTTAAATTAACTACATTTTGCTAAGAAAACTGATGATTACTCTGATACATTTCCCCAGAAACATTTGTTACTCGCAACAAAAACAAATCTTTCTATAGGTTTTGCGAATCAATGGTCCTAGCTTACAATTTAAATTAAGTTATTGCGCAATTGCGAACGAGTGCTCTCAAAGCTGCGTTCTTTTAATTTCCAGTGATGCCCAGGATGCTAACATAGCTAGCGAGCGACGACATAGATGACGAGTTTATGATGGGAGCAGAAATAGAAGCACCTGCTACTCTCACAACAAACGACGGGGGTGACAAAGACCAACACCGGATTGGAGTATCGTTAGCGTGCTAGGGGGGAGACAGGAGTCTGATCTTCTAATCTAACTACACATGGTGGATGGTAGGCTAACATTTGCTAGCTTTCGTAAATCAAATGAGACAATTGGTGTAGTAGACAGATCGCTAGAGAGTTAGTGAGCTGAGGAAGTGGGGACAGTTGTGAGATTGTTGATTTGAGTATTAATAGTTATCATATCCTTCTGATGTATTATAATTTAAACAAATGTGTTCTTTATATACATGTGCAAGTAAAGATAACAACTATTAGCCAACACCTCTACACCCACAAAACCAATGTAAAACCTTTTTTGTGCACAATTCTCAAACACTCATAATTGGTAATGACATCCAGTCCACATATGTTATGATACCAGCCCAGAGTCCACACTCTGGACTAGCTACTGATGCTGTCATCGGTAGCTAGTGGAAGCATCAGAGGGCAGAACAACATGCACAGATCTCAAGTTAAATGACTTTGCTCTGTGTTGAGTGTTGCTGCAACACACATATATTAGAAACAAGGTGCTGCAGCTACCAATGTGAACCTTGTGATATCATAGCAGGATATAGAGGAGTACCCGCAGTTAGCTAAAGGTTGTCCCAGAGGAGGTGAAGCTCTCCGTTAGAACCATCTCTCACACTGTTGCTGTGAGATTTGAATGAAATGCACACAGTGAGACTGAGAATGACAGCAGAAGTATTTTCCACTTGGCCAGGTTTACAGCGCAGCGGTTCTTTCTCTCTCACTGCTGCTGTCATGGAGGTTTCAAGCGAATGCAAGCTTGAGATCATCAGTGACATTCTTCCACAATGCAAACAGAGTTGAAGCAGTGATGAATATTTACAGTTCCCGAACGTGTCTCTGTGTTTGGGGCGCATAAACCAGAGGAGACCGCTTCGAGGCTCACACTGAGCAAGTTGGAACTAGGGAGCTGCCCCATGTTACTGGGAGTGTACTGGGAGATGCAGGCATAAGTACATTTACATTGATGCATTGCACACAAGTTGGCATCGCTCTCTGAAATGTTCTAAAATGTTTTAGCTCAAGGCCATGTTTGGTTTGTCTGAAAGGTTCAAACTGCAGCTGTGTTTCATGGGACTGGCTTAATGCTTCTCTGACAGGTTAATGTCTTCATTCTCCCTTAGAGTCATGAGCAACAGTCCATGGTGCATGCCAATATCGTCAATACTCCAAATTCATCAACAACATGTTGTGTGCAATGGCATGTACATCAACGTGGTACAGAAGCTGTGTTGTATCTAAAATAGCCTTCCTATTGTGTCCTAAAAACAAGCGAGCGTCTGACTGCAACATCGGACGCGGTCTGTCCACACAGAACCCCTGACTATGTACTATTACTTAAGGTAAGCGATCCACCAGCTGTGCACTAATCAGACACTAATCAGTGTTGTGCTTTTCAATTAGAAAACACACATTTTATGTTGGGATATTTACTGAAAGCATTTCGCTCCATTTTGTTCTTCCTTTCAACCAGCTGGGGGTGGAAGGTGATTCAAATCACCTGTGTGGGTGAGTACAACATTGGTGTGTGTAGGGGAGCTCTAAGGCTGCTCCTCATGAGGATGAGGAGCAGGACTCTGTGAACAGTTAGTTGTATGTGCTCTGTTGTTGTTATAAACAGGCTGTTGTTGACCCACATTTGCTAAACCTCTAAATAAAGCATCTCAATTGAAATTTGAATTCCAAACAAACTTTGTGAATATCTGAGTTTCCCTTTTTCACGGTACAAATAACTGAAATAAGTCTTAAACTTTTTTTGCCCAGAATACTATTCACTTTTCAATAATTTGCCCTAACCCCACAATAAGAAATCAGGATAAACCAATTGACTCTAATTAGCTCATAGTTTGTCATCTTCAATTTAAAATGATGTGTTCTCCACTAGAAGGGCAACTTAGAGACCACCTCATCCTGTGTTCTCCACTAGAATGGAAACAATTCTCCACCAGAAGGGCAACATAGAGGGCACCTCATTATGTGTTTTCCACTTGAAGGGCAACTTATACTGGTAGGGCTCCCTACGGGGTATTTATCATATTTTGTATCATCTACCATCAGAGAGGACACTTTTGTTGCATTACTTTTAACATGGGGGGGGGGGGGGGGGGGGGGGCTTCTAAGGCGGCTGGGAAGGAACCTCACAATTCTCCATAGATGATCTCTAATTACTGATCCACTGTGTTACGCCACATTACTATGATGTGAGATTAGATAAGTAGATGTCTGACTTACTGACAGTGAAAGCTGTGAATTGTTCATCAGCTTTGCACCTGTCTGAGAACCATCACTGGTCTGTGTTAACCTTTTCACCAAATACCAGCCATTGCAGCTGCAAACGTAAACAGTACAGTAACCACCTCTAATGATGGTAAAAGAATCAAACAAAATGCCTTTGTGTCTGCAACAATGGTCACTTATTTTATTAAACAAAAAGCACAGTCATGTATGGCAAATAATTAGTCTTTAAACGTTAAATTAAATTAAGTTTATTTTTTTCACGGATTATTTGAAGCCTCTTAATCACAGGTGTCAAACACAAGGCATACTTGTGAGTTTATAATTGACTGTAAAAGGGAATATTACTAACTAGTTTTGTTGTGCATACAGTGATATTCTGAACTCTCAGGTTCAAACGGCACCATCTTTTAATTAAATACATTTGAGAAGTTGAAAATGTTTCTTGATTTAGGTCTCAGCTTGTCATTCAGGGGTGATAGTGCGTCCCTCAGCCAGACCAGTGGAGAACCACTACCCAGACCAGTAGAGAACCACTACCCAGACCAGTAGAGAACCACTGCCCCAGACGAGTGGAGAACCAACTGTTTCAACTGTGACAAAGCTTTGAACAAAGTTAATGTAATAATATGTGTTTGATTTTTGATACAATAATGGTGGTTAAAATAAATATAATTAAATTAAATGTATGTATTTTATAATATTGTAGCGACCCGGTGAAGTGCTGTCAATCACAGTGTGGTACTGTGCATGCTAGTTGAGGGGGCTTGCCTGTGATTGGCGGAGCAGAGGGGAGGCGGGGTTAACCTGTCGGAAAACGGGGAGTTAAGGTTGGTTGACGGGAACCGTTGTTGTGAATGTTGAGTTGCTGAACGGAGGAGAGCACGTTGTCTGTGTTGGAGGATACTCAATAAACAGAAGGATTAAGAACGTCGTCCTGCTTTCCGTGTCATCAGTGCATAACGTCTGAAACGTTACAATATTAAATACATTTGCATGTACATTCATATAAGTACACGTAAATAAACAATAAAAAAAAATACAAAGACACTTAACAATATATTCTGTGGTAGTTACAATTATACCGTGTTTCAGTTACAACCTCTTTGTTAGGACTTAGCCAGCCCGATCACACAGAGACACCCGGCCAGAGACTTGCGCACGTGGCGACGAGGACGAGCCGGGCGCGCTCCGGCGCACACCTCAGCTGCACCTCGTAGCTCGTTACACGGGGAGTAGCAGGACTGCCAGTAGCTCGCTGCGAGTTGGTCCCAGAAGCTCAGAGGAGAGGTCATACAACCCTGGAGTTTTTCGGGTCAGAGTTTTTGTTTTTTCGTATGGATTAACAGTGATTAACTTTTTTCCGTTGGATTATTCGACAGTGAGTTTTGTTTGCTTGTCTTTTCCACTACTAATTAAGGAAGCAGTTTTCTTTTGTTTCTTGGAACTTTCCGCTCCCTTGGTTTTTTTAAATAAACTACGCCGTGTTTTTGGCTAACATTAACACTGTCTGTTGTCGTGGACTTGGGTTCGAAGACAAACCATAACACTCTTGAGGACAGCCATGAGACTGATGTGGCCCACGGTGAAAATTAGTTTGAAAACCCCGAATAATATACTTAGAAAAGCACAATGTAAAGGATGAAACATTGCAGGAAACAAGTATTTCCTATCCTCAATGGATTAGTGTGTGGTATTGCAGATGCATTACGAGCAGATACAACTGTTAGGTTTAGATCCTGGGCAAACTCCCTCCTCCACCATAACTTGTGCATTGATGTGAGGAATTACTTAGTCACATCTACATCAAATAAAAATCACTGTTTGTACATTTATCTTTGTTACTTTCTTTACAAGTTTTTCTTCTTTTTGTAAAAAAATTGTTTTACGACAAAATTATTCTGATGACTACTTCTATTTCAATTTCTTCAAGTGTACATGTTTTTGCAAAGTTATTCTATACTAACAACTCATTTTTACATGCATACTAGTTTGAGTTTCTGAAATGTGTTTCCCTTCTTTAATGTTCAGAAACACTTCATTGTTTTCCTCTTTCTCCATTGTGTGCGGGTTCGTAGGGACTCCAGATACCCAACTGATGTGCAGGTGGAATCTTAGCTCCTCCCATCAGTGTATGAATGGTGTGAATGGGTGAATGATGTCATGTAGGGATAAAGCGCTTTGAGTGGTCAAAAGTACAGAAAAGAGATACAAGTACAGGTTTATTTACCATTTTATATACATACGTAACCTTGTGCTTTGATGTGCAAATTGAAGGATGAGCATTAGTGTATTAGCAGGACTACTGTAATATATTTTTTTCCAGTATAGTTTAACTTGAATGTGTCCCGTTCAAATGTGGAGCACAACTAACGAAGTACCGGCCAAGCTGTAAATATGCACATGCGATTAGATGTTTGAATAACTTAGCAGTGTGGTATTGAAGAGCTGCTGGTGACCTTCTGAGGGCAGCGCTGTAGCTCAGAGGCCCTTTCCAAACACTCCTACACAAGCCCAGAGACCAGCCTTGACATGAGGTCAGCCTTCCCCAGCCCTCCAGACTCTGCTTGACCTGTCCTCCTGATCAACACCGTCAGCCTTCGGACTCTGTATGCATGCTGCTGCTGTTATTATGGATCTTTGTACAGCAGCCCCCTCAACCAGCTGGGGGCAACACGGCAGCCTGAAGGTCACCAAACAGGTGAATACAATACTGTGTTTAATAACTATGACAAATGCCACAGTATAGTTTGTGTAACGGGACGGTACGAAGGACACAGCAGTTAGGGCAGTGCAGCAATTAAAAGAAGAGTCAGTTCAGCAGGTTTTTAATCAAACAGAAAAAGAACTGAAAGCTTAGCTTAGTCGCAAGCTCTATCAATTTCCTACGCAAGCCATCTCAGCCAGGCCGCTCGCCGACTTACCGGCTTAACCTTCTTCAGGCAGTCACGCTTCTCCAGTCACGTGTTCCTCCTCTGCTCCGTTTCCCTCCTTGCCCTTTGTTCTGCGTCTCTTATCACACCTGATCCCCCTGCTCTGCTTAACGAGTGGGTGGAGCCTTCTGGCTGGAATGTAGGCCGTTTCTCAATCAGCGTACTTGTGCGTCCTTTCCTCTACTTGTGTTCTCGTGTACTCGTGAAACGTCATCAGTCTCAGCCCGGGTACATGTTCCAATTCAAAGTTGGCTTCTCTCAAAACACGGTCAAAATGCCGGATGTGACTTGATCCTCCCACTTTCCGGAGGATGTATCAGAGGAGACTTGTTCGTACTCTGGCCAGCAGATATCCCACAATGCATTTCACCAGCAACCGGAAACAGTAGCGGAGGAGAAAAATAAACTACTGACAGTTGACTTTTTATAAATACTACTGTTGTTGAGTCACGGAATGTCATAGGTTGTTTTGTTTATTCTACAGTAAAAAATAATGTATACTGAATAATTAGAATAAACTCAGGAGCAAGAACAGCTGATGTGGTGACGTCATCAAATAAGCAGTTCCAATCGCAGAAAGACCGTCCTCCCGTTCTCCCTTCCTCAATGCATCGCAGAAAATCAACCAGTCAGTGCAAGCTTATTTGGAAATATACCCATACACTTTACATTATTTTGGACGATTAGAAATATCATATTTCTTTTTTTTTGGTTTCACCAATTTGCCTGGATGGACACATGAAATACAATGATACTGCTATTGTAACACTCCAACAGGTACATGTAGTTTGCTACATGAATATGCTTAACTCTGGGCTAGTATCAGATGGTTATACATATAACTACAGAGCTTTCTGGAATTAATGCGAGCAGAGAAAGACCACACAATAAAGAAACTATTAGTATGAACTATAAATGTAACATTTTCTGTGAAGCATTGAATGTAGTGAGGCCGACGACGTTAGGCGGGGATAGAGGCGGGCCGGCCCAACCCGGCGTCGGCCAACAAGGGATTTACCCGGTTTCCCATATGGCCAGTCAGCCCCTGGGCCCTTACATATGTAATAAAAGTCATTCAATATCATTTCATAGAAGTGCATCCTTCAGGGTTCCCCATCTGAGCGCTGCAGGTGACGACCTCAGGCCTTCAGGTCAGGCTGTTTTCCCATGGTCTCCTGCCTCTTGTAGAGAAAGAACCAGCAGACGACAGCCCAGAGGGGCTGTCAGCCGTTACTTGACACAAGGTCAGAGGCAACAAGATGGATTGTTAGCCAAGGAAGGAAACAGCCGCCACATTTGGAAGGGTAATGAGCTACGTTGCAAGGCAGCCAGGAGAAAACATCGACAGCATTGCATGTTTTTACAGCATCTTCTCGTCACCGTCTCTCTCTGGGGAAAAGGTATGCTCGCCTCCCCTCCATATCTCCTTGCTTCTATCTGCTTCGTCCGTCTCTCCTCAGCAGAGGAGCAATAGTGGCTGAAAGGACAGTTTCCATCATTCAGCTCATGAATACTGAATGGCCTCAAGTAGTTTTGATTAAGAAGGTACAAAGGTTGCAGACAGTAATCTGCAATCTTTCACCAGTTAGAGGAATTTCTAGAAAAAAAAGGCCTGAGGAAGAAGAGGAAGAAGATGGATTGGAATAATTCATGTTTCATATTTAAACTAATTCAAACGGAGAAAGGCTGTGGCCATTTCTTTTTTTTAAACTCACAGACAGAAGGGAATATAAGGTATTTACACCCAAGAGAATTGCCTGAAATTTCCATTTCCCTGTCCTAGAAGTGCTGAGGCAGCAGAGCAACTTTTGACATCCCGAGCGAGGTGAAGCTTAACAGTCGCCTGCCTGCTGCTTTGGGATGTTTCCTTATAGCAGAGCCACAGTGAGGGATAATTCACTATCACTTACCAGCTCCACAGATGATCTGACCTCGTCTCGGGGTGTTTCCTGCTGGCTTTTGCTTTCCAGTGGGACGACACTGCTGGCAGGGAGCCGCCGATGAGGAACAAAACGTATTTGACCCATGAAGAGAAAACAGCATGAGATGAACTTCTCAACCTTTGTGCATTTTCACGATGACACGTTGGAGAGGAGAATTCCTTTACTATTGGCTGACAATAGATTCTCAATTAATTCCAAGTGTATTATTCCAGCATGAAAGAATAATTTAATATCTATTTGAATTCATGAGCCAGATGCCAGTGCATTTAGATGAACTTGTTTCTAATGGAGGTCTGGTCTTTTTTCTCTTTTATTTATTAATTTTATGCATTAATTCTCACCACCTCTAAGGCCACCTACTGCTGCAGCTCTTGCTAATGAGCAGATGGTATAGTAAACTGCTTGAAAGTAACCCAGTATAAATGTGATGTGATGTTAATGTGATACTAAATATATAAATGTGTTAGCTGAAGTTAATGAACTGCATTGAAACTGCAGGTTATTTGCTCGCAGATCAAATTTCCAGCTTCTCTTTAAAATAGTAAATCAAAATTTGATTGCATTTCTTTGTTTTGTTGGGTTTTTAAACAAGTAATACATACGAGTGTAATGTATAATGAATACATGGGGATTATATTGAGAACAGTGCTGTAGCTCTCATGAAACTCCGGTGCTCACCATTGTTTCTGGTAATGTGAAGATTTTACGGGTCGAGTATGAATTTACACACGTCTTGTAGGAGGGGAATTTGAGCCCCTGGCCTCAGGACTGCTGGCAGCCTACCGCTGGCATGTCGACAGCTTGACAGGCATATGCTCTTCTCAAAATGAATGTCTATGCTCCTTTACAGTGTACAGGGACCGTAGACTACATCTCCTACGATGCATGTACATTTTTTAAAACTGCTTTCCTTCCTACTGCGAGAAAGCAGTGTTTCCATATCGGCGTTTGACAAAAGACGAGTGATTAAAATGAAAAAGATCAACAAATAATCAACAAAATGTTCAAGAAGGGAGAGACTAATAATGAGGGAAGGCCATTTAAAGAAGATGGTAATGTCTGTACATGGTTGTGCTTCAAGGAAACAAACCAGTAAGTCTTCTGTGTTATGAGGCACTGGCGGTGATAAAGGAATACAATTCACATTGGCGTTTACACCAAACACATATAAAGTCTATTCTTAGACTTATATTATCATTGGAGGCTAAATTTAGTGTATTTGGGTACACCTAATTTAGCCTCCAAGAATAATTATAATAAAGTCTAAGAATTTAAGGCAGAATGCAATCACAGCTGAATATATTCACCAAAGCTAGAGCCACAAATGGTGGTGCTGTGAACGTTTCATTGTGGCTCAAGAAATCACCTGCGTGTCCAAGCAGTGCATGGTAAAGGTAAATAAATGTATGTGAGCAGGTGAGCCCCAGACCACATATATCACACATGTTCTTACTATTTGTTCTAGCAGTTATGTCCTTCTCAATAGCATGCGTTTGATCTTTGTTATATATTTCTTAAGTTGGATCTAAATTGGATAATGTGGGTTTCTTAACTATAAATTAAATGAATGTATCTTATAACAAAGAAAGACAGTTATTTAATTGTAACTGCATACTGTAATTAGGTGCTGGTGTGCTCACGTCTATTATAGATCTATTATAAATATAGGAGACCTCTCAGGCCAAACGTGTTTTTAATGCACTGGTCAATTTAGAGATTCTGGTATTCAATCTTCAGAAAACAAAAATAATTGTCTTAAAGGGGACATATTATGCCCAAGTTGATATGGTTCCTTGGGGTCTTAATGTAATGTTTGTAACATATTTTGGTCCAAATACCACAAGAATCATTTCAAACAGCACCCTTTTTACTCTGTCAAAAACACCTCCCCACAGATTGACCTGTTTTGAGTGGGCGAGGTGCTCAGGGTTGCCAGATTGGAAATGGTGAAGTATGTACCAAAGGCTCACAATGGTTGTATTATTTGGAGGGTAATTATTGTGTATCTGGCAACCCTGAGATCGTTTGACCAATTAATGTTCTCTATACCGTCAGAGCTCGCGCCAGAGCTCGGGAGATACCATTTACAAAACGTGTAAGGGGTAAATACTAGCTTGTAAAAACCCAGAGAAACACAAATATCCGACGAAGCAAAATCGTTTTTGTCTGGTCACCCTAACTTATGGCGCCAGGTCACCGAACCGTTTTTAAACTGGATGGGTCGAGTGTGGTGGTGTGTGTGTGTGTGTGTGTGTGTGTGTGTGTGTGTGTGTTGGTTCTAATGCCAAAATCTACATAGACGTTGGTGGTGATCCCAATCGACGCACTCAAGCATTTCATTTCTGACTGTTTTTTTCCAGCGTTTGTGTGTTGGGAGACATGCCAGATACCCAAATTAACATATAGAAGCACTGAAAAAGTGTAATTTTCATAATATGTCCCCTTTAATGTTAGTAATCAACTTTGGCAGTTTCATAGTAATATCTATTAGTTCATTGTTTTTGTATCCAGCTCGCCAATAGTGTCTTCCCTAATTATGTTATGATGCAGTTTAGTGTCATAATATCTTTCTTATGCCCGTATGTCGAAAGTTTGCATTTTGTCTTCCATTCAAATTCTGTCACACATTTCAAAATATATGATTGAATATTGATCAGCATAGACAGATTACATTTTAGGTCTCACTCTGCTGTCCTTCAAGGAGACATTGAGCTCCTTATGAAATTCTGGACACACACACACGTTAGGGTAATAAAAAAGTACTCTGGATGTTCGAGGCTTCTCAGTGAACACGTGACTTGGCCTTCAGCGGCTCTCTGGTATTCGGTCTTTAGATAACAACAGGAGGAGTTTTAAAGACAGAGTGTCCTTCAGTCATTATGGGAATTGACTTTGATATATTTGGGAGAACCTTTCAAAAGCACACACCCTGTGTGTTTGTTATTTTGATTCTATATAATGAATCTATTTACAATGTAGTCACCCCGTCCATAGCACCACTGTAAGACTAAGACTGTAATTTTCAGATTGAGGAGAACATGAACGTCTGTTAAGTCCATCCAACAGTTGTCAAACTCAAGGTGGCCGGATGGACCAACATTACCTCACTGCTAGCATGACTAACACCTGCAGATAGGAAACTAACCTGAAGAATGAACGCAGAGAAGTTGCATCAAACTTCTGTGTGAAGTACAGAATACATTATCTGGCTTCATCATGCAACGAGCCGTCACAACTTACCATCTTTAATAAGTCTGATTTTTTTTAGTTCATTTGTGGATATAGTCCCACAGATGTCACACAGGTCATTTTGTTAAAGAAATATGTTGATGCGTTTAAAATCGAAGCCTGCATGCATCACTCAGACTCTAAATCATCTTCTCACCGGATTTCTCCAACACACATTTCGCAGCCTTCAGGTTTTAAGAGAGCTATTGTTTGGTTCTCGAGCTCAGCCTTGAAAAGACAACATTGACTTTCCCTTGAATTAAAGAATAGAGAAAAAATAACTAATTGAGTGGTGTTTGGGTCTCTGGATGGCTTCACAGCGTCAACGCTAATCAAAGCACATGAAAACATCAAAGTGGATGAATCAGGAAGCACTTTGGGTTTTATCTGCACATCATGTAGAAACCTTGGAACAAGAACACAGGCAAAGACCATTTTTAAGTGTAAATAGAGATACATTACCTGGAGACACAGCAGCAAAACATGTCAACTTACACAAATCCAGTCTTCAATGCGTTCTAAAACAATCACCATCATTTATTTACAATATATTAAACTGTAATGCAAAATGTATAACAAGTGGTCAATGTGTTCAATAATGAAAATAAACATGAACTATTTTCAAAGCTAGCATCAATCATACACATATTTATATATAAATACGGTGTGCAGTCAGCAATATCATGCCTGCGCTTTTGTTTTTATTCTGTTGAAGCGAGACGCTGTTATCAGGGTCAATAAGGTCAAAATCACATTACCACACTTGAGTTGACTGCATAGAGAATAAAAATGAAGACACAAGTCTAAAAACAAATGTATAGGAGAATACACCTAACTACTCCCACAACGACCAACGCCTACAATTTATTTCCAGCCCTAAATGCCAAGTCACGCTCTTCTGGACTCTAAATGGCTTTCGAAAACATTGTAATGCTGCTCAGTAAATAGACAGATGACCAGACTGTGTGACACTTCAGCAAGCATGAAAATGCATGTTCCTATTGTGTTGCTGTTTCGAGGCATCATTGGGTTGAGAAAACAAAAACACCTGACACATAACCAGGCCTCAAGGACACCGGACATGATTTCACAGAAATGGTTATATAGGCTGTAGTGTGTCCAGTTAACAAAGTTAAAGTTAGAATACACAACGAGGCTTTAAAAGGAGATGCTGGTGATATTCTATACTGTTCTTACAATATCATCATAACTCATGAAAAGACATACATCCAAGCAGAGATATATTAATGTCAACAAAATCACAGCACTCAGTGGATCTGCTGTACTGTAGTTATACATTGGAGATTTTTGGCATTTAAATTTGCACCATTGACCAATAGCAAATCCTCCGGACAGGGATGTGAACCCATAACAGCCTATTGGCTGCTAGGTCTGTCACTTTTATTCAAAATGTGTGGGATATGGGGGAAAGAATGAGGTATAAAACCTGTAATGATTTGTTTTTAATGTGAGTGGGCTACTCCATGTCCTGCTGGCCTATCGGTTTGCCAGGCTCATGTCGGTGTTGCTAGCACGAAATAGAGAAAACTAGCAAAATCATGACACAAAACCCCCACAAATAATGTGTACAAGCACTGGATGTAACACTATGGATGGAAAATGTAACTTTAAAAAAACCAAAATAAGCCATATTCAAACACTCAGTAGTCTTCAGGAGGATCCAATTGTCTGAAGAGTTGCAATGACAACTGTGTTAGCTTCATTTATTGAAGACCACCAAGAAATGTGAAAACTTTTCAAGTGGCCCTTTGAGCTTCAGGATACACAAACTTTCCCCAAAGATAAAAAAAAACACTGCTGGTTTTGGTCCTTTCATTTGATTTGTTGACAAAAAGACGAATATAGAACACCACCAGCTGTTCCTTGGACATGCTGGTTGAGGATACCATATCTATGACTGATGCCCAAAGTCAAGTACATTCCCTCTGCAAAAAGAAAGCGCATCACACGTAAAACAAACACAGGGGCCCTGTGAACAACAAGCACAAGGACAAAGCCAAAGTCTATTCCTCACTACAGAATTAGTAAAATCAAGTCATATTAAAAACAAGTCTTTGTGGTAAGCTCAAACCTTGCGGAAATGAATTTGCTCGACGGCAGTCCTCTGCAAAAGCAAATCTATCGCACTTCAAAAAGTAAATGCTCTATTATGGAGGAATTATCGATGCGATCACCCGCCCCTGTAAGGAAGCGAGCATTCGCCAGCAAAAGGCAGAACAACTTCCCTGTTTCTGCAGGGAAACAGAAAGGGAGCAGATGATGATGATGATGATGGGCGTGTCCTCAGCGTCCACGCAGCTCATGAAATGCCACAGCTGCAGAGAAGCCAGTTGTAGAGGAGTCCACTTAAATCTAATGGCACTTGTCCCGAAATGGAAAAAAGCAGGAAAAAGGAATAAAAAGGATGGGACTTTTCTCAGGACTCAGCGCCAATTGGCAATAAGTAAAGCACTGTGCATACACACGTCAACAAAGGCTTTTTGGCAATACATTGTACATTGTAGGAGAAGAGAGGAACAGTTGACAGTGACAAAGAGAGAGAGACAGAAAGAATCCATTATCATTGCGACCTCAAGTTCTTTGGCTAGGTTACAACCATACAGGGTGACTGCTCAAGCCAAGCTAATGCTGCTTGCATGCAACCAACGACGTGGAGTTTTTAATAACAGAGCTGCTGTGTGTGTGTGTGTGTGTGTGTGTGTGTGTGTGTGTGTGAGACTAATGAGTGTCAAACACCGTGTAGTGTGTCAATTATGACCAAATACCGTGAGGATCTGCAACAGGAAGCTCTGACGGTGTGTTGGGAACAAGTTCTCCTGCAGGGTTGAGAGTTATTAACTGTGTGGTTTTGTCCAACTCAGCATATATGTGGTCAACTTTGCATGCAAGACAAACTGTCACGCTGTAATGAGGGCACGTTTCAGAGAGCGGATGCCGACAGCAAGGACTACGATGTGGTCTCATAAGGCCGGTCCTCGCCGTCGTCTTCTTTCATTTGGCTTCCGTATCTGAATCAAGAGTATTGAGAGCCCTGGGTCGCCCCGCCTTCTTCTTTTTCGTCTTCCTCTTCATCCGACCTCTCGAAGCCGTAGTGTCTCCGGCCAGGGGGGCTGGAGCAGGAGAGAACAAGTAGAAGCTGATGTTGTTATCAGGGAATTGAGCTGAGAACAGTACAGTGTCTAACAGAACTTAATGAAATAAAACACAAGCAAATGTCTCAGTCATCCTCATAACAAGACAAACGCTGCATTTAGAAAGGACAACTACTCAAAATACAAACTCTCTGAGAAAGCCAACTATGGGTGTTTGTTTGTTTTTCCTCTCACAGAGAAGGTCGATAAGAAGATTGGCTGTTTGTATTGTCAACATTAATCATGGACTTCTTAGTGAAATCCCAAAACCCTAAAAGAGCCCTAAGGGTATTGTGTATGGAGGACTCAAAATTACGTAAGTATAAATAAATAAATAAATGCAAGAATAAATGCATGAATAAATATAGGAATAAATAAATAAATGCTTAAAAAATGTATAAATAAATATACTTTAAGATATCAGTCGCGTGCAATTCCAGGATGCTTTATTGTCATTGGTTGCTGTATTAAATCTTACCCAGATCCAACAGATACGTTTGTTTTCTGATTGGCTATTGTGTAGTGCATGTCTTCTTTTTGATTGGCTGATAAGTGGCACCTCACAGCAGAACTCAGTGGAGCGCTTGATTCCTCCACGGTGAAGGCAGAGCGGCTCATGTTAGCGCTACGGCACATTAAAACGTTAAATAGCCAAGAGTTTTTTTCAGAGTGAGAAATACGTTGTGTGGCGGGAGTGCGTGAGTTAAGACCGAAATGCGCGAGTCTCACGCTCAATGCGTGACACTTGAGAGCCCTGACTTTAAGTCAAACACAAAGATGGAACTAAATGATAACACAAGTCTCCAGGGGCTACTACACACCCACACAACACAACATGTGTTCGATTCAACTACATGCCAGTTAAATTGAAGATGAGCTAATTTGAGTTTCTGTATTTGCAGATTTTTGTCTAATCGTGAATGTTTCTCATTTGCTTGTGTCTTCTATATTTACAGTTTTTTTCTTCTAAACTTAACGGTTATTTGTCTAAGTGGTGATGAGGTCGTCTTCATTTGTTTGTGTTTTGTCTTTGTCCTTGGCTTTATGTCCTTGTGTTGCAGCTTGTTGAGCTCCTATAACCAGCACAAGCTATCTGTGCATATTGTCAGGTTAGCCTTTGCTCTCGCATTCAGTGGGCACAGCAACTCTTGCAATGTGACACAACACACGCATGCAATACGGCTTTGTGTTATTATTGTTCCTAAGGGACTGCATCTAAGCCATTCAAATACCAAACGCAAAACACTGCAACAGATGGCTTTCCATGCTCTCATAATGTTACAGGTGTCATGTGAATCAGATATATTAAATTACAAACCTGCTGAAAATTAAGTGGTTATCAAAATCTAAATATGATTCTAAAAAAGAAAAACATCATCTTGAATAACTATAATGAACAAGAAAACGGCTTAAACATCACAAACTGGGGGTTAATTACTGTCAACTGTTATTTGTAATCAATGCTTGGGGTCTAAATATACCTGCACTTATGAGGCTGAAAGGAGAAGTATATTATGGCCTATCTTATTAAATTTTTGTTATTTGTGCCTGCCTGGGACTATAGATTTCAGAGGTATCTCTGGATTGATTAAAATCCGATTTAACATTCATATCGAGTGCAGCTTCTCACTCACTACACTACCCAGCTCCTTAGGAGTCTCAATGAAGGCCTTACTAGACTAAAAGAAAATCAGCCACAGAGGTAGTGCTCCCAATGGTTTGACATGAAACAGCGAGGGGGTAGTAGTAAACATCAACAATTGTTAGCATGTCCAAGAAACATCAATAAAAGCAAACCAGAAATGTTCATTCTGAATTGTAAATGTCTAATCCAACTTAGACTAGTGCTGATGGATGAGTTAAATAGTCTTTGATTGGTTAGGTAACAACATGCTTCAAAAACACTCTTCAAGGCAAGTCCATTCCAGGCAATGACCTACTGCCTGCCTCAGTCACTGTCCGGCCGATACAGGTACTTCATCATCAGGTTGTCCACCCTCTTCTTCCTCTTCTTATCATCCTTTTTGTTAATTGGCTGGCTCTCACTCGGGGGCCGAGCTTCTCCGTCGCTTTCAGGGCTGGACACCTTTCTATCCGGGGCCCTCTTCACACTGCTGGAGCTTCTGTAGGAAATGGTTGAAGCCCCCGAACTTGACCCAGAGTCCGACTTAGAATCTGAAGACGAAGATGAGGAAGAAGACGAAGATTGGTCCTTCTTCTTGGACTTTTTCTTGGACTTCTTGGACCTCCTCTTGGAGCTGCTCCTGTGACGATGGTCGTCTCCTGAGCTGTCCGACTCTGAGCTATGGCTTCTCTTCTTTTTCTTGCTCTTGCCTTTGCTCTTACTGCGATGGCGACTGCTGCAGCTGCTGCCACTGCGGGACGATCTCGTGCAATCCACTGCAGATGCAGAGCGCCTAAGACTGCTGACAGGGCGACTACCATGTCCATTACGGATACTTTTGTTGTCCTCTTTATCATTCTTAGATTTTTCTTCTTCACCATTAGAATCATCCAAGCTACTGCGCTTAAATGTGATTGGTTTGAAACTCAGCACCTCATTGATGGCTTTCTCCAGGTCAGGGTCGAGGTAGTTGCGATGACCAACTGGTTTGATATCCAATTGGATATTATCAATTGGATCATTATCAGCAGTTGATGATCTGGCTTGTGGGGGTGGCATGGAGATGCTGCGGCCAGTGGAGGCGTGAGGACTGTATGCCGACCTCTCGGTGAAAGCCACACTACGGACATCGTCAATGTCAACATCAAACTCGCTCAGGCGGCAGCTGCGTGCCAGCGACATATGGGAATCAGCTCGGCTAACACTTCCAGGACTGCGGCCCCCAGACCGTCTGCTAAAGCAAGGGCTACTGGGACTGCTTCCATACAGTGACCGCCCGCCTCGGCCCCCATCTAAGTGTGAGGCACTTTGGCTCGACAGACCTAAACTGATGGTAGACTTAGCATCATTTTCTGGGCTTAACCCAAGGCGTGTGGAGGCCCGACTTGGTGCCGTGTATGAAATGACTGATTCTTTGTCAAAGTCGGCCCAACGGCTGTCCATACCTTTCCTGGCCCGGCTGTTGGCCTCTGAATAGGCCTGGGAGATGCATGATTCTCTGTCATGCATGTCATTTCCAGCCTGGGACTTTCTCCTGGAGCTGACTGAGACGGTATCATGCTGAAGATCCAAGTTTTTGGGTTTGGGCTTATGGAGGGATAGAGTCTCTTCTGTCTCTGCATTCTCCTTGAGGGCACTAAAGAGGGCATCCCCTTTGCCACTGATGGAATTAAGGTTGGAGCGTTTTCTGTAGCTGAGAGAGCTCATCGCTGACATTGGCCTGTTTGTATCAACTTCTTTGCCCTCTTTATTGACATCTTTCCATTCCTTGCCCTCTTTCCCTTCCTTTTTATCTACATTTACAGCAAATCTAGAAAGAAGTAACAGTGGAGGACGAAGGAATGAAGACAATGGGAGAGAAAATGAAAAAGATGAGTTATCGAGTCAAGTGGAAGGGAAGGAAGAGAATACAAATTAATAATTAAAACTTGACAAATAAAAAGATAAATGTCATGAAATTTAGCAAACTAATGTACAGAAAAGCAATGCAAAAAGAGATGAGGAGAATGAAACATGAGACAACTGAAAAGGAACTAAAAGACAGCTGAAAAACCTACCAAGAACCGATGAAGGCCACAATGGTAAAAGAAGAAAATATTACAGATCCACTTTGAAGTAATCTTAATGTTTTGGCATGAGCAAAACCTTTGAGGGTCAGTGTGTAAGATTCCAGGAAACATAATACGTTTTTTGGGGGGAGTTTTTCCTGTACTGGTGCAAGGGTCAGAGGAAGTCTTGTGTGTACAGATTGTTAAACCGACTGAGACAAATGCGTGTATAAATGGTGTATAACTACATAGAACTAAACATACGCGTGTCTTTGTTACTGTAGCGCCATCCTCTAGCCCGGCACAAAAAAGCAAATACTGGCTTTAGAGAGACTTTTGCATTTTTCTGTTACCTGAAGGTCACCGACCTGCAACAACGTGAGTCGCCAAGTTCAAAACCGTGATAAGGCCAGATAAATTTCCTTGCTTCTAAAATAACAAGGCAAAAATACATCCCACGGTTTTACACTTGGCTTTTCATATTTCAGCACACTTGGAAAGGGAGGAGTGAGGGGGGTTGGTTGCAATCTACAACCACACTGCTAGTTGGATCGTAGATAATGGACCTTTAAAGTATCAACATCATTTGAGAGGCATGTTCTAAAAATAGTCAACATTGAGCTCCGAAAAAAAAAAAAAAAAGGCCATAATCCCCGGGCACTAGGACCTGGGGGGAGGCTGCTCCTCTGGCTTTCTCACTCTGCAAGGAGCGTCTCTCAAAGAGTCAGGAGGACAGCCAATGAGTTGAACTTAAAGCAGTGTTTCCCCTATCATTATAACGGGGGGGGCGGCCCGTCTCAACTGTTCTCGCGCAGCGCGCACCTTGCTCAGCTGTTATGCGAGCAGGTGAGCTCTTTCGCAAGCATTTTCCAGTAATTTTGCTGAATATACCAAAACAATTTAATTAAATTCCATATTTCTTTGAATATTGAACTGGGGTACTTCCTGTTTAATACTGATCTCAAACAGTAAATCCTATGACAATTAACAAAACTTCAACAACAAAATTTGTGTGAACTGAAAATCAGATTGAAACCAAAGAAAGCTTAAACAACGCGATAAACTTGAGAAACCATTTTACCCCATTATTTTGATCCATCCATTGTTGAATGTCTGAGAGAACTGGTCAATAAATTTGGTGTACCGGAGCAAATGGCAATTCCAGTCACTAAATGCTGTAACTACAAGGGCCAGTGTTGCCCTATCCTCAGTGTTTGACCTTTGGAACATGCTAAGAGAGATTCAACTTTTCATAACTTTGAAAAGTTGGTAGTGTCTGATCTGAGGTAGGGCAGTTAAATCTTCTGGTAAGAAGAAAACTCTGGGGCAATTTAAGCTGTCAGCTGGCAGACACATTGATATATCTCAGCAAGTGGCTCAGGTACACTATACCATCTGGACATTGGGCTTGTCAATACATCTACCACAGAGGTGGGTTTGATTTTAGGAAAAAAAAGTTCCCTCTCCCTCTTCACAGAGCAGGCAACCATAAAGAAAAAGCAGCTTGAAAATACATTCCTGTAATTGCAGCTGCTTTTGGACTGACCTGGAGCTCTTGAGGCTGCCATCGTCTGACAGGTTCTTGGTGGAACCTTTGCTTTTAGACAACCAGGACTTCACCCCATCTACACGATCCTCCACCTCAGAGTCTGTGTCTGAATCCCCCTGACTGGTAAGAGTCAGAGACAGGAAAACAAGTCAGCGGAAGCAGAGGAGAGACAAGGAGGTTATGCATAGAAAAACGAGAGAAAAGAGAAGTTATGGCTATTCACAGATGAGAGACAAAGAAATGTTGGTGTAAAAGGTGAGTCAACACTGGTATAAATGTTCCTGTAATTCTCTGTGGCTGTGGAGACAAAGAATGGAGAGCACGCCGTTTGTGTTAGTGTGGAAGCTAAGAAGGATTGTGACATTCATACTGGATGAAAGACAGCACATGCTCAAAAGATTCCAGTTAACACTCAAAACATGCCCACAAGAGGTTGTATAGCCGTAAACACCACACTGATAGTTCTTACTGTTGTCACTGTTAGATGAGTGCTTCAATTTCATGGTTGTACATCTAGCTGGCACTCAGGCATCCAACAAGCATTCTTCCTTTAGTGTCCCAAAGCCACTTCAGAGCCGTAATAGGACCATGGCAGAAACACCAGCCACCCATAGAGCTTGCTTTATAGGAACCTTCTTTTCTTTTTTACAAACTGGCTTGTATTTTTATAGATGTGGCCAACCCTGCTGGTGGTATGATGAGGGTGAATGGTAAATGGACCTGTACTTGTACAGCGCTTTACTAGTCTTGCAACCACTTAAAGCTCATCATACACTGATGGGAGCTGCCACCTGCCCATCTGGACAAGCATTCAGACACCGCAGGAACAGCCTGCAGTGGAAAATCGGGATTAAGTGTTGCCCAAGGGCACATCAACATATTAGCAGGGTATCGACCCTGCTCACTACTAAGGCAGTCTCCTCACTGAGATCAGGATTTAATGTTCAAATAATTATTTGTTGAGGTTGTGTGCTTACATATCCTACATTGATAAATGTGTTCAATAAAATGTGGTTTCACAATAGGATTTGATGTGATGGTGGAATCTTTCATACTCGAGTGGCGTTCTTAGGATGGCCTTTATGCAGAAATGCATTAGCGTAAGAGACTTGTATGATTAACTCTGGGCATAGTAATAGTATTACTATTATTGGAGAAGGATGATTTCACTTCATACATTGCTCTATCTTTAGCAATGTACACATTCCTTCAGAGGAAGTGCACTTGACTTGCATTGGCCGTCAAATTGGAATAAAGCAAACAAATATTACAAAAATCTATTGCTGTTAACTTCATATTTGTGTATCTACAATGTTTCCGTCCAAACAGGGTTCATTAGGAAATAATTGCATATACTTAATAAAGATTAGATCCAAACCACTTAAAAAAGAGTTGCGTCGAACAAGTCCAGATTTACCTTTAATCGGGTAATTATTGGCGGCACCAATCCTGCATGCAGTCATATGATACACTCATAACATCCCTTCTTGACAGAATGATTTGGTACGCAGCTGGGCACTGCACCGTTTTCCCTCTCAATTATCATTACACATAGATGAACTACTGTGAGCCACGGAGTAAAATAGAAGGCTTGTCATAAAATTTGACACAGAGGAAAAGAATGCAACACTCATTAAGTGCTGTCAAATCCCAGAGCTTGTGTGGCGCTGTGAAATTAAGTTGTTACAGCTTAATAGTCCTACAGAGACACAGGAGGGTGACGTCACATCTCTTTATCGGTTTCAGAAAGCCTCCCATCTTGTCGGGGAAGAGAGAGAGAAAAATGTCTCCAGCACACAGAGCCCAATGCCACCTATAATTAAAATCATTAGCACTCGGAGACAAAAGCTCCCTGGATTTCAAAGGGGAGATTGCAAATAATGGCTTGCCCATTGAGGTCCAAACGCATAGTATGCTGGCTTTAATGGAATACAATAACCTTGGATTGTAAGGCTTGGATGGAGAGAAGCTGACTCTTAAGCTGTAATTAGCTTTACAAAAAATGCCTCTGCTATTAGACAATCTGGGGATTTGCTGCTGCTTACGGTTATGATGACAGAGCAAAGTGTATGGGGCCAGATCCGACTCAATAATTGCAACTACACAGAGAGACTCACAAATGCAAACCGAAGATTCATACATACGCACAGAAGAATCCACAAATATATTATATTTCCAAATGCATGCAGAACAATTTCCAAATGCATTCCAATGCACACGTAAATAAATTACGATTTATATAAATGTAAACGAAAAATTACAAATATATTTGTGCATTTGTATGTGGACTTGTTTATTTGTTTGTGCATTTATATGTATTTATTTGTGGACTGGCATCATTTTCTTTCAGTCCACATATTGCTCCACTATCCTCAGGGAGGAGGGCAGGCACACAAAGCGCAGGACTTTATATCCTGTGGTTCGGGTAACTAACTAATATTGCCTCAAGACAGTCATCAAGCTATAGTTGCTACAATATTTTTGTAAAATAAATTCAATGGTTGACAGTCAATGTTTTGGTGCTACGTCCATTAAGGTTCTCATCTGTGTAATAATGTCATGAAACAGTTAGAGCACATCATCTTCTCTGGTCTACAGCCAAAACTACAATTGTGGGCAATATGTAATTGAGCACTTTGCACATGTGTCAACCGCAATTTATGTCCTTGACCACCATACCATTAGTTAAGTCCTGCCAAAAGCCTGGGGGAAGCAAACAAACAGAGTGCCGAGGAGACATTCATTGTCTGTGACATTCTGCCGCCATTGGTTGTACATCTCTGTTACACACTATTACATTCATCATTAGCTTCTATGGATCCTCCTGCTCTGCTCCCCTGTGTCCCTGGGTCTTATAGACATCACAGTTTGTGCCTCCGATATATGAAACTGTCAGCCCAGTGAAGTCCCTGTGGCTTTGGAGCCCAGATGGGCATATGCATCGTCTCCAAGACCGCGTGGAAACATGAGCTCAGAGAACTCCTCCACAGTGTCACATGGACAGGTAACGCCGTTAATCTGTACGGCAAGACTTCCACGGCAGCGAGCACCGAGTTCGAAGCACAAATCCAAATAGTAATTTATTAGCTATACTAAAAGCCAACTGAAGCTATAAGAACCGTTGTCAATTATCTGTGCTGATTTACATTTAAAATTCTTACGATACTTAACAGTTTTAAAGAAGGTCTTCAGAGATACATCAGTAATGTCCATGCATCCTCCAGGCCTCTGAGTAGGAGGGCCGAGAACATGTTTCATTGCCGGCTGCGCCAGTAGTGAGTGGCACGAGACACAAAGGAAACTAATTGAGGATAGGAGAGTTGTTTGTGGGCGGGGCCTCCAATATATCACATTCAGTGTCAGGAATGGTAACAGTCAAACTCATGAAAGTCAAAACTCAACACCAAAATGTATTAATGTTATTCATGAACATGAAGTCAACTGTCTGCCATTAGGAACATGAAACATAATAACTGTTTGTGTTTGTAAAAGTGTGTCAATTCTTGCAGTCGCAGGACACCAGGCTCCATGTCACCAATGGATGCTTTGATTGCTCTCAAAAAGAAAAACTACAACTACAATGAATCCAGGGCCAAATGAGTGGCGGTGTTTTGGCCACACCAACATTTATTTTTCCAACTATCAGTATTTAATATTGTATTGGGCTCTAAAAAAGAATGTTGGCATTGTACGTTTTGGTCATTGGACATTTGTGCATTCAGTCAGAGTCAGTAAAGTAGTACCAAAGAAAGGAAGGTGGTATATCAAGCAGCTGTTAATGAAAGTTATTTGGCACAATAACATTTTTTAAACATGCGTTAGATAATTCTGAAACGTCAACACTCAACACAATTTTTTCCTATGAACCTATGAACCGATGTGAGGTCACAGGACAGAGGATGTCGTACGTGTACAGATAGTAATTTGTGATTTTGGGCTATACTAAATCATTTGAATTGAATTAAGAAGAAAACAACACAATACTTGTTACTTATATTGTTCCTATGCAGCTAAATGTCTATATAAAATGACATCATATTTGAAAAACTAAAAATATTCTGACTGAATTATGCATTATCCTGTTGTGAAACCAAACATCTAAAGTGTAAATGTCTTCCATGTCCTCAACAGAGCACATCTCATTGAAAGAGCAAGAAATAAACACCAATATAATTTCAATGACATCTTAAATTCACATTTATCGAGCAGATATTCTAATGATAGCCCTTCTTGAGTATATGTATTTTGGAGCAGCTTCATATACAATTGAATTGTACCGTAATCCTGTTAATATGTTCAAATGTATAGCTCCATAATTTATATTTCACCAGTAAATATTTCGATTCCAATGTGACGGTGCCAACAGCTCATTACAAATCAAAACACTACACACTCGGATTATTAATTCCTTTACAGCCGGAGGACTGGAATGGCTGAGAGCCAGAGGTTAATGCTGCGTGTGTGCTCCTCGCCTGGTGAGCAAGACAGCTTTTTGTATCACATTTGAGGATTTTGCATTATTAAGCAAGGGCGAGTCAAAGATTGATGAGGAACACACCCTTTGTTCCTCCTGTCAGGAGGGTAGTCAAACCAAGCCACAGTCACATCCATCCCCAGAGCGGGCTGATGAAATATTAGGATGGCCCAGGGAGCGAGAGGCTGACTTGTCGCCGACTGCTGTTACAACACAACACAGCAGTGTCTGACATGATGCCCTCGGACCAAGGTAGTACACCCCCACACACACACACACACACACACACACACACACACACACACACACACACACACACACACACACACACACACACACAGCTGCGTAAAGGAAGAACTGTGAGCATGATCTGGGCCTCCAGGGGGATGAACCAAAAAGATCAAGAAACTTTTGCCTTTCAATTCACAAAGCGGTAACCACACTGCAAATCTGAGGAGGGGAACTTTTTTCATGCTGGGGCTTAAGCAACATATTGTCAGTGGTAGCCATGCAACTCAGCATGTGAGGCCGTGCAATCAAGAGTGGCATCAACTGGGGGTTGAGGGAATCTCTAAGCACTGTTGATGATGCATTATCCCAGAGCCTTCACCCATCAAAGGAGAATCCCCCCTTGGCTTTACTGTTCCACTGTATCTTCCATAGGGCACTCCTTCCCGATTGAATTGTTGACCAGGAGTGCACCTGCAACTGAGCCGTCATGCTTTGATTCTGAGGGCCTGACAACAAAAGCTGATGTCTTGAAATAGATGAGGGATCAGGGAACATTTCAAAACATTATAATTGACCCGGAATGCCAGGTGCATTCCAAATATTATTTTTTCTGTCTGGGGGGATTTGTCCTTTGCACATATCTCGTTTAGACGATGTGAAAGCATGACGTGATTGCTTTCCACTATCAACTTCTCAACTACACATTTAAAGGCTGTAGAATACTGCATCATGTCCAGTGGTGCAAAAAAATGAAGTTCAAGTTCCTCACGCTCTGTTCTGTCTTTTCTGATACTTTGTCACCATGTCTTGCAAACTGGTCGTGATGATGAAGGGTGGAGGGTCAAAGAAGAAAAGACAATACAGAAAAACAAAAGACAACAGAAAGGAAAAACAGGAAATAAGAACGTAAATAAAGCTCATACATATCTCAATAAATGTGTGTGTCATGGAAGATGCTGTGATGACAGACTATCTGTACGGCATGCATCCTGTTGTAGGGGAATTGACTCCCGTGCCACCTGTGAGACACCATCTTGTGTCTTGTCGACAGAAGAGGAAGACGCCTTACAGAGCGTGTTCTAATAAGTCACAGAGCTGTCTACTGCTGCTGGAGTTGAACCAGAGGTTAGCTGGAGGACAGCTGTCTATTTTGAGTGTTGATCTGAGGAGGAAGCCTCTGCAAGGTGTACAATACGTGTGGTACATGACCAGAACATTCACTATCTGGAGATTTTTGATTGGATGGTTGAATTTGTCATTGGTCACATGGCAGTATGACACAAATGCGCTCTCATTACAGTTCAACATGACTGCAGGGTGTGATAACTATTATTATCCTCTCCTCATAGAGATCAATGCTACTCTCTGACAAGAGGTATACAATAGCTCAAATACAAATATCAAATGAGGAATGGACTTGAACATAAGTCAGTACGTAGTTACCCCAGCTACTCATAAATACGCCTGCCAACACCTCAAAAGTTTGATTGTTGATTGTTTCCTTCGCACAAAAAGAGAACCATCACACGTTTGTGATTTAGGGGGCGTTTATGTGTTGGCCGATCATTTCTGGTCCTATGGCTGTAGCTTGAGATGCTAGTGACAGATAGTGAAATGGTTGTTGCGATGGAACCACACAACCTCACTCTGGTGATGAGACGCTTTGTTCTGCAAACAGACTTGTGACTGATCTGCTCGCCCATTCAATAAGCATTCATAAACTTGCTGAGGAAAATGCTAAGAAGTGTCTGAAAGCTCAAGAAAATGGTAGTTAAGGACCTTATAGTGAAAATGATGATCGGAGAGACATTCAGCTAATTTTCACTCAGCTGACAGCTGAATCATCCTTGTGTGTTTATGCTTGTACCTGTTGATCAGGTCTTCATTGTCATCACTCTCCATCTCGTCCTCGATGGCTGCCTGGAGGTCACCGATCCTCTTGAAGGCCAGCTTGAGGTCAGTCTGCAGGCTCTGATTAGCGGCCTCTAAGCTCTCAATGTCCATTTCCTGTTAATGAGACAAGTCAGCAGAGCGGGACCAACGGTTAATTTGTTGTTGATAGACTCCATGTAGTCTCTCCTAAATGAACGGTGCTGCCTGCTCATTGATAATTGTAAGTAAGTTGTCTCAGTGTGAACTTACCAGCTCGTGTTTTTTGCGGCTGGCCTCGGCTTCTTTTTTGGCCAGTTCACCCATCTCCTCTTTGACGTCGCGGATCTGTCTCTGCTGACGTTTGTTCTGTTCCTTCTCTCGATTCTCGCTGCTGCTACGTTGGTCTCGTTCCTCTGTCAGCTTCTCCAAGTTCTCTTTCAGACGAGCTACAAGGGTCTGATCAGCGATAAATAGAGATGGTTCCAGAACAAGGTCAGACCATATACAGTGGGTACGGAAAGTATTCAGACCTCTTTAAAATGTTCACTCTTTGTTTCACTGCAGCCATTTTCTAAAATCAAAAGAGTTCATTTTATTTCTCATTAATGTACACTCAGCACCCCATCTTGACAGAAAAAAAGAAATGTACAAATGTTCACAAATGTATTAAAAGATAAAAACTGAAATATCACAAAAGGCAAGCCACTCTTGAATTTGAATGAAGTCAGTCTGTCAGTGGAGTCAGGGAACCAGCCAGAACCTTGAACCTGGCTCAACTTCTGCTGGTCCACCACATCATCTGGCACAGGCAAGTTGCTGAGGTGGCCAATCCAATTCATGCATCCAATCATTTTGGTAGATTATCTCAGCCCCACTCTCGCCAACAAAGTCTGTTTGAAATGTGTTTGCATTGTGATTCACAGCCAACCAACTTTCACTGAGCATGTTGCATCTGTCACTCAGCGATGTTGCATTCCCCTTTATAGATGACACGAGAAGCCAGGTCCTGCTGTGTGCCCAGAAGGGCCACACAGCAGGACCTGGCCAGCATGCTCAGTGAAGCTGCTGCAAATGGTCCAACATGTGAGAGGCTTCTGGGCTTTAAGCAGCATAAGAAGGCTCATGGCTCTCCACTTCTCTTTTCTCTCCACTGGCTCGTCATAGTGAGTTGCAGTCAGTAACGCCCGCCTACAGAGCGGCTTAGACTAGCACCCGCCTACCTGAATCCCCTCATTCAGCATCATAAGATAACTGTTCATGACAATCTGCGAATACATGAATACTAGTCTTACTAGTCTTACTGTCAGTGTAAGGAAACAAATCTCAATCCAACCTCCGAGTTCCCCAACTCCACTGGATCAGCAGAACCGTATGATGACCTACTCTTGCCAGAGTATTTCCGTAATATGCTCTTTCTCTCTATCTCTACCCTTCTATAACATACTCTACAAAAACAGAAGATATTTTCTCTGCACCTTCTTATCAGGCTGCACTAATAAATCTCTTAGGTCCCTCCAGTTGATCCAGAATGCTGCAGCTCGTGTTCTCACTAAAACTAAGAAAAGAGATCACATTACTTCTGTATTAGCTGTTCTACACTGGCTCCTTGTGAAATCAAGAATCACATTTAAACTTCTTCTCCCCACATACAAAGCCTTGATTGGTGATGCTCCATCATATCTTAAGGAGTTTGTCGTACAGTCACCTCATTTAAGAGTAGACTTAAGACTTTCCTCTTTATCAGGGCGTATGGTTAGGGCTGAATCAAGTTCAACTGGTCCAGCCCCTAGATATGCTACTGTAGGCTGATAGGCTGCTGGGGGGCGCTTTAGGATACACTGAGCACCTATCTCCTCTCTTCTCTCTCTCTCTCCTTATGGATGAACTTACATCTCTCCATTGCACATTACTAACTCTACTTCCTCCCCGGAGTCTTTACAAGTTTATGTCTCATAAGGATCATTGGACCTGGCTGTGTCTGAAGCTTGTCCAGTGTCCTAACTCTTTGCCTCTGCTTTCTGGATCGATCCCCTGGCCTGGACCTGGCCTCCTTCCAAATGGCCATGCCTCTTTCACTGTGCCTCTTGTGTTGTAACTCTATAACGTTGTTAATTTTGTACACATGACATATATTGCTTCTGTCAATCCGGGGAGAGGGGTCCTCCACTGTTTTTTCCCCATGAAAGAGTTTATATTATTTTGGAGAGTTTTTCCTGATCCGATGTGAGGTCCTGGGACAGGGATGTCGTATGTGTACAGGTATTAAAGCCCTCTGAGGCAAATTAGTAATTTTGGGCTATACAAAATAAACTGAATTGAATTAAGGATTAATGCACTTAGTTGTATCAATAATGCATTGGACTGGTGCACCAGGCTTTCATCACATGTTAGTCCTCAGCAGTGTGTTAACAGGTGACTCCCATACAAGTCTTTTTAATCTGCAACCAGTCTGTATCTATGCCAGCAGCATACGTCATCAGTGAGTAATTCTACTGGTGAGCAATAGCCACCAGGCCTTTCATATTTCACAATCTAAGTGGGTGGATTACTGTTCCTTCTCCCATCTATATTGATTAAGTTCTGCTACCTACAGCGTTGATGGGTAAAATACTACTCAGGCAACCTGAAATATTCACCCACTGCAGCTTTTAATGCTGGTGAGAATTAAATGGCTGAATGAAAGCCGAGCAAAAGGCAGCATCTCTGTATTTCCCCATCTTGGCACACTTCATCACAGGCAAAAAAGAAAAATCACATTTAATAAATAAATATAGTTCTTTTGACTTTGGAGGGCAAGGTGCATAGGGAGTGTGCCTGGAGGTGAGCACATTGCTCAGCTAGCAATTACTGAACTGAAGCTGCAGAACTGAGTACTGGGTCATTTTATCAGTGGGTGAGAGAGGATTTCAATTTGTTGCTGAGAGCGTGCAGATGGTAACCTTTAGTCTTCACTTGTGCTTTTTTGTCTCAGGCAAAAGCAGAAAATAATTTGAAAATGACACAATAACAATTGCTAGAGGACAAACTAAAAGCAGGGATGGTCTAACTGGCAGTAGTCCGACATGTTCTAGTGATGCAGTACGTGTGCTGCCATTATATGTGCATGTTATCATGACCTTTCTCGGTCTCTGCAGTCCATCTCTGACCTCAGGAGCACATATCATCCTCCCACCTCTACCAATTGCCTACTAACACCAGCACTCGTCCACCTGTCTGTAGCTCTCACCTCCAGGCGTTTGACCTGGGTCTTCTCAAACTCCAGCTTGGTCTCCAGCTCTCGGATCTTGGCCTCCTGCCGGCTGACGAGGGATTTCTCCACCATGGACTGCTCTTGGAACTCCAGCTGGCTCTGGAGGGCTTGCATCTAAAACACAAACATATGTAAGTCACCATATGTCAGTGAGACCAATAGGCCAAAATAAAAGCTTTCATTTTCTAAATTCAAAGCTTTTTATCATAAAGAGTAGACATATCATGGAGAATGCTGCAAGGCTCATTCATGTGTGCCTATTGATTTTCCATAGCTATGCTGATAATACCCAACAATAAATAGCTGTTGGCACTTGACTTGAGCTGATGATGAAATGATCTTTGATGCAACATTTCCATTCCATTAGAGTCTTTAGGGTGCCCTCCAACCAATCCCCACAGTAGTTGATGTTTTGAGTTATAAATTAATCTCTGACCACCGGATGTCATACTCTGCTGTATTTGGTTGCATTAAGAATCTTTAAACCCTTTGGTTAACAATTGCACAAAGTAGAGCAAATACAGTATTATCATTAAATGGACTGCACTTGTATAGCGCTAGCCTTCCGACCACTGAATGTGCAAAGGGCAGAAGCCCCAAATAACCGGTCAAGAACAAGTCTAGGACCTTGGGTCAGAAGAGGAGATCTTACTCCAGCTGTGTTGTATGAAGAAAAAGATGCAGTCATTATGACAGCACTAGCATGTTCAGCATTATTGCTTGTCTGAGTTTGGACACCACGTGTCAAACATATTGCAATGACAATCAAGCAGGATTGGGACTGAAATCAATTACATTCAAAGGTTATATTTGTTTAAAGACCAGTGCAAAGCCAAAGGAAGACGACTGATGCAGCACTGCACATGCATGCCTCTTAAGTTTGTACACGTGATTCTTCTATGGAGGAGGAAACTTCAGAAACTAATCTGTGTCGGGGGAGGACCTGCATTATGAGACTCAAAGTGTCATAACATAAGGCCGTCATATGTTGACAATTCCTTAAACTCTTTACATTTGTAGAGATGGAAGCAGCAAATGATTGGCTTTGTAGGTTGAAAAGTAACACAGGTTTAAAAAAATGACACGTAAAGTAAAGCGGTCCTGCTCTTGAACCTCTTTCTATTTCGGATGTGACCATGGTTTGAAAATGTTAAGATTAAAGTACTCAAAAGCCAGATAGTCGTAAACCGTGGTCATGTAACTGGTCAACGGACTGCACTTGTATCTCTCTTTTCTAATCTTCAGACCACTCAAAGCTCTTTAACACTACAATGACATCACTCACCCATCCACACTTGTTAATACACTGATGGGAGGAGCTAGCATGCAATGTGACTAACTCACATTCATACTAATTCATAGAATACAATAACAATGTTAGGGTGTCTTGACAAAGACATGGAGTAGCAGAGCCTGGGATCGAATCGTCGATCCTTTGATTGAAGGATCAGTTCGACCACTGAGCCAGTCACCATAAGTCTGTATACTGCGGGCAATTGATCAAACATAGCTCTCCATCATTTGCAGGATGTCCGCTCCTGAGGAGAGCAAAGGGAAGAGAGGACTGAACCCAGCTGAGAACCGCCGTCTCAGTCCTGTTAAGTTACTGCTTCAAAATAAAAGCCTTTAAATGACAAGATTACTTTTTAAATGAAGTATTTCTAGAAAGATAAGTTCCTTAGACCACTGAATTAGCACAGCTTTGTTAGTTACTTAGTTACTAATACTGCAGGTTGGAAGGGTCCACAGCAATATTGGGAAGGATTGTAAGAAAATAAAATGTCTATTCACTTTTTACAGCTGCTACTTTGACCACGAATGATATCTGATCACTGTCTGATGAGGCAGATTACATTGAAGTGTATGGTGTGGACACAGACACACACGCACACTTACACACACACATACCACTCCTCCACTGATATCACATGGCGGTTGGTTGAGCCACAAATGGGAGCCAAATGTGAAAAAGACACCGAACAGCCCCTCATTACTTTTAATAGAATAAACGGATGAAGGCTATTTTCCAATCCGTACTGAGCCCTACATGTATGTGAAATAACTGCATGGCTGGATTACAGTCCACTGGTCCTGCTGGTACCTCCTCTGGTCTGACGAACAAGTTTTAAAGCTCCGTTTTACACACTCCATCTGCCTATTTCACTGTGATTTTAGATGGAATACAGATTTTAACTGGATGTCCTTGTTACATCAGTAGTATGCCGAGAGCAGGAAACCAGAATATACCTTCTCCTGAACCTCCTGTTTCTCCTTGAGGGCCTCCTCCAGCTGGGCTTGTAGGTCACTGATCTGAGCCAGGTTCTGGGCCGACTGAAAACACAAAGAACACACAAGAGAAGCAAAGTCAGTGAGCAACATGATACATTATTTGGATATTAATCATTTTCTTTTATTCCATATGATGAAAGAACACACGATCTGAAGTATATCAATTATACAGTATGCAGGGCAGGCTAAACATGCAGCGAAAATCCTAGAAACTAAATCTCCAACACTCCAAACAATGCTATGTTATATAACACAATGACACATTTCTATAAAATAGACAAATAACTCTGCTGAAAACATTATTTTAGTCTGTTGAAAGCATATCAATGAATCTCATTTTAGTGTGACCTGCGTAAAACATTGTGCACACTGCTACAGCCGCTCCCACAGGGAATGCAGCCGCTTCAGTTTAGACAGGAAAGATGAGCTCATTTGGAGCCAGTGGAGGCCGATCACTCATCATCGGGCAGCAATGGAAAGGAAGCCCTTTTACTCCACTTTCATTTCCCCTTGCTATTCATCAGCATGTACAGCGACATTAATACTAATGGGAGCTAGCCAAACACCGCCGCCTTTCAAAAACGTGTCAATTGGCAGAAGGAAAGAGAGAGAGAGATTGAGTGACAGTGAGAGTGTGTGTGTGTGTGTGTGTGTGTGTGTGTGTGTGTGTGTGTGTGTGTGTGTGTGTGTAAAAGCATACACCAGCCAGTGAACGTCCTCCATCTGTTCCATGATAGATGTTCAGATGTATTGCTGACTTACAGTATCAGCTGTAGAACTGATCAATACTGCAGTGGTTGTTCATGGGAATCACTTAGCGGTTCTCTGTTGAGGGACATCTTGTAGAACTGCAGGGGCGTGTTGTTTCTGAGTGGGTCTCCGTTTAGCTTATCTCGTGCACGTGCTTGAGGTTGCACATGCATTAACACAGAAAACTGATATTTTGATATTGTCTTTTGAAAAGAAAATCGAATAATCCTCCAGACATAAATAAACCACATCACCAACAAATGTTGGTATTGCTTGAAACGAGACACATTCAGTATTTTAAATACAATTAAATGTGTTCAAGCTAGTTAAGCAAGTTTTAGTTGGCCAATCCGGTGTCTTTATAGGTCTTTATTTAAAGTAATCAGGAAATGGAAATAGGAAATGTATGTAGAAGTAAGTAACCAAGACTTTGTGACATGGAATATAACATACAGCAGGTCAAAGATCAAAGCATTTTCTTTTTAAATGACTTTTGTAATAAATATTCCTTTTCATAATTTCCTTTTTAAAATGAGATTCATTAATAATTTAAAGGATAAAGCTGCATAAAGAAATGACTAATGTCATTTTTAGGCCATAATGTTTTTCGGAAGAGGAAGAGGAGAACAGCGGACCTGAGCCACAGCAGCCTTGTGCTTCTTCATCAGCTCGTTGAGGTCCTCCTGGTCTTCCTCCATCCTGGACTGCAGGTCATTCTTCTCTCTCTGCAGACGACTCAGCTGCTCCTCCAGCTGAAGGACACCATGGAAATCAAAGAGTCGTAAATAGATCAAACCAGCTGTGTGAAACATTAGAAATGAAATTACAGCTCCATAATCAGAGCAAAAGACGGCACACAAATAGGATCTGTGCCTCACAGTGGCTCAAGCTCTTGAATTCTTTCGAATCAAATAAGTTGGTGTTCAAATGTAAAATATACTAAATTAAACTAATATTTTATCAATTTAACACATGATCTTTTAAGCATGATAACGCATCAAAATGTGTGGAAACAAATCCCCAATGTCTGTTAGAAAAGCTTTAAGTAGAGAACACTATAACTGACCACGGCCTTTCAGATCAGCAAACAAGAGCTGGCTAGTCAGTAAACATACAGCACAGAGTCAAGTGACTTACGGTCATGATGCTGCGTGTGCAGCTAAAAAGAAACGGTGATGTAGCACATGTGTCTGTCTAAAAGCAAAAGTCACTGGGCGGCAGCACTTAAACAGCTTTGTGTGCAGTGCTGCTAGTGATGTAAAACTCAAGGATTCAAAACATCTGAGCTCATGACGACAATAGATGATTGGCTTGAAATCCAATACAAACTAATTTATAAATTAAAATCTAGGCCATTCCTTTTTGATAGAATAAAATAAAATACATTTGTAGTCGGGGGACAGAGTAGAGCTCACAATGTAGCGTCTATCTCATTTAGAAACAGTCCAACAGGAAGAAGAATAAACTCAAATCACAGAATGAAAAGACAACCTTTCCTTTCCAAATCCTTATTTTGAAGCTAAGATTTATTTATCCCTCGTCTATTTATATTAAAACCACGGACTGCTGAGACGTACCAAGGTGCACAGTAACTAAAAATATCTATGTGAAATCTGGGGCAAATTAATTTACATATCACACTTTCGCTTTTTCAAATTCACTGTTGGCCTCACTGAGTGCTAATAAAAGCTTTGAAAGCATCTCATCCTCTGCAGCGTGGGGAACATTTTGTGATGGATGCTAGAAAAAACGTGACAGTCAAAAGCATCAATCTTTAATTCAACACATTCAACAATAGGCTGTCAGTCCAATCTCAACCCAATTACGTTGCTCTTTGTTTAGTTTTTTTCCTCTCAGGTTGCTGTGGGTCCAAGTAAAAAAATAAGGCTGCCGGAAATATGCTCGACAATTTTCTCAAAACACTGCAATTGTGGCGATAGAAAAGGGTAAGATGGTAAAACCGGGAAAATCATCTGAAATAAATGCATGATTTTATCTTGGTTGAATAGCAATGTGTGTTGCGATTGGAGGCTGCATCAGAGAAGCCTCCTTTTATATAATAATAATTCCTTTCATTCTGGCAGCCTCCTACTTCCCCTGCAGGCTGGATGTGTGCTGCAGAGGTCGTCCTCAAAGACACCCTTTCAAAACCAACAGCAGGTTATGCCTTCATCTTATCACCTTATTTTTCTATTAGATGGATATTGCATTTTGTGGATAACATTAGCATGCATTTGTGTGGAATACATTTATAATCATCTCCAAACAACCTGATACAAAACCAAAATGATGAGCTGAGTAGAAGCCGAGCATGGCCCTAAACAATAAATACCCTCAACATAAAGGATACAGGACCATGAGCTGCTTGGAGATTTTATTAGGATGGCAGTGGGAGATTAGTGTCTTACACTCACTCAAAGTAACGCCGTAAGCTTTAATCACGCCTAAGCTATTATCGTCTCATTGCCTCGCCTTAACTGTTGTAGCGTAACAATCCAACATCGCACAAGCCTGTTGCCATTTTCTATGGACTGGATATTGAGCCATTGGCATATTACAACTTGTGGTGAATGACTGATTATCTGGTGAGAGAAGTGTGCTTTCCCACGCTGTGAAATAAGTGTGTAGATGAAGCATCAACTTAATCACTAAGCGGCTCGCTAGTTAACTAGCTAGCTAGATAATTCCACCATGCTTTCATTCTACAGTAAAGGAACATACAAAGCACATGTACTGCTGGTAGGGTGTACTATATTTCAAAATGTAGTTACTCTATTAATTAGCCTATGCTAATTGCTAGCATGGGGACTTTTCTTATCGCTGGTAAAAGGACTAAATAATAGGATAAATATTAATCCATTACATTATTAATCCATAACTAAAATGTCAACAACACTACAAATTGCCCTGTTGCATTGGTTTTCAGTTTGATACAAAGAAAAGGGAAAAGAAGGAAGCAGAAACATGAGAGGTAATGACAGAGAGAAAGAGAAGTGTATGTTTTTTCAAGGAAATATAGAAGCAGAAAATAAAGAACAGGGGGGACTCTGGGGGAGCGGTGTTCTCTGACAACTCATCTCTGGCTAAAGGCAAGGATTTGACAGATTTACTGCTGTCCTGCCACCACCACAGATGGTGTAGCTCTCTAAAAGCCTCAAAAACACAATCCATGTCATCACCACTGATGGACATTTCCAAGCTTTAGCTTTTTACTCTTCTTTAACAAAAAACTTGCTGAGGGAAAAGTAACCATACATTTGTGGTCGGGTTAATGCAGGAAAGTGCTTTTAAAGGCCGAGATGAGAACGCAAAGAGCTGTACTGACCGCCTGTTTTGTTTTGGAGATGTCCTCCATCTGAACGTGCAGATCTTCAATCTCCACCTCCATGGACTTTCGCGCTTTAACTGCAGACGCAGAGGTAAACTCGGACTCCTCCAGCTGGAACGGACACAGTGGAGGAAAATGTGTTCAGTAACAAAATGTAAATCATATAGTGACTGAACCAAAATATCAATCGATTCTGTTCCCTGGTTACATATGGAACAATTGGAGTAGTAACTTCAAAAGAGATAAAGAGCAGTTTTAGTATCAGTTGTCTCATTTACATGAATTCTCAAACATAAACATGTAAAGGCGGTTTTCTAGTAGGTATCCTTATATCTTTTTCCTAGGATGGCAAAGTCCTGACCCGTTCTACTCCGATTGGCTAGTATTCGTCTCTGTAATATTTTAACTTTTGTCAAATACAACATTTGGGAAAAAATATATTGATGTGCAAATGAATGGCACAGAAATAACTCATTGAGGTGCCTTTAAGCCTGTGCAGTTATTATTATTATTATTATTATAATATGTCATTTAGCTGACGCTTTTATCCAAAGCGACTTACAATCCTGTTATGTAGACGCAGATACAGGGAGCAATTCAGGGTTAAGTGTCTTGCTCAAGGACACATAGACTACGACACATAGTCGCCCATTTCTTATGTCGGTACCTGGTTTTTGAGCTGAGCGATCTCCCTCTTGCTGGGCGCGTTGTTCTTTATGTGGTCCAACATGATCTGGGCATCAGCCAGCAGGGCTTTGGTTCTCTTCAAGTCCTTCCTCAAACGCTTCTCAGTCTCCACATCACCAGTTCTCACCTGGGAAACGGGTACATTTAAGTTTGGTGACAAATGATCAGGTATGTAAAATGTTACCATGTAACGGCCCAATCGCTACATTTTACCACATATTGTTTACTGACAGAATATATAGATGAAAAAACATTATTGTGTCATTCAAATTACTTAAAAAAATATTTTAATGAATACAAATACAGGTCTGTCTTATTGCTTTGTTAAAAAATAACTAGCAATTAACATTCAGTCATATTTGGCTTATGTTAAAGATCTGACTGATAAGAGTAATAACACTGAATTTATTTGGAAATCTACATATTTTAAAATTTTTCTATGGACTTGATATTGAGCCACGGACACATTACAACCTGTGGTGAATGAGAAGTGTCCTTTCCCACGCTGTAACAAAAGTGTTTAGATGAAGCATCAACTTTATCACTTAGCAGCTGGCTTTTGCCAAAATAATTTGAACACAAGGTCAAACATTATATTTTAAGTTTGACAACTAAATCTAATAAATAAATTATTCAAATAAAAAATAAATTATCTTTCAATTGACTAATTCATAATTGATACAACTCTAAAAAAGATGTTGAGTCGGCAGACCTTTTCTGATTAGCATGGACATCTAAAACAACTAACATAGGAAAGTAATTTTGTGGAGTCTTTACCGTAACCCTAAAGGAACCCTTCATGTTGGCTTATGTCAGTACAAGGAAGCTCCACTGAGGAGGTGTATACGTTGGTTAATAGTGAATACGCTGAGATCGGAGATGGTCTGGTTGCAGCAGGATTCTCCTTTCCTGGTTTTCAAAGTCCGAACAAAATTGATGCCGATGGCTCTCTAATTACAGTTGGCAAAGTCAGATAAATATGGGATTCAGTCAGTTGAAATTAATCCACCCACACAGCACATAGAGCTCTCGTGTTACAACCAATAACCTCCCTAAAATTCTGGTACGATATCACCCAGCACAAACCCAATGTGTCTGTATTGTGCTGTGGATGCACATAAGAAATGAGCAGATATACAGTTCTGTTGGAAGATGAATGTCTCATGCATTTACTATTTACTAATTGTGAAGGTTAAAACCTTTAATCTGTAGGGACTGAATTCTCCATGAAGAGGGATTCTGCAGGACACCAAGGTTGTTTCTTGCACATGTTCTATCTAAATGTTATTCCAGCTCCAACAGGACTGGGCAGCATCCCATCATACCAGTGTAGTTACCTTGTTCTGTGCTGACAGAATCTTGGACTCCAGCTCTCTTCTCTCTTTCAGCACCTTCTGCTTCTCATCGTACTCTTCCTCAAGCTGGACTTCCATTTGCTTCAGCTGGACACATGCAAAAAACACTCAGCAATGATTACATTCATAGATTAGTCTGATCACACAGTGGTACAGAAAGTAGTGCACAAATTGGCTTCTGAGCTCAACATTATAGATTTGAAATGTATTCATATTTCAGAATTTTACCAATTATGTCTACATCCCTTGAAAGTCCTGACATGTTGACCTGTTTTGCCTTACAAGATGAATTGTACGAATGACTTTATCAAATATTGTGCAAATCCATTCAGTGGATTTCGAGATATTTCACGCAATAATTGAAAACGTTGACCTGCTTGTGGCTCTGGAGGAAAAGCAAGGGGGGTCACCAAAGTTCACGGGATTTATCCTCTGGGGACCAAGAACCAGTCAACAGTATCTGATATATTCATATGCTTTGGATGCATAATGAGACACCAAAGTGCACACACATTACTATAGGCCTACTTCCTTCATGCAGTTATTCAGAATAATCCATCATCAAACACTACATCCCCATGGACATGACACTGGCAGACGTAGTGTGGAAACAGTGAGGAGAAAGCTAATTATGGGGTGCCAATGAGCCTGGAGGGCGGTGAGAGGTCACAATGGTAAAGCAGATGCAAAACAACATTAGCAGCTGTACCAGCAGCAATACTAAAGATGCAATGCAAGAACACGGCATACAACAATGTGAGAGCAGCAGAGTGGTAAGTATGACTTCAGTCTGATGTTATATTGACAACAGGTAAACAAAGAGATGAGTTTGTATTACTGCATACAATCAACAGCAAATAGGAGCAGATCTGAAATCAGGCGATGCAGGGCTCCAGACTAACTTTTTTTACTAGGAGCACAGTGGCCCCTAACTTAAAATTTTAGGGGCGCAAGCAGAAAATTTAGGGGCGCACACTATAAATCGATATCCATCATCACCACCCCCCCCCCACCCCCCCCCCTCGCAGAACAAAACGTTAGGATATCAGCCACACGCAACAGAGACAGGGTTTTTCTGATAAGTAGAGATGCACCGATCAGGTTTTTTGGTGCCGATCACTGCTGCCGATCACCGATAATACCGATCACCGATAATACCGATCACGGTGTCGATTGAAGCATTCTATTTATTGTGTGGCATTATTGCCTAGGACTATGAGGAAATACACATCTAAAGCACCTCTAACATTAAAGAAATTACAGATGTCTTTGAAAATGTAGGACTAATTGATACATTAAAATTGATTGAATTTCAGATATGTATGGAACACGTCTGCGTTATTCATTTCCTGGAACTCTTGGGGAAATCCATTTACAGAACTTTTTTTAACATACAAAAGCCTGACTTTTTAATAAACTCTTCCTTTGTACAGTAAAATTGTTTTAATGTTAGCATCATTTAAGCTACATCTCAGAAACGATCTATAAAGATACAAAATCAGTTAATTGCTAATTTGTATATGTTAGTGTATGATTTGTCGACATCTTATTTTGAAAAACGGATGTTGTTTCACGTGGTTCGTTCCGCTAACTTTGCTAAAACCTGATGTGTCACGTAAATCCTTCCGCTAACTTTATCAAACCCCTCCGCGCTCCAGATGCAATGCGTTTACCGTGAACATCAGCGTGGCTCATGTTGGCGCTGCGGCACATTAAAACATTAAATAGAGTTAAGACCGAAGTGCGTGAGTCTCACGCTCAATGCGTGAGACTTGAGAGCCCTGGAGGCTCGGAGCTGCATCTCATCGCACAGGTCGCGGCACATTTTATGTTTCAGCCCGGCGTTGTGTCTGATCAGCGTGTCGTGTTTTAATCGTGTGTTCCCCGCATGTTGTTGGAATTGACAGCAGACTGTACACCTGAGCCAGGTGAACTCGCGCAGCCGCTCATTCGCCACGACCGTTTCCTCACGATCTGAGTGGGACTCATTCTGGGGATGTGTCTTCTCCATATCATGTGGTTTAGGAAGAAAGTACGAACTGACAGTCCGCTTCCCATGGTCCATTGTTTACAGAGACACCGCTATTAGACTATTTGGATTCGCGCGATAACCCCCAAGACCCGCCTCTTTTCACACATTAGCCTATAGCCGTGCTCCCCCCGCTCTCACACAGGCCAGCCTTCTTCTTCTTCTTCCGTTTTCGTCTCCTTTCTTCTTCTTCTGGAGTTAATGTCGGTTAGCAAACCAGTCATACAGGCATTACCATTAACTATAGTGGGCGGAAGTTTGTCAGCAACAAAAATATTTAATAACAAACAAATCTGCTAATTTACTGGTCGCACATGCGCGAGTTGATGAAAAATTTACTCGCACTGTGTCTAATTTTAGGCGCAAAATGCGACCATTTGGTCGCAGTCTGGAGCCCTGCGATGTGTCACTGAAATATGATCATATTGGCCTGTCACTAATAAAAAGTCGATCTTAAATAAAGGCCCCTTAATCAACGTTTCAACATGGGCCCTCACAACTTGTAGAGTGTTTATGACCATAAGTAACTGTCAGGGTCAGAAAAGTGGTTGAACTACAGCTAACTAAGATATAAACATATATGGAAAGCAATGGTGCTCACTGCAATGTATATGTAAAAATTCATGACTGAACAAAAGAGAAACATAATTGGTCTTCTCCTTGGATTTCTTTTCCCCCCATCTCTTGTGAGTTGGACTTGAATGATTGAATGCTTCAGTCATTTGGCACTGATCTGGACCCATTTGTGAACCATTCAAATTCAGAAGAAATGTAAATTTGAGTAACAGACTTCTGAAAGGAGCATCAAGGTGACATGGATGGTAAGATGGTGCTTTAGATTCAGCATTTCATTTACTGCAGCACTCTTTGCTGTTTTCAGTCAGTGCGTTTACATGATGGTATAATTTGAATATTGCTTTAGAACTATGCTATCTTTGGGGGGAGGTCTGCTATTATCCCAGTATACATGGCAGTGAGTAATACGAATCATTGGCCATTAAAACATTAAATAGCCGAGGGTTGTTTTCAGCGTGAAGAAATACGATGTGTGGCGGGAGTGCGGGAGTTAAGACCGAAATGTGTGACACTTGAGAGCCCTGCAACTCGTGGCGATACTCGTTGCGCTTGCGTGCGCATGGGCAAAGACGCAAAGTCCGGTTCCTAATCCAATTCACCGTTAAATGCCGCGACGGTCGGATTATCAACCGCATCGGATTGAGTAATCCAGGGGTGTCAATCGGACCGTAGTTGGACCGTAGTTGGACCGCACACAGTCGAACAAAGGTGTTTACATGAAACGGATAATTCGATTTCTGTCCGACTAAGCCAGTTATTCGAATGCATGTAAACACGGTCAGTGTCACATTTGTTTCTCTCCATCACCGTCTCTGTGGCTAGTCTTTACCTGTGTGCTCCAAATAGCACACACGTCACACCCAGCTCTCCCTCACGTTCAATCAGAAATGCAAAACAAACAGCTAAAGTGATTGCAAACGTTAGTCACAGTATTAAAATGCGTGCATGAACACATCCTTACCTTCTTGCTGCATGACTGTCGGACCTCCTCCACCTCATCGTCTTTGCTCTCGATGTCCTTGGAATGAGTGTGACGCAGACGCTCCATCTCCATCTCCAGACGGAGCTTGGCCTGGAAGACAAACACAGACGTGGTACACTCTGCTCTCCCCCGGCTCAAAGGAGGCCAACGCGGATTTTCAACCTTGTTTCCATTTATAATTCGTTGACGTGCATATGTCCACAGTACACGCTGTTGTTCTCAATATTGCTCATGGACTGACAGCTGTTCATCTTGGGCGAACAACAGGGAGGCAGGCTGAGAGAACGTTGGCTTCCTGTCTGGAGCATCACTGCAGCTCAGTCTGCTGCTGGAGCTGACAACTGTTTATTTGGTGTTTTGAGAACACCTTTTATTACCTGTTTAATATTCCCTTTTGACTTCCTGCTGACTCATTGTTTTTACTTTTTTGTTGTTGTTGTGGAGATTGTTTAGGAACAGTTCACAAAACTGAAAGCATGATTGTAGACGGTAGTATTAGCAGTAGTACTCCTCAGGTAAACAGCACAGGAGCAGTAATAATGTGTGATTAGGTAGAGCTGGTGTGTAGGAGGCCTGGCACACTGCCACTAAATGTTAAGTAGTTAAAATAGCAGTTTGGTAAATCCCTGCTGTACTTAGACTTTAAAGCTGCTAAATTCTAAAATGAGGGCATCTTTATCTTGTCCACACAGCTCTCTATATGTCGACGGCTGTTGAGCTGCAGAAAACGGCAAACCGTTCTCTGCTCAGGTAGACATGACACAGATGATAGCTGTTGGATGAGATATTAATGTTCTGACTGTTCAGTACATTATGAAGGTCAGCTCTGTGCTTTCTCTGCATCATAGCGTTAGGTGAGAGATGTGAGCACGTCTCTAACGAGACGCACCACAAACTAGGGCTGGGACGATGTGGCAATATAAAACACTGAACACTTTCCGTTGATAATAGTAAATATCCTCACAACTGTCTAGCTCTCCATCATGGCAGGCAGTTTGTTGAGGTTGTTCTGAATAAATGTAAGGTAACATGTTCGTGCCATTTTTTTTATATTTGTAAGCATATATTGATAATTATTGGTAAAATAAATACCAATTACATCACAATATGAAAATGCCTTCCTCTCTGACGCCTAGTACACACATAATCCCTGCATGATCTAATGTGTAGCACTTCATTAACTTAATTAAAAGACTTTAAAGGTCACCCCGCTATTCCTGACAGTGTTTCATCTTAAGCGGCAGGAAGCTTTATGAATACGGCCCCTGGTCCCACCGCATGAGTGCCGACACACAGGGTTCCAGCAGGGTCATTCTGCAAAGTTCTTAAACCTGGTTTACATAAGGAGCAATGTAACCGCTTGCAGGAAAGTCATCATTTTGCAGTTCACCTTTTGCTTGTGTCCAGATGGAGGACATAACTGTACTGCAGAGATGTACATCCTGTGCAATGTGTTGATGTCTGATAATCACTCAAGCTCATGCGTCTGTGACTCAAACTGGAGTTCCATAATTATTCTCGTCACCAATACCTGAAACAACAACGTTGTCTCTATACCAACATCTCTGGATGAAACTCTTCAACTTGTGTTCTTGATAGATAACATGTCTCTCAGATTCAGCCTCCATTATGGAGCTTCAGCAGGGTGATGCTCCAGGTGCAATGATACGTATATACCGATACCTTAGTTACTACCCATCTACCAACCTGTCCAACTACCTACCTGTCTATTGACCCATCCATCCACCCACCCATCCATCTATCCAGCCATGCTCCCCCTACCGACAAATATGCCCGTTCACTTATTGCTCGTCACCCAAGCTGCTATCTTTACAGCTGTGAGTGCCAACAACAACGTCACATTTGTTGTTTATATTCATAATAATGATTTTGGAAGAGTTAACCACGTGTTAGATTTAACAACTTTAGGAACCAATGCTGCCAGCTACTTTCATTTTAAAAGAGATGGCAACACTGGTCTTGGTTTTCCGGCTGGATGCTTAAAATCTTGTTAAGATTACTAACCACACACACTAACATACACACATACACACACACACACACACACACACACACACACACACACACACAAACACACACACACGGATAAATCGTGTCTCTTGCAGCATCCCTTCAAAACCCGGCTATGCTGCATCTTCAACCAGTGTTGTGTGGAGTGTGTTTATTCTTTCATTTATTATTTACAAGGTAACTGTATATGAAATTAATGTTTTATTTCTGTGAATCACAGCTCCCTCTCTTAATTTACTCTAGCTCGCCAAGAGCCTTCATTCACCCTCTCAGTTAACTTATCTCCAAAAACAGAGAGGACTGTATTTTGTTTCACTGGCAAGGGCTGTGATACTTTAGTCAAACTTGAACCCAAGTAAACAAATAAAATATTCATAACAAACTCGCATCACACCGAGTAATAGTTGTATTCCCAACACTAACAGGACATTTTCTAAGTGTTAGTGTGTTACTCAGAGAAAACACTGCTTTCTGGGTGTCACCTTGGTATCAAATAGAGGCCATGTGGATGGTGTTAAAACTGGCACAAATCAAGTAGACCATCAGTATGTCATCATTTTGGGGTAAACGCTTAATTTACAGCTGTCACAGAGAAGTATCACTCTGCAGGTGCCGTTAGTTCTACGGAGCTTTTCAGCCACATTTCCTACACAGCTCAGTCTCACTGCAGTGGTTTTGACTTCTCCTGTTAGCAGCGAACAGCAGAGTGGTGCAGTTAGAGACCAGCGGCTGAATATAGTCGAGCATTGAGCAGATAAAGAGACCGAAGCAGAGCTGAAACAGTGAATATTGGATTCACTTTCATCAGGTGGACACCAATACCACTCCAACAGATGTGTAAATAGGCAACGGCTTTGTCACTTAGTATCCTGCTTGTGATCTGTCGGCTTATTTTTGTGGTCAAAGATGAAGTAACGCAGATTTAAATAAGGCTGAAGATTTTCCTGTGATCTGTACCTGCTCCAACATCTGGATGGTTCCGGCCTGCTCGTCCAGCTCCTCCTCCTGGTCCTTCAACTTGGCCTCCATGTCCCGGAGTTGCTTCCTCATCTGAATAATACAATGGGAAATAAATAAACAAATACATAATATATATACTGTATGGTTGTATAAAGCATATAACATAATGTACATAAGTGGAGCTTATTCACTGGACTATTTTTTACTATGAATAATAGACTGGGTGTCTTGACATCAGGTCATAGAGCTGCTGTGTACAAAGAGTTGTATAGCAAAAATACAGCACTAAATACAATAACACACAAGCAGACTAATACAAGTTAAGAAAGAAGACCTTGGACAGCGACGCTTCATCCTTGGATTCCTGGGAGTTGAGGTCCTGCAGCTCGGCCTCCAGCTGGTCCAGTTTCAGGGTGACTGCACACACCTCCAGGTCCTTGTCCTGAAGGACAGACGGTTGCAGTCAGAATCGAGAGGGGACAGTCAGGGAGTTACAGAGTAGACAAGGACCAGGAACAGACCCACATACACGCGATGAGGGAACAGTGAGCAATTACTAACTCAGCAGGTAGCTTCAGGGCATGCACGGACACACACACACACACACACTTCAAAATCTTAATAATTACAAACGCATGCTGTGCAGAAGGGCGCAGTGCAGACCTGCAGACCTGTAACGTAGATGTAATCAAGAGCCAAATAAAAGCTGTTTACTTACAAGTAAATATGTGTACAGCATTTCATGCACAATAAGGTATACAGATGATTATAATTGACCTAACTAGTTCACTAAAGATAACTAAACATAAGCTGTCCCACAAACAATGTTGAGCTGGACAAATACTCCCACTGGAGTCGCTGCTGAAGATGATGTCATGCAGGTTCTTGTTCACCAGAATCTGACTTGGCTTCAATGACCAGCATTAAGAACAACTCTTTAGAAACCAACTATGAAGGCAAATCATTTTAAAATACATTGCACGTGTAATTTACTTTGACGAGCACTTTTACATCACTCCGCGAGCAAAAGTCGCTCGCAAATTCTTAACCTGCTCGCTCGCGAGTAGTTCACAGTAGTTGTGCAGTAAATATAAATGTTTTCACTCTACAGTGTCCTCAGAACAAATAAAGTAGTGTCTATGTACACTGCTTTCTGCGAGCAATCCCACAATGCAATGCGCCACAGTAAAAATAAGTGTATTCAGACACTACAGAGCTGATGAAAAATTATCAGGATGAATTAGTGTCCACATGTTCATTTACTGCTCAGTGGAGTTACTCATACGGGGAGAAATGTGGACTTTTTTGATTGTTCTTTTATCGATGCTTTTGCAACATTACATGATGAGACCAACATGCAAGAATAAAATTGTACTTAAATGTAGCTTGAGAACAGAGTGACTGGAAAGTCACTCTAGGCTGTTACATAATGTTTACCGAGGAATAAGGGTATTATTATCATACTATTATTTGACTTGAAAAAGTCAAGTGGAGCCACTTAGTCTCTGCTGGCTATGAACATAAACTGAATCAGAAGAAAGTCCCATCATGATCAAAGCAGATTTGCATCACCCCACAAACGTGTGACACGAACCTCCAGCTGCTGTCGGAGGCTGAAGGCGTCTCCGGCCAGTACGTCCTTCTCTCGGGCCAGTTTCTCCCTCAGACTCCTCTCTCTCTGCACCTCCTCTTGGGCTCCACTCAGCTCACTGTCAAACCTGCACGCCAACACACACTCCTCCGATTAACACCGTTACGCAGCACAACCACTCTGAACACATTTCAGAGTAAACAACTCGCAGTGTGAAAGTTATTTAAAATGTGCTGAGCTGGTCACATAGATGATGCCAGCAACACACACTCACACGCACACGCACACACACACACACACACACACACACACACACACACACACGTATAAGTATAAGCAGGTGTTCCACATGACTTTACACAGCTGCACCACCGCCCCCTGCTGTGTTCCCACACACGCTGAAGGGTCCAGTGGTGTTATACAATAATAACTGGATAGAAAAAAAAACCAATTGTGTTCCAGATTGGTTATAGCATCCTGCTGTGCAGAGAGAACAGAGACAGGTCTCCAGCTCATTTGTACAGCTGCTAACGTGTGTGTGTGTGTGTGTGTGTGTGTGTGTGTGTGTGTGTGTGTGTGTGTGTGTGTGTGTGTGTGTGTGTGTGTGTGTGTGCGTGTGTGCGCGTGCGTGCGTGCGTGCTTGTGTACTGACTTCCTCTGCTTCTTCTCCAGGTCATGGTTGCGGCTCTGCTGGCCCTCCAGGTGAAGTTTGGTGTCCTGCAGTTCAGATGTGAGTCGCTGGGTTTTCTTCTTCAGCTGCTGGATGTTTCTCTGGGACTCGTCGTTATCGGCCTGCATGTCGCTGATCTGCACAAACACACGCATGTAACTAATCAGACGAGGAAAAACACACTTTCCAACAACACGTTGCACATCCTGTTGCTGAGAACTGCACAAACATAAATGCCCTGCATGAACTACACTGGAAGAATCATCTCTGCACTGTCATTTTAGTAATCATTTAATTTACATATTGATATTTAATAATTCAGCATTCCACTTAAACATTTTGATGCGTACTTCTGTTTAAACTGATCAGAGGAAACATGTGCACAGTGTAGATATCAGTGGTGTTACTGGCTGAGGATTAGAGAGGTCTGCTGCTGAGAGACAATGATTGAGCTGAAACCTTAAAGACACCTCAATGCAGGTGCAAAGCAGCACAACATTTTAACATTGACATTCTACTGACTTTCCCTTTGTTGTAAAATGTAGAATTGTGTCTTAAGACAACGTGGTTCCTTTGTACCCTCATTAATCACTACCTAACAGAAATGATCAGAATAGTCTTATTAGCAGCATTACCAGTTTGTTTAATTTTGAATTGTCCTGCAGAGCTGTACATTTAAGTAATTGAACATATTTGTGTTGCAATAAAACAAGAAGCTTGGAGGTGTCTTGTTTGATTACAGATGTATATCGTACCATAAGAAACTAATTATTTCATTCCATACCTAATAACTTCTAATTGTAATGAATCAATATCTACAGTGCATGATGGACTCTCACCCTCCTCTCCAGCTGCCGTTTGGTCTGCTGCTCCACCTCCAGCTTGTCCTCAGACTCCTGCTGCAGTCTCTTCTTGGTGAATTCAATCTCCCTGATGGCTCGTTCATACTTCAGCCTCCACTCTCCTCCTGTCACATCAGCATGTTCACATCAGCTTCCCCTTGTTGGAGCTCAATATGCTTACAGACAACTTCCTAAAACATGTATTTTTCATAAAGGAAACATTTGTCACAAACTATATTAGCAAGGAATGATACTAGTCTATACCAAACTTAGCAAATGTATATGACGTTTGCATGAATATTGCATTTACAGGTTTACATATCTGGACGGGTGAAAAATATTCCCTGCTGTGGAAGTTTAACCTAAAACAGTTAAAGCCAGCTCATGATGTCCTGGAGCCAGACCTGACAGATCTGGATTTGTCTGTCAGAATTGAGTAACCTAGAACATTAACAGCGATCATGGAAAAAGTCAGTCTGTCTGTCAAAAAAATCTATTAAAAATTAAACAATATATATAGCTTCCCATCTTATATATGGTTATCATGTCGTGATCTGTTGATCTAAACTACAAACAATTGACACGTTTGTAGTTTAGATCAAAAACATGTCAGCGTTTGGAGATGGGAGTAGTCCAAGTGAGGGCAGAGGGGAGGAGGAGGTGGTGGTGGATTTACTTGGGTGATGTCACCCAAGTCTATAAATGGACACTATGAAATAGTTCTATAGATTTGCCAAGTGCATCCTGAAACTTTGCTTAACAAAACACGCATTTTTTCGATGCATGAAGCGTAACTTTAGCCAGTTTTAAACTGTATCCAGACTCCTGTCCTTTCCTGAAGAAGTCTGCTCCAATGCTCTTAGTTGTCGACGTCATGTGACACAGCCCACACATCGAATGTACTCTGCATCTGACATGAAGAACACTGCCATGATTGTGACGCAGTGCCAGTTCACATGAGTCAAAGCTCTGCTTTGCACCATACAGCATGGAGACACTCCATCAATTCAATTCAACATTCACAGAGTCGGCTTGCCACACAAAGGCCGCTGGCAGCCTGCCTGCAGGGCGTCTGCAGACGAATCCTCACTCCTCGCTCGTAACTGATCGATTTATAATGTACTACTTCACAACGGGTCGTTCTTGGCTTTAGTCAAAGCATCGATCGGACACCACCCCTACCGTTCCTGCTGCACCACTAAAGACGACAGTCTGGGAATTAATTACTACCTTTGTAACCTCTGTGTGCGTATGTGGTTGTGCGTGTGTGTGTGTATGCACAGTTCAGTAGTGTGTGTGCAGACTGTCACATTTAACTCAGTGTTCTTTTATGATGTTCTGGTGATTCTTTGTTCTTACTGTTGCTGAAAGACGAATTGCAATTGTGAACATTTTATTTTCCCTGTCAACATAGTGACTACGTGTCAGGATTACACTCATTTAACGCATTTATTTAATTTAATTTTATTAAGAATTCTTAATCATTTGTTGAAACATGTTCTGCTTCCAGAGATCTATCCGTTTAATATTAATGTAAAAATACTGACAGTGTGGTTCTTAAAAAATGCCTCCTCTTCTTCTTCAATGGACCATTGGGTTGACTCATCGCTACGCAGGGGGAACAAGACTGATATGTAACGCCTACACAGTCTTGTTAAACACCTGTATGGGCGTCCAGCAGCTTCAACTAAAGTCTGACTATGGGCATTACCATCGGTAGTAGTACTCGTTTATGAGCAGCATACATACAAATCAGAATCTCTGCAGTGCTGAAGAACATCTATTGTAGAGTAACATGGTGTCTGACCTGTGTCGTCATCTTCCATCTCTCCGTTGAGTTCAGACGCCCTGATGAGTCGAGCCTCCATCACCTCCATTTCCATGGACTCCATCTGTTTATTCGTGCTGTCAAACTTGGCCTGATGGTTGAGAGAGAGGAAATGGTTTCTATGACAACGTGAACACATATGCCTCCGGAGATTAACGGAAAAGTCCTGCAGGTTGTTGCGTGTTGGAGCCCAAATAGAGGGAAATGCAGACACCACAGAGACACTGAGCAGCATTAAGTCTCAGGGGCCCACAGAACGGGAAAATGTCTCCGGCTGAGAGGAAAAGCTCCCCAGATGACGTTGTGATGATTGCGGACCACAACATGCAGTTTAGAGTGTCACTTCTAAAAAACAATAATAATGCAGTCAATCTTCAATTCAGTTCCAAAAGCACAAACAATTCTTTAAAGAACTGACCATAACACATGTTGGGAGACCCTTTTCAGATGATAATATTACCAATAGCTCTGTTCCCTTAAGTGTCCCAGTTAGCTGTGTCCCATAGTGCTAACTAACTCTCCTAAATGGAATGCAGCCATCATTAAAGTAATTAGTTTCACCTGTGCTGATCTCACTTGAACGGGTCACAATGGAGTCGTTATCAGTAATTACATTTGACTGTCACTTTTAACCGTCATTCTGCTGAGGACACGCTGCCATGGCTGACAGGGAGTTACAATGGTGCAGTGCAACATTCCCAACATACATGAACCATGAAAACCCACATTGTGCCTCTCCCCACAAGAAGAAAATAATCTTAATCCTACATAGCCACCTGGGCCGTCATTGGGAAAATCAAATGTAACCAACAACCCCCCCCATAAAAAAGGAAAAAAAAAACATTACCTCTAAGGGCAGTGGTGGAGAAATGGCATGACAATATAATTTCACATTTGCAGCAATCAATTGTGCGTGCGAGCATGTGTGCGTTTGCGTGTTTGACGTGTAGAGAAACAGAAAGCTGGTGGAAAGGCTTGTAGAGATGAATGTCTGGTGAGCGTCATTGATGCAGTTGTCAACGCTGGCTGACATGCTATGCTGTTTGTATATAATATGTATTGAGTGAATTTAAGGCTCAGGTCATTTTTAAGTCATCTGCCATGTATGCTGCCCATTGAAAGGGTTAATGGTTGCTGTAATCATTCCTCCTCTACATAACGGCTGTGAAGTGATCCCTTCAGAGCGACTGCACCTTAAATGATGGAGAACAACATTTACAGCATTCTGCAAAAATATATCGTAGAGTTGAGCGGGAACACACACAAGGCTTCCGCTGTGTGAGTTGGTCTATTTGCTCAACCAAAGACAGCGTTCTCTGCTTGAACTCCCCGATATTAAACAGGTTAAAGGCCACATACAAGCAAGATGTTATTGTGTTAAGGGTGAAACATTCATTTCGACAGTTAGCTTTTACAGCACAGCAGGCCGTGTCTCCTGCTGGCTCACTGCGGCGTCTGATGCTGAGCAGGGGGGTGAGGGGGGATCAACTATTCATGTGCATACTTGGCTTTAAAAAGCGTAAATAAATGCATCAACCCCTAAACAGAATGCCTATGAAGCGTCTACAAGCCTGAATCAAAATCTGCCTTTCGAATGCCTCTGAGACCTTACTGCAGTTCAATAAACTGTGTGTTAGGATCTCCTGGGTCTTCAATTATTACTGCCTGAAGCTCTTAACAAAATAGCGATGTTTAAATAGAGACAGCCTTTTATTATCCAAGATGAATTTTAAATCACATCTTCCAACATTATTACTCAGATAGACGATAAAATCTCTCAGGAGAAAAGCAGCGGGCTGGCTAATAGTTCTGCTTTTTAATAATTCAACTGTATGGGCTAATGTTAAATGTATATATATAAATGAGACATTAAATTACATTTTACAAAGCGCATTAAAACTAAACTTCACTGTGAAGTGGCATAATGGGCTGTGTTGTAGAAAACGTTATTACCCTACTGCTAAAGGGCTAATTGGGCTATAAAGTGTCATCCATCTTTATTTGCCATCACAATAAGGCAGTTCCATTTTCATTTGCCTTAATGGAAATCCGCTCTGAAGAAAGCATCAAGCGAAGGAATGGGTCGGAGCGCTAATGAACACAGTGAGACATTAGTCCCACGGTGTGTGACACTTTTAATCAAACCTAAGCTTAAGAGTGAGACTGCAGCCTTTTAATGGTTTGAGCACAACCTGACTCTCTTATTCTACACACACAAATGTGTGTGTGTGTGTGTGTGTGTGTGTGTACCTGCAGGTCCTTCATGTCCTTCTCCAGGCGCAGTCTCTCAGTAGTTTCCGTCTCCAGCATCTGGGAAGCCGACTCCCCGGTGTTACGCTCATCAGCCAGCTCTGATGACAGCTCTGTGATCTGATGCAACGCAGACACACACACATATGCATAGTCGGTCACACACACACAGCAGGTATCAAGCGTGTTATATATAGATGGAGAGCTTGGAGGATTGATGTTGTCAATAAGTGTGTGTTTTTGTTCTCGGCCCTGCTTCATCAAATGGCCCCCTGAGGAAGTCTTATAACTGATCTGTTTATACAGCCTAGTACTAAACTGGGTTTGGTCTCTACAGCTTATTCCAGTGCTTATGACAACTGTACAAGTGAGGAATTTACTCAAAAGTAAATCATAGGCACAAACAACTGCGCTAACTGTGGTGAAATATCACACAAAGTTTACATTTCATGGGTAGTCTGATTCCCTTTTTACTTCAAATGGTTCTGTAGGTCTGACTAAAGGAAGCATCCGATGCTGCTGTAGTAACGTGTGGACAGCATGTCATTCATAATAACCCTGCTCTGTACTTGTGTCCGTCTGGTTCTGTGCGTTTACCCGGCTCTCCAGGCGGTCGCTGTTGAGTCTCAGCTCGTTCCTCTCTTTCTCCACCTTCTCCAGCTTCTGCTTCAGGTGCTGGATCTCTTCCTGAAAGGGAAACGCAGAGATAGAGAATGGTAGAGAGACATGTTAGTGAGGATACAACAAAAGGAGGGAATTAATCAGCATACAAACTCATACTTATCACCGTCATTTACTTACGGGACACTTCCATGTTCCGCTGACATTTATATGATGGATGTGATGCAATTTTATTGAATACATTTTATTATCAAACAATGATAATTGTAAATTATAATCTCAATAAAAGTAGAAATCCTATTAGTCTCTAACGAAGTGTTAGAGTGCCAAAATAACCAGCCAATGCCATGAAAAATATTTAAATAATATTTTGAATCGGGTTCTGGTGAAATAGAAAGAGAGCCATCACACATCAAGTGAGATAATGTCAATGTGTTGATTAATTCAGTCAAGTCACTACACTCGCTCTTTTTCTATATGAACTGACCAATGGGAGAATATAAAATGTTCTTATTTAATATGTAGATAATGCTACATAGCACTTCTTGTGCAAGAGCTTGTTGCTAATTGAACACATCCTCACTCCCAACTCATCAAATACAGACGCTTGGTCAGCGGCCCTACGCCTCAAACTATGATGCTCTAGGTTCCTCTCTTGCCTGTCAGTTTCCATTTGTTGATCTATATTGTGTCTATTCAAAATAAACTTACGTCTCCACAAGAATTTAAGTTAAGTAAACAAAACATAGTTTGGTCTGTCTACAGCCCCTCCCATGGGGGTGTATGTGTGTGCGTGAGTGTGTGTGTGCATGTGTGTGTGTGTGTGTGTGTGTGTGTGTGTGTGTGTGTGTGTGTGTGTGTGTGTGTGTGTGTGTGTGTGTGTGTGTGTGTGTGTGTGTGTGTGTGTGTGTGTGTGTGTGTGTGTGTGTGTGTGTGTGTGTGTGTGTGTGTGTACTCACGTCCTTGCCCCGGATCTGTTCCTCAGTGAGCTGCACCTCGATGAGAGGTCGAACGTTGGTGAAGAGCTTCCACCACGGCCAGCCTTTGACGCCTTTGTTCTTCTTTATGTTCTTCTGGATGCAGCGGATAGCCAGATCTTGGATCTGTCAACACATGAACCAGTAAAAGGGCTGATTAGAACCGTAAAGAGGACACTGCATTGACTCCTGCAACCAAAGCTGATGTGTCTATAGAAAAGCATGGATGTGGTGGCCTCTGCGTCAGACCACACACTTCTTTACTAGTTTCCACAATTGTGTCAGTTATTGCAGCCACACGACCCTGATACTGTGAATGAGAGCCATCGATTCACAGAATCAGGGTGTGGCCTGCAATTGGTTTAAAACATAAAGGGTTTCAATAACGTGACAAAGCCTTTGCAATAGAACTTAGTAGACTCTCTGGCTTTCCTGAACTTGCTACAGGACTTGCTTAATAAATCCCAAAGGTTTGACCTGCACTTGACCATCCATCTATGTTCTGTGGTTTATCTGGGTAATGGTTAGGATGGCAGCAGACTGGTCTCCTCACAATTGAACAGAACCTCCACAGGGCTCCTGTCAAAAAACAATGAACTACTTCACCAGATTACTTTTGTTGTGAAGAAGCATTGGTTCTCCAGCGAACTCATTCTAGATGCCTGAGCTAGAACACACGAGCCAAAGATCATGAACAGGGTCCTGCTGCTCTCCACAGGTTATTCTCCAGGATGATCTAGCTGGTGTGACAAACAAATATCTCTTCATATATGCTACTCTTTGTGGAAGTTGGATTTAAAATCATCTATGACAAGATTTCTTAAATGTAAAAAAAAAAGACAAATTGATTCAGCAACTGAACCAAACCTGCTCACCAATTTAATATTATCCAAGTTGTTTAAACCAAGTTGGGAGGAAAGCCGCATGATGTGATGTCATCCAACCTGCATGAGCAACCATGTGACGAACCATGGAAGTGTGCTCACTGAGTTTCACAACATAACAGAGAATACTCTTCAAAGTCCTCCGGTCCACAACCTACTGTTTGACAGTTTCTAGGATCTTAGGCCCTTTCAGATGTCAGTGTCATCCTTTTTGGGGAACTCTGATTGAGAGCCGAGCAGTTCATTTTAAGCGGAAAATAGGTGAAGGCTGGAATTATTCTGCATTCTTCAAGATGTGTCATGACACATGACTGTGTCTGTCCCACGGCCACTTAAATTAAATAAATCTAAAGTAAACACAAGAGGAGTCGTACACAATAACCTTATACAAGTTAACACCATTATTTCAGCAGTGCAACAAAACAGGACTATTAAATGTGGTCTCCTAAATATTAGATCTCTGTCATCTAAAGCTGTGTTACTAAATGATAACAGATAATCACATTGATTTATGTTGTCTAACTGAAACCTGGCTGCGCCATGAAGAATATGTCTGCCTAAATGAGTCGACTCCTCCAAGTCATGTTAATACTCACATTCCTCGAGACACCGGTCGAGGAGGTGGAGTAGCAGCCATCTTTGACTCGAGCCTTTTAATAAATCCTAAACCTAAATTAAACTACGACTCATTTGAAAGCCTTGTTCTTAGTCTTTCACATCCAACCTGGAAAACATTACAGCCGATTCTATTTGTGATTCTATACCGGCCACCTGGTCCATATTCAGAGTTTATATCAGAATTTTCAGAATTTATATCAAGTTTGGTTCTTAAAACTGATAAAGTTATTATTGTAGGAGATTTTAATATTCATGTGGATGTTGATAATGATTGCCTAGGTACTGCATTCATCTCATTGTTGGACTCGATCGGCTTTCGTCAGAGAGTACAGAAACCCACTCACAGCTTTGGCCACACGCTTGATCTTGTTCTTACATATGGTGTTGACATTGAGCATTTGAAGGTCTTCCCACAGAATCCTCTTCTGTCAGACCACAACCTTATAACTTTTGAGTTTATACTACCGGAGTGTACACCGTTAGTCAAAAGTTTCTACACCAGATGTCTAACTGACAGTGCTGTAGCTAAATTTAAAGAAGCGATTCCTTCTGCACTTGATTCAATACCATGTCTCAATATAACAGAGGACTCCTGGTCTAACTTTAGTCCGTCCCAGATTGATCATCTTGTTGATAGTGCCACAGGCTCACTGAGACTGACACTGGACTCGATAGCCCCTCTGAAGAAGAAGACAGTGAGGAAGAGAAGGTTTGCTCCCTGGTATAACCCTCAGACCCGCACATTAAAGCAAACGTCACGAAAGCTTGAAAGCATTTGGCGTTCAACTAATCGGGAAGAATCCCGCTTAGTTTGGCGAGATAGTCTTAAAACTTATAAGAAGGCCCTCCGCAATGCCAGAGCAGAATATTACTCATCAGTAATAGAGAAGAATAAGAACAACCCTAGGTTTCTCTTTAGCACTGTAGCCAGGCTGACAGAGAGTCACAGCTCTGTGGAGCCCAGTATTCCATAGACCTTAGTAGTATTGACTTTATGAACTTCTTCAATGAGAAGATTTTAACTATTAGGGACAAGATTAATAATCTCTTGCCCTTAACCAGTGCCAATCTGTCCTCAAATGGAATGGCTTTGGAAACCCCTGTATGTCCTGGTGTATATTTAGATGGCTTTTCTCCCATCAACCGTGACCAATTATCTTCAATGGTTTCTACTTCTAACACGTCTACCTGTCTCTTGGACCCTATCCCGACTATTCTGCTTAAAGACGTTTTGCCTTTAATTGGCAGCTCTCTTTTGGATATTATTAATGTGTCTTTGTTAACAGGCCACGTACCACATTCCTTCAAAGTAGCTATAATTAAACCTCTCCTGAAGAAGCCCACTCTGGATCCAGAGGTTTTGGCTAACTACAGACCGATCTCTAACCTCCCCTTCCTCTCTAAGATCCTTGAGAAAGTGGTCGCAAATCAGTTGTGTGACTTTCTACATCAGAATAGTTTATTTGAAGAGTTTCAGTCAGGATTTAGAAAACACCACAGCACAGAGACAGCACTGGTGAAGATTACCAATGACCTCTTAATGGCAGCAGATAAAGGACTCATCTCTGTACTGGTCTTGTTAGACCTTAGTGCTGCATTCAACACCATTGACCATAACATCCTATTACAGAGACTGGAGCAGTCGATTGGTATTTCAGGCACCGCACTAAGTTGGTTTAAATCCTATTTATCAGATCGATCTCAGTTTGTATTTGTAAACGATGAAGCCTCAATGACCACCAACGTTAGTCACGGAGTTCCACAAGGTTCTGTGCTTGGACCAATTCTATTTACCTTATACATGCTTCCTTTGGGCAATATTATCAGGAAACACTCTATAAACTTTCATTGTTATGCAGATGATACTCAACTATATCTATCGATAAAACCAGAGGAGACTAACCAACTCACTAAAATTCAAGCATGTCTTAGTGACATAAAAGCATGGATGACCGGCAACTTCTTGATGTTAAACTCAGACAAAACCAAAGTAATTCTACTCGGCCCTGAGCACCTCAGAGATCAATTATCTGGTGATGTGATTTCTGTAGATGGCATTACTCTAGCATCCAACACCACTGTAAAGAATCTCGGCGTTATCTTTGATCGGGACTTGTCCTTTAACTCCCACATAAAGCAAATCTCAAGGACTGCATTCTTCCATCTACGTAACATTTAAAAAATCAGGCATATCTTGTCTCAAAAAGATGCAGAGAAATTGGTTCAAGCGTTCGTTACTTCGAGACTGGATTACTGCAACTCCTTATTATCAGGCTGCTCTAATAAGTCTCTTAGGTCCCTCCAGTTGATCCAGAATGCTGCAGCTCGTATTCTCACTAAAACTAAGAAAAGAGATCACATTACTCCTGCACTAGCTGCTCTGCACTGGCTCCCTGTAAAATCAAGAATCACTTTTAAAATTCTTCTCTTAACTTACAAAGCCTTAATTGATGATGCACCATCATATCTTAAAGAGCTTGTAGTACCAGACGCCCACCAGAGAGCTGCGCTCACTAAATGCGGGGCTACTTGTAGTTCCTAGAGTCTTAAAATGTAAAATGGGAGCCAGAGCCTTTAGTTATCAAGCTCCTCTTTTATGGAACCAACTTCCAATTTCAGTCCGGGAGGCAGACACGGTCGCCACATTCAAGAGTAGACTGAAGACTTTCCTCTTTGACAGAGCTTATAGTCAGGGCTGAATCAGGTTTGCCCTGGTCCAGCCCCTGGATATGCTGGTATAGGCTTATAGCTGCTGGGGACATTTTAGGATGCACTGAGCACCTCTCTCCTCTTTTCTTTCTCCTATGGATGAATCTTCAGCTCTCCATCACACATGACTAACTCTGCTTTCTCCCCGGAGTCCTTCTGACTTCACGTCTCATGGGGTCATTGGACCCTATGAGACGGCATAGATCCCATCTGCTGATGGACCATCGATGATTGAATCGTGAGTTCCTGTCACAAGCTGTGCCACTGCCCTGCTGGGACTCCGCCCACTCCTCCACTTGGGAGGTCTCCAAACTCTCCATGGAATATGCCTAAATATGAACTATTGATAAACTCTGTCAGATTCCTTGAATGTATTTTAACTCTAAATATGTCCTTCTGTACACATTACATCTATTGCATCTGTCCATCCTGGAGAGGGATCCTCCTCTGTTTCTCTCCTGAAGGTTTCTTCCCTTTTTTTCCCCCTGAAGGGTTATTTGGGAGTTTTTCCTGGTCCGATGTGAGGTTTTGGGTCAGGGATGTCTATGTGTACAGATTGTAAAGCACTCTGAGACAAATTTGTAATTTGTGAAACTGGGCTATACAAATAAACTGAATTGAATTGAATTGACAATCCCCATGAGATCAGCTGCATTGAAAATATTTTGCAAGTTTCAATCTTTTTTTCATGGAAAATATATATATTTAATTCTTGTTTACAGAAGTCAAGTCATTGGAAGCATGTTCATCCTTTCAATGAAAAGCACTGCAGCCTACGTATTCTTTGTCTAATAGGCCAGAGTGTGTACGGGTTACCAATGAACTCTCTGTTCTAACAAGAGTAGTGTTGTGACTTGTGGGCAGGAAAACTGATTTTGGAAAACGTTGTACGAGCTAAAATAACACGTGTGGAGCAAATCTAGTGCATGGAGTGTACTAGAAATTTAAATCCTGATGGATCTTTGACTCACATCCTCCAACACAGTGGCCATTTGTCGAACCAAACCAAGACAACCAATTTCTCTTCAAGACAGGAGATTCTTAAAAACATTGTTCGAAAGAGGATTAGTCAGCACTCAGCATCCCTCTATGTTCGCATGTTTAAACAGCAGCAGCAGTAGTTTATTTTACTTCGGCTGATGGCTGTATCTGATAATCGTTCGAGCTTAAATGACACCATTAATGGCAGCTTGTTGAAGCTCACTGCAGGTAATCTAGAGAGCTCTGGAGAGCCATTGATAAACACACAATTAGGATAAATTGCTCTCTACAGCAAAAGCTGGCATGGCTGGAGGTCCTGATTACACACGTTTCTCATAAAACCTGTCTCTTTTTCAAAACATGATGACCTGACAGTTTTATGTGAAAAATGTTATTGTAACTGGAGAGGTCCGTTTGCTCAGTAACACCAGGAGCTCTTTAAAGAGCACACAGAGACGGCTGAGGACAGGAAGAGATGGATGTGGCAGGATGAAAGGAAAGAAGAGCCGGTTGAGCAACACTGATCTGGGTCATTCAACCCTCTTCTTCATCTGAACACTTCCCACACTACTCCTGACCGGGACAAGAACACATTCCTCCTTCAGTCTTCCACTTACCTTATTTCAGCTTGATTCAATTGGACCATTTCGTATTCAAGAAAAAGAAATCTTGTGATGTAAAAAATATTGGTATTATTCCTTTTTGCTGGTGAACAGGTTAAAGTTACAGACTTCACCTTAATTCAGTTTATAATAGAGTTGGATTTAAGGCAGATCGCTGCACCAATAGTATGAACAGAAATTATTTATTTATTACTATGGTAATTATTCTGCCTTACATAGAGCTCCTCCTGGATGAGGGATCCTTCCTGTCATTCAGTGTGTTTACATGAACAGAAGTAGCTAGGTTGCTAAGGTAGTCAGAGAACATGGTTACATGCACTGTAGTAACCTGGTTACTGTAAAGCAGCAGCTCTGTAATTTGACTTTATTGGAAGCCTGGCTCTCCTAATCTTACCTGGATTAGTCACTTTAAACAATGGACGGGGAAGTTGCATCACTCGCTGAACCGATCTCTCCTTTCATCTACCCACCTGAAAGTATGTCACCTCTCACGACTGAATGTGCATTACTGTACCACAGAGTACTTAAAGTTTCAAAAATATGAACTTCATTCAACAAAGAGCCGAAGTTTACCTAAATATTATGATGCCCAAAACTAAAATCTTTAACTGTCAGGCAAAGGATACGTAAGAAAGAGAGAATGCCTCTGATGACCGCTCTCAGAGTGCTTGACTGGTCAGTGTACACCTGTACTCCTACCCAGAGGTAGGTTCATGTCTTATTTACTCCTAAAGAGAGCTGAATTCAAAGAAAAGGTATTATCAAATGGATTGTTTCTATCCATTTTCATTACATTTAAGGGTAGATACTTCGACTTTTCATAAAGCTCTAACCTTTGGGGCTTTTTTTTTTTAATTTGGCATGATGGAAATATGTCATCCGTTAGTCTGCTCCACACACACTATCTGATGTTTTCTTCTGCTGCCACTGATATATTACGTAACTCTGTTGCAAACTTTCCAGTTGCACTGTGCTCTTATCGATACACCGACTCTACTCCTAATGCTGTTTTCACACCAAAAGCGGAGCAATTTCTTGTGTGGTTGCGATAGACGGGACATTTTTCCAGGTGGCGCAAATTTTGCATGTAGTTGAAATATTTCAACTTTTGCCGATAACTTCGAAATTCGGGCCAATCAGCCCTTTAGTTGCTCCGTCATCACTGTCCCGCTGCTTTTGAATCAGAACAAGCTCTCTCATACCTCTCATGACTAGGAGTACCGGAATCGCAGAAAATAAAACAGGCACGGGTAGAAATATACATATATGATATAATGTAACAGTTAACTTAATCGGAGAAAGTGACCGAGCTGTGTGAGCCAACGGGTGATGTTATGAACCCAAACTCGAGGACGTTAGATGTTCAGACGTGTGTGGGATGTCCACAACAAGTAGAAAGCAGAAGTAGTGGTTAGTTATTCCGTGATGGATGAAGGAAATAATAAAGTTTTTAAGGGCGACAAGCCATGGAGATAAGCCCCTCCCCTCGCAGAGCTTCGCAACGCTTTTGGTGTGAACAAGGAAAATGATCACGCGAGTAAACTCACATGCTTTGGGTGTTGCGAAAAATTGCGACGATTTTGGTGTGAACACAGCATAAGCCACGCTTAAAATCTATTCTTGCCATATTCAGATTTTCTTTTCATTTTCTGTATTTCTACTTAGTGCTTCTATATGCATTAAAACAGGCAGGTGTAAACGATGTGTTCTGCTGGCACTGCCCCGGGCGTGCTCAGCCTACTTACAATGTACAACTTAATGCAGCTGATTATGATTCACGAGCAGCAGGTAAAACCAGCCCCAGTCTTTGCTCTGCTCTCATAAACCCCTTGGACATGAATAATATGAATTCAGAGTGCAAGTGTGCCTTGTGGTAGAAGTAAACAGTGGTCACTTGAAATGACAAACTGGAATGACACAGGTGTCCTCTACCTCTCCTTCTCACACGCACACACACACACACACACACACACACACACACACACACACACACACACACACACACACACACACACACACACACACACACACACACACACACACACACACGCACACGCACACGCACGCACGCACGCACGCACGTGTGTCTGCCTGAGCCCACCTGTTCCCACTTGGGGGAGGCGGGGGGTTCTGTCTTTAGGCAACTATTTAATTAGGCTTAGTGTTGGTTGGCTGGCGGTGGAATCCCCCATGATCCTCCACTCTCAACGGTTCCCAATGAATGTCAAAGAGACAGAGAGGAGCGGCAGGCTGCAGGGCTTCAAAGCAGCCAGCGGATATCTTCTACTTGTCTATTCCCCCATGGCAAGGCGCATTCTCTCTTTTTCAGCTTCCCTTCCTTCCCTTCCTTTCCCCTTTTTCTCATCCTCATCGCCCGCCCCCCGCCTCACTTATTTCCTGGAGTGCTTTGAACGCTGCTCCCCAAGACAGGAAGAGAGAACTTGTTGGAAGGAAACGGGCGATATTCCCCCGAGCAAGAATAATATGAACTAGATGGAGGATCAAGCTAATTGATTTTTTGTTGTGGCAATGTGAAGAGAATTTTAATCTACCTTTCTGAGTAGCTGGACATTTGTCGATGACACAATTATAAATTAGCAGTAAACAAATTAAAGCTTGAATCTAAACAGAGAATTGAATGTTGCAGATTTGGGAGTGAGACACGGTACTGATTTGGTACCAAGTGAAGTTGAAATCTTTGCACCAGCTTGTTTTTCAACCCACTAGAACAATGCCGTGTTCACATCAAACGCAAAGCAAATCTTTTGCGCACTAGATATCAGACAAAGCCAATGCAAAGATGTATTGTAAAAGCCTGTCAGCGTTGAAGCGAATGACCACAAGCAGTCCGGCAAAGGTACGTTCACACCAAAAGGGACACGTTTTTTTGGCGCGACAAAATCCCATCAAAAGTCAACGTACAGACGCAACATTTTTCTTGGCGGCGCGCTTGGGGCGTTTGGGGCGAGAAACCCAACGCGAATAACGCAACGCGAGTAACGCTGCATAGGGTGGACTGCTTACAGACTAACAGGACACACATCTGTATGTGGCTGTCAAAAAGATAATGGGAGTAGACTAGGAAGAACTTCCGATCCATAAAATGTCATCATTCGGAACATTTTATACATATTACTTGTACTTTTTAGACAAAATGTGCATGAGCATCTAGTCGCTTGAACAGTCACAGAAAAATGACTCGAAACTTCAACAATTACAAGGCATTTCCATTTACCCGAGAGACGAGGCTCAAACTGAGTCCTCCGGGGAAGCATCGTGGTGAAGTGAAACCGAAATGCCCTTGAAAATAAATTCTAGTAGCCTGAGCCTAGTGCAGCAAAACAGAATAAACTGAAATAGTCATAAAAGGCAAACAAAGATCCAAAGCTTAAACTCTGCACACACGCACACACCAAGCACACAGACAGAAAGTCAACAGAACCCGACTGACATCCACACACACAAGTTATTTACAAGGGCAACTTGTGAAGCAACAAAAAAGCTCCAAAGTAAAAGTATGTCTGTGGGTTTTAACATGTTTCATTTCACTGTGAAGTGTCTGATGAAGCTGAAATGCCATGATGGTCCAGAAGCCCACTATCACAGGGACCAGGGAGGACCTGGGACGCCAAGCAGCTTTTCCTTCAGCTTCACCTGGCAAACAGTTGGCATTGATTGTGGGTGAGAAGCCGGTGTGTGATCGCGGCCAACCACTGGGGACTCCTACCGGTTGGTTGGCGTGCTAAAGGGGTTGGAACCATGGAGCATATCATGTGTGCCGTGAAAGTCATTACGAACAAATCGGTTGACAAAATTATGAGAAATGGGACCGACTCATGATAACAACTGGTGGCCGTTAAAAGAATGACTGTAGAGCGGCCTGAAGATTTAAAATGCTATCCTCACCTACAAAGACTTGATCTGTGATGCACCGTCATATTTTAAGGGGCAGACACAGTCACCACATTTTAGACTAGACATAAGAATGAACTCTTTGATAGTGCTTATGGTTAGGGCTGAATCAGGTTTGCCCTGGTCCAGCCCCTTGATATGCTGCTATAGGCTTATAGCTGATGGGGGACGTTTTAGGATACACTGAGCACCTCTCTCCTCTTCTCTCTCTACTTATGGATGAATTTACATCTCTCCATTGCACATTACTAACTCTTTCTCCCCAGATTCTTTGTGACTTTATGTCTCATAGGGTCCATTGGACCTGGCTGGGTCTGATGCCTCCTACCATGGCCCTGCCGATGCGCCCCGCCCAACCCTGAGCATTTATGGTGTCCAAATTGCATCAAATCCGACAAAGCAAGGCATCCCTGAAGTGTGACGTGGATCAGATGAGCGACTCTTGAGACGAAGGAGAGAAGAGATCCTTTGCTTTGCAGTTCTACATAATAAAGCACCTGTGAAATATGACAGGGAAAACACTTCTGGGTGCTGTGGGGAGCCCAGTTGGTGGGATGAGGGTTAAAGGGAAAGACCATGTATCCATTACTCCGAATGTTTGATATACGTTCTTTATCAAGTAAGCCTGTCACCTGAAGTGCAGTAAAAATGGCAAATATGTTCCATGATAGAGGCTTCAGCTCTGAAGCAGCAGCCTTACCTTCCTCTTCTTGAAGGCCTGTCTAGACAGGTATCCCCTGCAGGCGGCCTGGAACAGAGAGATGTTCCTCCTGGTCTGAACGTCTCGCTGCTCCTCCAGTCTGGATAGAGTCCCCGCTCTGAAGAACACCTGCAGGAGGGGAGGGAGAGTTGAGACACATGGAAACCAGACTTCCCACGTATCGAGGACACGTACAAACGCTAATATAGTGAAGTTACGCACGATTAAATGAACATGATTGACTATGATATTGATGTGTTAATGTGTGCTCCGCTCAGAAAACACTGCTGCATATCAAATTAAGCGCTGCCTAAATTGCCATCAGGAGGCGATCCAGATGTTTGGGCTTTAAGTTTTGGGGAGCTGTCAAGACAGCTCCAACAGAATACAACAGAATTCAACAGAATACAACCCTTTACCATTCCTGTAAGATTAGCCGTTAACACCAATCCAAGGAATGACTAAAGTAAATCAATTAAAAGCTGCTATTGAGCCATTTGGAAAATATCCATGGATCTGTTCTCTTTTGAAAGGCAACACGTTGTCTATTAGTCAGAATCACTGCTATATGAAGATTGTTTGCAAGTGACTTGGTCTTTACGTAAAATAAGTTGGGTGGCACTAACTTTCCACGATTAATTATTAATTAAAAAGTTTTGGATTAATCATGTCTATGTCTCATTTCTAGGGTTGTACTATGAATAAGTATCAGTCATATTTACATGTAGAGATTTGAATTAAAGACTCAAATTTAAATTTGAAAGTTCAATACAAATACTAGTACCTAAAATCAATGAATAATTATGTTAAGTAATACTAATCTAAATAACGATCAAAATAATTATTTTAGCCATCAGAGAGCAGCTTTAAGTTCACATGGTTCATTAAGTGTGATTGTTTAACAGGATTGCACAACATAATATTTTGTGTTGTGGAACAGTCGCATTCTGCAACATAGGAAAATAAACCTAAGAAGAAACCCAACAACATCCTGTGTGGAGGGAGGAGGACGAACTGAAGCTGCTCTGAAGTCTGCTGGTTCACCAGCTCATACGCCTGCATCTCTTTCCAGATGAAAGCAGGTCAACAGGTTGTGGCTCGATGGGTTTAGTCTTTTCATCTCCACAGGCTCCTCTCGTCACTAACATCCCTGATGCTCAGTAGATACAATGAGTAGATACAATGAGGTTCTGGTTGGTTTTAATCACCCTGTAATGATTGTATTCAGAATGCTTTGTATTGCTCCTCCGTAATAGATGACAAGAACTTGGCAAGGGAATCTGCTCCACTTTTTAAACCAGGATAGAGATAAGTTATCATGTCAGGTTGTTTACCAGGAACCGTAAACTGTTCACTTGCTCCAACAGATATCTTAAATATCTATGTATTTTTGTTCTTGTGTAAATTCTTTTTTTAGACATTTAACATTTGAGAACAGCGAAAAATAACCGTGCGTATAGAGTATATCTATGCATTTCCAATGATAGCCAGGCTGCTATTTTGTTGTATACATGATGATTGGTGAAGAACAAGAGTCTGTCATGGGCAGATGAAGTGAAGCCAGCCGGGGAGGAGAGAACACATCTGGGTAACATGAACGCTGTGCTCCTCAGAGACCTATTTGTCAGTGCGGGAAGGTTTAATGATATCAGGCAGAGCGCCTCGTACAAGTTGGCAGCGGACCACATGGGCAGTTTGGCAGTGGGAGGTGGGTCATCTGGCAGCCTGGAGGAGACGCTGCCACCTCATTCCACACTTTATGTGTCATCATGGGTGACACTTTCATTTTTGGTGAATTGAATCAGTCCCACAATAAAACTACAATATTGTGTATTATTCTTTTCAGCTAAACAAAAGGTCCATGCGGGAGAGTGTAAAAGTGTTTGACCGCAGTGAGAATATAGTTTTTCAAAAACTAAATGCCAACTAATATGGCTTGAAGCAGAACATGTCGTTGGATAAGAACATGAAACTTTTTTTCTCTCAAGAAATTGCCTTTTAGTCGATGTGTGTCTCTCTTTCCTTGGATGATACATTCTAATAATTGTGTTTACCGGAATGCAAAATATCGTCAGTTTGGGTATTTGAATATGGCCAAACATCAACTGGAATGTAAACTGGATAACAAGTTTACCGAAGGGACGTCATATAACCTGAACCCGACGCAGCATCTATTGTTGGAGAAGATGTGGACTGACGCACAAGTCATGTAATGCTGCTGTATTAATCATATGGTATTCTCCACTTTGATTAAGCTCATTTATAAATTATTCAAAATGATTCCCCCACTGCATGAGGTACACAGTACAATTATATAAAGTGGACCAGTGTGTGGGATGGTTTGACCTGTGTGTCTCATCTGCCTACTAATGTGGAACAACAGGCATTAGTAACATTACCATCACCACGGAACAAAACTTCTTTTTATACTTTGGAAAAGTCGCAGGCCAAGTATAGACTGACACACACCAACACACAGGCAAGGTTAAACTCTGCAATATCTGCCAAGACACTTCTCTAATTGACAGCTCAAGGCGCTCACTGCTCTTTATTCCACAGACATTCACAGCTCTAATTAACAAAACCATCAGCCTGTCTTTTTCCTTGTGATTAGCAGCTCTTTTTTATCTCAAAGAGTTGGAATCTGGTAAGGGTTCCCATGGAAACAGAACACACCAGGACAACTGAAGGTGAGAATGGAAGACTCGGAAGCGGCGCAGAAAGGTCGATGAGTAGAATAGAAAACACTTTTGAATTGTCTAATAGAGTCTCCGAGTGAAAATATTCAGGGACTTGAAGCCCAGACTGCTTGATGGCAACATAAAAGATGCAACTGCCAGAAATGTAAGGTCAGGGCGAGCTGCCACAGCTCTCCCTGATACAGTGAGGCGTGTGTCTGGCAACGGCTTCAAACTAATAAAAGCAATAGAAAGTGTGGTTTTCTGAGAAGAAATCGAAAAACAGAAAAAATGTTGGCGGGATGGACAGACTTTGTGGATGCTGCTTCGTAAATGTAAGGGCTAAATTCTAAGGGGAGAATTCTGAGCTGTAAGTTTCTACCCGTACGCACTGACAATGATTTTCGAGAATTTCCAGGGTTGAAGGTGACGGTGACAAAAATGATTGTTGAAACCTGCAAGTGAAAAGACTTGTGATCAGGTCAATGCCCGAATTATCAATGAAAACATTGAATGAAAGCATTTAAATAATTTCCAGGATAAACAAAAAAAGGCTGGTTTCAACATCATACTGCTGCTTTCTTTGTTGACTACTATAGAATAGTTTGTATTGACTACTTAGCTTCAGTTTACACTCAAAACCTCCTGCAAATGTTTCATATTGAAAGCCTAGCATGAAAGGGAGGTATGTATGTTTGACATCCCTTTGTTTCCGTTTATGTATTATGTCAGATCTCTTCTATGTTGCTGTTCTTTTGACTGTTGTCAAGCTCCACACTTCCTGCTAGGCTTGGACAATATGACATAATTACTGTTAATCACGATATTGGTTGGCCACGATAATGGTCCTCACAAGTCCACAATAATAGAAAAAAACACCCATTATGGATTGTTTGCTACATTCATGTTGTCGAGTAAAAACTTGAAAGAACTGTGATCTGATTTGGTGTTATTGTGGTAGGATGAATGTAATGTAGAGTGCTGTTAGCTTATGGCGTAACTCCTACTGCATTTGTACTTAACAATGAAAGAAGAGTAGTATCAGAATAAAAGGACATGGTTATATTATACAATTGGGTCAGCTGGTGAGTTGTTCCTGAAAAACAACACATAAATTGCATCGTATTGCTCCTCAATAATAATAAAACAATTACATTATGTTCATATTGTTGATGTGGAATTACACAAAAATGTTGTGCATTATGAGCTAGCTATCCGATCTCAAAACAGACCGTTGTAAATGCATTCCAAATCCAAGATGCCTTTAAGACACATAAATTAAATGGATCTCTCTCTCCAAGACACACATTAGTAATCTTTACTCCATCCAGGTGGAACTGTATCTGATTGTCGCTCACGATTAAGAAGCTGAAGGGACCATCAACCTCATCATCGGGGGGAACTACATATAAACGTGACAGTCAACGGACAGAGCAGTAACTACCGGTAAATTGATTTGATGTATTGATCTCAGCCTGACAATGGACCCATTGTTATCCATTATTAAAGGTACATAGGATTCAGTGCAGGGAGTTCCAATGACAGTATCTTAACACAGAAGGCAAGGTCGGCAAAGTAGAAACGATTAGAACGCAATCAGAAAACCAGCGTCAACTGAAAAGGAAAAGCAAACCAGGACAGATCATTGATGAAAAACACTTCTAGTAACACTCCTCTCTCTAATACATGCCTGTTGCCAGTGAAGGCTTCTCTCTGCAGTTATTAAAGGCCCAGGCCATGATTAATCAGCTTTATGGAATCAGCCGTTATATGAAGAACCACTCACCCTGCTTAGCCCCATGTGGTGGCTGCTCTTCTCCAGGTCCAAGGACTCAAGCAACTCCTCCACTGCCTGGAAAGAGCAGAACAATCAGTCAGACAAACATACCCCCCTCCTAGTTCCAGCCAACAGGGGAACAAGGGCCCAGTTAAAAACACTTGTGTATTTTGAATCTCAGTCTGTGTTGTATTTAGGACTCAGAAGGTCTTAAAGGTTTACGCAGCGGTCTTAGATGTGGTTTCTAGAAGTGACATCCATCTGCTCTCAATCATGTCTCAAATGGCTTTGCATGTTGTTTGTTCATTTGTTATACCATGTTTTCTTTTTGTTTCTGTGGATGCTATGTCTATGGTTTGCCGTCTCAAAGTTAGACATTTTTAGGTAAGATCTCACAAACACCATCTAGTAACATAATTAGATGGGATGCAGTGCAGATAAAGGGTTGTTAGTGCAGCATATCACTGTCTCCTGTGAGTCCCTTGTTGAGATGCCACCCTCTGTTCGAAGTTTTGATGAAAGTAGGACTCGACATCTCAGGGCTAAGGGACAGGACGCTGACAGGAATGTTGGGAAATGTGGTGGATTTCCTCTCTGCTGGTTGGTCTGAACAGCTCCTGTCAGCTCCACCATCTGGCTGCTAACATCATGCCCACATCACACTCTATTAAGGAGAACTGACAGAACTGGGCCGCCAGCAAGCAGAAAGAAGCTCAGCTTACCAACATTCTCTTCTACTGAAAACCAATTCTTTCATATTATTTCTCCAATTATTCACCCTTCTTTATCTCAAGTCGCCTCCTTTCACCCATCTCCCTTGCTTTCTTTCTTCACCACTGTTTGTTCCCCACTTCCCAGAGAACTGCTACCATTAGTTCTTTCTGACTGGCTGTCCTCTCTAAGTGCATCTCCAATCTTGTGAGCCACTTTACTGCCACTGTTGTTGAAGAGGGGGCTTTTGATTTCACTAATCTGCTTAATGAATCCAGTTAAATATTTATCTGTTCTCTGCTATTCCTTTCATTGACTTTGTTTCCTCCCCATTTAACTGGAACGCACAAACAGGCAGAAATTCAGCCAAGCAGGTGTTTGGATAAAAAATCCTTCTTCACTTTCTAAGACGATACATTTTAGTAGAATGCCTTAACGTAGAGAGGTTTTTCCTCCAGCAGCCCCACCTTCCACACATAAAGGCTACTCTCACCTTTGTGCAAAGCTGCTATACACTGAGCAGCACGTAGAGAAGGCATTAATCATACACTCAGGGATGTTCCTAAACTGTTCTGCCTCCTTTACAAAGGAATGGAAAGATAATGAGACAAGAAAAGACAGTGGAAAGAGACAAGGGAATGGGAGGGGAGGGAGGGAGAGAAGGAAAGACAGAGCTTCTCCACTGCTGGTAATTAATCAGTACAGTCGCCGTATGCTGCCAGCCTGTGCAATCATAATTAATTACACACAAGAGCGCTCTTGGAACAGGAAGAGGACAGCGGATAGGAGGAATAAAGGGATTCTGTTCACACAGGGAGATTAGAATGTAGAGGGCAAACGGAGCAATACTGAATCTCCAGACTTTAGGTTTTCAACATTCAAACAATCTGACATCATCAAAGTTATGTTTTAGATTGTAGAACTGGGCTGTCAAACTCATTCTCACCGTGGGCCATATCGGCGTCATGGCTGCCCTCAAAAGGCCGGTTGTAACTGCAACACTGTATAAATAAATACATATAGTGTCCTCCATGTGGTCTCCATGCCTCCTGCCATGGCCCTGCTGATGCGCCTCCTCTCTAACTCCTTCTGTTTCATGGATTGTGGAAATCTAGATTGTGGTCCATGCCACTACTCATTACTCATAATGTCTGTCATATTAATTGAATGTTTTGTAAATTTGTAACGCTGTTCATCTGTAAAGTCTTTTCATTGGATTGATGACCAAATTATTTATATTTTAAACGTATCCTTTCAAAAGTATCGGGGCTAAGCAGCCAAACACTCACCCTCTTCTCATCTGTGACAATGTAGTGGCGGCCATGCTTCTTGGTCAGATGTGGTGCCAGGACATCAAAGCGCCTGCGAAACTCAGAAAACACCATGTGGTCTGGGTATCCTGGAGGCAGGGAGGGAGCACAACAGAGAACCATTGGACACCAAGGTTAGGAGGCAAAGGTGCAAATGAGCTCAAGCTTTTAGAGAAGCACAAACCATAAGTACGATATAAAGGATATACGAGGATACACTTTTGAATGACAGTAACAGCAGTGGGGACCGGTTGTCAACATCCCTGCAGATACTCTCCTGAAGTTAAATGCATCACTGGATGCAAACAATTAGATCAGTGATTCTCAACTGGTGAGACGCTGACCTGTTTTAAGTGGGTTGAGCATAGTACTTCTTTAAAGTTGGGAGATTCATTACAGACAATAATCAAAATCAAGCAGAGGTCTCAATATTCTGATTTACAAGGCTGAGTTATATTTCTATGTCATCTTTCACTACCACAACAAAATGATTTACAGGTAAATGGTCCTGTACTTGTATCTATCTTTTATAGTATTCCGACCACTCAAAGCGCTGCAACACTACATGACATCTTTCACCCATTCATACACTGATGGGAGGAGCTACGGTTCCACCTGCACATCAGGACTAACTAACATTCACACACAGCTACGGGAGCATTTTTGAGGTGAAGTGTCTTGTCCAAGGACTCATCGACATGGGCTTGGCATCGAACCGTCGATCCTCTAATTGGAGAATGACCCACTCACCACTGAGCCACAGTCGCCCTTCAAAAGTCTTTCAAAGTTGTGGAGAATGCAGGCATCGATCCCTCTGCTTTTGCATGCTAAGCAGGCGCTCTACCATTTCGGCTAATTTCACAGGTACATGTGTAGTAAAGAGTTGAAAGATCAGAAATACAAACCAAAGTTACCCAGTCAAAGATGAGAGTGATACTTCAGTTTGATAACATTTCAATAGTAAGAACACAAACTGAATCCAGCTTTTGATGGCTATATATGTGTATATTTGTAACACAGGTCCCATCCAAGTTAACCCTAATGACATCACTATGACATCCATATTTCCTCAGACATGACAATAAAGAAAACTGTTTTCGTAAACCGAGTAGTACTTTCCATGTACAATATATGGAGTTATTACTATTAATTCATATCAAAATGTTCAAAAGGGCTTTATTACCTTGCCTGTAGATGCGCAGTGCATCCAGCAGCTTGGATCCTCGGAGCTGAGCTCTCAGGAGGCTCACGTCCAAAGTCATCAGACCTGAGTCCGGACTCTCTCCATGCGTCACACGGGGCTCACCTCCACCACCCACTGCCTCTGCTTTGGGCAGCAGGCAGTGGATGAAGTGAACCCTGGAACGACGCACCATATCAATGAGAGCATCCTACAGACAGAAAGGACAGGACTCAAATATCAGCTTCTGCTTGGTGATAGGACAACAGCAAAATAGTCTGTGCAACATCTGCACGTTCCTTAGCGTGGACTATGGCTGTGCAGGGGCTTGAAAATGCAGTTATAATATCTTTAGTAAAATACCAAACGTCTTTAAAGGCTGACACAATATTTATAAACTGGCATATTATATTATACTTACAGTGTCTAGTTGCTTTTAAAGAAACGCGGCACATGACCATGTACTGCATGTTTTCAGATTTCAGAAGTAAGGGAAGCAGCAGGTGTTCCCAATATTGACACTAATATCAAATCTTAGGACGTCAGCTGATATGAGGACAAATCAAAATAATTCTTCAAACATTCTTTAGCACAGGTTGAGACTAAATGGGATTGTTCCAGACTGTGTCCAAACTGTTTAGGCACGGTTTAAAACAGTGAGTAGGAATCAGTATTTAATATGGATAAGCCACTTCCAGCAAATACTCAGTCAGTATCTGAATACCCAGAACTAAAGTAACAATACTTTCTGTTCAGGTACATTCAACACTGGAAACCATGTTTACTGTTGACCCAGAAAAAGCTGACCAGTCGGGCTTTTTATGAATGAAGTACAAGTTTGAATCACTGTCTGCTCCACTTACCACTTGGAGCTTCACCTGGATACACAGACTCTTCTTCTTGACTGCAGCCACGCCTGTGGTGAAGGTCTTCCTCATGCTGGTGGCTCGTCGCAGGGCGAGCTGGGAGCTGCCCTCCAAACCAGCGATGGAGCCAGACAACACTGTGGCGCCGCTGGCCCGGCCCATGAACAGCGCACTGATGTTCTTCCTGTTGTGGAGGAGGGATGAAGTGTATTCTGTATGTATGTACATGACTAGCAGGACGTTTTTCTCCCTCACCAAATCATAATATACTAGACAGAGTATATATAACATACAGGTAACTGATCTGACAGCGTTAGTGGCATATCGTGCTGTTTGTAGAGGCATCCGTTTCATATCTGCTCCGAAATGTTTTTCTTTTTTTCTAAATCATTATGGATATTTTAGGTCTGAGTTTGATTAGGATTGTTTTATGTCCTTTTAGTGCCATTGAGCATGCCCCACTGGTTCGTCTCTGCTCTGCTCTCGTACGGCGGTGACAGCTGTTGACGCCAACCCGACTGACAGGATTGTAAGCAGAAGCGTAACGCCCACCCTCCGCGTGGGATTTAGTTATTAAAATGAAGAATACTGGTTTACAAATAACTCAATTAAGCTCCACTATATCAGGAATATTTCAAAATCTAGAATGATATAACCATGGAGGATATTAATTCTGCAGAATGAAAGATTGTTTTCCTTTGTACATTTGGGTGAACTCCTTTAATGATTTACTGATGTTACTTTTAAGTTCACAAGCAATTTCTCAAATAAAGACTGCTATGACGGGGATTTATATTCACTTTGCACACTTTACTTTATGCACTGTCACTTTCTTTCTTTCTTATATTTTATTGTGTTTAGTTTTATCGGGCTGCTTCTGTTGGCAACAAATTTCCCCTTGGGGATTAATAAAGTATATTTCTTTCATTCATTCATTCATTTCATTCATTCATTCATTTCATTCAGTGTCTGGTCGAGTTTAGAGCGATAGCCCAAACATGACGGCTCGCTTGTGGACTTTCAAATGTGCAGCACATAAACAGGACCGCATGGATTACTCATCGCTGAGAGGTCGTACTTCTGGGAGTCCTGCAGCAGAGTGGCAGCGTTCTGGGTGGCAGGGTTGTGCTTGGCATGGCTGAGCCAGCCCTGAGTGTTGTACTCCACCCAGTCAGTCCCGTGGCTGTGGCCCAACAGGAAGAGGTGGGGCTTCTCTCCTCGCAGCAGCAGACTGGCTGCTGCAACACATCGGAAACATTCCCTCCACAGTGTCAGCAGTATGTCTGGCTGTCTGTTGTTCCAGGAAGCTACTGTTGAGGTCTCACCTTTGTTTTCTCCCTGTGCGGAGCCGTAGTAGCTGAACAGTCTCTCCAGCATGGTTTCCTCTGATCCTCCAGGCTGAACAGCCTCCTCCTCCATCAGCCACAGGAGGCCTCGAGCTTCATTCGTCCTGGCTAGAGTCCGCACCTGTGATGGAAACAAACACTCAGCAATGTGCCCTGTTTTTTTATTTAACCTTGAAATAAAAACCTGAGGTCAAGGCAAGAAGTGTTTAGAAAACATTTAAGATCAAGAAGAAATGTGCAGGTAAAAATGAATACAACATTGTGTAATAAAACACAAATATATTTCATCTGGTTTCAAAAGTTAGCCAATTGAAATGTTTTACTCCAATCATTTGCTTTGTTAAATGTGTCGTATGTGTCGCACTTACCATGTTAACCAATCAGTTCATTATTTTTCCCTCCCTGTTTTGGACTGCTGGTTTAAACATGATCTAACTGTGGATGCTTGGGAGCGGCCCTTCAGTGATCTGTTATTCAACAGCTGATTAAAGCAATGAAAGGTGTACTTGATGTCAGTGTGAAGGTTTGAAGCGGGCTCCCTGACCCCCGACTGTTCGTAGTCTATTTGAAGAGAGGCTGGCCCCTATTCTATATATATAGTATATCCCAATGGGATACATTTGTTAGCTTGGCAGCGATCAGCCTCTTTAAATAAAGACATGTAACTTGTGAAAATATGCACCTTTTGATGGAAAAAAAGAGCGTTAACTGACTCTCGAGGCATTTCATAATCAAAGAGGAGTTGCTGTATTGAGCAGCTGAAACCTTATCGCAGTGCAATCTTGATCCTTTACAGAGATAAGACAAGATAGATACAGCCATTTGCTGCCTGTATGGTTCACTATGAAGTGAGTTATAGTTGCTTGCATGTCTACGGTCGTTCTTGTGGACACATTGGATTAGTCCCTCAGTTGTGTTTAGAGAACCCAATGTGCACTATTCACAAAGTACAGCTAATGCCGATGGGAATACCTACAATGTCATCTACTTGGTCAAAAACCACGTTTTTCACAGACAGCGTCCTTCAGAGAGCAGGCTACCCGGCCGTCAAACTAAATGCACGTTAAGTATTGACAGCTGATGTCACTCTGGGGAAGAATCCGGAGCTTTGTATTCCTTTAAGCACTCTCTGAATGGACTCTGCAGCAGAAACAGCAACTTTGGTCGCTGGGTTCACATCCGACGTGACAAAATTAAAAAGTGAAGGCAGGTCTGAGCTGTTTAAAATAATAGGTGCACTTTAATATGCAATTGAGACTGAACTGTCTTTAACTTTGATGACCTACCAATGCACCGTGGTCTCCTCCCTACACGGCTGAGCCTCTTCTACCTATATTTTAACTAATACCACAGGGTTCAATAAGAGCTTCTTACAAGGTGGCAGGACCTTTGGTATTTGCAAATAAGCTTCAAAACAAATCTATTCCCGGGCGTTTGAGACACGTGTTCTTGCTGCTTGCTCATGCGAATACACGACAATGCTGCAGATATTCTGTCACGGCTACGTGCCATGCATATGTGTACCACTAATGATTGAATGGGCTTCGCATTAAGAGGCCAATTGATGAGTAGAACAAGAGGGACCCTCTCAAGTCATAAACTCTAATCCAATTAATTTTCTGATGTGGGACAAATTCTAAAAGGAAATGGAGCACATTATAAGAAAATTACCCACAATCACAAAGGGCCAAACCAATTGGCAACAGGCCTGGTAATGAATAAAAATAATTACGGTTTACTTTCGTCATTATTTAAGGGCAGACATTTCATTAGGTACAATGCCAGGAGGTGTAAACGGTAAAAGAACATAGTTAGTAAAGTCCATCACTCGTTCTCAGGACAGGTTTCAATACTATGACATCACATGCATAGAGATGCCTGAAGAAGAGACAGTGTGTTGATGTTTCATGTGCTTACCAGAGCTTGGGTTGAGGATTGGTCAATAGCTGCTACAGACAGTGAGGTACTGGACTCTATGTCATCTAAAGCAAGCTCTATGTTTTCCTGGAAGCAGGAGGGATAGAGGTTTAGGTTAGTAACCTACAGGAGATGAGATCATCAATAAATCAACAGGTGTATTATGAAATGAGCGATGGCTAGACTGGATTGGGTCAGTGTACATTTGTTTGAAATTAGCCAATGCTTCTAAAGTGGAAAACAATGGAGATGCATGGAATCCAGGGTAACCCTGAGACTCTGCTGTGAACAGCTATGTCTTTTCCTAACTCTTCCCCCTGACATCGACAGAGAAGGTCATGAGGTATCATAAACAGGGTTATGGCCTTAATAATGCGACTTGTGGCAAGATATTATCGTTTTCCATTAAAGAATGGACCAGTGTTCCCTACGCTAAAGGAGATATGACAGGAAGCAATGAAGCACCTTTCCTTAGCATCTAGAGGAGTCTACAAGCTCTTATGCCACTTTATACTTCCGGGGCATTTCACTCAGTTAGGAAACTTTCTAAGCAATAAAAACATTGTTCCGTGGATTAACCACAGCAGCTAAATATTATTTTCCATTGCTATGCACATCAATCCATTTCCTTTGACCTCCATCGTATTGGGGTCTATTGGCATCTCAAAACATAAACCATCTGCACGGGTAGATGCCACTAGAGGTGAGGAAGTAAATAAAAGGAACACATTAAATCTTGTTTTAGATTTGAACAAATTAACCATTTAAATAAATTGACTTAATTTGATAGCAAAGAGCTAATGTGTTAATATGGGTATGTTATGTCAAAGCTTATGGTTTTGCTCTGTGGGCCCAGCAGCACCTCCTTGTATCTTTCCAGCTCCTGGACGAAGGTACGTTCATGGAACAGGGTCTGCAGCCTCTCCTGGGTGTAGTTGTGGCAGAGCTCCTCAAACGTGGCTCCTCGCTGCTGTTGAGCCAGCCGAGGGTTCTGGAAACCCGGCGTGTCCACGATCAGCAGGGAGCACAGAGAGTGCTGACTGGACTTCAGAGCCCTGAGTGACAGACGTATGTCATGAAGCTTTAGTGATGAAGCTTCGACACAGGGAAGATTTTGATTTGTCCAAAGACATTCTATTTCCAATGATATAATACGGAGAAAAAGCGGTTCAACTTTAACCATTGACTGTGTAAGAAATAGATGTAGTCTTTGTGATGTCACCTATTGGTTTGTGGATTGATGTTATTCAAGGGAATAACATAGACATAGACATAAACACATTACCCTGTGGACCTTGAGTTGTAATGCTTAAATCAAGAGAGATGTCATTTTCTCATACACTTCTATACAACCAGAGGAGTCGCCCCCTGGTGGTCAATAGATAATGCAGCTTTAACGCATGAAGCGTAGACTCCTATACAACCAGAGGAGCGGACTCGGACAGTAGATAATGCAACTTCAACACATTAAGCAGAGACTTATATACAACCATATATGTCACAACTTTGACTAAAACGTCCTCGTAAAAAAACCATGGATGTATCTTGTGTTCGTTGGTTTCAACATGAGGTTGTTTTGTATGGGGGGATCCCGGTGGACTGTGTCATTATCAGGGAATGAGGATGTCTGCTATATACACAGAGTGCATGTAAACTCTACTTATGATTGACAAATCTGTACAATATGAATGAATGAATGAATATATTGTTTCAAAGCCACCTGTACAACAGTGGCAAGATTAATGGTTTACTGCCAATAGGAAGATTCAAACAATAGTGCAGAGCTGCACACTGTATAGTCAAAGGAAAACAGCAGTACATGCTAACCTTATGGAAGCTTAAGCAAAGAACTTTGCTCTACCAGCCTACTCATTGTCTTATATTCAAGGGTGAGATATATTATTTAACTGTTTATGCACATCATGAATTCAACACTTTCACATCATTTCTGTTTTAAAATAAAAAATGTGCAAAAATGTGTTGTTTCTTTGAATTTCGAAGAAACGGATGAAAAAAAAAAAATCACACTTAATACACTCTCAAATCTCAATAGATGTGTCCGCTGAAGTGTAACAATATTCATACTGCAGGAAGACAGACAGTCCTTTCTGGTATTTGAGGGATATTAGATGGGATGTGTGTGAACCAGACATCACCAGCCTATCTACATGGGTTGCTGTGGTAACGACTGTCAGACAAATTTTGGACCAACAAAAGAGAAACCTAAACTAGTGCATCAGCAGATCTGTTATAAATAATGATCATGAATGGTTATTTGAAATAAAACTCCAAAAGGATAAAAATAATAACATAGATGGAATATTCTTGCCTGTTAATTAGGGAGATGACAAGAGTGAAGAGCTCCGAGTAGAGACCGGAAGCCATGGCCTCCAAGCACTCCAGAGCTGTGACCTTAGAGCCTGAGAGACAACAAGAACCACATTAAACTCGGTCTACAGCTGAAATCCTCTGCTCAATCAGTGAAGGTGTTTCTGAGTACACTTCTCCAACAACTTGTGCTTTTAGAACATTATTTGAAACCTAGGTAACGATCCTGGAACAAAACTACCTAGGGATGACTATCAAACCTCCAATATTTTGGGTTAGAGACCTAAATGTGTCAAGTACATAGAACTGTCAATTACTAAAGGTTTTGGCATATTCTTAGTTTGTTGTTTAACTAAACAACATTTCCAGATTGAAGTCCTCCTTAGACTACATCTTATCCCACACGCAAACAATTCAGTATTAAGCAACGGTACAGTATGTGTGATCCCAATTAAAGTACACTTCTCTTTGGAGTAGGACAACCACAACTGACCAAATCAGATTTTCTGTGAAAAGCCAACACGATCTTACAACGGGTTAAGGGTTGGACGGGGTTTCACCTGAGCTTTCCCCTTGGCCGGCCTCGTCCGGCCCTCCTCTGAAGGAAGTGGAGTGCTGCAGTCCTTTAGCCTGGTGCTTAAAAATAGAGGAGGACAGCTCCTCCAGGGTACAGCCCAGAAGGTAAGCCGCCTTCTGGGCCCATTCATGACGGGCAAACTGCCTACGACCCGCTGAAAAGGAAGTCCAAATGTGTTAAAAAACACACAAATATGCAATAAGAAAGTTGATGAAGATAACAGCTGCAGAAAGATGAAGAGGGAGGTGGATGAAAAAGGTACAAGTGGTTCAATGGGAGGTTTTTGTCAGCTGCTTAGTGCTTCTACGTTTCTTACACTGGACAAATGAGAACCTTCACAGACATGATGCTTAACTTGTATCAGTCGAAATGTGAAATGTTTGTTCCATAACTGACTCCTACACTGTTCATCACACTAACCTATATGTATGTGTGTGTATATATATATATATATATATATATATATATATATATATATATATATATATATATATATATATATATATACACACATACATATGCCATAGTATTAGTTTGTTCTTGCTGTTGCCCCGACTTGTGGAAGTGAAACACTAAATCACAAAATGAGAAAACAGCTCCTAACAAATGAAAGCTGTTGTATGTTTCCTATCAAAGACATTTCAAGCAAATAAAATAAAACCTTGAAAAAGTTATGGTATGGTGTCAAATAATAACACTGAAATCAAACCGGACAACTCAGATTTAGATCTTTGCTAATGACTTGTGATCACACCCCGACTCTGCATGCGGAGTGCATCTCCAATTGGTCTGGAGGAGATTCAAAGCCTATGTGTTTGAGGAAACCAAGGCAACATGGCAGCCTTCACAGCAAACCAATCAAAGAGCTTTTAGAAACAGATCCAGAGAATCAACAGGAGCCCCTGCCAAGGACAAACGGCACAGGGAAACACGGGGTAGCTGGGAAATAAAAGTTCCGTGGCCGAGAGTCAAATCACTAACTAGAGAGCTGAAAATGAGCAAGCTTTGCTTTGGAGAACGCGTTGTACTGTGACAGCGGCTTGGGAGCTGAATATGGACGACAAGGGGAGGCACCAGAGAGCAGTTTAAAAGAGACACAGAAGTTCTGATCCCAGTGATTTCCATCTAACGAAGGAGAAAGGGGTGAGGCGGAGCGGGAAGAGTCGTTATGAGGCAAACACAACAACACGAGAGATAGGGAGATGAGAGGGGGAGGGGGAGGAGCAGAAACAATAAAAATGCTAATGTCTTAAGGCCTGGGAGGAATGATAAAGGCATTAAACCTAAAGTGCAAACAAGGGAGCTTCTGAAATAAAGTTTATTTTAAGTGAAATACAGTCAACAGCTTGTGTGTTGTTTTCTCCATTACCTTCATCTCCGTCTGCGTTTGATAGGGCACGGCATGCAAACATGCAAGCAAAGAGAGGAGGTTAGAGATAACACAGTTCAGAGTCACCAACTCACAGCCACAGCAAAACATACACATTAGCATTACAGCAAGCAGAGAGTTTAACAGGCCTCTGTGGGCCAGGTTTAGATCAACAGACAAAAAAGCAAAAACAAAAACCCACGTTACAGTCACGCTGCGTGTCTGAGTTTGTGTTGCTCCTGCACTGTTTTACAGCAGGAGAGCACTTCGACCTCACATCCTAAAAAGTAAGTACACTTTGAAAACATGTAACATGAACCTTAAAAGGGGGAAGACCAAAAGCACTCTCTGCCACCGCAAAAGCGCTCGTATTCATCGACAAACTAAAGTGGCTTTTTAGGAGCAGCACCAGGATCGGGGAGGTTAAGAAGGACCGGTCTCCAAGCAGCACCATACTATAGATTCCAACATGGGACACAAGTACACAGACTACTCTGCCCACATACTTGGCAAGGTTCATTTTTTCTTGGTTTGGTCTGGGGCCATGACCACGCTATGATATGTTGTGAACAAAGCCAGGCCCACTAACGCACTTAGCTTCCCAGTTTGGTGTGGAGCAACTTGACTGGCCAGCAGACAACCGGAGCTCAACCCCAGTTTACACCTGAGGGACGAACCGGAACACCATCTGTCCTTGGCACAAACATCACTGGCGCTCTTGTGGCTGAATGTGAGCAAATCTCTGCAGCAAGGCTCCAACATCTGGACAGACTTCTCAGAGACATTCAGACTTCAGAACCTGGACACAACCACAACCATCTGCATGGTTACTTACCACTAGAGTGAGAGCATGTCCCTTTAAATTGACACAATAATCCGTGTGTGGTTGAACAGCATCTGATGCTAAACCCTGTAGTCCTGGTTGTAATTGCTGTCGGCATGCTGCCTACAGGCAGTCAAGCCTGCCATCTAGTGGCTGTTGTTAGAAAGTCAACTGCACTCATCTTTTCTGCTATTCTCGTTTGAGAACAACAAAGAGTAAGAACTTATTTTGGCCCTCCACCAAAACACTGGTGACTTAAAAACATGCACACCTTAACAGTAGCATGTTCATGCAACCAATAATATACTTTGATCTGCAAACAAATAGTTTTGATTATTCAACTCTGAGGACCCTGTTAGCCTCGACAAAAGTAGCTTTTATTGCATTACTATGAAATTGGATGGCATCATACTTCACAGTTGTTAACATTATTGTGTCTCCCCTGTATATACTGTAATCTAACTGGCCACATGTCACTGTGGAGTAGAGCTGATACTCATCACCGAGCCCTTCGTTTCCCTGACACGCCTCATGAGTGGAGGAGGGAGCATAAGGACCCAAAAAACCTTGAGTTACACTGCGCTTGGATCTATATGATGAAAGCTAGCGGTGGGGTTTGACAGCTTCTGCGATATGAGTCAGAGGAAGACTGAATTAAAGAAATAAATGCGTGTGTTTTGTTTGATTAATAACCTTGCTCACTAAACATTTCTGATCCTTGCTGGCTAGATGTGGCCCCTTCTCAATGTGCCCCAATGTGTCCTTTACTGGTTTCACCCGTCATCCTCTAAAAGGTCTCTACCTCAGCAACATAGGCCTTGGTGAGACTGGAAACACAAAGTTTACTGGTTGTGCTGCTTCAAAATAAAAGCTTTAATATGACAAGGCAACACACAGACGTTTTTTGTAAAGACTATTTTAACTATTAATAATAATAATAATAATAATAATAATAATACATTGGTTTTATAAGGCCTACAACATATTAAAAAATTGACACAATTAAAAAGCAGAACAGTTAAAAGCAGATATTGCATTGTGTGTCTAGTGTAGACACACACATGTGAACACACAGATGTATACACACAAGTCAGGGTTCTTACACATTTTGACCGATGGATTTCCATGACTTTTCCATGACTTTAAACCAAATTTCCATGACCAAATTGAAATCTCGGTAAAAATTAAATGTTTAGAATTTTTTACGTATTGAAAGTGTACGCCGGCTTACATTTTGAGCGTTTTTCTATAAAAAAAACTATTAATTATTTCAAAATCGGCGTGAATGAACATGTGATAACAATTTTCCATGACTTTTCCAAAACTTTTATGATTTAAGTTTTTTCCATGACTTTTCCAGGCCTGGAAATGACCATTTTAAAATTCCATGACTTTTCCAGGTTTTCCATGACCGTACGAACCCTGACAAGTGGACACACACATGTGGACACAAACAGGTGGTCACACATGAGGACACACACATGTGGACAAACAGATGTGGTTCCATGCATGTGGACACAGAGCCTTAGTAAATGCAGTAGAAGCAGTTAAGGAATAAGGACACACAGGTTCTCTCCAGGTACCGACCAGTAGAAACAATGGGACAACCTTCGCGTTGTGGCGTACTCAAGATTTCCGTCTGTTGGGAGTTCTTACCTTTTGTGGCGCCTGCGGCCCCCAAGTGGTAGACGGCCCCTAGGATGAGCCACAGGGCCTTCTGCTCCTCGCCAGAGATGCCCAGCACCTTCATGGCGGCCTGCAGCTTGGTGAACTGCTGCAAGGCTCGCTGCTTGTCTTCAGGCTGGAGAGGATAGGAACAGATCAAAGTCACAGGAAGTTGCAGCAGCAAACAGCTACTTAAATATATACATTTTACTTAGTTCATAAATAACAAAGGATAGCGTCCAGGCTGATTTCTTGACTTATTGCAGATCACACTCTGCTTTGATTTATTTTGATTACTTCTCTCCCTCACACTTCTCGTTTTGCTCTCACTCCTTCGATTGTAATTCTGTCATTACTTGTATTTTCAAGTTATGTAATTTGTATTTGTAAATGCTGTTTTCAGGCAATTATCAGTGGTGTATGTTTTGTAAATCAGTAACATCTGTTGTCACCTTTGTGATAAAATATGAATGATATTTTTCCAAATACATCGGTATTGGCATATTTGTCAGCTAATAAATATGAAAGTGAAGAATTTGAATAGAAATGCAAGAAACAAATGTTTGGAAACCAGGTCAACAACATGTATTTCTCAGCTGTAATGTCCAGTACAGTGTTGGTCCCTATTGTGTAAAATGTTAAATGGAACCTCATCTAAAGTAGGTATAACATTATGGGTTGTTTAAAGAAAATGTATTTCCAACAATATATTGTGATATGATTTTTTTAGCCATTAGTATCGGCCTCAAAAGCTTGTGTACTGACCTTTAATATTGAGCTCAGGCAAATACATTGAGAACATATGATAGGAAGCATCAGGTGTGATTACCTTAGACTGCGGGAGGATCCCAAAAGCACTATTCTCAGCCAGGTGGTTAAAGTGCAGCTCCGTTCTGGAGGAGAAGAGCGGAGGAGAGAAGGAGAGGGACTGTGATCAGTCTCACAAGAATTTCCACAGAATTTCTTTGGATTTAGTTGGTTAAGATATTGTTTATATTGTTTGCTTCAATGATTTGTACATTCGTTTTGTTGATGTTTGTTGATGTCTCACACTACCGGACAAAATGCTTAACAATTCAAAAGCCCAAATCTCCCATTGCTGCTAATTTAGGTCGAACATTTTGATGTTTGCCGTTATTTATTTATTTCTCACTAAATCTGACTGAGATCCCGAGGCAAGCAGAGGATCATTAAGGCACATTGACCACAACACACTGGAGGCCTTTATCTGCTCACTGGCAACACGGACCAGCCGGGAATGACTACAACAGGCTGAAAGGGAGACAGACAGACGGACTAAAGGACAACTTGTTGCTGGTACAGGGGCACGAACAACAAAACACTGTAAAAAAAAAAGTTACACTTTATCGTTATGCTGTTCATATTGTCGACTAGTAAGTGCTAGAGGAGTCACCTGAGGCTGCTGTCGGCTCCGGCCATCATGTAGTAAAAGACATTGAAGGTGGACTCTGCCTCAGGACGTTTGCTCACCCTCAGTTTCTCCAGCAGCATCGTCTAAGCAGGAGGAGACGGGAGGAGTCAGGGGGAGAAAAGCGGAGTCAAATGGTCCTGCTATGATATAGTCAGTACAGTGCGTGTGCGTGCGTGCGTGCGTGCGTGCGTGTGTGTGTTTTACCTGGATGGAGGCGGAGGCCACCTGCCCAGCCTGGTCAAAGTCCAGGGACACTATGTGGGAGAAGCGGCTGGCGTTGGAGTTCATAGAGGTGGAGCTGTTGCCGAAGGCCTCCAGGATGGTGTAGACCGCCTGCCACTTCTCAGCTGCGTCACCAAAACAATGTCACACTGAATCTCATTATGCGGTCAGGGAGATGAGAAAGCAGCATTGTGTCCTGCCCTTTGTTTCCCACTAAATACTTGAGCAGGTTGTCACAGGTTGTACATCTTTTAGAATGATTTAAATCAACTAGAATATGGCTTGAGCATATTTCTAATAAATTTGTCATTGTGGTTTAAAATACTAGAAGTCGAATACATTTTGTAAAATGACCTCTGTCTTAACCAATATTTTAGCATTATTGCCTGTTTTGTTTAAAACATCGTAATATTAGAAATATGTATATCCTACATTTGCATAATAATCTTGATCATAATTCATGAACAGACAATAACATTCACCTACATATACAGTAGGCACTTAGGCCATTCACTGCAGTGGAGTTTACAAGTACTAAGTAGTGAATGTCAAATGTATTAAGTACTGAATGTCAAATGTTAAACGTCTGAGTATTTTGAAAAGCGCTATAAAAATGTAATGTATTATTATAATTATTATTATTATTATTAAACTGTTAAGTTGCTTTGAGAGAAAACTAAACCAGAACAGCAGCTCTCACAGAGGAGGATTATGGTCGGTAACGGTCACTTTCTGTGGCCATAGTTGAGGACACAATGGGAGATTATCAGTGACATGTCTGATTGGTTCAATTGAGATTGAGGTAAACTGTTGCTTTCTTTACTGTAAAGAAACATGTGCTTTTTAAAGCAGTTAAGAAAAGTTGGGGCCAAATTATATTCAAGACAAGACAGATGTCTACAGACATCTGTTTCCACTGCAGTGATACAACAAAGTGGTATACAGGATATATCACCACGGTCCTGTATGACTACCCATCCATCGGTTCCATCTGTTCATGTATCTGTGATGACTGCTGCCCTCTTTCTGTCTGGAGGCTCACCGGAGAAGATTTTGCCCGTGCTGCCAGCGATGGAGACCAGGTACTGGACCAGGTGCTGGCAGTTGGTGGTCTTGCCGCTACCAGACTTGCCCATCAGCACAATGGACTGATCCTGGCGTGTGGTGAGCAGGTTGCGGTAGGCAGACTGGGCCACAGAGTAGATGTGAGGTGCAGAGTCGTCACGCCGACAGCCTTTGAACATATGCATCACCTGATGGGAAAGAGACGCAGCAGAGGGGTATTCAAATAAACTGTGACATTTCATTTGTGTGTGTTCCATTTGAGCCTAGAGCTTTTTGTCTTATGAACAAGAGCTCCACTTTAATGAGGGAAAGTTACATTTTTGGGGCATGAATCTTTCTGCTCGTGCTATTCGCTCAATATGGTCACAAATGCATGACACGTCAGTCCATGGGCATTAAAACAGTATGTTGCTGCATCATCAGTGTCACACGTACCTTCTCAGAATACATGGAGGGTGTGCTTAGGGGGTTGATGACGATCATATTGGGTCCAGCGTAGGTGTGGATGAGGTTGCCTCCGTAGCGCTGCCTCAGGCAGTGCATCACACTGGATTCATTCAGATAGAGCAGTGAAGCCAGGTCCTCTGATCGGTTGGATGATGGAGGGTTGGCCTGCACATGGAGAGATGACGATGATGCCAACTAGTAACCAGATGTAGCCCTGGACTATCTAAATTGGACTATTGGAGCTTGGATACAACACGTCTCATCCAGTGGTACTTTAGGGTGATCCAGAGACAAAGTAATGGCCATCAGAGTGATGAGAGCCCCTGGGGAAACTCAGATTGCGAAAAGCATTGTGGAAAAGTATGCACATTTTAACAACTACCAAACATCCCAACTGTCCTGTTTGCCCTCTCCTCCATCTATCCCATCATTCCTGCTGGCTGTTAGTGTCCTCTGTGGCATTCTGAGGTCCTCAGTGACAGGCGGAGATGAAACCTTATTATTCTGCCCAGGGTCTGCATCTATCCTAGTTATACATGGACTTCTTTGAATAAATTAAAATTTGATGAACTAACCTTTATTTTGTTTTATTAGAAGTGGAAACATGCCTTGATTGGTATAAAATTTTAATCTACAAAAAAAAATCAAAACAAAGTATGAGACTATTTCTTTATTTTTAACCTGACATCTGTAACATTAATTTTTAGAATTAATATATTTTATATGTAATTACATATATAATTACACACCGTCTCTATCTGATATAAATGCTATTCTATACATCCTTAATTGACATGATGACATCTGATTCAGTGTTCTAAATCAAAAACATCAAGTCACCTAGAAATTACAAAAAAATACTTTTCCTTATCCTGATTGAACAGTCCGTATCAAACTGCACTTGGGTGCTCCTGAATTGGATTCCTACTGGTGCACTACCATTAACCAACTCCTATTCACCTTTTCTACGTCGTCTTCGTCCACTTCCAGTATTGTCCCATCATGCTCCAGTTTGATCTTCACCTTGCCCTCTGGCAGGGAGCCAGCATCCGTCTTCAGCACGGTGGCTGAGAGGAGACACAAAAAGACAGGACACACTGATACAGGAGCTATTATCCTGCTGGAAGTGCTCACTCTCCGCTGTTTATCGTTACTGGCTAATTCAAAGGCAAAGACAGTTTATGATTTTCATGATTACAACTTTGGAGCGTGCAGACTACCATCAGAGTTTCTTTGGTCACTTTGAATTAAAAAAAAGACAATAACACTTTTCCCCTCTGCTGACAGAAAAACTAAATACTCGATAACCTTCAACCACCAAGAAAACATTCCATACTTTGACAAATGTTATCATATTTGGATTAATAGCTCCAATACCTGTATTTTCTGTTCCTGTGGATGTTTTTAAAAAAGAGACATCTGGTCATAAAAGTAAACTGGATACAATGCACACCAGTTTATAAAACCTTACAGATGTGGTGTTATGGTTTATAGTGACCACCAAAAAGAGACAAGCCACACACAGTGTGAGGCGTTTCTAATCATTAAACTAACTTTTGGTTAATAAGATTATTTGATCTTTCAAAGATAAACAAGACTCAAGCATGTGTTAAGTACAAAAGCCGGAGTCACAACATGGTTAGCATAGCTTAGCATAAATATAAGAAGCCGAGGTAATCAAAGCAAGGCCTCTGAAGCGTTCTGATTCACACATAATATCCATTTTGTTTAATCTGGCCATGAAGAGAGAATGTGAAGAGGACAGATTTGTGCTGGAACTGCTTGTTGGTCAACAGCCAGGTGCTGTAGTCAGAAACACTGCAGAGGGATGAGCAATCTGAAATACAGGTAGTGGCACGAATCTCTGCCTGTCTGACTAACATCTCTCCGTGGATGTCTGCACACCACCTGAAAATCAACCCTGGAAAAACGGAGCTACTTTTCCTTCCAGGGAAAGGCTCCCCCACCCACAACCTGACTACCACCTTCAATCTTCACTGGCTACCGGTGGCGGCCCGCATCTGCTTCAAAACATTGGTTCTGGCGTACCGTGCTCTGAACGGATCAGACCCCGTCTACAGCTAGGACACGGTCAAGCCTCACACCCCGGCACGTTCACTCCACTCTGCAACTGCCAATCGACTTGTGACTCCATCACTTTGAGCTAATCACTCGACAAAATCCAGACTGTTTGCTCTCCTAGCTCCTCAGTGGTGGAACGAGCTCCCCACTGACATCAGGACAGCAGAAAGTCTCTACATCTTCCACCGGAAACTAAAAACACATCTCTTCCGACTATATCTGGAATAAAAGCACTTAAATGGCTTTTACTTATGGTATTTACGTAGTTTGACTTTCTTGAAGAAATGTTACTTTCTTGATTCTTGTTGTTCTGAGTTTGTAATCATGGTTGATGCACTTATTGTAAGTCGCTTTGAATAAAAGCGTCTCTCACATGTAATGTAATCAGCAGGAGGAAAAACATGTGCAACTCCACAAGAATTCTAAATCAGCTTGTGCTTAAAGATGAATTGTCCACAGAAGTCGATCAGCAGAACACTGATCAGTAACAATCGAGTAATAAATAGAGTCATGGTCTATTGTTTTGAAATAACTAAAGACAGAAGATTTGAGTGTGATGTGTTTCTGTGCTTTCAGGTGAATACAAGTGATAAACTGTATAAAAGTAGCAACATGGATCATCACCGTCAGCAATACGAATATGTAATATGTGATTGTATGTCGGAGTTGCGAGTATGTAATGTTATGATGTGTCAAAGGAGATATTGTGCGTCACTGGGTCATGCTAGCGAATGAGAAACAGAGTAGTGACCATCTGTAACCTGTGAGAATGAGAATGTGAATGTGCAGACTGTCGCCGAGGTGAAGGTGAATGAAGTAGTTAGAGTGATAGTATAAGCAGATATGTTCTATGTATATGTATAAGAAAACGCTACGCTAGTAATAACAGCCTGCGGTGGAGTTGCTGAGTGTGTTGTGCTTCTGTGCTTTCAGATGGTATAAACAGTTATCAAACACGACTGGATGTCATATGTGTCCAAGTGTGCAACACTCTGATTTAAGAAGTTGAAGGTCATTCAGGCGGCTGCAGTCCAGTGCCATCTGTCTGCCACTAACGGAGCAGTTATGACAAACTACATGTGCACAAACAAGCCCATGTGACCCAGGGTTCGATTCCCATCTGGCCTGACCGTTTGCTGCAACGTTCTCCTCCTGTCTTCATCACATGCCTAAAACAGTCATTCTTCCCTATCCAGGCGTCTGCATTTCACTTACCAAAAAGGTGGTCAATACATTTGTATTGCGTTGTCAATGAGAAACACGCACAATCACACTTACGCAATTCAGTAAACTACATAAAGTATGAATCCATCAAAAAAACTATTACAATCCTATTATCTTTGTCATTGTACTTGACTGGTGTACAAGATGACATTTAAGTAAAAGATAACCACATTTTTAACAGCGAGAGGAAAATTGCCCCCGAAAAGTTTGGAAAAGTCCAACATCGAAATGTTTAAGAAGGAAGCAAAGTAATCCCATCTCACCCAAGGAGAAGCCATCTTTGTGGACAAGCCAGACTTTCTCTGATCCATACCAGACTTGCTCTGCTGCGATCTGCTCTTCTGTCTTCACCTGGAGGACAGAAAGGACAAGGACAAAAATTACTTGAGAGCAGCTACGGGGGGGAAAGTATTATCGCGTCACTGGTTCTGTTTGAAAACACCATTTTGATAACCAGCACATGCTGAAAGGTTATTCAGGGAAAGCTTGCCTATATGACAACCATGCAGTGGATGACAGTGGACTCAAAAGGCCTCACACTCCACTGTTCCTTCAGGCTGCTGCGTGACAATGTGTGTGTGCACGTGTCAAAACAAGCCTTTTATTTGTGTGGGGGGTGGGGTGGGGTGGGGGGGACAAACAGGACAAAAGTGAGGGAGAACACCACAACTGTACAACAAAATAAAATAAAAACACATCTTAGTAACTAACACATTAATGGGAAAGAAAAATGAATAATATAGTGATCATTTTAGATGTCAACCCAAAGAAAACAATTCAGTCTTAACTACTGGCGACGGCTTAAATTCAACATCATAGTACTGGGAAAAGTGACACACTGCAGTTCGCAAGCAAAGGGTGAGATGAGCGCACAGCACAACATTCGACTGAGCAGGTGATGGTGAGTCGAGCTGGTGGTGCATTACACTCAGACCTGGGATTGCTGAGCAGCATCATGAGATGCCTGAAGGAGGGCCACAGGGTCCTCTTCCACTGATCCCTGGTGATGCGGCCAGCATGAAGAGGTCAAAGGTTACAGTTATATGTGAGTCACACATAACACACACAAGCACACAGATACATGGAAGTATGATCTGCGTGGCATTGCATCGGAACAAAGTGAAGTGTGTCATACTTATCCAGCACAGCTGGGGGAAAAAAATCCAGTTACGTGCACAAGTGTGACCATCAATAAAAAGACCTGTTGTGATCCGTTTGCTGGCTTCACGGTAGATCAGCTTAAGTATAATATAAAAAGGTACATTGTTTAAAGATTCATGAAATGAAATGGATGCATTACCACAACAAAGATTGGAGTAGCACCTGAATATAATAATTAGCCACGCAACACTCTCACACACCTTTTTATTAACACATAAACGGCCAACCAAAAGATACAAAGCCCATGCAGAGGTTGCTTCCGTCTGTGACTGTTTAGAAAGTAGAATTAGTGTCACTTTCATCTGTGTTTCCAGTACAAACATAAATTAAGGACATGCTCAACCTTACTGCTAGTTAGGCCCTAACAAAAGGGGGGATAAAAAGGTACCTTAAAAAAGCATTGTACATCGTCACCTGACACTCATCACTATGTATCATCACTCGACTTGTTGCTTTGTTTTGTTGTAATGCCACTGAGCAGGTCAAGAAATAGCTCCTTTGCTGGCTTTCCAAATGCTTTTTAAAGCACGTAAATTAAAGTGCTCGGTCACTGACTCCTGTACTTCCCTCCTGCCTAAACAATGCTACATAAACCCTATCTGTGTACTGGATAGAGAATAAATAACAGCATTGTTCTCGTACCATTGCTAAAAGGTTTCTAATGGACCGTTCTTTAAAATGTGATTTCCTCAATGTCAAATATAGAAAAATGTCATGTTTGATTTGTATTCTTTGTAGCTTGACATAATGTCTCCAAAGTTTAGACCATGAGACAAAACGTTCTTCTACTGACAACCAGACAGGATGGTGAACAAGAAAAGATATCAAAATCTGATCAGTCAAATTGCGGTTTTGGAATCAATACCCGTAAAAGGTTTTGATTCACATATTATCTATCATAATAATAGTGGACGCTGACTTGATTAAACCCTGTTCAACTTGTTGTATTGGTCACAGCTTAATACAGATTTGGGAAATACTGCAGACATGGGAAATAAGTCAAAAGGGAAATGTTAGAAGGATTCCGGGCCTTACACTCTGACAAGTCACACGAGCACAAACTCCAGCCAGCAGGCCCAGAGGGAGGCTGGAGGGCTGCGGTACCTGGAGGAGGCCTTGGGCGGCGGGGGCGGGGGCTTGGACAGAAGACGAAACACTGACTGCCGGCTCCAGCTTAGCCACAAAGCAACCACAGCGAGACAACGATAACCAGCAGAAGCAGTGTGTTTGGGATAGGGAAAGAAGACAAGAGAATGAGGGGGAAAAGAAGAAGACAAGGTCAATATGGAACTTTGGATGAAGAAAATGCAGTGCATAACAGCAAAGAAAAGGAAGATGGACACTTGAGAGCCATGGAAGAGTGAAAATGACGTTGCAGTGAGTAACCATGTGGTGAAGATGATTCCAACAGAATGATCAGTGCAAACTTTTACAATTATTGCCAAGAGGCACATTAGTGGGCAGCATGTCCCTTCCGTTATCACTCCTGTGTGGTCAGTAACTTAGTTACAAACGTGGATGTCAGTCTAAGATCACTTAAGGGGGGAAGCCCTCCCCTTTGTACACCATTGTACAAACACAAGTGTTTCTGCAGCTGCCGAAGGCAAAGGGTGTGTTAGATGTACGTAGTAATCTACAGCTGTTATTTCAATGTTTCAGATATATATATTTCATAATAATCATTTAGACAAAAGACTGGACCAGACTTGATATCGGCCAATAGTACAAGATATAATACAAGACTCAGAAGGGGACGTCTCCGTTTGCTTTTGTGGACCCATTGGAAAGTTTCCCAAACAAACACTTGGAAAGTGAGATTTGACTTTTGAGAGCAGCCATAGACGTAAGCGTCAGAAGGTTTGAGTCAGGACAACAGCAACGGGAATATTTCACTCTGTCATGAGTCACAACTGTTCTGCCCCAGTCAAGAGAGCAAGGGACACCCTCTGCTGTGCGCCTGTAAATATGTAGACCAATAAACTAAGCCTGTCAGGCATGGTGACTAATGCAGACAACCTAGAAGAAAAATATTTAGGGAGGCTGACATTCTGTAAGTCAACCACGTTAAGCTCATAATGCAGGCTTATTTTTAGGGGAACATCAGCAGTGTTAATTTGAATTTAAGTTCATTTGTATGTCGTTAAGATAGATGTTTGGTTAACGGCACACAAATGTGCCATTTTTAGTTGTGCAAGGGTTGCCATGGACAGAAAAAGAGACGTAGGCAGCTTGATTTACAGGGGCACTGAAGATCCTCATCAGGCGCCTCTGAGCCTCCTCGGTGGGACTGAGCGGTTCCTCCTAAAGATCCAAAGCAGCAACACATCAACACTAAGCCCACAAATAAAGCTGAAGCAAAGCACACAACTACACACAAGCACAACGTCACAGAACGTATGGATATGTGATGTTTTCCTCACAAACCAGAGTGTCCCGAGTCCCTGACTCATGTTCCCTACAGAAGACTCCGCACACATGACATAGCATTGTTTATTGTGGAATCTGTTATTAGTGCCTTAGAAGTGCTGCTAACACGGTCTTTCCAAGGGTGCTTTGGTTAGCATGCACACTCGCAAATCAATGCCTCACACATTGTACAACAGCACGATTGTTAGGTGAAAAGAAGAATATTTGCAAGACAGGTTACAAGTTGCAACAAACCACCAGGCATTCAGCCTGTGGGGCAAAGCCCTGATCGTAATGTGACTAACATTCTTCTTATTCATTTTCATTCATCGAGATTCGTCATATAGAAGTTAATATCTATCCAGCAAAACAAAAATAATATTTGACACAGTCAATGTTTTGAGAATCTGGGAGCAGAATCCCTTCATGGGGTACTGGTTATTGGCAGCATGGGATTTGGAGTAAACTGAGACCCGGTGAGGTCTTTTTGTAGCTATGTCTTCCATCTGTAAAGCTGTTCCATCTGTGCCTGTTCATAGGTTTAGAGTTCCTCTCTGGCTCTACATGGGTTTCTCGTTAGTGACAAGAGACGCTGGGCTACTGAATTTCCTCATTTGGGAAAGTCTCGGGTTGGACTCAGCTTTTGTAAACAAGGCTTATGAGCTACAGTCTGCTGTGTGAGATCTCATGGGTTAAAAAAAGTAGCAACCGTCTGTCTGTTAGGACGGTAGATTTTAGGTTTTAGGGCTCAATAAGAAAATAAAAAGAGCAAACACTTAAAATATGCTGAAAAAAAGAATCTCTGGAGTAACTAACAATAAACAATCTGCTATTTTGAGAGCAAATCACAATTTGTTATTAGATTAACAGTTGTGTAGGAAATAAAGTGTGTGGGACTGAACATCGTCAAAATGGGAAATTATGGTCAGGAAGTACATCCTGCTCCTTAACTGCCCCTGTTGCAAGACAATGAACAATGGCATACTTACAAAATAAGATGGCTTGTTGAAACATTTTCTTGTTGTAGACTAATAAATGATTAGCTTGACATATTATTTTATTTTAGACAGAAGGAAAACAAACCGACTGACTGAAATTGCCAGCAGTGGCTATAGAGAAAAAGTAAATATTCTCTAGCCTACTTAGTCTGAAGAAAGGGAAACAATATTATGCGTTTCTTTTTATAGTCCGTAGCATCAAGTGACTCTAAAACCGTGCCACACTGAAGTTACACACACACGGTGTCCGTAAAACAACTCCAAAGTGCTCTTCCATTTCAAACATGCCTTTCAAATGTTCATGCACTTTCCACACCAATGTCCCAAATGTTGACCAGACATGCGAAGTGTGGAGAGTGTACCTCTTGTTGACTGACAGCAGTCTGTTGAATGGGAGTGACTCCCTGGGGGGGAGTCGGTGCATTCGGACTGGGACGGGGAGGAGCAAGTGTAGAGGGCTGAGGAGCTGGGATGAAACGGGCTGACGGAGTGAGTGAGGCAGTTTTCTGGGCCACTTCGGTAGCAGGAGGAGGACGTGTAGGAGTGGGTTTTCTGACAGCAGTTGGTCTGGGTGCAGGTATGAAGCCAGGAGGCGGAGACAAGGGTGAAGGCTTGGGAGCAGGCACAAAGCCAACAACTGGTGGGAGAGATGTGGGTCTGGAATGAGTCGATTTGAACGACTTTGGAGCAGAGTGCTCAGGTGTGGGGCTGATCAGGTTTACAGAACCCACAGGGGGTTTGGCTTCCTGTATATCTGGACCAGAGCTTGTAGGTTTGTGATCGACCCTGTGCAGCATTAGAGTGGTTTTATCTTCTTTCTTCTCCTCCGGCTCAGCAACTTTCCCTGTGTTCTCATATTTCTTCTCCAAGTCTGTTTTTTCTGGTCGTTCATCTTTACATATTCTGGCGCGAGGCTCCCTGGTCCTGCCTCGGACCATAAGGTTTGTTAATCCTCGCGAAATGTCATCTTTGTCTTCTGTTTTGATGACGTCGTGTTTAAAAGAGAAGCCTGACATTGGCTTAGACACAGAAGCTGGGGCAAGCACCGCTTTAACTGCTTCTGCAGCAGGCGTGGCTACTTGTGGCGCTTTATGTGGCGCTTGTGTTGGCAGAGTGGTCTCATCCTCTTCTGTTGGCAGGACCTTCCTGACAACACGGCGGACCACCTTTATTACTTTCTTTCTTGTCAGACCCGTGTCCTCTGTAGTATCCATCTGGTTGGTGCAGGTGCCGTTGGCTGTAGTATTGACCACGCCTTTGCTCATTATGCCATTTTGCTCTCGCTCACTGTTCATAATTGGCTCTGGGCTCAGAGGAGCATCAGGTGGTTCAGGGCTTCTAAATGGCTTCGACACGGGCTCAGGGCTTTTGAAGCGTTCAGGTACTTTAACTGGTATCCTGACTTTTGCTGGGGAGGGACTTCTGACCCGATGAAGCGACTCCGTGGGGGACACTGATGGGGGACTTGTTGCCCGGAATAACCCCCTGCCAGGGTCTAGAGCGGACACTGACTTGGACCGGTTGGGCAGCCCTTCACTCTCTGGCTACTCGTAGAGAGGAAAGAGAGGAGGCGTTAGGACAAGAATGATGAAGGAAACTCCAAGCACCATGTCGTTATGCCTTTAATAAACAGTCAAAAGGTTTGGTACCTTTATGGGTAAGCTGATCAATCACACAACTCCAAATGTGACGGAGAAATTTAAATCAAAGTTACAAAAACTGTCTATCTGTAGGAGTGGACTGAACAGCTAGCTGCGTAATACTTCCTACTGACTTTTAAAAAAAAACTGAAACCCACATACGGTATTCTTAAGGAGGGTTTGTCGGACACTAAGATCCTATGAGGAAGCCAGAATGTCTCGGAGAACTGACTGACGGGCCATTTGTTGAAAGTTACTAACAATTGACAAGCTGCTTACTGTTCGCCATATTACTCTTAAAAGCTCAAGTCCATTAGAAATCAATTTTACGGCTATTTTAACTGTTTAACTTTGTCCAAAAGCAAGACTTCCAGTTCTACAATGTAACTCTCGGGTAAAATGTTCTTGAATGGAGAAAGTGAAGCATTTGGGGCTATTAAGCCAAAGATCAAATCTCATGAACCTGTTTGTTCATCCCGTGGGAATGTGTATTAATGACAGTGTTGTGTATTGAAGATTACTTCTCTAAATTTCATATGAAAAAAAAACACAAACAACTTCATAGAAAAATTAATTATGTTCAGTGAGGTTCAGACTATGAATATGAAAATGTTCTTGGACTCTACACCTGCATTGATCCGTGGCTGACACAAGACAGCTCTTACATATGTACCCAAGAGAAACATATGGACTGCATTTACTTACACTTTTGCTTTCTGGCTTGTTATCTTCTTTGACCTAAATGTGTTGATATCAAAAAGACTACATGAAAACCTGAACACTCTACGAAGCTGCCGTCTACCACATGCCGTGCAAACCTCAACACATGCACATGTCCTGTTCTTTTGCATAAAAAGGATTTTTGCATGGCAACATCTTTCTTTAGATAAAAACACTTCAAGCACTCTGGTGAAGGTCATAGGTGGTAGAAAGTCACAGCTACTATAACATGTGAGTCAATGCCATCACGCTGTGTGTGATACAAACAAAGGCCAGACTTATCTAAAGACACACATGTTAATACACAACGTAAAACACTGGAACACCATGCTGTGTAAGAGTGCTTTATGAAATGTCCAAATGAGACTTCCCTTTTGCTCCCAGAAGGAAAAGCGAGATGAGAAAGCCATGTTGGCTGATCTGCGGTCATGGGCTGTGGTGGATGAGATGAGAGCAGGAGGAAGAAGAGGTGGAGGGAAGCTAAGAGAAGAAGAATGGTGAGAACACAGAAATGAGGATCTTCAGGCTAGAGGGATCATTGGAGTCTCACTGTACACAGAGCCACTTTGAGCAAAGCAGGGAATGGGAACTGGGAGGAGCAGAGGACGAACAGGAGGTTAGAGCAGGTTTAAAGAAATTAAAAACACAAAATGTAAAAGCACACCACTCATAAAATAACTCTTTTAATGGTGACGTATCTGTGTGTCCAGGGATCCAGAAAAACACCCACACATTATTTATGGGGTGTCTCAAAGCATTTTAAAATAATCCGGTGTTTTTAGAACGTTTTGAGACAATATTTATATATATATATATCACAATATGTTGTACTAAATGTCTCGACATCAAGCAGTGCTTCCACAAAATATATACAAAAAGTAAAAAGAATACCGGTACTCCATTCAAAACCCAATTCTATCTCTTTTTACAAAGATTGTACATTACAAAACTAAAATAATGTGATTCATTCAGAGTTAGAATATACAGCCCTGCTGTAGTTCTGAGCAGTCAATTAATTAAATACTATTTTGTAATGCTTTTTTCACATATTTACTGTTGTTGTATTATTTGAAACTCTTTTCACCACAACCAAAATGTGAATTACAGTTAAAAGAATGTACATCATTGAAGAAACCTACAAATTAACCCTCAAACCTCACGGCTTTTTCTTCATACGCGGGTCATGCCGAGATTAAGCCTGCGTCCATATTGGTTCCAAATGACGTCTCCAGCAAAGACAGACGGTGAACCCGACGTGTTGAGGGCCAGCAGCAGCAGCGCCGCTGTCTGTGGCAGCAGGCCCACGTGGCTGCTCACCTGGCAGCATGAACAGCTGCTGTATGTCACCAGAGACGGTCTAACCTGTGTGGGAGTGGCTAGGCTCATCTGCTGTTGTCTCGCCGAGTGCTGAAACCAACACTGTCCTCAGCGTGTTTAATCCGGTAAGGACAGTGACCGAACATGACCGGTGATGGAACTCGTCTACCCATCCCTCATGAGTGAGTGCTGTTGGGATTTTATATAATGTAATTACTATGTGAGGCATTTCCTACCTTTGTTTCAACATTAACCACAATCTAAAACAGACAGTGTCGTTTTTGGAAAAGGTGTCAAAACATTTCAGGAGAGGTGTGCTGCCTGGGGTTCTGCCTTGCTAACTCTTATCCAGTTTTAAAACAGAACAAAGCTGCTCTCCAACAACATGACTTGGACTAGAGGCCGTTAGCTTTTCAGGTCCGGCGTGGCTTTTATCAGAGGTCTCTGAATTAGTCCGTTGGTTTATTTCTGGATCAGACAGGATGTGGGCCAGACTCCTCCCTCAGAGAGAGGCCACCCGGGCAAAAAAAAAGACCCAAGAGCAGTGCTGTAGTCACAGATCACAAACATCTTAGATATACAGATCAGTTGACACCAACTATCAAACCACACCAACTTATTGTCTCCCTGGAAATATTTTATGTTAGCATATTTCAGAATGCAATATTTTCAAAAAGGACCAAAATAGATCTGAGGATACGGGATTGATGCTGTACCAATTCTTTTTTTACTATCATGTGCAATGGGTGCCTTTTTGCTCCGGTTTGGTATTACCAGTGGACCTCATGTGACCAGCGTGTGTTCTTCACACAGCACATGTGTCATTGGAATGGAGACAACATAATCAACAAAGCCAAAAGCAAGCTCACACACATATCCCGCAGAAAGAAACAGGCAGCTGCTTCTTGCTCTGCTAATGTTGACAGTTGAGTGGTTAGTGGTGGACTGGTGATATCTGGGGTGGAGGTCTGACGTAAAGCAGACCCATGAAGGACCTAACCAGATTTGAGCCTCCCATTGGAGGGAGGCTCAAACCTGGAAGAAGCAGGGGACAGTGAGACCCAGTCCACATCTACCAGAGTATTCTAAGACCTGATCTGAAATGTGGTCAAGCTGAACAGACCCAATAAGATAGAGAACAGCAACAATGGATTTCAGATAGAGAACATGCTTGGGTTCACTCAAACATGGGACATATTGACAAACAGACTTGAAAACGGCTGCAATCCACCGGAACGCTAACTTGTCGTCGTGCAGGGACAGATCTCAGATACTAGGGACAGAATGGAAGATCTCTCATCTGCACTTTGTGTCAGTAACCAGCGACTCCGACCAGAGAGGCCTGATATATGACATGATAAACAGCATAAGCAGCATGTGCAGACATTCAGTTTACCTTCAGTAGCTAGCATAGTGCTAATGCTGTTTAATGATGTGCTAACATACTTGGTTAATGTTGGCTCAATAGGTTTTAACATATCTCCTTCCTACCTCTCAGGTCATGAGTAGCACTATTACATAAGAACATAACATATAATCATGGCGAGCTCACTATCCACTAAAGCAGCCTGGACATGAAGAGCATCGGAATGAGAGTCCTTTGGGAGCTAGCCGATGCTACGCTATGATTGGCTAGTCCGAGTTCCAGAAGTGGGACTTGGCAAAGGGTCAATTGAACTCAGAATTACAAAATATCTCTATGAACTATCTTTGTGGGGGGGATTTAAATTAGAAATTGGTCAGTGAATTTTAATCAAAGGTCTTGACTCCAGAACGTTGAGGTACAATGAGATGTTCACATGTGGCCAAAAAACATAACATTATCAAACTGATGTTCAACCATAGAACTGTGCTCCACACTCCGCAGTATTGAGTAAGCCTACACGTTTCCTTCATCTCAAGATCATACGTTACAACTGAAGTCCAGCCATATTAATACTGAAGGATCACCCAGCCCTAGTATACACAGTACACCTGAATCTTATTGATCTGAACACAAACACCTAAAACCTCTAAAGTAGTCAAAGTGGTATTTGCCTAATAACGAAGACCGTATCAGAGTGCCACAACTCATGCAACTGAACTGAAAACAACATGACAATTCACTCAATATAAGTCTAAACTAAATTTCCCAACAGTCCCAATAAGCGCATGAGCTCATTCCGAGCACGTACCTACCTCTTCAAAGCTGCCAAAATGTGTTCCTCACACTTCTACTATTAAATTATCCCTTACTGATTAAAGTCCGAGTAGGAACAATGGAACCATCACTTGGCACAAAAGCTGCTACTGTAAAATGCTACAATCGCTTGAAAAAACCCTAAAGCTGCGTCCTCAGCTAACTATATTCTAAAAATAGTGCCACAGTCAGTGGAACCTCGAGGGCCCACGCTTGGCAAATATTCCCCACACATGCTTCTCACACAAGGTTCTACCTGAAGTAATTCCACAACTCCCGTATCCAAATAGTTCCCACAGTCAGCGATCGAATACAACAAATGGGCCGAGTCGAGGAGGTCTGGGCAAACGACTGGAGACACAGTGGAAAGTGAAACAGCAGAGCCGAGGAGAGGGAGTGCTCCGATAGGCCGGCTATTCCTGACGGTGGACAGACAGGAGACGTGGGGACAGCTGAGGGTGTTGAGCGGGGGTAAAAATAAGAGCCCCTCCACAAACTCCCCCCAGTACCTCCACAGTCCAATCAGCAGCCAAACATACTGCTGCAGTTGCTGTCATCTCAGCTGTGTGTGTGTGTGTGTGTGTTTGTGTGTGTGTGTGTTACAAAGGCTACAAAGGCTCCAGAAGATATAGGTGACATCATGGTGCATTCAGGGGACAATCTGACGCACTAGTGTGATACTGAGGTTTGTTTCGATATGGAGTGACTGTTCAAAATTAACTTTGTGACTCAACGGCTCAGAGGACCAGCAGATGAAGAAATCCACCAACCAATCGTTTACTGGTAATGAGGAGCCTTTTTTGTGTCACGGATTTATAGTATATTTTATGAAGATAATAAGGTAATATGTTGAATACTGGTGACACACAGAACAACTCTTCAGCACTCATGACGATAATGATACATCGTGACCAACGGATCCGTGTTGAGAGACAACATTTGCTACATTCGGTAAAAATGAGGATCGGATTAAAGTCAATTAGAACGGTATCATGATGTGTTCACATTCCTGGTCCGATGTGAGGTTTTGGGGCAGGGATGTCTATGTGTACAGATTGTAAAGCACTCTGAGACAAATTTGTAATTTGTGAAATTGGGCTATACAAATAAACTGAATTATTACATTATTATTACATGTCATTTAGCAGACGCTTTTATCCAAAGCGACTTACAATAAGTGCATTTCAACCTCGAGTACAAACTAAGAACAACAAGAATACAGAAAGTAACATTTCCTCAACATAGTCAAACTACAATTGACTATGTTGAATTGAATTGAATTAATCTTGTGATCTTTATATATGGTGAGAAACCAGTTGTCTGAAGGAGATGTTTTAGTAGCATCCTCACAATAACTCATTAAAGCTGATTATTAAAACTGCTTTATCTACAAATACAATCTTAGATGGATGGTACATATTCAACACTGAGAAGCTGGACCCAACAAAAGTTTGGTGAACAATGAATTTAATTAAATTCTGTGTATTGTGTCTCGCCCAAAATCACGAATCAGCCTCAGAGGGCTTTACAATCTGTACACATACAATGAATGAATGAGTAAACTGAAGTTGAAAGTGAGCTTTAGCAGTAGACACAATGAAGACAGTACAGTCAAGTTGTACTCTCATGCTCAATCTCTTCTTTTCTAAAAGATGCAACCCCGTCAAGTGGCTCCACTGTTAGAGCTGTCTGACATGTTCACTACGGGTTTCTGTCAGTCACAGTTGGAGAACAGCAGCTGGCTAGCTGGACAGCTAATGCCTAGACAGGTCTGTCTGGTGGCACTAGTTAACTAGTTCCTGAACATGTGCAGAGATGGCTTGAGACTACTATTTCGTCCCTTCTACTGGTAACATACCTTCACTCTTTGTCCAGGCATCACGTGCTGGTTCAATTCCACGTCCGGTTTCTCAGCGACCTGAACACCAACGCTCACTAACACCTTCTCTCCCCTGTTGCTTAGGTTTCACTTGATAGCCACGTCTCCGACATGCTGCATGTCTACAGTTGAGTGTGTCGTAAGCTTCCTGTGTGAAACAGTTCCAGCATGGCAGAGCAAAGAAAAGCAGAAGCAGAGTGGAACATGTTAGAATATGAAATAATACGATGGCTTCCCTCTCTGCTGGAACTGAATGAACAACAGTGATGCTGACCACGAACCACGAGAGTTGAAGTGGAAACCCCCCAATCAAGTATATTCTCACATGAATAAAGAGGGTTGCTACGCTGACAACCAGGCATCGATGATGGCCATTTTTACCCTTATATTTTGAGTTAATAAGACACTATGCAGATAAATGTCATTCATGGACATCTTTTACATCTTTTACAAACGAGGAATTGATGATGAGTCAGCGTGGGGTCTTTCCAAAGAGTAGATAAGAGCTATAACTAACAAACAGATGTGTCACCTGTCCATTATAAAAGGAAAGAAACAAGTTGTTCTAAAGAGTGAACACCGTCACAGACACCTTATCCTGGCCGTGTGTACATGATGTGTTGCTAAACGACCGCCACCAGATGGAAACACAAGAGCCTGGACCTCGGGACAAGAAGTGTTGGTTAAACAACAGTGGTCATACTGAATGCACCAGTCGAAATGTCAAGACGCGTGAAGCTGTTGGGTTATGTTAAGGCAACAACACATTCAACGTAGGCTGGAGACTGGGTCAGTGTTCTGGTTAAACAGGGACACATTCAAGCACAATGCTTCAAAAGTCACTGTTTTCACCTTTGTATGTCCACCTCTTCCCAAAACATTAAGGGAGCATAGTTTACTCTGATTAGTTGGGAATGTATATGAATTCAATGTATACAAGTTAAGGTGAATAAAGTCTGAGAATACGTTTCTGACACAAGCAACCAAGTGAGATTTTTTCATTCCGTCTCCACTAAAGCAAACTAAATCCTGTCCAACATGGACTGTCCACCCCACAAGGACACACGTCCCCCAGGCGGCAGACATCAACCTCTTGTATTTGTTCCCTTTAGACCACAAGATGGAGCCAGAGTACCAGGGAGAGCTCCACACGCAGCCACACAAAGCTTCCATTATTTCAAAGCGACTGCCATGATATCCTAGAGAGGAGCGGCAATGTGATGAAGATAAAGTGGAAGCAAACTGCTGAGATTGAGGTGTAGGAGGAGGACAAGGAAGAGGTTGTGTATGGGCAGGGCTGACTCTGGAAATAGAGTGTAGCTTAAAGAGGAGGGTGGGGTAAGAATAAATGCAGTGACGTAACACTGAGTTCCAAAGTCTTGAATAGTAACGAAGTGTGTCATGTACACACGGGTTGACGTAAAGCCTGATCAGTTAAGAGCAACACACATGCACTGAAACGCTCCACAGTTGAAATCTTCTCATATGTTTAGTTTCCTATTAGCTGCCTCTGGAAGTCCGAAGTCGGAACTAATTGAATTTCTCTCACTTTTGGTAAAAGCTTTAGTAAAAGATTTGGGATTAGTCTGTATAATACTTTAGGCCAACACCAATATTTGGACATTTACGCCTTCCTTAACGTTACTTATTTACACATCAAATCATATTATTGAAGTACAGTAAACTAGTGTAGTGTTGTTATTTTGTCTTTGGCACACTGGTTTTCTTGCAGTGTAACTGTTGTTTGGTCCCTGACTCTTATGTTTCCATCATAAACATGTCTCCATCCCTGACATATCCAGTAGACACATGTAGACATCCTGGTGAAAGCTGGCTAAAGCTACACAATGATTGGTCAGGCGGCGTTCGAGGGGTGGGACTTAACGAAGGGTCACTACTAAAGAACATTTCCTCAATGGCATGTGACATTCCACTAACTCACCCAGGAGAATGCACTCTAATGTTCTCTTCTGTCAGGAGCTTAGCGCACACACACACACACATGCATATGCACACACACACACGGGGGAAATGATTCCAATCCATTTCCCGTGTTGACAGGATTGGACGGATTGTAAAGGACACAGGGGTTCAGACTCTGAACTGACCAGTAGGCCACATCGTCATCGCCACCAGCAGCTGGAGACACAAAGCGTTCAGACATGTGGTGAGCTTGACCTACTGAGTTACAGTAGGGCACAGATCAAACCGGGATGACTTGCTGACAAGTTATGTGCAGTGGTTTTACATGTATCCATCTACACGGAATAAACAAACAAGATTCACTCCGTAAATTAAACAGATTTAGACGGATCGAGGCAAGTTTCCATCTCCCGCTGGTCTCTGTCCTAAACTAGACTAAACACGTCCCAGAGGGAGCTCTGTACTGGATACTCACGGATGTAACTGATGTAACTGATACAGAGCTGCTCATCTGTGTTTCATGTGTGTGTCCATCAATTTGTCAAAGGATACATGCATTTACATAAAAACAAAGACAACTCACTGACAATGTAGCCGAGTAGGTTTCCTGTACCAGACCAGAGCTGGACAAGGTGTCTCATGTGGACGGATGGGAAACTCACACCATGCTGTCGTGTGTCACACTGAGCTCTCGTGTTTGATACCTGTACTTTCACTCTGCTATCATAGTAATATCATCAAGTGTGGGCAATGTCCAAGACCCACACCTAATAGACTGGTACTGAACTTGTTAAGCTTAAAAGCGTTTGGGGTTAAGGGCCTGGCTCATCCTTAATTTGCAACTCTCATATAATTCTTTGAGTAATCAAGAGGGTCTCAAGACTCCAATAACTAAAGCTCGGATTCAGTAGAAAAGGAACGGACACGGAAGTGAGCAGTATTAGAGACCGCCAGAGACCAAATCAAGGAGAACTTGTCGCTGCCTCTTCCATTTCTGTCACGTCGGTATCAATGATCCACTAGAACAGCTTTATCCCCACGTCGTTTGGGTCAGGGTGGAAGAGCAAAGCCGGCGTAACGGAGGATCTTCTTTTAATGCAGTACTGCAGAATCGTGTGTTTGACATGCCTGAGTGAGCAGGGTGTGAGATGGAGGTCAGACAGGTTCATGATATGTGAACATGTCATGCTAACTGACATGAAGATGACATTAGACACACGTGGGCAGTTTGAGACACCAGAGAAGAAGAACCACTCATCTCCCAGCATGATAAACAGATTATACAGCCATCAGCATCATGTTAACTCCAAGCATGTTCATTCTGTCTGGCTGCAGAGATCTGTGGAACGCGTGGGAAGGACAACACAAGGGATATGATTTTTCCTAAGATTCCAGCTGCTTTGACCTCACAACGTCAAAGGGCAAAGGGTCAGGTGCTACAACATCCAAAAAGAAACAGCGTTTAGAGTTAAGGTCCTGGCCCAAAGATAGCACAGCGCTGCTTTTCACTTCCCCCGGCCAGATGGGTCATGCCATCCAGGGGATTGAACCAACAACCTCATTTCCAGTATTTCAATAGATCCTCCCAAACAGCTCTCACTCAGTCAGCTTAAGAGAGAGTGATGCTCGTTCCAGTGCGCTTCAGAGCAATCCGTCTCCATACTGGGACAGACTGCCTTAGATGCCTTTAGCTTTTCACAAAGTGGTATTTGGATATCTTGACAGGGAATTATGTTAATAGTTAATAACCCTTCCATAGGACGGCCTCAAGTTATGAGCACAGCGACACACAGCAGTGACCGCACGTAGTGAGCGAACAACAAGCCGGGTCCACGGTCTGTGGTCTCCGGCTGAGAGAAGCCCCAGGCCGTAGGTCAGTCGAGGAACAGCGGATAGGACACAGAGCCCAGCGCCGCCCTGTTCGCTCAAACAGAAACAGAACAGCAGATAAGCCGAGTGGCAGCGGACGTGTGCTGAAGTGTGGCCTTTGAGCTGAGGGTGTATATGTGTGGAGTGAGTGATTGCGTAGGACTGGCACATTGACCTTCTGTATGTTTGTGGCTTCGATGAATTTAACAGGTTGGCGTGAACAAAAGAACCCATTGGTGGAGAAAACAAAGCAGTTCTTTGGCTTTGGGTTTCAGCGGCATGCTGGCTGAAGTATATCCTTCACCCACCAGCAGCCTAGTGTCCGTCTGCAATTGGTCGAGAATATCGCGGGGTTTGCTGCGTTGCCTTCTGAGAAAGTCTTTTTCTAGGTCTATTCCTTTGACTTGCATGCCAGCTACACGTGATGTGATACTTTGAGGAGTATAAACATGATCTTGTTTCAGTAAATAAGTAACATGTTGACAAAGCCGTCTGTCTGCACTGATGGCGACTTTATGGAGTGCTTTTTTTAAAATGCATTACAATTTGGACGTGCAAAACAAAATGTAAATAAACAAGTAAACAGCACTCTGTGCGGCAGCAGGGGCGGAGCTTCAGGGCAGTCCAGCATAATGTCTGCCGACTATGGCCTGCTAACGCTACAGGAATGCTGAATAACGTTAAAACTGTTCTTTTCTTCACTTTCCTGGAGTCAACAAGAACAAGAGGGCTGTGTGTCCCTCGGCTGTGTTCGAAATAGCCCATTATGTGTGATTTTCCCAGCAGGCCGTTGACACCATGGGTTCACTGCAGTATGCTTAAGTGATGGTTTTGAGACTCAATAAAGGAACATATGAATAGCATTTAGTAACAGACTCGGAACGTTCTTCCTGAATTGAAACGGTGAAATAGTAATAACACAATAAAATGTTTAGTTAAAAATTGAAGTAAGAGTAAGCATTTACTTCCTGGATTCAACATGTGTTTAAATCTGGTTTTGGTTAGAAGCCAGAAATAGGCTCTGTAGTTAAGACAAGCTTTCGTCTTACATCTTTTCAATTAAGTTTATTTTATATAGCCCAATATGACAAATTTGCCTCATAGGGCTTTACTATCTGTACACATCCGACATCCCTGTGTGTCCCAGGACCTCACATGGGAACTGGCAAAACTCAGAAGAAATAGAAAAAAAACCTTTCATGGGAAAAAAAAGGGAAGAAACCTTCAGGAGAGCAACAGAGGAGGATGGACAGAAGGAATAGATGTCATGTGTACAGAAGTAAGCATTACGAGTTTGTTCCAACATATTAAATATGTCAGCCTTGTGGGTTTTGAAGCGATGTGCATCATAAAAGGCGGGGGCTAACGAGAAACACGCGTGCTGTTCCAGCCTTGTCGTGTAAACCCTCGTTCATGTGACCTGGTGTAGTCTGTTCAGAGCCTTTTTAATTTTGGTGATCGGATTCAATAATAATACAGTCTTTCTGAAGATTATCTAGCTGAACCAGACGTATTATTTATTTTAATGAAATAATCCAAATTAAAGACCTATGTATTAAGGGAACCAGTACAACACAAAGAAACGTGCTCAACAAGGTTTATCTAAACTTCCATCCATTCAGTCTTAATCCTGGTTTGTTGTCCAGTGGAAGAGGTGGGTGGATGAATAGAAGGGCAACGTGTGTTTGTGTGTTAAACTACACTAGAACAACACAAATAAAGGGTATGCAGCAACCCAAAGCAAAGAAAGATGTTAAACGTTCCCTTTATCGAATTAACAAGAACCATAAACTATTAAAAACCTGTTGAAAGACCTCCAGTGCTTGCCTTGTGCACAGCTGGTACTAACAAAGACGCCATCAACACTAACCAATCTATGAACAATGTAATGCCACAGGTGGCCACATGAGGCAGTAACACCAACCACAGTCCAACATAACTTTAATAACTTAATTAATAACTTTCTAATCTAAATCAAGCCAGTTGTTGTCAATCATTTCACAGGTGGGCAGACTGGAAGACATCTATGTCTCCATGAACTGGTACCACTGGTCTGACCCTGAGAGACTTAACACTGGCCTACCACACTTTAACGATTGAATATTGAACAGAAATCTGGCAGATTGTTACAAAGTGCTCAGCATGGAGAGAAAGCAGACTGCTGACTGAGCGGTTTCAGTCAGCAGCGGTCAGCACAGGGAGGCCAAACAGGCAGGGGCTTCTGACACAATGCTACTGCACCACTCCAGCTCCACCTGGTAATGTCCTTATGAAAGGCGGTCAGGGAGAGGAAGTCACTGGGTTTATGGGGAACTGATTTTAGCACAAATACTACCATACTTCCCTCCAGTGTAAGAAATCATGACCTGAGACTGTTCTCAGAGTCAAATAGCTCCAGTAGTGCCAATAGTAAACAACATTCGACCACCAGTGGTCCCCTTTTCACACACAGGTTTATGGATGGCAACAAGGACCCAGTGATGGTTGGGATACTAAACAAAGAGATGGAGCACCTTTGTTCCTAAATGGATGGAATAAATTGGAATGGAAATATGGACTTTACTGATGACATTACAAGTGGATTGGTCAAGCATGGTTAATACCCAATACATTTGTAATTCTGCAATAGCATTGTTTCAGATGTTTGCATCCCTACCAATCATCTTCACGTTAGTGACCATAAGCCATGAACTAAAAGGCAGATGGTGGAGCTATTCTAACGTATGCAGTTCTTATCCTCTAAAAGTTCTTGTCCCATAAAAGACCCAAGCCTACAATGTTTCAGTACTGTGCCGTCTGAGGCTCTAAGCTCCAAGCCTGGTGGTTCCTCCTGGAGACTACAATCTAGAACAAATCACAAGTTTAGTTTCTCTTTTCGGAAAAGGTTTAATCAGTTCCTACAGCAGGCAAATAGATAGTTTTATGGGGACAATTTTCAGCTGCAGATGAATGTGCATCTGATCCTCTGACTGAGGTTGTTTCCTGTCCCTTTATTCATACAGCCACAAATAATAGCATAGAGTTTGTTCCCCAACAGCAAGGTACTAAGATAGTAGGTAAATGCATCCAAAAACCGAAACCAAACACCTCATTGTCATTTGTCACAGAACAGCTGCTCACCTCTCCAGAACTCCCTTCTTTACTTTAGAGCCTTTCCTGCTGCAGACTTCTGTATTATTCATCGGGGCTGCAGCACTTCTGTGAATAATTCAGTTTGTGGAACAAAAGTGGAGGGAAGAAACTCCACGCCACATCAGCGGAGAGAGAAATTCACTGTGATGCTGGCAGGAGGGTCGGAATGCCACCGACAAAAGTACTGCCATGTTTAAACAAGTCAACAGTTAAAATACTGAGGGTATAGTGCCCACTCACTGGCACAAAGAATATTCGAGGAACACCGAGGCCATATGTCCTCTGAGACCTCACCACAATCTGTGTTAAAGGAAACATAAATGTTATCCTCTGACAGACAGAGAACAATTATTTAAAAAGCACCTAACCGAGTCCCGACATGTTGCGTTTCCGCTCAACATCGATTGTAAAATGCAGCAACGACACAACATGTCTGGGTTTAGATGTCTTACATTCGCTCAATGGACAATTATGGGAGTAAACTCAGAATAAGATGAAAAGATATAGTGTTTGCTACTTAGCCAAATAATGATATTTTCTATGTAATATATTCCCAATTAAAGTATTTGTTGATAAGTCTTGAAGCATTTAAATAAAACCCAATTTGATTGTTGCGCAAGAGCACACACACACTCAGTTAGGAGTGTCAAACACACATGTACGTTTGACTCATCTCCTGCTCATCAGTGGCAGCGAAGGCTCCGTTTAGCCCAGTGTCTGCTTAATTTAACAACACCTCCCTCTTATCGTGGCACTGGTTAATCCCCATCTCTGGAAGGCAAGAGGATTAGATCCCAGCAGACCGGCCAACTCAGCCAGTGTCAAATCTGGTATAGGAGACCCTGATCTGGCTACTTGGATCCAAGAGGCTATTAGAGATCAAGTGAGAGGTGATAAGTAGGAAAGAGGATTAACAGCCAAACAGTGTTATGTTAACCTTCTTGTTTGGTAAATCAGAAGCATCAGGCACACATAATCCTTTGACTGGCAACACATGGCTGCCTAATCAGTATCACACACAGTGTCAATCATGGAGAAGAGCAGCTAGGTCAGCCACTAATCTAAACCAATGATGAAGATGGAGCCACAACATGCTGCAGAACTACTATCACCAACCGATATTAGAACTTGTCTGACCGGAGGAGTTTGGTAATCCATTCGCAATCTTCTACACAGCTGGCAATAATCAAACGGTTTTCCAAGCATGTGTATGAGTATTTAAAATTAGGCTTCAACAACGTTTGGAGAATATTCTCTGCTCTGGAACGCTGGGGGCGAGTCGGCTGAAGGCTCTGCTTGTTTACATATGTAGAGGTTCAAATATATGACATGTTGGCCCTCTCACTGCTGCAAGCTACTTTTGTAGACTGTTAACATTAATTAGAGCCTTCCACAAGCAGAGTTGATTAATTTCCAGTTAAGCCTGATTCAAGCAAACTAACTAAGTAACTGGAACACGCCTGCAGCTCTTAGAAGCTCCCTGAAGGAGAGGCAGACAGAGACGAGACAGACATGGCTGGGAATGCGGTAGAAACATTTTGTTTTAGTCCACCAAGACTTGTCCTGCTAGCAAACTGTAGGCTGTGGTAAGTAAGTGTTGTTTAGTTTAGTTTATTAAGGATCCCCATTAGTCTACAGTACACCGTAATGGAGACTATTCTTCCTGGGGTCCAGGCAAAAAAACATTACAATACAATACAAATACATAAAATGCAGTACAGTATGATCAATTATCACAAAAACACTTAGACTTAGAAAACAACATTTACATTAAAAGTAAAATAATAATACCCAAATAACTTAAATACCTAAAATAATAACCTAATCTACTATAACTGAGACTGGGGAGCAGCAGAACCACAGATGCTGTGTGCTCTCTTGATTTAGTGTTATTGGGGCCATTATACTAAGGATGGCTCAGTGTGTCATTGATCCATGACTTGAAAAAACTTTTCAATAGTTGAATTTCATAATTCAGCGCAACAGAGTATAGTCTTTTCATGTTTTAGTGAGTGAATAATGTGTATAGAAATACATTTTATTTTACCCAGACTTTAAGGCCCCTCAAATACATTTGATCAACAAGTTCATTATTTATTGATTTGATAAAATACAAAACATGTTTACTGCCTAATTGATATAATTTGACAATGCCTGAGCGGAGAACAAGAATGTGGGACACGCATACCATTTCCCACTAGCTCTCACGCAGTATGTTCAGCTGTATGTATATGACAGCAAGTATGGACTTGTATGTAAAGTTAGAAGGTAATTTATACTTGATGCAGTTGGCATGAATAATGTTCACGGTTTGCCACCCGAAAGGAAAGAACTGAATGAAACCTACATTGACAGTTTTACTGGCTCGTTCTCAGTGTTTTATTGTTTATCAAATAGATCTTAAGTTCATTGTGCATTATATGTATGTATTATATGTATTTGGCTTTTGGTGAAATACCCCACCTATGAGCATCCAGAGTTCAATTAACCTGAACTGCATGTCTTTGGACCGTGGGAGGAAGCTGGAGAACCCGAAAGGAAACCCACGCTGACACAGGGAGAACATGCAAACTCCACACAGAAGGAGCGCCAGACCGGGATCCAAACCCAGGCCCCTCTTGAGGAGACAGCAGACACATCTGCTCTGTAAACCACATCCCGTATTCTCCAAAACAGAAACCAAATGGTAGAACTTGTGTTTTTTGTTTCGGTCTCACGACCATGCGCTGCTTTTTGTGCTCGCGAGCTTGAGCAGCTGGTGTATTAAATGTGGAGTATGAAAAGTTACCGCCACAACACAACTGAGCTCTCTGATCGAATCCCTCTGCAGTATATGTCCTCCTCCCTTATTCACCCTGTCATTAATAAACCTGATCACAGCTGAGAGAGAGAGAGAGAGAGAACACAGATATCTGTTGTGTGGTATTTTTAGTCATTCGCTCCGACTTCTTCACTTGGCACTTTGTTTCCGCATTGATGACATTTAATCAAATTAAGTGTGTCTCTGAGCACGCTGCCTTCAACTCGTCTTATAGCATTCCTTTCTCCTGCCTGGTATGGACCGACTGCTCCATGAACTCTCACACACTGAGGCTGACGCAAAACTCTAATCGTCTGAGCCACAACACACTCGCGTGCTTATTTACAATGCAAACATGCTGCGGCGACCCAGTCCTCTGCTGGAAACCCCATTTGACAAAGCACTTTCACAGCGATCAGCCAGCGACCTCGCGAATCACATCCGCCACTATTTTCGCGGTTTGCCAAGGAAGCAGTGGACACCATCCACTCTACTGTTTCTTGACTGCCGAGTCAACATCCTGGATAAAGCCTTGCCAATTTTTCACCAGTATGTTGACTGTCCCACACGGAACAATAAACTCTGGACTTACTGTATGCAAATGCTAAGGATGCATACAGTGCCACTGCCCTTCCCCCCCTTGGCAGGTCTGATCACGACCTGGTCCTGTTTACACCCAAATATGTTCCTCTGGCGCAGAGGCTGCCTGAGACCACCAAGACTGTGAGGAGATGGTCTCAGCCCTGCAGGACTGTTTTGAGTCAACGGACTGGGATGAGCTGCGTGGACCACATGGGGAGGACATCAACAGCATGACGGGCTGCATCACAGGATACATAAAGTTCTCTGTTCACACCACCACACCATGCCGGAGTGTACGCTGCTTTCCCAACAACAAGCCATCGATCACCAGTGACCTGAGAGCACTTCTTAACTAGAACGGGCACTCGGTGGGGCGCATACTTTAGCATATCACAAGATTGAGCATTGAATTCTGAACATTAATACAAATACGCGGCGATCAAAACATTACCTTCTGCATTTTCAATGCGAAGGTAATAAGAAGGAAGCAGCTTTCAGGTCTGGGGACAGGGATGAGCTCAGGAGAGTCCAGCGCGAGCTGAAGGTGAAGCTCAGGGTGTGCAAGGAGTCCTTCAGGAGGCCATCCAAGAGCAAGGGTGGTGTGGACCAGAATGAAGCAGATAACTGGATTCAAGGCAGGAGGGATCTAAAATGTTTCTTCAATAGGTGTAGTTCAGCCCTCATCCGTCCCCTCCACACAACAAACCTCAAAAACACCTACTTATTTGTATACTTGTTACTCGCATAACTCAAAAAGTAGTACCGAATTGCATGAAATTTGGTGGGATGATTGGTTATTATCCGGGGACCATTTGATTAGACTTTGGGATTGATCTGCTCAAAGGTCAAGGTCATGAAAATGTCAAAATCTTCTTTTTATCTATCCAATTGGCATGCAACTAATGCCAGAATGTTCATAATGCAATGCCCAATCGTGTGATATGCGAAGGTACGCGCTCTACCAAGTGCCCGTTCTAGTTTAGTGTTGTTTTTGTTTTGGATACCGTTTTTCTGCTGCGATTCCCGTAGCTCTTTCGCCAGAGATGAGCTTGTGAACATTGAGGGAGCGGCTCTGGCGGATTTGCTTCCAACTTTCGGTGGAGCTTCTGAATATTGTTGTCGAGGATGCGCTCCTTGGCCCCCGCTATGGGGCAGCGGCGGAGGGCTGGGCGTACCGGTGCGCTCGCTCGTTTCCAGCTGTACCGTGACACAGAGCTCTCTATTGGGGCAAGGGGTGGAGGAGTCTGCTTCTACTCCAACAGCGGCTGGTGCAGGGCTGTGGCTGTGGCTCTGCGGCGCTGTCCTCTGGACCTGGAGCCCCTCATCGTCCACTGAAGACTCTTCTACTCACTGTGTGGGTCCCTCCCCTCTGGCAGGAGGCTGAGGTCCATCAGGACCAAACCTCACGCCACACCAGTAGCTCCTTCCTGTCGGCAGTCGGGCTCCTGAACAGAGCCCGGGTCCCCCCTGACCCTCATGAACAGAGCCCGGGTCCCCCCTGACCCTCATGAACAGAGCCCGGGTCCCCCACTGACCCTCATGAACAGAGTCCGGGTCCCCCCTGACCCTCATGAACAGAGCCCGGGTCCCCCCTGACCCTCATGAACAGAGCCCGGGTCCCCCAATGACCCTCATGAACAGATTTATTTGATCTATTTTATCTTATATGTTGACTGTTGATTGTTATTGTTTTGTTTGTCTGTCTGTCTAATGTACACAGCAGCCACCAAGACAAATTTTTCATGTGTCTACACACGTGGAAAATAAATGTTTCTGATTCTGAAAATGTTTCTGAAATACTTTATACTCACTCATATAGACTATATATATATATATATATATATATATATATATATATATATATATATATATATATAACTTTCTTTATCATTTAATTATTCAATTATCTTAAATGTAATGTGTCCTGCTCTGCTATTTTATTGTATATATTGTAACCTTGTTTGCTGCTGCTCCAAACACATTTCCCCCTGAGGATAAATAAAGTATCCATCTATCTAACCTGGCCTTAAACAATGATGTGCTTTGTATTTCACCACGTGTGAAAACAACAAATGTATGATAGACACTGCTTTACACATTTACATTACTTTTGTACGTGTAAAGGTTTATAAAACAATGTTATTTTTTAATCAAATAGTTTCATAGACTTCAAGTTCCTTCTCCTAGCCTCAGCCCTCGGCCTCAGGACCTCATTCCTCTTCCTTTAAAAGAAATCCCAGGGGAAAGGGTCAGGAAGTGGCTTATTTGTTCCAACGCAGATTCCACAAATGCCAGAGTGAGACCTAAAGGGAGAGGCCTGCTTCCCGTTGCTTCCAGTCAGCCTGTTAAGACAAGTGAGGATGGCTTTTTGCTATTTTAACATCCACTCTCTCTCTCACGCTCCAGCCTCCCCTCTTCTTTCAGGCTTCTTAAATCTGGATTCCTGCAGCCAGATTCAGAGGGTTTGGGGCTAAAGTCTACAAGACTCATAGGCTAAGATTTCCTAAGTTTGTTTAACTATTTCGCCCCTAAATGTTATCAGTCTAATTAGCAGGCTTGTTATGGGTGTGGTATAAAGTTCAGCCAGCTCCCTAAGCAGCAATTCTCCCAGCGCATGTTTTATCAAGGGAAGTACGAGAATATGTCACAGCCTATGTCCACATTTCATCCGATGACGTTTATTTACATCATTAGTAGCTCCACCTTCAATGCACCTTTTTTTTACTAACTATTTCTGAATTGGACAGGCCCCTAAATGCATATTAGTTATATTCTAATGTTGCTGTTCTTTATGAGTTGTCAAATTGAAAATAGAGAGGCAGTTGTTCTTTAACTCTAGAGTTTCAGATGTGTTCAGATGCATTACACAAGCTCGGCCTTCAGCAGCATCACAACGACATTTGAGTGAAAATGAAATCCGACATGATGCCACAACTTGTTCTACTGACCACAAACATGATGGCGCGCCTGGAAAATATGGTACGACCACTGACTTCTAGTTTTATTGTCTTGACTGTTATGTCCTCTCTCTGATGACTGAGATTGAGAGGACAGAGACAGATGACCAGCAGATGGAAAACACAAGCTCATAAAGTGTTGATTGAACCCTGTAGCAACAACCTAGATGGATCGAGATACCGAGTAAAACACAGAATTCTCTGCTACTCCTGTCAAAATTAAACTTGCTCTCTAACCACTTTTAAAAGCTTGGCAGCAAAAAGGGTCAAAAAGATGTAAACCGAAGACCGAAGACTGGGGCCAACTGTTTAAAGAAAAAAATAAATGTATACTGTTATTTATCCCCGTGGGGAAATCCTTCTGTGCATTTGACCCATCCTTCGTTATGGAGGAGCAGTGGGCTGCAGGGAAGCACCTAGGGAGCAACTGGGGGTTCAGTGTCTCGCTCAAGGACACTTCAACATGCAACTATGGAGAGAGCGGGGATCAAACCGGCTACCTTGGGGGTACAGGACAACGACTCATCCTCATGAGCTACAGCCGACCCCAAAAACATGGTTATCCACAAAAAGTGTGCAAAAACTCACTACCCGACGACCTATCCAAACCTTAACCATTCAGGTCAAATGTCTGACCTTAACTATTCACATCCAATGCCTAACCTTTATCAATAACCTTAACCGTTTAAGGTCAATGCCAACCCGTAACCAGTGACAGTCAATAACAACCCTTAACTAGGGATGCACCGATCTGATCGGCGCCGATCCATATCGGCCGATATTGCCATGATCGGTTTTGATCGGCGTTCTCAAAACGGCCGATCATAACCGATCGATCAGATGACGTCACATCTGCGAGAAATACTATCAGAGACGTTTCAGTCGCCAAGCGTGCAAGCTGAGACGGAGCGCCCGCCGAGTGCCGCAGAGTGAGAGGTCCGCGAGGGGATCCTCCCGCAGCGAGCGGCGCCCCGTCCCCCGAGCTGAACCTCTGGGTCAACTCACCGACACTCACATGTCTGACCCTACAGACTGATGTTCACATGTCTGACCCTATAGACTGATGCTCACAGCACACGCGTTCGATCAGGAGCGCGAGAGGGTTTTCATAAAGTTACCCGCTAACTTTATGAAAACCCTCGCGCGCTCCTGATCGAGTGCTGTTAGCGGAAGGATTCACGTGACACAACATCAGGTTTTGCAAAGATAGCGGAAAGAGCCACGTGAAACAACATCCGTTTTTCAAAATAAGATGTCGACAAATCATACACTAACATATACAAGTAAACAATGAACTGATTTTGTATATTAATAGATCGTTTCTGAGATTTAGCTTGAATTATGCTAACATTAAAACATTGTTACTGTACCAAGGAAGAGTTTATAAAAATAAGTCAGACTATTGTACGTTAAAAAAGTCCTGTATATAGATTTCCCCAAGAGTTCCAGGAAATGAATAATGCAGATGTGTTCCATATATATCTGAAATCAATCCCCTACAATAGCAATCAAACAATTGTAATGTATAAATTAGGACAGTTTTCAAAGTAAAAGTCCTAAATGTTTAAAGAAATCTGTAATTTCTTTAATGTTTGAGGTGCTTTAGATGTGTATTTCCTCATAGTCCGAGGCAATAATGCTACACAATACATAGAATGCTTCAATCGACACCGTAATTGGTATTATGGGATCGGCAGATACTATTTCAGTGATCGGTGATCGGTGATCGGTATTATCGGTGATCGGCTGACACTGATTTCAGTGATCGGTGATCTGTGATCGGCCAAAAAAACCTGATCGGTGCATCTCTACCCTTAACCATAAAAGTTAAATGCCTAACTCTTAACCATATTAGGAAGCTAAACGGTAGTAATATGAGCTTACTCCTGTAACAATCACAATGCCAACACTTGGAAAATGGGAATGAAAGTTGAGTAATTTGTTTGAGCATGGGAAGGAGATAAGTTTGAAGGGGTCTGATAAAAGGTGGAAGCGTGTTAAGTCACAATTGCTTCCTGAATGGGTCGAAATAACAACAACTGTGCCAAAATTAACAAGCGCTATTGAGCGTACACTGTAAAACAGAGAGGAATGAGAAAGAGAGCAAGTAAGAAGAATGTAGGAGGGAAACATGGCAGTGCTTCAGACTGTTACTGTGAATGCCCCAACAGCATCATATTTCAAATAGAATGTAAAGACCTCCATAAAGACCAAGCAATCAAGCTCCAACTGCATCAATATTGTAACCGAAAGACCTACAGTTTCACTTCCTATAAATGACCTAAAGAAGGTGTGGTTGTTTTGATGTTTCTCTGCTGTCTGATGTTTAATGCAGTAAAAAACAATAAAACAATCAAATATTAAATTAAATATTGAATAGAAATTAAATATTGAAAGTAATTGATCGACCTGCTGCTAGACAAGGTTAGTGCCAAGGCACCCGCAAATATCCAAATCTGGAAGCAGATTTGGATATTTACAAGAGAACATCAACAATAGGAATATGAGCCAGAGAGCAAGAACTCATTCCCTAAATCACCATGACATGAATGCATATTCATTGTAGGTTTTGTACATCAATACATATTTAATATTCGGCCTGTAACTTCTTTTTCAAGAGGCTCCTCTGTTCTCCACTCCTTACCTGTATTAATGGCACGTGTTTGAACTCATCAGTATAAAAGACGTCTTTCCACAACCTCAAACAGTCACCCTCCAATCTCCACTATGGCCAAGACCAACGAGCTGTCAGAGGACTCCAGAAACAACATGGTAGACCTGCACCAGGCTGGGAAGACTGCATCTGCAATAGGTCAGCAGCTTGGTGTGAAGAAATCAACTGTGGGAGCAATTATTAGAAAATAGAAGACATACAAGACCACTGATAGTCTCCGTTGATCTGGCGATCCACACAAGATCTCCCCCCGTGGGGTCAAGATGATCACAAGAACGGGGAACACAACTCCCAGAAGCACACGGGGGACCTAGTGGATGACCTGCAGAGAGCTGGGACCACCGTAACCACGGCTACCATCAGTTACACACTACGCCACCAGGGACTCAAACCCTGCAGTGCCAGAGGACATGTCCAGGCCCGTCTGAAGTACGCTAGAGAGCATTTGGATGATCCAGAAGAGGATTGGGAGAATGTCTTATGGTCAGATGAAACCAAAATAGAACTTTTTGGTTAAAACTCAAGTCGTTGTGTTTGGAGGAGAAAGGATGCTGAGACGAGACCAAGACGACTGATCCGTGTAAATGAAAGAATGCATGGGGCCGTGTATCGTGAGATTTTGAGTGAAACCCTCCTTCCATCAGTAAGGGCCGTGAAGATGAACCGTGGCTGAGTCTGTCAGCAGGACAGTGACCCCACACTCACCGCCGGGCAGCGAAGGAGAGGCTTCAGAAGAAGCATCTCAAGGTCCTGGAGTGGCCTAGCCAGACTCCAGATCTCAACCCCAGAGACAATCTGTGGAGGGAGTTGAAAGTCTGTGTTGCCCAGCGACATCACTGCTCTAGAGGAGCTCTGCATGGAGGAATGAGCCTAAATACCTGCAGCAGTGTGTGGAAAGCTTGTAAAGACTTACAGAAAGAGTTTGACCTCTGTCATTGCCAACAAAGGGTAGATAACAAAGTATTGAGATGAACTTTTGTTATTGACCAAATACTTATTGTACCCAGGAATTTACCAATTAATTCTTTAAAAATCAGACAAAGAGATTTGCTGTTTTCTTTTCTTCTCATGTTGTCTTTCATAGTTTGGGGTCTACATATGATGTAAATTACAGGCCTCTCTCATCTTTTTAAGTGGGAGAACTTACACAATTTGGTGGCTGACTAAATACTTTTTTTCCCACTGTATATATACACAGGACTGTCTCAGAAAATTAGAATATTGTGATAAAGTACTTTATTTTCTGTAATGCATTTAAAAAAACAAAAATGTCATGCATTCTGGATTCATTACAAATCAACTGAAATATTGCAAGCCTTTTATTCTTTTAATATTGCTGATTATGGCTTACAGCTTAAGAAAACTCAAATATATATTAGAATATGATGAAAAAGTATACTAGTCGGGTATTCAACTAATCACTTGAATCGTCTAATTTACTCGAAACACCTGCAAGGGTTTCCTGAGCCTTGAAAAACACCGGACAGTTGCAGAGTGGTCCAAAGTCCTCTTTTCAGACGAAAGCAAGTGTTGTATTTCATTTGGAAGTCAAGGCGCCAGAGTCTGGAGAAAGGCTGGACAGGAGCAAAATCCAAGTTGCTTGAAATCCAGTGAAGTTCCCACAGTCAGTGATGGTTTGGGGAGCCATGTCAGCTGCTGGTGTTGGTCCACTGTGTTTCATCAGGTCCAGAGTAAATGCAGCTGTGTACCAAGAGATTTTAGAGCACTACATGCTTCCGTCTGCTGAAAAGCTCTATGGAGAAGAGGATTTCGTTTTCCAGCATGATCTGGCACCTGCCCACAGTGCCAGAACCACCAGTAACTGGTGTACTGACCATGGCATTACTGTCCTCGATTGGCCTGCCAATTCCCCTGACCTGAACCCCATAGAGAATGTGTGGGGTATTGTGAAGAGGAAGCTGAAAGACACCAGACCCAACAATGCAAATGAGCTAAAGGCCGCTATTGAAGCATCCTGGGCATCCATAACACCTCAGCAATGCCACAGGCTGATTGCCTCCATGCCACGCCGCATTGATGCAGTAATCCATGCAAAAGGATTCCCAACCAAGTACTGAGTGCATTAATGGACATTTTCAAATGTTTGATTTTGTTTTGCCGTTATAAATCCTTTTTTTTACTTGATCTGAGGAAATATTCTAATATTTAGAGATAGGATATTTGAGTTTTCTTAAGCTGTAAGCCATAATCAGCAGTATTAAAAGAATAAAAGGCTTGCAATATTTCAGTTGATTTGTAATGAATCCAGAATGCATGACATTTGTTTTTTTTAAATTGCATTACAGAAAATAAAGAACGTTATCACAATATTCTAATTTTCTGAGACAGTCCTGTATATTTATACATCCAGGTATTTTAAACGTGCTCACGAGAAGCGGACATTGAATTGGAACATGTACTCGGGCTGCGACTGATGATGTTTCACGAGTCTACGAGTACAAAGAAGAACGCTTATTGATAAACGCCTGCAGTCAGCTTTGGCCTCTGCATGCATCCACAGGGCTGAATGCTGCACATCCGGTTTTGATGGAACAACACAATGACCTGCACAGTGTTGGAACGCTCGGGACATCAGTGTCATAGGTTCTCAGCATAAGGCCGCCTGCGGTGCACTGCCAGTCATATAGAATGAAAATCACACTATGACTATGCTCTTATAGGTTATATCTTTATTATGTTCTTTTACATATGAATGTATATCAATATATTTTATAAACAGTAGATAATCATTTTTAGTAATCTGTTCTCCCATTTAATGTACACATGGCCATAGCTAAACATGAGCCAGTAGTTGTCTTATTTGTTGGTGTAGGGCTAGATTCTAGAACGTCTCTTCCTTTCCTAAGACATCCCTGTGCTTTTTTTAGAATACCCTGATTATACTGGTCAAAGGCTCAAAGAATAGCTGCATCCTCCCTCTCTGTTTCCAAATCTTGATTAAATCTTACTGCTTTCCTGGCAGCAGCTTTAGGGGACGACACCATGCTGACTGACTTCAGCGGTTAAACCCAGGATGCTGCTTTCAAACCAAGTCCTTCTTGTTTGAGAGGACCATTCTAGTTTATTAAAATGTGGTTATTATTTAAATCAGTGGTCACCAACCCATCAATCGGAGAATTTCCGTGTCGCTCTAAAAAAATAATATAAAATAAATTCAGACATCAATCTTGAACATTTTCGGAGTGTCTTCTGAAATGTTTTCTTACGCACTTCAGAAGAGAAAAGATCTCATGAATGACTGTAAAAGGGTTCTTACACAGCCAAAGTGTTCTCAACTGTGCTCCTTGAATGAGGAAATGCCCAACCAGCTCCTTAGAAGTGCATGCAACTGAAGAGACGTGTGCACAATCGTCAAACTCCACAGGCAACGCAAAAGCAACTTCACACTGATTAAAATCCTGTCAAAGCGGAAAGTCGAGTAAACTGATTGAGATCTAACTTCACCGGTGCAGATACTGTTGCACAGTGTAAATGTGTCCATTCTATTCCACTGTGGCTATATAGTGCTTATTTACTTATTCACTTACATTTTCTGTGTTTGTGTCGTACTTTTGTTTAATTTATGTTATCACGAAACCTCGTAGAATCATGTAAATAAAACTGAAACGTAATTGTTCATGATACAAATATTCTCGTATTTATTATTATTATTAGAATTATTTGAATCTGGAACTGTCTGTAGAGTTGATGTGAAAGTAAATTCAGAACCCAGCCCATATGAAAAAACTTTCATGAATGCCAAATTTGTCCCGAAACTGCGTAAATGGAGTTCAGAAAATCCCCAAATCAAAGTCCAGGAGCCGGCTTACTGACTGACACCTCACAGACAGTGTTCAGTCACAGCCGTCACACCGACTTGAGTCACATGACTTCTGATGGGATTATGATGGGACACAGAGCTGAACTAAGCTATACAAAATAAACTGAATTGAAACTGAAATAAACATCAATGCTGTGAACAAAGAGGAAACTTGGATCTTTGATGTGTGCAGCAAGATGTTGGAGATGTTCTACCAGTCTGTCGGACCAGTGCCCTCTGTAGTCTGCTGTAGGGGCAGCATTGGAGCCGGAGACACCAACAGACTCAGTAAACTGGTGAAGAGAACCGGCTTGATCATCGGCTGCAAACAGGACTATCCAGAACAAGTGGTGAAGAGGACACTAAAGACATGTTTATCCATATTGGATAACCCGGATCACCCTCTCCACCACCTCCTGCAGAGACGGCTTCAGCTCCGTTGTCACAAGGTCAGATACAGGAGAACATTCCTGCCCACTGCTATTAGACTTTATAATAAATCACCTCTGACCAAAATCCTTCTCAAATTGATCATCAATAAACCTTGCACCGCTGTCACTTTATACTTTAGAGACACTGTGTACACTTTAATTTTATGTTGTACATTTCCTCGTATCATACCCTGCTATTACATTTTATTGTATATTTATAAACAAGTTTTAGCTACTGCTGCAAGAAATTCCCCCCTGGGGATAAATAAGGTAAGATCATGGCAGACACTGCTCTGTGTGTGTGTGCGTGTGTGTGTGCGTGTGTGTGTGTGTGTGTGTGTGTGTGTGTGTGTGTGTGTATGTGTGTGTGTGTGTGTGTGTGTGTGTGTCCCAACTATACACTTAAACAAAGCTGCTTCCGGTGTTCCTATAATTTTTGCTCTGTGTACATCCTTATAGCAGCGCCCCACATAACAGAGTCTTATCTGAGAGACAATCAGCCAGTGTGGAGACACAGTCACTGCTTCTGTCTCCTGTCAGGAAAAGGAAAACATGGGCCACAGAGTGTCACTCCCTGCCTCACAGAGGGGACACATTCAATTGTGGTGAGACAGGAGGGGAGAGTCCCTTTCAGTCTGACTCGGTCACAAGGACCCTTGATCCAGAGTCATTGGAGGAAAACAAACAAAGCTCTTTGATGCACACCACTGGAGGACACTCGGCTACTGTTAATGCAACAACGCTAAGGACTTGAAGAGTGTGAGAATGCCTTCAAAAAGATAGGTTCCTTAATCAATTCATAATTTTTTTTTTCAAAAAGCCAATGTGACAAATGAGTGAATTAAAACAGCTGCTGCAGTCAATGAGGAAATGACTCTACTTCCCTCTTGATCTACTCCCTCAGTAAACATCGTAAACATGAGTTTGTTGTCTCAATCTCTAGTTTCAAGTCTTCTTCAATAGAACATGATGTTCATTTAGTAAAGTAGGGTCAACTTAGAGTCAAATAGACAGAAAACAGGTCATGCTTTAGGGCGGGCTTACTGTGATTGAGGCTGCTGCCGCTACGAATGTCGTCTCCAGCCACTGAATGAGGCCGTGAATGTTACGGTGAGGCGTTGAACTTGAATGGTGAAGGGTAATGGATGGGGTTAGGACAGGTGGTGGCCAGTGAGAGCTTTTGCACACTTTTGCAACATAACCATGGAAACATGGTATATGTTCTGAGTTTCTACAAAATAACAGAGAGAAGACTCTTCAAAGTCCTCTGGTTCACGAGCTACGGCTTGACGGTTACTAGGATCTTACTAAATAAACTGAATTGAATTAGGCCCTTTCAGATGGCAATTTCATTCTTTTTAGGGACCTCTGATTGAGAGCCGAGTGGTTCATTCTCAGCTGAAGGATTATTTATTTTCCATGACTTTTTATAGACTTCTATTACCAACTGGGTAAATGGTTTCCAGGCTTTCCAGGACGTGTGGGGACCCTGTGCTGAAATTAGCTTCAAAATTTGAGCTAATGACAAAAAGGCATTGCCAACATTAGTGGGGGAACCTCGACTCTCACACATCCTGATCAGACAGTAAATATGAAAAGTCAGAACGCAAATACCCCTCAGAATCTGGAATATTGCAGTGCTCAACTTAAGAGTAAATATGCTAGTTGAACAGGTTATTATATTTATTTATCACCGTTTCTGCGGTGGTTAGACAGCCTCAGTCAGCTCAGACATCCATAGAGGTGCCATGAAATCTGTTCAAGTCCAGCTGAAATCACACAGTCATCATTTTTGCAGTCATAAATGCCGGTGGGGCAACGTAAAGAAAATTGCTGTTGTCTTCGTATCTAAGCATGTTGATAGTAGTGGTACTGAAGAGTAAACATCTCTCCAGCATCTAACTGGTTTAGATCTGTTCCCATGCTAATTAGCTATGTAGCCTGCAAACTGCAGTTAGCAGGTCATCTGCCCCCGGTGAGTGTTTGTCTCCTTCGATAAGCTAAAGAGCATGACAAGACCTGTGTTTATGTTTGTAAGTTAGTGAGGTAAGAGGGAGACTTCAGCAGGAATGATAATGTGGTTGTTGTTCTGCGTCTGCGTCTCTTGTGGAGTGTAGCAGCCAGCAGTCTGGCTCAGTGTGACCTTCTGCTCTTTCTGTGATAGAACACGGATCTTACTACTTCATGAAACAAGGGTAAAATGTAATTGTTGAAAATAAAAAAATCAAGAATTTACAGTTGTCACAAAATGCATCATCTTAGCGAGAAAAGCACACGTGTAACAGCTGCTGTTATAGAGCAATGGCAGGAGTGGACACTCAAACAACAAGGATATTCTTTCAAAATACAAGAAACAAATAGTAAGCAGGACAACTTGATTTGACTGTCATCCAGCAATCTTCACCCTCCATCCCCCCACATCCTCATCAGACACTGAGATATGATGTCTTAGAAAAAGCCTGTCAATAAACCAGATATCCAACAATGGTTCCCTGAGTATCAATCAGCCTGTGAAAAAAGTTTTCAGAAACTCAACACAGAAAACCAGGAGACAACATTGAAAGATTGTAGATCCTAAGACATCGAATAGCAGTGCCACTAATGCCAAAGAGAGAGTAGCAGTGGCCTTCTTCGGTTTGGACATAGAACGTGGACAAGCTACTTACATGTCTGGCCTCCCGGCGCAGCCCCTCGGTGTTCCTCAGCCAGCAGCGGCTCAGCTCGCTCAGCTCCAGGATGGGCTGCACCTTCAGCCTCACCGTGTCCCCCGACTGACGGATCATCTCCACGATCTCGTCGCGGCTCTTGTTCTCCACATTCCGACCGTTTATCTCCACCAGCCTGTCGCCGGGCACCAGCCCCAGCGCCAGGTCCTTGGTGCCGGCGCCGGGCTCAGCAAAGTGGACCACCCGTCTGTACACTCCTCCATCAGGACTGCGGTCCAGCATGGTGGTGCGACGCAAAGAAAACCCAAAGTCCCCGGTGTTGCGGCGTTGAAGCTCAAGCTCGCGTATTTCTGGTACGCTCGGTGCGACCACGGCCGGTAGCTGCAGCTGTGCAGGGAAGGTCTTGTCGACCACTTTGGGGATGCAGACTTTTTTGATGCCAGGTGCCGCTGCTTCGGGCTGCTGCGTAGGGCTGTGCTTGCGGAGCATGCTGAAAACTTTGCTCTCCACTTGCGGGGACGGCGCAGCAGAGTTCTGGCCTGAAGGAGTGGAGCCCTCCGATGGGCTCTCCTCTTTACTCCTCTGGGAAAAGGAAAAGCGTTTCATCATCTGCGAGGAGTTCGTCTTGGCAATTGAACCAAATTGAGCCACACGATCACGTACTGAGTTGCGATGTCCATCCTGTCCTCCCCCGGCCTCACCCTTCAGGTCATCAGTGGAGCTGGCAGCGCTGAGCTGGTCGTCCAGAACCATGCTGCTTCGGTTGCTCAAGCCATCCGATTCAATATCAGTTAAGGTGAGCTCGTTGCCGCTGGCCACTTTGATGGGAATCGGGTTGGAAATCTCCAGTTTAGTCTTGGAATCCCGCTTGGACTCCCTCTTCAGATTGAAGAAGCCACGGCGCATGCTCATCTCTTCGAGGCTGCGCAGCTCCGCTGCAGACATCCTCTCCTTTTTATCCTTCTTCTCCTTCCTACTCCCATCTTTCTCCTTATCCTTTTTCATCAGGTTGAACATGGTGACACACGTAACGCTGAGTTTCTGTCCACTGTGGCTCTTTTTTCTCAACAGAGAGGAAAGTCCGGTTCACAGTGGCTTTTGTTGTGACCAACAGGGACAAATCCCCTAGGAAAAGAGACAAAGGGCAAAAGGTGTTAAACTTAAAAATGTCAACAACAAATATCTTGGTTTTTCAGGTGAAGCTGGACACAGCTGACAAAAAAAAAATCAAACACTTTCATATTATTGATTTTACAATAAAATGTGAGGGACTTTTGGTGCTTAATTCATGTTAATATATATTTGTTATTATTTCACTCAGCTGAAAAGGATTATTTTCTCTCGACTGTAATGATATCTTAAGTAATATATATCTCATCGACACTGAATGTATATCAACAATTATTTTGATAATTAATCAATTAAGGGATGTACAATATATGGATAAATTCATATTCTAAGTCTAGTAGATAATATCAATGTGTCTTTCCTAACAGGTCATGTACCACATACCTTCAAAGTAGCTGTAATTAAACCTCTCCTAAAGAAGCCCACTCTGGATCCAGAGGTGTTGGCCAACTACAGACTGATCTCTAACCTCCCTTCTTCTCTGAGATCCTTGAGTAAGTGGTCGCAAACCAGTTGTGTGACTTTCTACATCATAATAGTTTATTTGAGGGGGTTTCAGTCAGGATTTAGAAAACACCACAGCACAGAGACAGCCCTGGTGAAAATTGCAAATGACCTCTTAATGGCAGCAGATAATGGACTCATCTCTATACTGGTCTTGTTAGACCTTAGTTCTGCGTTCTCAACTATATCTATCGATCAAACCAGAGGAAACCAACCAGCTCACTAAAATGCAAGCACGTCTTGAAGACATAAAAACATGGATGACCTGCAAATTCCTGATGTTAAATAAATCAACCTTGAACCTTAATCAGACATTAAACTAGTTGCAATTACATATCCTTGTAGCAGTATCAAAGCATTCCATTGCTATGATGAACTTTTGACGGGCATTTTAAATATCCTACTACTGTCCCCGTGTGTAGACGGCCCAGGAGAATATAGACCTACACCCTGAAGACCTCCAACATTACAGAGGCCCACTGGAGGAGCACGGTAGGACCAACACACTTTACTGGCCTCATCTCTAACTAGGTCTCTCCTCACAAGCCAGCACCCCTTCCTGCCACAAGCAGACCGGCATACCGGCTTCCTCCCGCCTGGTCCTCATTAGCTGCTGATTGACACACAAAGACTCCTCTCCGCGGGGCAGCACGGGGCAAACAGCCGCCGCCTCCTCCTGTAATGACGGGGCACGGTTCTCTGGATGAGGGATGCTCTCTCCCGGCTGTCACAGCTTAACGTCAGCACTGCGAACGCCACACAGACAAACGACGTACTACGAGCGCGGCGCATCACCGGAGCCATGTGCCAGAACACCGGACGGTTTCCTCAACCGTGGACGGAAAGCTTGTGCGTGAACATGAGCGTCACGTTCCTTCTGTATCAACCGGGACCGGGGGACATGAGAACAGCAGCTCTAAGCAGCGCCTCCGCGCTCCCCTCCCGGTTCCCAGTATCTATTTGTATGCTGAGCTTCAAACCACGCCGACACCGGGAACAGTACCGAACACCGTCTATCAGCCCCAACAAGCATGACAGGGCTAAAATAGGTGGAGCTTTTCGGCTACACTAGCTAGCCGAACGTTACCCATTTACACATATTTGCGTTTGTATTCCACCTCAAACATAAAAAGCCTCAAAAAACACAAACCAATAGTAAAACATTAAGTTTCTTCTGAACTATCCGGTGTATCGTTGCTAGCTAACGAGCCTACTGAACTCCAGCCACAGCCTGAACGTTAGCGAGAGTTCTTTGCCCTTATTCTTTGGTTAAGCAAACCTGGAACAACACACCGGGATCCTGTGACCATTCTCCAGTGAGACCGACCGACTGCCTCAACCGTGTTGTCTTGAAACCAAAGTGCCCCCTCACTTGAATCTCACATGTTTATTTCCAGAAGAAATACTCACTGTTCTCCAGCACAACGAGTACAGCTGCAGCACGGCTGGAACAGAAGGGACAGAAGCCGCAGACTGGCTTCGAGCTAACGTTCTCATAGCTGGCTGCTCCCAGTCCTGCTCTGGAGGTCCAGGCCAGCAGCCAACGGCGGTGAACAAGCTCCCCCTGCTGGACAAGTAGTGGAGCTACAGCCTGATGACGCACCATTGTTTACCTGCTGGAGACCAGGGGAGCGTTTCACCAACAGGCCATGGAAGTGCAGGTCAAGGTCAGGAATCCCGCAGTGTGTGGGGGGCAATCACAAAAATAAAAGGCGTACCTAATAGCAACTGTTGTTGTAAACTGAGACACATACAACTCCTCGGGAAAACGCTTTCATTTTAAACGTAACAATGACATTGACAGAAATAAAGAGGTAATACAGACTATTTAAACATTAGATGTCCCCAGTTTCCCACTACTATTACTACTACTGCCACACAAACATAAATTAGGTATCATTAAGTATCATACATTTCTCAATCGAACTGTTACTCAATGTCAAGATTGTTTGGAAAGACAAACAACCCGTCCCACCACAACTATTAGGTTGGATTGAAATAGCTTTTGGTCCATACATTTGTGGTCCCCAGATGATAAATCCTGGTGACTTTTGTGATCCCCTGATTTTTACTGGAGCTACACAAGCAGGTTAATATTTTCCAATGTGAAGCGTATCCTTTCAGACATCTTAAACTCTCCCAGATTAAACAGCACAACATGTTGGATACAGTTGTGGTTCTCAGATGTTGTAACCTCATGACCTTGGTGACCCTGACATCCCCTCTAGCGTGTGGCTTGGAGCAACATGCCATTCGGTACACACGTGTGTGAAGTTGTAATCACTTTGACCCTTAACCTCTCCTGTTGTGCCATCATCAGGTCGGAGCACAATTGCGTCCAATGCTTTGGTTTATGTGACACTACCTGTAAACCTGTAAAAGATATTCCCATTAGCGTTTAGTTCTAGTTAGCATGCCACCAGAACATCAATCTTGTTTTTACATAACCATAAACATAACAGCCTCCAAGACAGTAAATAGATGATTATTGTCAATGACAAAACAAAGTTACATTGCTCACATTCTCACAGGCTTGATCAGCAAAAAACAAATCAAAAATAGAAATAAATGAAAATGTGTTAATTTATTGTGGAGTTATAGTGCATCATGGGGGATTCAGTTCCATCGGGCAATAATTCATCACACCATAACACATTTTTTCACATTATACTTTAATTTCAATGTTTAATGTGTTTCAAACATCAATGATTACACAGTTAAGATGCAATTGTATTTCCAACACTATTCCTTTTTTAGAGACTTGAATTTCCAGCATTGGACATCTTTCTGTTGTCTGCTGCATTCAGTGTGTTGTGATTGCCAGTTTTACTGGGCCTATCTCCCTCACCTCAAAGACTATCTGCCTACATTACACAGAATGCTAATGGTCAAACTTGATCTGATAATTGTTGGTGAATTTCCCTTTTAATGTTTCAGGAGTATAGCATGTAATAGTATAAACATTTCAATGATTATTAATAGTATGTCAAACATTAGTATGGATTAATTATGAAGGCAATGCTTGTTGTCAGAGAAAGCATGTCGTGGATATGATTATCAAGAGCAGCCAGAGGCGCTGGACGTCTACACCATCACCGAGGTCAGGCTGATGTCTCCATCGATCTCCAGGGAGGTGATGTTTTTAAGCGGAGTGAATCGATGCTTAAAGGTGTGCCTGTGTATCCCATTGGCCAAAATCCTGAAGGAGTGACTCTCACAACAGATAGTCAGCTGGAAGAAAACAAAGGCATTTTGCAATCACATACTTTGAAGAGCCTCTCTAATAACAGTAAAACTAAAAAACGTGCCACAGTGTATTAGTCCATGCTTTTATGTGTGCATTTGCCAAAAAATACCACAGATACATATTGCCCTTCAGTTAGTACTGATATGAGTTAAACATTGTGAACCTTACCATCTTATAATTATTCATGTGACAATGTGACTGTTATATTGTGTTTGTATTTTATATGTTGCTGTTTACATTGAATGAACGTTGAACAATTGTATTGCAGTCATTTAGGTGATGATGAGAAATGGCTGACCAATTTGCAAAGTGAACAACTGTTACTGTTTTTTTTCAATCGCTAACAAACGCTTACCAATACTTGAGATACTTTTTCTAAACTCTTAACACCGACCTACAAAGCACAATTCGCCAAATAGATAATTTTTTTCTCAAAAGCACATTTTGTTAAATATATACTAACTCTTCATTTCAAAATAGAACACATCCTTCTCTGCAGACACTAACTTTACTAAAACACTGGAAATCTGACTCAAAAATAAATTATTCTGTCAAAGAATAACTCTTGTTTTCACTTCACAAGCTCCTTCCAGTCAATCAAAGTACACCAGGTTTCAAAACACTGGCTGTTGCTGATATTACAAAAACTGTATAGACTTTTATGCTTCAGTTTTCAGTTATTTCCATGCAAAAGATACAATCCACTGTTTGTACACTACATTTCTTGGTTGGGAACTGTATGTCCACATGGGGAGGGGAACTATTGTTCCTTTAAAAAAGTTACAGTAAATCCAACCTTTTTTTTGTTGTTTTTTTACAAATAAACTATGTTTTGGGGCAACGGCTGCAATAGATGATTGAACAACATTCGGTGAGTCAATGTAGGCGGTGTCTGTGTGATCAGCATCTAAACTTGTCATCATCAACATGTCAATTCTAATCCAAAACTTGCTAAAACATATTTCCCAAAAACATTCCAAACTCTGACCGACCATCAGGAGATGGGGAATCAATTGTTTGTTTATTATCAGCTGAGATGTATTGTTTTATAACTGATATCATTGCAGAAGAGGGTTTTAGACTGTATCTAAGGTTTGGAATATTGTGTTTGCCATTGTGGGATGTTGTGTGTTAACGTTCGTAAATAACAAAAAACAATCCATAGTTTTGTTGGGAGGTATTGCTTGTCTGTTAAGAAAATGTAATCGTTGTGGAAATGTGTTCACTGACTGCATATTGTGTGAAAATGACATGAAATGTGGGAATGGTACGGCAACAAAACACCGATGCTGTGCTAATTGTGTTTAGAGTTTCGAAAATGTGACCCCTGATTGGACAAACGCTTGGTAGCGCCTGAACAAAACTGTAATGTGTCTAAATGACGGTTATGGCGGCTTTAGTTGAGAGCAGTTGATAGTTCAGACAGTCTACTACTGACTTCCACGGTTTGTCTTGCTGTTTTATTATAACGGACGTATGTCCATTCTTACATAATGATATGCTTTGCTTCCTCATACATTTCCCTTAGTAGCTCACTCGTTTTACAGTAAGGGAAAGACACTTCTCCATTTCAGCTTCAGTTAGTCTGTGATTGACCTCATTGTCTGTTAAAGTAAGCCATGAACTTGGCCTGGCCAACGTGAAACATAGGAAACCAGAATGCACTGACTTAGATAAGGAAAAGCTTTAACTTTTGTTATCTTAGAATTTCTTGATTTTTCTGTTGTGAAATAACCTCCACATCCACCAATACCATCCTTACCCTTCACAATAAAGGCCCTAGACGTATAACTTGTGCATGTACCCCATGTGACAAGCTAATACCGAAGGCCTTCAGCTTCCTTATTAAGGATGATTCCTTTTGCACAGGAGAGTCGGAGACTCATTCTGAGTCCACTTGTATTTTGGTAGCATGTTTTGAGTAAGAACAGTTGTATAAATCAGTCAGATGATGCTTGTTCTGTATGCTCTGGCCAGTTAAAACTCACATGCCACTATCTGAGATTACATCTCTTCTGACATTTATCCAGAGAAAAAAACAACAATAAAGTCAGATTACTAAATGAAAATGGTCAGATTTATTATTTGTGCTCAGAATTGTGTTAAATATGCACTTAGCTTAAGTAATGGAGATTCAATGATGTATACAATTACAAACTGCTCTTGGAATTGTGGTGGATATATATATACAGCGTTTGTTAAACTTTTTCCGTTGTGTTATATTAGGCTTAAATTACATCTACAAAGATGATTTAGAGGGCACACAGCTCTTTCCCTGAGACGAGGTTCCCTGGTTTACTTCAATACATTTTGCAATGAAAACTTGTACTTTTACTCTGATACATTTTCCCCTGAAACAGTATCGTTACTCGTTACTACGGAAAAAAATAATCACGAGACAAACATCGGGGCTTGTGATGGAACACACCGCAGCGCACCTGAACGCAGCACGAACACGCAGGTGGGGGGTCAGGGGTGCTTGCCGCGTGTTTTATACTCCCAGTGATGCCCAGGATGCTAGCGAGCAAGCGGCTACAGATACGACTCATTTCACGTGGAGCAGCGATGAAGTGCCGGCGAACCACCACGGTGACCAAGATCAACATCCGTGACCATGTTTGGGCGAACTCTTTTCTTTTGTCGGAGTGAAAGTTCCTTCCTACCGGATGCCTCTCATGACTACCGAAAGCTACAGAGATATTGGCCTTCAACAACTCACCAACCTTAGGAAACGCATTGAGGTAAATTAAGATTAATCCCATGAGCCGCAACATTAATGTTTAGTTTTGATAATTATCATAAACTTGTTGCGATATTTAGCAGTGTTGTCCTCAGGATTGGAGTAAGATATATATTTAGCAGGAGAAGGGGGGACAGGTGTGTCTGGTTGTCCTCCGCATGTTGTACGTTAAGCGAACGTTCACTAGCTATCGGCAATCAAATGAGACAATTATCGTGAGTGCAGCAGCAGACAGCGACTTAATGAGCTGAAGAAATGTTGACAGTTGTGAGAATGTGTTGATTTAAGTCGTCTTAGCTATAATATAATGCTAATCATTACAGCATTATTATTATTGTTATTTGTATTCATATTATAAGAGTGACGGTCCAGTAATGCCGACGATATTGATTTGTGACTGTTGTTGTGTTTAACTACAGAGATACAACACGTGCATATTCACAAATCAACTATGGATGCACAGACAGTGCATGGAACTTAATGTATAAACCTCAAATTAAAATAAACAATTTTGTACACAACTTTAGGTTGGGGTCATGACATGTTAGGAAGTCTTATTAATTCTACTCTCACTTTATTTCAGGAATCGACTACATCAAGCAGCACATGGAAGAACCCTCCCTGCAGCTCGGTGATGCCACCAGGTCCAGTTCATCTGATGAAGATGACTTCTTCTTCATCATCTCAAGTGCATGACAGCAGCAAACAGCTGGATGGAGACTGTTCACCAGATCACGTGACTTGCTTAAATGCTTCGCAACTGTGTGCTGCTGTCTGAAGCTAGACACACCTTTACCTGCACCAGCATCGCAGGACTCGTCTTCAGCCCCAGAAGAGCGACAATGAAATCTGGCCATTTGGAAAATGAACTTCTTTTAAAGATGAACAAGACATTTTCAGTTTCAAGTGATGATTTTGTTTGTTACTTTTGGTGCTGATTTTTTTCTATGTTAATCATGTTTTCATGTTTTAGTAATTTCATAGTATTCATATATTGCTAAGTTCATATTAGCTCATATCCCTTGTTCATAGTGGCCACAGCACCCTAACAAATAAACTTTATAATTCTCAAAATTCTGACCCTTTTTTTTTTATTAACAGCATTTACTTTTACTTTTACTTTCAGTACTTAAGTACATTTAATATCAGAAAATTACTTTTGATACTTAAGTACAAAAAATATCAGATACTTTAATACTTTTACTCAAGTAGTATTTTCATAGGTGACTTTTACTTTTACTTGAGTAATTTTCCAGTCAAGTATCTTTACTTTTACTCAAGTATGACTTTTGGGTACTTTATACACCACTGCTTAACACCAGCTGGTAAGTGTATGCAATCAGTGGCGTGTTTTAAGAGTTACCGTGAACTTCTTCCTCTGGGCGAAGGGCATCATTCCATCACGCTCCTCAGCGTCCCACTGCTCCCCCCGTTTGGAGTTTCGAACCACACAGTTCTCGTTGAAACGTGGATTGTAATGCAGAGCGACGCCAGAGCGATGGCTCAGATTCACAGTGAATCTGAGAGGAAACACAGAGGAACGAGTGAGTCATACATGACACTGGGCCTACTGCATGAATGCTTCCTTAGTCTTTAAAGACGAAGGCCAGACAAATGTGTAATAAATTGCAACGTGTAATATCAAATAACACATTTTGGCCTAAGACAGGAATGTGGGTTTCTGAAAGACATGTCTCTATTTCTTTGTCACTTCAGAAGTAAGATGCTTTCACTGCCCCCATTGTTTGTATTTCTGTTAAATCACTTGGCTGAATTTGCACCTGGTTTATAAAAATGGCATATGATGGTAACAAGTGAAAACACATAACTAGGAAACTCAATCATAAAACAAGTAATTGATGTCCATGAATCAATATACCGGTACATCTAAACAGTCTGGGCACAAATGTGGAGTCTGGGCACAGATTTAGAGTGTAGAAACAAATGTAGAGTCTAGACCCAGTGGTAGAGACTAGGAGTACTCTAGGCTATGTCTAGGCACAGACGTATGGTCTAGGTCTAGGCACAGATTTAGAGTAACACAGTTCTCAGTCTTGAGGTGTGGTGGGATGTTGTTTAATTTCTACAATGTTTTGTAATGTGAAATCTAGTAACTAATAATAAGGAAGTCCGACCTTGTGGCATTGGGGAGAACAGTCCCCTGGATAGTGACGGTCTTGCCAGGTTGAAGTCCACCCCTGATGGGGCTCTTATATGGAACAGCCTGTACAAAGACAGAATGCCAACATTAGTTATACAAATATTAATTATTGGTTTAAACTAGTTACATTAATGAAGAGTATAGTAATTGTATAGATCATGATATATATGGTCATTAATGACATGGCGGGTCCTTTCTCAGTTTCTTCTAGTTTGTCTGGTCGAGTGGTCGACACTCATCCAAACCAATGGTATTTCTGAAAAACATTTCCACCTTAAACCATTGTATTCTTGTTCTCTTTAGAGGTTGCTTCTTCATCAATGCAACATGGAATAAGGGATCGTCTGATGACTCCCTCTCCAGAATGTGGTAATACAATGCAGAATATACGTATTCTTGCATTAACTGGCTGCATAGTTTGTTGTAAGGCATCCTTTTTTATGGTTGTGTTTTACTACTAATACAGTGCTATTCAAACAGTCACATATCTTCAGAAACTCCATCCCATTACACCTTTGCACGTTGGAATGGAGAGACTGATTAATTTCCTGAAACCGTCCTTCCCAGATCTACACCCACTTCCCCCTATGATTGGTCTGCTTTGTGGAGATGAGACAGGGTGTACCAGGATTTAAATCTCTATATCTCTCATTTTTAATCTATTTCTGTCTCTTTTCATGTAAACTGCTGAGTGCATTGCTACGAATGTCTTTGGGAGAGACTGAAGACTACCTGAAAATGTGCGCCGTTATCCCCATATTTAGGCATAACCAAGTCCCCCTTCTCTTAGATGGCCGACTTAGAAATTTTGTTTTTTCTCGCAATTTGTGCAAACTGACCCATTAAATTAACCGGTGAGGTTTGTGCTGCCCCAGAGCAGCTCTGTAGAACTGTAACTCCACCCTGCCTGATACTCACAGGCATTGCAGGAGGACATCCAGGCTGGGCGGGGAATCCAGGCTGGGCGGGGAATCCAGGCTGGGCAGGGAATCCAGGCTGGGCGGGGAATCCAGGATGGGTGGGGAATCCAGGCTGGGCGGGGAATCCAGGATGGGTGGGTAATCCAGGATGGGTGGGTAATCCAGGCTGGGCGGGGAATCCAGGATGGGTGGGGAATCCAGGCTGGGCGGGGAATCCCGGATGGGAGGGAAATCCATGCTGCGGTGGACAGGCAGCATTGGTTGGATAGGCGACGTGTGAAGCAAACGCAGGCTGAGCAGGAAATGCCGGCTGTCCAGGGAACTTAAACCAGAAGAAAAACACTTTAAACATCCTTCTTCTATCAGGTTTGGTATTATTGTCAACGAAAACATTGTTGTATAATACTTGAAATACATTGAACGCCATACTTAATTCCTCACCATAGAGTTCTGGAAGGCAATGGAGGAGATTTCTACTTTCCCAGCTACTGTGATGGTGTCCACCTGGTAGAATGGGATACGGTGACTGTACTCCATGAAGTTGCAGCCATTGATGTTCAGCTGGAGAAAACATAGGGAATTTATTCACGAAAATGTCAATATATTTTTATTGAAAACAACCATTCTCTGACTTCCTCTACACTTTGTTAGAAACAATTATTCTGATGAACAATCACAAATAATACTCATGGCTCATTTTGAAACAGACTTGTGTGAGGTCAAACTTGAGTGGTTAATTAATTATTCTTTGCAAAATAAGTTATTTACAAACTATAACTTGTGTTCATGAAAATGACCTGTTTTGCATTCACCAAAGAGACAAAGGATTTGTGAAATAGGATCTGCCTGGATTACATTTCTAGAATTGTGTACCAAACGGAGTAGCTCATATTTTCAGATAGTCAGACCTGGTAGGAATCCCGGGAGACAGTGATGATGAGGCTGAAGGTAGAGCCAGCAGGGAACGGAGAGTTGAGCTTCCTCTCTTCACTGCCCCAGTTGCCCTTCTGTAAGGTGTTGGTAACCACATAACCCGGGTGGCTGTCATACCGGGGGTTGATGTGGAGAGCGATGTCTGCATTGTTCCCAGAACCACACTGTAAATTCAAATGGAACCTGGAGAAAAAACAAACACACCATTAAATGGTCTATAACAAACTGTCATTTTTTTACATTTATATAGTATAAATTGTGTATAAAAGGCCAAAATATGGCTTGAATCTGTGTTCTTGTGTTGCAAATAATTAACGTAATTGTTAAGGTACCCTGTGGAGGTATTGACCACTAATGGCGCTATAGAGCAATGTGAAATGACACACACGTTGTGTGTGAGTGACAACAGAATGGTAAGAACAGGATACATTTATGCCTTAACATACGGCCTTTACCTATGGAGGACTAAAAATGACTTAAGTATAAATAAATAAATAAATGAATAAATATAGGAATAAATAAATAAATGCTTAAATAAATGTATAAATAAATGTATAAAGAAATACAGGAATGAATGAATATAAGTTATAAATCAACAGGACATCATTAAATAAATATATTTCTACATTTCTGTATTTCTTCATTTATTTATTTCTCTATTTATGTGTCCACACGTATTTATACATTTATTTATGTGTGACATTTACGTGTCCGTATATTCAAATGAGCTGGGCAGTCCGAACCTCTGTTTAAAGCCTGATTGGTTAAGTCGGGGAGCAAGACAGAAGCAATCGATCCCTAGCACTTGGATCTGTAGACAAACAGCATTTAATATGCGTTCTTGTCTGAACATTCTAAATACTACTGTTGAGTCACGGAATATAATTTAAAGATGTTTTCAGCCGAGAAGTTAGTAGTCTAAGCATAAAATATGTGGTCGGTTTATTGAGATTCAGCCTGATAAGGATCTGCGACGGAGATTTGAGGTCCTGCTCGCGGGACACTGAGCTCCGGGCGCCGGGCGCTCAGCGCGCTGCGTGGCCACCGAGAGCAGCCAGATCTCGGCAGGACTTTTTGAAATGCTCCGTTGGCTCTGATGTCTCCGTAGCGGCTAAACATGAAATATAATTAGGTTTGGGAGGATCTAACGAGCACAAAGAGTTTATTATTTATTAAAAGATTACGATACGTCAATTTGACTGAGGGTTAAGATTCATAACTTCATATTGTAGCGACCCTGGGTCAGGAAAGCTACGAGATGTTGTATAGATATTACTGTTTATTCGTAGCCTACGCCAAACGACAGTGAACACCGCAACACATTGTACTCCACTGTAAAGTATGTTACAGTGAATAATTGGAGTAAATTCATGAGCAACAGCAGTTGATGTGGTGACGTCACAAGACCAGAAAGACCGTCCTGCGTCCTCGAGAGTCTGGACTCCCAAGACCAGACCCCCAAGACCAGATCCCCAAGACCAGACTGCAAAAGAACACGAGTCTGTTCTCAGTGTACTTGGATTTGATAAACGGCTGAAGTCAAAAAGCTGTCTCGGCTAACTCCTGCTAACGGTGATCTGAGCGAGCCAACTGCAGCACCATGTGCCAGGCAGGAGAAGTAGAGCATAACACACCAGGTGCACCACACTCCTATGACCAATCAGGCTTTAGACAGAGGTTCGGACCGCCCAGCTCATTTGAATATACGGACACGTAAATGTCACACATAAATAAATGAAGAAATACGTGTGGACACATAAATAGATAAATAAATAAATGAAGAAATACAGAAATGTAGAAATATATTTATTTAATGATGTCCTGTTGATTTATAACTTATATTCATTCATTCCTATATTTATTTATACATTTATTCAAGCATTTATTTATTTATTCCTATATTTATTCATTTATTTATACTTAAGTCATTTTTAGTCCTCCATATTTACCAAAACCACAATCAAATAAAAATCGAAGGATTTTTTTTTTTTTAAACAAGAAAATAAAAGCCTTGATAGAGGTTCGGCACAGACGAATGGGATTAATTCAGCGTTATGTGTCCTTATGACAAATAAACAGCACAAATGAGATAGAATGAAATGCAATTACTATCAATATCAGCATAGAGGCATTATTCTACAGACAACACAGGACAGGATAATAAAATGTTAACAGCAGACGGAGCAAGTGACGACCGCCCTGACCTATCAGCTCCAGGCAGGACTCGTCCAGTGACGCTGATGGACTTCCCCTCCTGCAGACCCCCATGGATCGATCCAGTGAAGGGGATTCTCTACAAGGGACAGGGCTAAACAGGTTAACAGCTACATGTCACTCAAACTGCTGATGTTCTTATTGCTGGAATAAACCCCCTTCAGGCACTTTTGTGATTGCTGATAATATCAGCTTGATAAATGAGTCAAGCTGGTGTGTTTTAGTCCATCCCTGGACTGTACATGGTGAGGTTTGGGGTGATTCCTACTGTTCTTTTTAAGGTGCACATGTTCAGGCTTTCATTCACACAATAAATGGGCTCTATCTCCACAAGGTGTGTCTGTAACAACCACTGATGTAGAATTGGACTGTGTGAATACAACTCCCCGTTGTCTAATGCTCTGTTTTGACCGACACGTCTGACATAATAAACCAGTCTCACTCCGTCATTACCGTATCCTGAGGCCTTTATTTAGGCTTCCATTCTATTTTTCCAACACTACCTGTGTAAAAGTAGTATGTGTTTTAATCCCCTTTGTACAATATAGACAATAATTATTGAATCCTTATTAGTTTCATGATCCTCCCGTTTGTCTCTTTGAGCTCCCGTGTTCCCTACTTTCGCTTCAAGTTCAGACATAAATGCAACATTTTTTTTTTTACACTTTCCACTTCTTACAAATGTAAACCATTGCGACCCAATTCGCAATAGATCTATGTTAGAAGAGCTCATTTGTGCATCAATGACCCCAGGCTAAATATTCTCTTTACCAATTGAAACACGTGTGCGCATCTATCGGTTGTGGGTCCGGGTCGGTTTACTGCGAGCGGAGACCGGGCACAGCAGATGGATCTCGAAGGAACCACCGTGACCGCGTAACGGCGCATGACGTCAGCAGTTGCATCACGTGCAAACACAGGAAACCGGTGCTTGTAAAGTTCTGTCGAGTTATTTATTGTGAAGTTCATCAATGTTTTTTGCCGTTTGTTATTGATAATGTATGACATTGTACATGTGCAATTAATGAATACATTTGGTTTAAGAGTTATTGTGAAGTTACGTTCATAAGGCGTGTCCTGCTAAGTTGAAGTATTTATTAAAGCCAGACCATGAGCTCCAAATACAAGTACAGTCCAGTTAACGTGTGCCGTGTGTGTATGCGCGTGCGTCTGTACAGGAGAATCACATCGCATGAGCTCCTGCACCGTGACAGCACCCGTGACAGATCACACACTTTCGGTACGACACTATCTTATGTAACAATTGGAATAATCTTCTCGCGGTTCCGCGGTTGATCTTGACACATGCGGAAAGTTCATCTTCGCCTGCGGTTGATAAGGACTTGAGCAGGACCAGCCTTCCCTCCCTTTTAAAACAAAGTGTGAATCACTTACTGGTGTCTGAAACGGTGTCTGTTGGTGAAAAGCCATGGTACCGGAGAAGTGCACAAGGAGCCGAGCTGCAGGAAGCACACGACGACACTTTTCACAGGGAGCTTTTCTTCCACAGTTAGGTTTCGATTATCCAAGGGGCGTGGAGAGAGAGAGAGAGAGAGACTGACTGACTGACTGACAGAGATGAGCCATGTCGTGGTCATTCACCAGTGAAAGAGCAGGAAGTGTGTGAGACCTTATCTATAGCACTTGTTAAGTGTCCTCACAAAGTGATAAAAGAGTAACAGAATCCAGTTGAAAGGGAAGGTTAGGGACGTTTAGAAACATAGGGTACAATGACAGTCTTGGACACCTCTTTGGTTTATAACTCATTATTCTCCCGTTCACGCAACCCTGTATCACAAAAATTACGTTCCCCCAGAATTTGTACTTACGTTTGAGTGAAACGTATTTCTCAAATATTAGATGATATATTTTGTTTGATATTCATGATCCGCAGAGGATTATCCTTTACTGAACCCCGGACTTTTCCTTCTGGTGCCAACAACTGCGGTAAACTCAGCCGACACTCGGATCTTCGTTGTCAACTCAGCCGACACTTAAATTTCTGTGCACCTATAGACTGATGTTGACGGTGAACGCGTTCGATCGGGAGCGCGCGAGGGTTTTCATAAAGTTAGCGGAAGGATTCACGTGACACATCATCCGGTTTTACAAAGTTAATGGAAGAACTATGTGAAACAACATCCGTTTTTCAAAATAAGATGTCGACAAATCAGACACAAGCATATAAAAGTAGGCAATTAACTGATGTTGTATCTTTATAGATATATAGAAAGATCGTTTCTGAGATTTAGATTAAATTATACTAACATTAAAACATGTATTTATTTATTTAAGAGTTTATAAAAATAAAAGTCAGACTTTTGTATGTTAAAAAAGTCCTGTATATAGATTTCCCCAAGAGTTTCAGGAAATGAATGATGCAGATGTGTTAAGGACGTCTCTGACTTATCCTACACTGGCAATCAATCCATTTTACTGTATCAATTGGTAGTTATTTCAAAGTAAAGGTCATACATTTTAGCGATAAATTCGTCATTTTGGAATGTTTGAGGCTCTGTAAATATAATTTTCACAGGTGTTCCAGGGAATGACTGATGCAGATGTGTTCAGGACGTCTCTGACTTCTCCTACACTGGCAATCAATCCATTTTACTGTTTCAATTGGTAGTTATTTCAAAGTAAAGGTCATACATTTTAGCGATAAACAAGTCATTTTTGATTGTTTGAGGCTCTGTAAATATAAACACATATACACACAGACACACACTCAGACACACCACAGACAGTCACATACATACACACACAGGCAGAGACACACACACACACACACTCACACTCACACTCACACACACACACACGCACACACACACAGACACACACTCAGACACACCCACACACAGACAGTCACATACATACACACACAGGCAGAGACACACACACACACACTCACACACACACACACACACACACACACACACACACACAAATACACATGCACACACAGGCATACTCTGCAGACTGACCCTTGACCTCCCAATTGTCTCTCAGATATAACCCTACTGCTTTATATTTAATATATAATATCTACCTAAATATAATACTTTGAGGTCATGGGGGGGGAATCCCCTCCAAAACCTTCATAAAAGAAAATTGTCACCGTGCCAATAATCCTTGCACGATCCTTAAAATATTTTAGTTACTTTTTCATACTTTCAATCAACTTAAAGATATGGATTCTTTTCAGATTCAAAGAGGGGCATCTGAATATGAATTCCCTAAAGCTTTGGACCGATAGCTCTGAGCTAAGGGCCCCAAAAACAGGTCTAAAGGGTCAAATTGGGCCTTTTTCTCTTAAATTTGCATATTTTCTTACAAGTGCAAAAATGGCCATATGTTGTTCACATATCCTGTAAATGTACTGTTTGTTATTGTTTTATGTTTCTTACGGTCTGTCCAGGGACTACATATGCAAATGATCTGCAGCTAATCTGGTACAGTGCATCAAATGGTGACATGTATATTTTAACTCATGGTCCCTTTTAAATACTAAGATCAGAATATATAATATAATTAGCATCCTGTTTGGCTTTACAGCGCATATAGCTACACTGAATAGCAACAGATCTATATTAGAAAATATGGGGGAAATAATTAATATCTCTCTCTCTCTCTCTCTCTCTCTCTCTCTCTCTCTCTCTCTCTCTCTGTATTGCTTAATCGCACGCACGCATGTGCACTAACGTCATTGCCATGGAAACAGGACCGAGGGTATAAAAAAGCCGCGGATGTTCTTTCTCCCCTTTGCACTTTGGACTTTGACACGAGCTGAAGCCCCCGTGGACTCTCCTGTGAACCCAAACCTGTGAAGGATACTTTTGCACTTCTTGAGACTTTTTGCTGGATACAAAACTTGTTGGCGAACAGAACGACACGAGATCAGGAGAGAGACCCATCGAGAGACCCCGGGAGGTCCGACGACCGGGAACCACGGACCGGGCTGTGCTTTGGACCAATCCATAGATGTGACGGTAAGACCCATTTTACATTTATTTTAGCATTTATATTATTAATGTATCCCCTTAAATCCATAAAGTGTTCTCAGTTTAGAAATCAGTGAAACTTTTTGAGTTGTAAGGTTTATAATGTTGTCTGGCAATGTGGGGGGAAATGTTTTTGTGAAAAGTGCCCCTCAGTCGATGTTTCGTCGTGTAAAATAATATTTGAGATGCAGACTATCTTGAAAATTGCTGAAGATGTGCAGAGTGTGTTGACAGTTAGTGTAGAGCATCGAAACCCCTGAAATGTTGGTTTTAAGGCATCAATACGTCAACGTTTAACTTGGAAATTACAGTAAAAAGATGGCGCCTGGAACGTTTGTACAGAATTTTCAGATAGAATGTGCAAAGTGCATTTATTTTGTTCGATGGAACGCTGGGGCGGCAGCGGTCACGTGACCTGCATGCACGTGACCCTGAGTTGCTCTGTTGTGTCCGTTGAAACGGGACTTACTGTGCACACATCTGGCTACTTTACTTTAGCATAGTAAAGTGACATTTGACATTTAACATGGAAATGCTCTGTGCTCGTTGTTGTTTGCTTTCGGGGGGACACAAGAGCGATCTGTTAAGTAGCGTTAACTGATGTGAGCCCTGAGGTGCACCTCGTGAACCAACCCTGTCACAAAAATGACGTTCCCCCAGACCTAAAATGCAATTTGCAGTTACGTTGACTGAAACGTATTTCTCTCCAAATTACGTTTGACTGAAACGTATTTTTCTCCAGATTACGTTTGTATTTGACGTATTACAATTACAAATCTGTCTCTCTAATCAACGTATCTTTGCCGTTTTTGTCTCCCTTTTCTACAATGCTGTTATGAATTGGAAAAAGCATCCTCTAGTCTTATTTATTATTATTTTATATGTTGTTTCGCCTGCGTATTATGACAGCAATAGGCGGATCATATGAATTGGCGTAAAGACTTACTGCTTGTGACGCTCCTTTATTTTCTTTCTTTAGGTGACAATATATTAATTAAAACTCGTAAATACTTTCATAGCTTTCGTCTTGGTTGCACTGCTGCCAACCCCAGGTTGAGATTTGGAGGGCTTGTCTTCATGTTAGATTTTTTATCCAATCATATTCAGCCATCATGTGTTGCCAGGGGTCTAAAATCTGCCCTCAGCCTGCAGAATCAACATTGCGGGCATTGGTAGCTTAAAGTGAATGGAAATGAAAATTTAGTGTCCAACAATCAGCTTTAGAGTTGGCTGTTGTAGGCCTGCTAGCTGGCCCTGGAACCAGCACAGGAGCCAGCTAGCAGGCGTAGTGCGTGCACGTCTATTGATTGGATTACCAATATTGAGAGGCGGGTCCTATGGGCAGGTATATGCAGAACCTTAGAACTAGGAAACTGAGCACTGGTCTCAAGTCTAATTGAGGATCTGGGAGAGTCCTAGGTAGGCCTATACCAAAATGAGTTAACCAGGATGTGTAATATGAAGTATTATAATACGGGTTGATGAAATCAAGCATTCTGATTGGTTGAGAGTGAGTCACGGGGTGTGTTATATTCAGCGCATAATGTACAGTAAAGGGGCGCGTTCCATATCAATGCGCATTAAAAATAAGGTTAGCTTTTGCACGACTGTTAGTTGTCATTTCAAATAAATCCTGCGGCTCCCTTCAAAGCTACTGGGCACCACATCTCAATGAAAGACAGCGTTGGAATGAATATCCAGCTGGAGACGGCACTTCAACACGGAGCCACCCGCAAAGAGAGAAGAGGAGGCAATGTCATCAGAGACAAAGAGGACATGAGAAACGTTTTCCACGGATGATTAATGGAGATATCCAAATCAACATAAGTTAAACCAGGGCTCTCAAATTTTGAAGACAGGCAAGCGTGACATTACATGACCAGCTACAGGAAAGTGACCCACGGCGAGCGTTGAGACGTGGGTCTGAGCTGGATTCCTCCGAAGAGAGAGCGGCTCATGTTGGCGCTGCGGCACATTAAAACATTAAATAGCCGAGAGTTTTTTCAGCGTGAGAAATACGATGTGTGGCGCGAGTGCGTGACTTAAGACCGAAATGCGTGAGTCTCACGCTCAATGCGTGAGACTTGAGAGCCCTGATAAGTAAGCCTTAACAACAGCCGAGTGTTAAGCCTAGTTTATGCTTCTCCGCGCGTCGCGCCACGTCGACGCTGAGCATACGCTGAGCATACGCTGACCCGACGCTGAGCCGACACTGAGCCTACGCTGAGCCTACGCTGAGCCTCCAAAAAATCCTAACTACGCGTCGAGTTGACGCGGACCGCAAGCGCTGTGATTGGTCCGCTCAGAACGTGATTCTCGGCAGTAAGTATATTTTCCGATCTGTCTTCCTACACTGCCATTTTTAAAAGTTATCGTGGACCGGTAGCAACAATGGACCAAACAGAAGACTGTGGCCGGAAGAAAAAGCACGGATTCGGCTATAATCCATGAAACCACACAGCCACACACCCCTGGCGACGTGATAGAACAGGCTCAAGCACTTGTCTCAAGTCTACTTGAGGATCTGAGAGAGTCCTTGTATGTGTGTGTGAAACGATGTATTAGTTTGCATGCACATGAGTGGAAGTTGAATGATAAATCATGTTTTAAATAACAATTCAAAAGGACTCGTAGACTGAGGGGAGGGGGGGATAGAGCAGACTGAACCTCTGGTCTCAAGCCTACTTAAGGATCTGGGAGAGTCCTGGGGATCAGAATATGGCACCCAGGATGTGTGCCCTGGGTACTCGTAGACTGGGGGCGGGGGGATAGAGCAGGCTCAACCTCTGGTCTCAAGCCTACTTGAAGATCTGGGGGAGTCCTGGGGACATGAATATGGTACCCAGGATGTGTACCCTGGGTACTCGTAGACTGGGGGTAAATCCTGTTTTATTTAATTAACAATTCCCAAGTACTCATAGACTTGGGGGGGGGGGGTTAGAGCAGACTCAACCTCTGGTCTCAAGTCTACTTGAGGATCTGGGAGAGTTCTAGGTAGACCTATACCAGAATGAGGTAACCAGGATGTGTACCCTAGATACTCGTAGGAATACGACTGGTGGGGGATTAGTGAATCGCACAGAAGGGGTGGGGGGGGGGGGGTTCTCTGATATATACACATGTAAATACATAAATACATGGTGAACTAATCTTACATTAGGTTGTTCAGCTGTAGTAAGACGGCATTGAAGGCCTAGGTAGAAAATGCACGGCCTGCCACTGATGCACACACACGCATACTCTGCAGATTGACCCTTTGGACCTGTTTTTGGTTCCCTTAACTCAGAGCCATCGGTCCAAACCTTTGGGGTATTCATATTCAGATGCCCCTCTTTGAATCTGAAAATAATCCAGTAAATAGTCCCGTTTCAACGGGCACAACAGAGCAACTCAGGGTCACGTGCATGCAGGTAACGTGACCACTGCCGCCCCAGCGTTCCATCGAACAAAATAAATGCACTTTGCTCATTTTATTTGAAAATTCTATAAAAACGTTCCAGGCGCCATCTTTTTACTATAATTTTCAAGTTAAACGTTGACGTATTGATGCCTCAAAACCAACATCTCTGGGTTTTTTCGATGCTCTACAATAACTGTCAACACACTCTGCACATCTTCAGCAATTTTCAAGAAGAGTCTGTATCTCAAATATTATTTTACACGACAAAACATCGACTGAGGGTCACTTTTCACCAAACATTTTTTCCCACATTGCCAGACAACATTATAAACCTTAAAACTCAAAAAGTTTCATTCTAAACTGAGAACACTTTTATGGATTTAAAGGGATACATTAATAATATAAATGCTAAATTAAATGTTAAATGGGTCTTATCGTCACATCTATGGTCCAAAGCACAGCCCGGTCCGTTCAGCATGGGCTCGTCCGTGGTTCCCGGTCGTCGGAGTTCCTCATTCAGGGTCCCGGGGTCTCTCGATGTCCTGATCTCGTGTTGTTCGGTTCGCCAACAAGTTTTGTATCCAGCAAAAATTCTCAAGAAGTGCAAAAGTATCCTTCACAGGTTTGGGTTCACAGGAGAGTCCACGGGGGCTTCAGCTCGTGTCAAAGTCCAAAGTGCAAAGGGGAGAAAGAACATCCGCGGCTTTTTTATACCCTCGGTCCGGTTTCCATGGCAATGACGTTAGTGCACATGCGTGCGTGCGATTGAGCAATACAGAGAGAGAGAGATATTAATTATTTCCCCCATATTTTTCTAATATAGATTTTATTCATACAAGAGTTATTATTATTATTATTATTATTATTATTATTATTATTATTATCATTATATTTTCATTATTATTATTATAATATTATTTCTCAGTGATCTGTTGCTATTCAGTGCAGCTGTATGTGCTGTAAAGCCAAACAGGATGCTAATTATATTATATATTATTATCTTATTATTTAAAAGGGACCATGAGTTAAAACATACATGTCCCCATTGTATACACTGTACCAGATTAGCTGCAGATCATTTGCATATGTAGTCCCTTGACAGACCATAACAAACATAAAACAATAACAAACAGTACATTTGCAGGATATGTGAACAACTTGACCTGCTGTTGGCTAGGGTGACCAGATGTCCGGTTTTCCCCGGACATGTCCTCTTTTTGAGACCCAAAAAAAGTGTCCGGCAGGGTTTCCAAAAACGTCCGGGATTTTGCTTCGTCGGATATTTTTGTTTCTCTGGGTCTTTCCCCCCCCCCGTCGACCTATGCCCCCCCTATTTAAGGGGGGGCATCATGCAGGAGTTATGCCGAGATGTCCTCTTTTTCACAAACTCAAATCTGGTCACCCTACTGTTGGCATCAGAAGGAAAAGTCCGGGGATCAGTAAAGGATAATCCTCTGCGGATCATGAATATCAAACAAAATATATCATCTAATATTTGCTCACGTATTTCACTCCGGTGTGAACCGATTGAGCATCTGTTTGTGAAACACAAATGTGATGCAAAAAAAGAAAAATTCATACTTTATTGTCTGTGATGTTTCCTCAGGATGAACAGTACAAAGCCAACGTTATCATCTGCATACAGAAAGCCTGATGATACATGGGCTGTTCAGGTGCCTCTAAATAGTTGACATAAATATGTTACATGTATTAGCCACACAATATACTTGTATTCCCACTGTCACACAATGATGCCAAAAGACTCAAATGCAAGCTAACCACCAAGTTGGCGGGCGCTATCAGGTCAAGGTATGTTAACTAAATGTATTTGTCCTAATGATGACTAGCTTGTGTAACTACTACTAATGTTCATCTTTTCTTCACTTTCAGGGGTTGTACTGACTGTCCATACAGTCAGGGCCGGCGATTGCTACTGCGGTCAAGCCAGCCGCCACTTCGAAAAACACAGTCAAGCCAGCCCGCCCGATATTTTTCAGTACACGTATATACTAGGCATTACGGTACGAGTGTTTGAAAACTGTCTTCAAAATAAGAGCGAACTTCCGGTGAACGTGATATGACGAAAAACGCCTTTAAATAAATTCATAGTTATAGATTAAACTAAATAAAGAGATGAAAAATCATGAATTGTAAGAATGATGAATACAATACATAGAAGGTAATTATTACGATATTGGATGTTCTGATTTAGAATTTCAAAATAAAAGAAATAGAAAATCACTTTCATGCGCAAATGTGTGTCTAATTTCAGAATAGATTTAGAACAAAATTGTGCGTAGTTATACAATATTTTCACTTCTGATTCATGGTAGAGTACCTCAAGGTGTCACCCAGAGATAATAAAGACATTCTGATGTTTGGTTATTTAAATGAAAGCACTTATAATATTTATATATTATGCCAATATTTTAATTTTATTGAAAGCAGATCCTTACATTTCTTGAAAAAAACTACAGTCCAGACTTGTTAGTGGTGACCTCTGCTAGGCCCACGATTATTTTCATGAGATATTACTTTGCGGATTTTGAATAGATTCAATTTAAAGTGAGCAAAAAATATATATTATTAATATTATGCCAATGTTTGAATTGTATTTAAAACAAATCCATAACTTTCTGAAAAGAAATTACACTGCAGTCTGGTTAGTGGTGACTTCTGATAGCTCCATGATTATTTTCAGGAGATATTACTGTGCAGATTCTGAATAAATTCAATTTAAAGTTAGCAAAAAATAAATATTATTAATATTATGCCAACATTTGAAATTTATTTAAAGCAAATCCTTAGCTTTCTGGAAAGAAATTACAATGCAGTCTGGTTAGTGGTGACCTCTGCTAGGCCCACGATTATTGTCATGAGATATTACTGCGCATATTTTGAATGAATTCAATTCAATCTGAGGATGTCTGTTGAGTTAATGTGAATGTAATCACCAACAGTCTGAGTTCAGAACCAATCCCAGATGAGAAAACTTTCATGAATGGTCACATCAATTTGAACGCTCGATCAAAATGACAATTAGGCCAAATAAAAAGTTGTATGTCCAATCTGGACGGTCGTTTTTTCTCAACGCCTCAATAGGTAGATCTTGCCGGTCATGAAGGCGGAGGTCAGGGATCTTGGGCTCAAAAAGGTTGGTGACCACTGCACGACCCCATTTGGGGGTACCCAATTTTTACTCAAAACAAGTTCCAAACAAAGTGATTGAGACATTAAGTAAAACAACATATGCAACAATATTTCAACACAGAAACAATCCAGTTATAGTTGACCAAATCTACTCATGAAGTAAGTATTCATATGGCAATAACTTTACCAGCGTTCACAAAAAATAATAACATAGTTAGCAACAAAAAGTCTTGGGAAGAGTTTTTTCTAAGTGTATGCAGTGTATTTAAGTGAATAATTAGGTGCGTGGAAGAAAATTGTCCTGGGGATGTAAGTCAGTGGGGGACCCGGGCTCCTCTGCCATGCCTTTTTAGTGATGGAGCTGATGTTCAGCTCCCACTTGAGGTCCTGTTATTTAGCTGACTTGCACTTCCTGTAAGTTTGTAGAGTAATATCTCATTAAAATAACCATGGGCATAGCAGAGGTCACCAATAACTATAATACAGTGTAATTTATTTCAAGAAGTGTAAGGATCTGCTTTAAATAAAATTCAAATGTTGGCATAATATTTATGATATTTATTTTTTGCTAACTTTAAATTGAATTCCTTCAAAATCCACACAGTAATATCTCATGAAAATAATCATGGAGCTAGCAGAGGTCACCAATAACAAGACTGCAGTGTAATTTCATTCCAGAAAGCTAAGGATTTGCTTTAAATACTACAAGTCTGGAGTGTAGTTTTTTTCAAGAAATGTAAGGATCTGCTTTCAATAAAATTAAAATATTGGCATAATATATAAATATTATAAGTGCTTTCATTTAAAAAAATCACACATCAGAATGTTTTTATTATCTCTGCGTGACACCTTGAGGTACTCTACCATGAATCAAAAGTGACATTTTTTTATAATTACGCACCATTTTGTTCTAAATCTTTTCTGAAATTAGACACACATTTGCGCATGAATGTGATTTTCTATATCTTTTATTTTGAAATTCTAAATCTACTATAAATATATTTAAAGGCGTGTTTTGTCATATCACGTTCACCGGAAGTTCACTCTTATTTTGAAGACAGTTTTCACACACTCGCACCGTAATGCCTAGTATATACGACGTGTACTCAGAAATTTTGTGCGGGCTGGCTTTTCGAAGTCGGGGCTGGCTTGACCGCAGTCGATTGCTATAGGCGAACTAGGCGACTACCTAGGGCGCAAAATGGGCTGGGGGCGCCCTGGAGTGTCGCCCGTAGACCTACTTCCCAAATCATAGTTAGAATAAAACATGTTTATTAATCATGATCATCTTAGGGCGCCCCTTAAGCCACACATTTATTTGTCAACCTGATTTTTAGATTGAATTGATGGTTATTGTCGATATTTTCCTAATTTGAAGCAGTTGCGTTAAGTTGTGTTACGTTAGTTACGTGTCGGCTCTAAATTGCCCAAGTTGGAAGGAGTTTCTGGTGGTGCAGCGCATAGACCGCGCGGCTTTGAGTGCAGTTTTATTTTGCGTGAAAGGGATCGAACCCTGGTCGGTGCGATCTTTTTATTTTTATTTTTTCTAAAATGTATTTCTTCATACGTGGCTGTGATGCTCTGCTCACTTATACAATCGTAATCGCCGACATTGATATGAACAGTGGCTTGAAGATCTCCAGCAATATGTTTGTGAATGTGTGAGGAATCTGGTGCGCGAGCAACTAAATCTCGCCTAGGGCTACCAAAGGGCTAGAACCGGCCCTGACCGTTACTCATGGCTTGCTCTCAGCTCCAGGTAAACGTTGATGGAAATGCTCCACGACGCTCACCGTCTGTCCGCTGAGGACATGGAGCGCAGACTGGGCCAGGAGACGTCAGACATTCTGTCACGACAAGCATCCGCAGCTCGCATTACACATTGTTACAAAAGCAACGGGTCGAGTTGTAGTTGAATTGAAGTTAGGGTAGGTAAAGGACCTGCTACTCATCCACATGACAGCGGTGTCATGTTGTGCATGATTGTGTGAGCAGTCAGCTGGAAGAGGAGCCTCACACAGCTCTGAGCACAGCTGTCGACTCACACCGGGTTCTACAAGCATTCATTTCATCTCATTAGTTTGAATCAGCATATACAAAAATTAGGTTCAAAGTGAGTAAATCAAGAAGGAAAATACTGACACTTGCTTATAATACATAGAGTATAATACACGGTTAATGTCCAGCTGCTCAGTATTCCTTAACAACATTGCTTTTTGTCATTTATTTGTTTAGAATTCAGCTCAACCTGCTTATACAGGTATGTTGTATATTACACCAGGGTTTCAACAGGGACGGTATCATCATGACACTGATTCTGGAAGAAAGCGAGCACACAGTCACTGGAGATCAGCTTTAATATTTTAAATTGTTTAGATCAGAGGCTTACAAAGAATCAACACAACCTGTACAAAAATACTCTGCAGATTAAACCTCGACCATCAAAGAAATCAATTAATGGGCCTAAAGTACAAATGAAAAGGCTCTAAATGTAGACCCTTGCTCGAGTGTACACAGGAAAGACACGTACTTGTATAAATATCATTTTCTGAGTCTTATTACCGGTTTTGTGCTCGGCTCACTGTTCTGCTCAGTCAGACTGAACAAACAGCTCTCATGAGACCTCAGTGGGTGTGACCCACTCATGACGTCTGATCGACTAAAGCAGGATGTCATGTGACTGCTCTTTCGAGTTGCTCCAGCAACACAAATCCAAATGGCCCGAAGTTCCAAGCCAGCTATCAGAGACTATGTCGCATTACACATTGCTGCAAACCCTCAGCCTCATAGTTCACATGTTTAGGCAACACAACTATTTGTTACTGTTGGAAAGAAGATCATGCTTTGTGTTGAATTAATAACAGAACAACAGAATGTAACAATGTAAAGTAACAAAGTCATTCCCATAAAAAAAGAAATACCACCATAGCAGACTTTCTTACTTTTATTATCATATGGTGGCATTCTGGGTAAAAAGACTCGTCTTTATTGATACCATCCACCATCACCGGCCTGATGTGGACTCCCTTGTTTCTTATTCTCATTTCTAAACTATACAACCTTCATACTCGCTTGTTGCACTTCCTTACTTGCTCTTACCAAATTCATAAACGTCCACATTCATGGCCTCTGTGGTTTGCAGACAGTGCCAACATTTCCCCTGAGGACTGGGCTGACCGTACAGTCATTTAGGACCAGCTGCATCTGCAGGGCGGTAAAATGCTAAAGAAATGTCAATGTTGGTTTTTACTGGTCCAGGTTTGAAGATCTCGGTCTCAGAGATGTACCGCAGTACCATGGCCGTAACTGGCACATTCTGGTGACGCTCAGTGTTGAACACTACAGAGTCTAAACCCTGCTGGAAGCTCTGTGAGGCTGTACCGAGGGCTCCTTTTAAAGAACGCTAATGAAAAGTCAAAAATCAAAAAACATATAAAATGCATCACCTGTAAATAAATGATGCCGTGGAGCATCTGGATCATCCACAGACTTCCCCGCCAGCAGGTTTTATAGGAACTAGCCATACAAGGTGAAACCATCAGACTTCCTACACCGAGGATGAATCCATGCAGATGCATATACAGATTTACATTTATGGAAAGCAAGTAGAACAGAGGAGGAACCGGTTTGCACACATACAAAATAAAAAAACCCGGTTGAAATGTAATGACTGAGAATGGAGACTAAGACAAAAGACATGTAGTTTTAATAGCAGTTAATGAGACGCTAAAGTCATTTAATGTTATAGTCATTAGCGCACTTCAACACGAGAACAGAGACGTAGCCCTTGGACGCCTTGTCACATGACCCCCTTGCTTGTCTTCGCGCCCCCTTAACAGAATCCTTCTTCCTCTCCGTTGGCCTCACCTGTCACAGTCCATCAGCTCTGAATACAGAACTTACATTACTGAAAATGTATCAGATTTGACTGTGTGCAAGATAACACGAATCATTCAAGATACAGATCACAAGTCTCCATAATCCTAAATCCAATGGGAAAATCCCATTGTTGTGTTTTAAGTGTCTGGAAAAGAAGATGAAGGAATCATGAAGGGAGCAACCGCTCTTCCCACAGGCACATCAAAACAGGACCCGCAGTTCTCATCATTCACAAGCAGTCACCTTTTTTATATTAGTTGATACTCAGCAGGACAGCCTCAAAATGTTTTTCTGCTTCCATGACATTAAAACATAGACATCCATCCACTAAACAAAATGCTGAAGACTTTTGTTTAATGCTGGTGTAAATGGTGTTGTAGGCTGGTTCACTGTGCATCCTGACAATGCCTCCTGTTGCTGTGGTACCTACTCAGGCGTCTTCCAGAAGTGTCCAGGGTGAGACAGCCTGCGATTGAGTTTAGGCAGCTTCTCCAGCATGTCTGCCAGCGGAGTGAAGGTGGGCCTGTTCTCGTCTTCAGAGGACCAGCAGGCGGACAGGATCTCCTGTGGAGATGAAAGGAGGATTGCTGTTGTCTGGATTCTACAAAGAGAGTGCCCGTCTCGTGGTCATTTTATTCAGCAGGACATTGAGGCTAACAGTCTCTTACACTCCTGCTGGTCCCATCTCAGCCCTTCACATGCTATCTGACAGACTCACCGTCACCTCCTTGCCCAGGTTGGCGTCTGCCAGCACCTTCTTCACGCCCACATTGCTGCCCACTAGCCAGATTTTAGTCTCCGCAGGCAGGTTGGTCATTGGCCAGTCTCCGAGCTGTAGCTCATACAAGATTGTGCTGAAAATGACAAAAATGACAAAAACAGTGAAACCCTCGAGCAGGTATGCCAAGTGGCGTATGCATCTCATGGCAATACACGTGTTGTAAGGTAACACAGCAACAAGAAGCAGTTCACCTCAACAGACTCTCTAAAGACATGACGAAGCACCAACGGTGAATAATGAAACATGTTTAGTTGTAATGCCACCTTTACTTTAGAATGGAGCAACAAAGGAGTGCCTGTTGATAAACCCGAGGAGGCTGTTGAGTCTAATCAATCAATCAATCAATCAATACCCAAATGCATAAACGTCAGCAGCTTTGGAGAACGGTAGCTGGTCCTCAGCCGCCTCTGGACTCATTTTCCGAACAATCTCTGGAGCCAGGTAGTCGATCCAGCCCCGAGGTATCCTCAACACGTTCTTCCTTCTAAACACACACACACACACACACACACACACACACACACACACACACACACACACATAAAGACCAGGCTCTTGGTTTCCCAGAGGAACAGATATTCGATGGAGAGATGTCCCTCCTACCTGCCTTCCTGTACCACTCCAGCCATCCCAAACAGGCCAAAGTCTGTGATGACCACCCTGTTTGTGTCGTAGAACACGTTCTTAGACTTCAGATCCTTGTGAATTATGTTTTTGGCATGCAGGTAACCCATTCCCTGTAGAAGAGTTCATTATTATCTTCCCATATATGATAACTTGGAGCTTCAAGAACATGGGAGAATGCAAACAATAAACAAATGTCCCATACCATTTTTGGAAATAAAATATTACACAGAGATAATAATAGTTCAGACAAATATTATTAATTTTTAAAGGGTTGGATACTTTCAGAAGCCACTGTATATCTGATAAACTAAATGTAATGAACTTCAGGTTTTTATCTTCTACAGAAATTAGCATGTTGAAATGATTGAGTTTCTTATCTTTTTATAATTCTGTCTCACGGTTCAAGGGTCGCTTACCGTTACAATGTCCTGCGCAATCTGTCTGATTTTATTGATGTCGAGCATGTGACCTCTTTCTCTTACAACAGAGTACAGAGTCTCTCCTTGACAGAAACTGCAGAGAAAACGCAACAACACCAAATTGTCAAATATGCAAAAACACGTGTGAAACCACATCCCGTGTTTTCACCATAACGGTAGTTTTGATGCTGCTGGAAGTGAGGGAGCAAGAGCAGAACTGTGATGGGACGAGTCGTGCCGCTGTACCTGGTGATGATGGCGAGGTGTGGCGGGGCCATGCAGGCGCCCATGAACAGAATGACGTTCTCGTGCCTGGTCTGCCTGTAGTTCATCACCTCCTTCTTGAAGAGCTTCAGGTGATCCTGGTTGTTGCCGTCGATCTCCAGGAGGCGAATGGCCACCTCACCGTGCCAGCGACCCCTGTGCACCTTGCCCCAGTGCCCCTGGACCACCACAGAGTCCAATGTGTCAGCTGGGATGGACACAGATGTTGCTATTGTACGTTGTATTCTAAGATTGGGTGTGTCTATATTACATGTCTGTCTTCACCTTGCCAATCAGCTCGCCAAGCTGCAGCTGCTCATATGGGATGTCCCACTCCTGCAGGTAGATGCTGTTCTGGCTGACCTTACGACAGATGGGGCCCCTCCAGCGGCCGATGGCCCCACGGCGGCATATGGAAGCAGGCAGCTCTTCCAAGCCGTCCTCATCGCCCGCATCAGTAGAAAAGCCGTGATCGCTGCCGTTCTGGTCAGCTGCTTCCTCATTCTCTGCTGGGTAGTCCTCCTCCTGAAACGGATAGCACAACCAAGAGTTTAATTTACCGTAACAACTCGGGTCAACCCACTTCTAAATGTTAGAAAGAAAGAAACGTAAAATTGTATTTATCCCCGTGGGTAAATCCGTCTCTGCGTTTAACCCATCCGTAGTTATTAAGGAGCAGTGGGCTGCTGTGAAGTGCCCAGGGGGGCGGCCCGTGGTTCAGTGTCTTACGGGTACCTGGTGGTTACAGGATGACCACTCATCCCCATGAGCTACAGCCGCCCCCCAAAAGAGGAACAGATAACTAGATGAAAGTTGGAAATCATTATTTAATGCTTTTACAGTGTTACATAATAGGCATCATGGTGCTCATCATACACAAAGCCCTAAACAGCCCTAAAGGGTCTTTTTAGCTCTACAGTGAATAATGTAATGTAATAATATTCAATTATGGGTTGCATTATGTATAAACTAAGAATGCTGTTTTAGAACGAGCCCTTCATATCTCATTGGGATGTGATTTAGGCCGTTACACCCCAGGACTCCCTGCTCCCTCCAGCTGATGGCAGGCCTCGCTCAGAGAGAACACAGCCTCATTTCCACTTCTACCAACTTCCACTGACGGCAAATATATAGCAGTGATAGTAAATAAGACATGTGCCCCAAAACAGTACTTTAACAAGTGCTGAGAACCACATAAGCACCTCATCTTAGTAATAACAGGCAAATAACTTCATTTCCACCTCCTCTGGGGAAGTAAGTCACCAAAAACACGAAGTGAAACGGCGGTCAGTACTCACCCCTCCTGGCTTCGCTGCCATTAGCTGAGTTTCACTGGCGGCCAGCTGTGACACTCTGGAAGCAGAATAAACAAGATCAGCAACCCACTAAATCCTTGGTAGGCTTATTATGATCTGTACATACTAGCCTACAGATTGTTATATTGAGACCTCAAAGAATGTGATATAGGTACATGCACTCATTTCAGTTTTTGAACATCAACAAGAAACCCAACGATAAGGATCCCTTACATGTGAGACGTCAGAGTGAGTACACCTGAGCACCAATAGCACTCCCTAGCACAACCTATGCATCACACTTATCCAAAACATGTCTGTGGCTCTGTGCTGACATTTCTTGTTCCTGGGATTTTCCATTATCAGCCAAAATGGAACCGTTGCTGCTTTCTCTTACCCAGACTCATTGTTGCTGCCCCACTGTTGAGCAGCAAAATGTGTGGAAGCAGGAACATCTGTGGGAACAGACAACTTCAGAATACTGCACTGGGCCACAAGGCTTATTCTCATCATTCACACATGCTGCACGAATACTTTACTTGGTCACATTATAAGTAGCTCGCATGCTGAAAAAGTGTGACCACCCCTGCTTTACACAGTATGAATACATATGCTACTTCATAATTTCAGAACAGACAATCAGTTTTTAAAGCGATCACAAGTTTTGACAATTTGCAACAATATGAAATCATTAGTCCCGTCTACTTCTCTGTATGTGTCACATGCCAATGTGTCTGCTCGGCCTCTTCTGTAGTTTGTACTCATGTGTTTGTTGTGTGTGTTCAGCAGTTTGCAGCCATATTTGACAGATTGTTATGGCAAAATAGATGTTATCTCTCTGGATTCTGTTTAGATAAAATGTCAATGCAATAACAGTCTGCAGTAAATGTTAACCCTTGCTTGTGTGTACGGTGAGAACCATTGAGGGAAGCCGCCCACTGTGTGGGAGGAGTCAGGACCCTCTGTGGGCGCTCATGCAAACACACAGTGCTGCTGTTGGACTTGACTTTCCTGCAGTAATGACTTTATGACTACTGGTTTCCTGGTGGTGTTTATGAGTCACGCTTCAATCTCTCTCTAAGACCAGTCTCACTGTGGAATATGTAAACGTGAACTATAGAAAACAACAAGTAAACTCCTGATGTTTGTGCCTTCTGTAAACAACAGAAGGCACAAAACACAAACAGCTTGAGTCAGAGAAATCGCACTTTCACAACACCCTTTTTGCTTATGTTTTCATGATTTGTTTATGTAATATTACAACAGCAACTAAGAGAGGTTAGGGTGAACTCCTTGCTCCTTGATAATCTCTCAGCTGGAGATGCGAGAGCTACGCTGGATGAATGATGTCACTTCAACGCTCCGAGTGGCAGCACGTGAAATTCAGAGTCATTTTAGGTTATACGTTTTAGAGATCTGTTGATTGAACCTTTGGTCCTAATGCAGGCTGCAGTATGTGCTATGTTGACATCATAAATATATCTAACCGGATGCAATGACTGTGTTTTACCACCAACACCCTGCTTGCTTTACACAAGGATGGTGTGTGTGTGTGTGTGTGTGTGTGTGTGTGTGTGTGTGTGTGTGTGTGTGTGTGTGTGTGTGTGTGTGTGTGTGTGTGTGTGTGTGTGTGTGTGTGTGTGTGTGTGTGTGTGTGTGTGTGTGTGTGTGTGTGTGTGTGTGTGTGTGTGTGTGTGTGTGTGTGTGAGAGAGAGTATATAAGGGAGTTTTCAAGGACAGGGTGCTGACCTGGGAAGTGGAAGCGGCTGTCCCGGGCGCCCTGTGGTGACGGGTTGGTTGGGGGGGTGGCGCTGACACTGGTGAGGTTTTGTGCTGGAGACGAAGGTGTGGAGGAGGTGGCTGATGATGGGTTACTACTGGAGTCCAGCTGGTTCAAACTGGGGAGAGGCTCCTGGAACACACACACACACACACACACACACACTAATAAGGAACCTCCAACTTTTACACTTTTATATTTGTAATCCCACTATACATTAACCGTGGGGATAAAATCAGCAACAGCAGTCCAAAAGATAATTCCAAGCATATTATATATAATTATGAATAAAGATCTATACAAATAAATCTATGGAAAAGAAACCTGTACTTACCCTTTTTGTAATTGCTTTTGGTAAAGTGCCAAACTGCAGTGGGATCTCTGCTGTGTGATCAATTCGATTATTGATATCTGATGGCACTGATTCTGCCCTCCGCATCCTCGGCACTACAAATCACATTCAAACATTAACCCACACATGTTCAAGTCTGTCAATGTTCACTTCCTGTAATCATTCCTCCAGTTCATGCCGGCCGTTATAAGATCCCTTCCTTGTGCAATAACACAGTCCAAAGTGCACGGGAGGTTTCAGCAGTCGGAGTGAGACTAACAACATTTCCACAGCAGCACAGCATCTCTGTCTGTTCATACTGACCCTTTACACCGAGCATCCTTTGGGTCCTATCAGTGCCCGTTCTGCGTGAGCTGAATCATTGCACACACAGCAACACAGAATACCAGGAGGGCTCTAAACCCAGCCGACCAGTGCCTGCAAAGCGCTCTGTGATGGAAACAGAGACCGTCGTGACCCAATGCACCTTGAAAGAGTCCTTGGCTCCTCAACCAGGCAAAGAGTGCACACCCGGCTGGAGCCTACATCCTATCTGCTCAGGTTACACTACAGAAGGGCCATGATAGCCAGCATCAACCACAAGCACACCCCAAGACTTGAACAGAAACTGTGACTCTTCGTTTTAAGAAGGATCCAGAAAAAACTCATGTTGCCATTATCTTGGTTTGTCAGTTAGCAATAACACGGTGGATCAAGTGTCCAGAGCAAGAGACCAGGTGGTATAGAGACCACAGATCCCTCACTTGGCATGCCAGGCAACAGATCATGGCCCTGGTGACCCCACATGTTATTCCTCATCTCTCCCCATTTCATGTCAGCTCTGTACTTTCCCTTCTGTAACCAGGTCAGAATATAATAAACCATCAAACACATCTACTGTTTTAAAAGCCAAGTCTGTTACAACTGAGCAGATACAAAAAGATATGGAATGATAACTGATGCTAAAACTGCATCAGGTCTTTATACTCTAAACTCCTCAAACTAATAGGTGTGGCAATTTTTCCAATCCAGTCGGAGCAAGGAGCTAGAGGAGAGGCTGCTCACCAAGCACCATGCACTGCAGAAGGATTCTGCTAAGTTTGTGTACTGAGGTGGGTCACACAGATCCTGGTATTAAAAGGTCATATACTTATATTATATTATAGACTGTGGTCGTATTCTTTAGAACACTTTCTTATCTGCTTGTATTGATTGATGAAGATGTAGCCATATGCAGCAATAAAGAAAACCGAGGATGTGATACATTGAGCTGCTGTGTGCATACAAAGGTGATTTGTAATGAAATCAAATGGTGATGCCAAATATGTTTATTGAACTTCTTCCAGATAGGGAATGTAGTGGCTATTTGTCGCCCCAAAATTAAACAAAAATATAAATCAAACCGCCACTGATGCACCGTGGGCTTTGGTGTTGACGCATGCAAAAGAAAGGACTGTCCATTTTCGCCCGTTAGTATTCTGATAATTTATTTTCTAAACCAACAAAAAGAACAAACAAAATGTAAACACTTCCTTGTGCTGGTGTAAAAAACCATTGGCCACCCTGGTGCATGCTGGTCCTGTGCCTACAAACCTCTACATATAACCACAGGTGCCCAGTGTTACCCAATCAGTGAACCTAAAACTAAATATATTAAAATAAACTACAACTATCATAAGAAATAACATATCAAAATATAACCTAAATAAGCAACAACCAATCAATATTACTTTACAATAAAACCTAAATATAAATGTCAAATTAAATAGCTCCAACAGGGATGTTTGCAAACGACTGAGAGATAATGTCCTGTCGACCGGATGCCGTTTCACTGCTAATCACCAGAAGCACACCTGGTGCTCTGAGCTGCTGTCAGCATGATGTCATTTCCATTTGAATTGTTTTATTCCACTCTCACTTTTATTTGGATCGATCAAAACATGTTTGCTTTCACTCAGTGGGAAGGTGCACTTTCAGCTGGACTCTGAACTGCCTCCAGAGTAAACAGCCCTACACACACACACACACACACACACACACACACACACACACACACACACACACACACACACACACACACACACACACACACACACACACACACACACACACACACACACACACACACACACACACACACACACACACACACACGATGAACCTATCATTAGCTGTAAAATATCGCCAGCTAGCGTTAAAGAACTGCAGAACAGTGTCAGTTGTTTTTTTTTATAATCAGCAGGAAGTAAAACTGAACCAGCTGTTGAGTTGAGATCCATAAAAGGAATTAACTTCTGTAGTACGTGCATTCCCTCCTTTGTACGTAGGCAGACGTTTAGTGTGAATCCTACGCAGCGCCGTCGCTCCCATTACGCACACTACGCGCTGCGCGTAGGGCACCAAGTCCTGGTGGGGGCACCACACAATAGGCAACTAAAACAACCCTCATAGTTATAATAATTATAACGGCGATATTATTTCAGTCTACGGCTCGCCCCCTGCAGTACTTCACTAGAGCATCAGCAACAATTGTACTGTATTTCACTGGTAATTAAATGTTTTAATTAAATAGTTAAATAAAGTGCTTACATGTGAGAAAGGATATCCGACACGATGGAGCATCTTTGGTACATTTGTTGTGGCACTTTAACCTGTGAACAGAAATTATGACATAATGAGACCTCAACAGGTATCATCAAATGGAGCGGGGAGGTTATATTTACAGCCTCTTACTTGCAGTGTTTGCACTTGACACCAAACATCATGCTCCTGCGACACACTTGGCACGTCTGGGAGAGCCAGGACTTGGTGGAAAACCTACAGAGGGAGAACTAACACGTTTATTTATCACAAAGACATTCAGAAGAATTCACCTTGTGCCAGTCAGCTCCTACATTCAGTGAGAGGAGTATTGAATGGAGGGTTGTGTGGTTTGGGATAGGAGACCCAACCCCACATTAATAACATAAAGCACCAGGAAGGCCTCACAGGTGCATAAAGGAAGGATTTGGATCCAATGTAAACCCATATTAAGCACTGAAAGGCCTTTATTATTGCTACCCCAACTTCATGCTGCAATACTAAAACTGAAGTTATGATTCACATTATATTGCTTCAGCAATGCATGGCTGTACATCACTTTACAAGCAGAGGTGAACCCTATGTTTCTGACATTCTCTGTGACAAAGGTGGACCAAAGTTTCAGAATTCTTTCCTTCATCGACCTCCTTGATGTTGTCTTCACTATCAGTACTGCCATCTGCCTCTCTACAAGGGGGCACCTCTGGCTGCCGAGGCTCCATAGATGTGCTTGACCTCTATAGAACGGTTGAAAAATACTGGGAATATTCAAGGGGAAAGCTTTACATGGGAAGTTACAGGAAACAACATTAATTGTCACAAGCAAATGATCTGCACATGTGATGGAAGAGGTAGTCAATTCATTTTTAAAAAGGGCAGACATTTTAAAATACCCCATAAGATCTCAATTAGCTTTTCAAGCTAAACCCAAATTGTGTTTGCTCCTAAAAGTAGGAATGCAACATTCTGACTCAAATCTTTAAACACAGATGTCTCCAAGCAGCTTTTTTTTGTTGCATTGTAATAGTGTAATAGTTTTTCATCTCATGACTTTTATTCTTAACCAGACAGGACAGTAACTGACCTGTGTGTTACAGCCAGGCCGATGTCTCTCCTCATGGTCTGAGGGGAACTCCTGTGCATGTTCACATCTGTGGAGAATATCAGAGTGTTGTTTGTGAACGACACAAAGAGAGACGATGGGAAAACCGAAACACAGAAAGATCCCAGGCCAGTGTCTTTCATGAGGACTCACTGTCCAGCAGGGTGGGGGTGGCCGGCATCGTGTACGGCGCTGAGGCTGGGACGGGGCCGGGAGTTCGGGCAGACGGCAGCGGTGACCGCAGCGCTGAGTCCTCAGGACTGTTACCACAGCCGTTGATCTGAAGAGCACCCAACACTTTGTTCTTCTTCCTGGCTCTGCAAGGACAAAGAGCAGCTAACACTACTGTACACAGCGGGCCACTTCGCCCTGTGGCCCTGGGAGGCTGCCGCTGCACAGGGCCACAGCAGCAGGTAAGCCGCAGCGGGATAGTGTGTCGGGATTTCTACACATTTACCAGGCAAAGTGCGGACATTTTTCCTGCCAGTGGTTTTACAGGAAAGGTCATGAATGCAATTCAAAATTAGAATCCATTGGGAGGAAAGTGCTCCAGGTGTTACATGGCAATGTGCCTGATATATTATGAGGGGGTTCTTCTCCAGCAGTACAGGACCTCAGACCGAAGTAACTTTACATTTCATCTTCTGGAGATCACAAACAGCAACTGGAGTTGGGGGACGTTTTCCCTGCTGGGTGATTGATTAAGCAACAATCATCTAGTATTTTCAATGTAACGACTTAATGGCTGAGGCTCTTCCGGAAGGCAATAACTTATGTCTGACATGTAAAGTCCATGTATAAACAGGCGACTGATCTGCCGTCGTTACCATGAACAGGGTTCTTACACATGTTGGCCGATGGATTTCCATGACTTTTCCATGACTTTTCCATGACTTTAAACCAAATTTCCAGGACCAAACTGAAATCTTGATTTATACACGAAAAAGTGAGAACATTTATTATTTAAACAATGTGAATTCCAAAGCATACAGTATACATTTAATGAAACAAATGAATAAGAGACAATATTTTATTTAAAGAATAAACATTTGCTTCCCGAGCTATGGCAGTCGAACTTTCCAGTTAAGGTGCGTTCACTTGCAACGCGGAAAAAAAAGAAAATTGCACCGCCAGTATGAGAGCGTACGCCGGCTTATATTTTGAGTCTTTCTTTCTAAAACATATTCATTATTTCAAACTCGGTGTAAATGAACAAGTGAATATAACAAATTTCCATGACTTTTCCCAAACTTTTGTGATTTAAGTTTTTTCCATGACTTTTCCAGGCCTGGAAATGACCATTTTAAAATTCCATGACTTTTCCAGGTTTTCTATGACAGTACGAACCCTGCATGAACATCCGACTGCAGTATCAGGTCTAAACCCACCTGAGTGTCGCCGGCTCCTCGATGCGGTTGGCCAGTTGGGACTCATGACTCTTGCTTCTTGTCATTGTAAGGTTGGGGAGGAGCTGCATCAGCTTGCGTGAAGCTAGTGGTGGTGTGTGGGAGGGCTTGCTGCTGTGCGTCTTTGAGGCTCGAGTGGCTCGAGGGTGGCCCAGCTCCAGAGTGAAGGCGTCCTCAGTTACTACGCAAGCTCTCTGGGTATCCGAACAAGGTATCACTGATATGGAGATGGAGCGGCCGTGGGTGCTGGTGGGCTGCGGTGGGGCCGAGGGGCGAGCGGAGCTGGGGGGGAGGCTGATGGGAGAGAACACGTCACTGGCCCGTCGCGGTTCAGAGCTGGAGACAGCAGGCCTCGGATCACCTCCAGTCAAAGAGTAAAGATCAAAATTAGTGCACAAACAATTGAAATATATACTATAATTGAGTTGACCTTTAAATGTGCATAGAACACTCATGGGCCAGTGTACCCACACACATTATGACAACTGTATTTAACACAAACAGAGTAAAGTGAAAACATTTACTCTGGAATTCTAAAGCAAAACGCAGAATAATAACACAGATAAATAGACAGCAGAGAAGGAGATATTGTTCAATTTCCATGGCAACGAAGCAAACCCCATTAGCTGATAAAGACCATTTGATACAGTTGAAAGCTCGGCTAGAAGCTTGTCCAGTAAGTGGACGTTGAGTCAAAGTATAAAAATGGTTAAACGATGCCAGTGACCCCACTATAGTCAACATTTCTACTCGAGTGGTGGAAATTCCCTGAAATCAGTGACTCAAACTTGTAAAATGTCTAATGGCACACAGTGGATCTGGGCTCTCAGCTCCTTTACTGGGCTGCTCTTCCTGTGTGGATTTCAAATCAAGAATAAAAAGGAACCATATACAGTATCTAAAAAAAGCCTGTTTTAAACGGGAAAATGGTATATGTTAAACTTCAAAACCAAGATGGCTATTAAATATGTCACATAATGATTGATCAAAATGAAGATGAAACAGAATGAATAAAGCAACCGTAGTACTTTTCATGGTACTCTTAATAAACTGAATTGATGCAGGGCCGCCAGGCTCACCTGCGTCATTGTCACTCTTCAGACAGGAGAGGGCAGCAGTGAGGCGAGAGCGGTCTTCTGAGTTGGAGCCAAGGCGTCTCATGTTGTCCTGCAACTCAGAGCTGGAACCGTGCCGCAAGCCGTCCACTGAGAGGTTCCCCGCTGCAGCCTGCAGGAGACGAGGAGGACAGAAGTGTTGCAGCCATCAGCAGAACTTACAGGTCGTTACTCGCAGTGTGTCTGTCTGGGGTTCTACATCTCTTCCATGTCCATGACAATGCATCTCGTGTCTCATACACATAGTTGCCCCAGCACTGAATCGGTTCATGCATCACTCACAAACAGGGACACTTTCTGAAGGATGAAAATGCCATCAGCAAAATAAATACTGGTAGACCTTTACCAAGACCTATATACTGAACATCTGCTTCACCACGACAGCCTCCACAGCCACCATTACAGTTAAATCTCTCTCAACAAAAACAAGCATGAAACATTCCTCCCACAGTGTAGCAGAAGCTGTTACTTCAGTTGAAATGTCTACACATACTTGTCAGCTGCCCAGGAGACGAAGGGCACGCCAACAGGAGAAGAAAGGAAAGGAAGCCCTGTAGTAAATGTTTGCTTTACATACAGCATGCATCGCATGTATTTTGATTCTCCTTTCAAGTGAATGGGATAGTGACAGTGATGGAAAGACTCTTCGCCTTGCAGAAACATCTGAACAACGATTTGATGTAGATATGCCTCTGTCAGGTAGCTCCCATCAGAAGTTATTGCAGGTTCACGATACAGTTAGGCGTACGTAGATCTCCATGTACAATACACACTTCAATTGAGCGGATAACAAAACAAACATGGAGAGAGAATATATCAATCTAGAATTACTGAATGGTAGCTGGACTGGACTTGTATAGATCTTGTCTAGTCTTCTGATCACTCACTCAAAGCTTTTTAACACAACATCTCATTATGCATTCATTCACACCCATTCAAATACTGATGGGAGGAGCTAAGGTTCCACCTGCACTTCAGGCTTAACACACATTCACACCATAGATAAAGCTACAGGAGACATTTGGGTTAAGTCTTAAGTGTCTTGTGTCAATGACACATCGACATGAACTAGTGGAGCCGGGGATCGAACCGCCGATCCTCTGATCGAAGGAGGACCCTGCTCACCACTGAGCCACTGCATTCTTAAAGAAAAGAAGTCAGCAGGATGCAGACTAGTCTGCTGACATTCTCACAGTACGTCCAGTGGGGCGTACCATAGGGCACACGATGCAGCCGGTTGTTACATATCAGCATATTGAGGCCTCATTCTCTCTGCCTCAATACTAATCTGAAGTCTGCATAATGCTAAGCTTTGCAGTTACATTCATAGAGTGTGTGTATTTGAAACAAGAATAACTGGTTCTAAAGAGACACAGCTGAAAGTGTAAATCTACACCAATACAGGAGGACAGGCTTCAACAGAGTTGATGTAGGTGGAGAAGGGAATGTGTTCCGTGAAAAGCTGGCTCACCTGACAGCCGGGCGTCGAGAACACGGAGCTGTCAACGGGCTAACTTCTTATTCAGTAAGAATTAGAAGACCAGTCTGTCATGAAGGAACAATTTGCAAACAGGAAAGAAATGAAAACCACAATGATGGGTTACAGAATTTACCATAAAGGGCATTTGAGGAAAAATCTCTGTGGGTCTCAACTGTGATGCTTAAAACCAGTTTACTGTCTGAATACCAAACCTGCTGGCATGAACCCTGACAACAAGGTTTACTCAGCACCGCTATTATTTGACTGGAATGTGTTTTGTCAGTCCTTGGTGTGTGTGTGTGTGTATGTGGGTTGGGGTGTGTGTGTGTGTGTGTGTGTGGGGGGGGGCTTAATTCCCTGGCAACTGGCGGTTTCCTGCATTGTGTCCATGGACAGTGAGATGGACAGGCTGGGGTAACAAAAGTCTCAGTATGTGTATGGGATGTATCCAGGAGGCAATGCTGGGACTGAATTGAGACTTCTGTATTCTGTGCAAATATAAAAAAATTAAGTTGAGGACTTGTTAGAAATGCATATGTGTAATGCATATCTGTATGCATGATGTGAGTAAGGTTTCATTGTGTGTGTGCATATCAATGTAGCGGTTGTTGTCATGGTGGCTTTTATTCCGCTGGAGATAACGGGTGGCCACGGCTGTTGCCGGCATATAAACATGAAAACCCGAGATCGATATGTTCAAGCGCCTCATAAGATCCATAAAGCAGAGCTAAATCATGCATTGTGTGATAAGAACTTGCATGTTTGTGAAATCTCCTGTTCATTTTTTAATGGTAAATCCAAAAATGTAACACAAAATCTTTATCATACGTGAATCCAAGTTTTATACAAAGTATGGAGGTTGCAGCTTTGTGGAATCTTGACATTGTGGCACTAATGATATGCATCATTATCATTCCATCCATCATCATCACAGAATGCATTTCTAGAAATGGCCCATATTCTCCCTGATGGTCTTGTTTACTGATGTAGGTCATACATAGAGGCATGAGACTATCCAACACGGAAATGATCTGCAGGGCTAGATACAAGGAGGGAGATATGGCCTATCATGTCAACATGGGCAAGGCTGCCGGACCAGCTGTCTGTCTGTCTGTCTGTCTTTCTGTCTGTACCTATGTTTCCATTTATCTGGGATAAGGACCTGTTTGAATCATGACTCTTGTATGATTCAAACAGGTCCAACAAGATGTTGTTATAATCTCTGAAAACTTGGACAAAGCCTGTGACTCTGACAGAGACCGCCCTTTATGTCCCATTACTGACCAGAGAGTCAAAGCGGATTTCTTTTAACCCCAAACACATTGTTCCACAAATATAAAAGCAGTTTTTTTATAACTCAAACATCTTTCCATTCTCTTTTCAAAGAGTTATTTCAACCTAAATCCCAATATTTTCCTCAGTATGTAGTTGTGCTTTTCAAACCTTAACCATAGAAGGCCATATTGCAAACAGCCTCCGAATGAATAACCGCCCTAACTGCCCATTACACACAGATCTTCTGATCTGATATAACCTCCAGATATGTATTAGTTTTCACTATGTTTTGGTTAGATCGGCGGCATGGTTACAGTCATTAATACCTGGTGAAGCTTAGGGTACACTAGTGGAAATGTGGATACAAAAACATAACTGTTACATTACAACTAATTAGAAATATTTTTGTAAAGTATATACATCCTACTGTCCTGCTGATGGGCTGGTTAGAAAATACTCATGTCATTTTTAAAGGTAATCACAAATATCATTTGTTGCTGCTAAGAACCTGTTAGATGATTAGTAATAACCTTTTCGTCCATCTTAACAAGTGACCTACCAAGTATGAATTCATATAGATCTGGAGTCCCTCCAAAAGGGGTGAAAAAGAAATATGAGAAATTAAGTCAATATATGTACAAGAGATTAATAAAACCTCAGAGGTGAGAAAAGACTGGATCTCTCTAACGGAGGGAATCATGTTCGCATTCATGGCTGGGTTGAGAGATTTGAAGGGCCCATCACAGAGATTATCTACCTGCACGACAGAAAGTGTGGTTGTACAATCATGTTTCCAATTCATGACACAGGTCAGGATGGAATTTCAAGACGAAACATTTTGCAATGAAAGGAGAAGCATTGAAGACTCGGAGGTTCGAGAAAACTTTCTCCAAAATGCTTTCAGCACTTAACACACTGTCATAATCCCCGCTGCTAGTTACCGGTTGCTCTGGTAAGTGGATACTGGACCTATATTACCAAACTGTGCATGCCAGTAATGAGAAGATAGTTCCATTTCCAAGATAGCCTGAGAGACCGAGTGAATCTTTGAGAGGAATTCAGACGTGTCTGGATGAGAGAAGGCGTCTGCAGCCAAAGACAAAAAGCGTCAGTCTTCTTGGCAAACTTCCTGCATCACCTCAGTGACTCACCTTATTCATTACTTCAGCAAATATTGCTGATCTAATGAATCTCAATCCATTTTTATCTATCCTACTCTTATTCGGGCAGTTCTGATTTTATTAAACTCATGTGCCAGGCTTTATGTCATAGTACCATACATCAGTGTATGCATTAGTTGTATTACTTAACTCTTATTCAATTATTTACATTGAACCTTGAGGGAAATACAGATTGGTTGAATATAGAAACATTTTCTTTTCACAAAACCCACACCAACGAACTGTTGATGGCAGTGTACTCGAGAGTCCTGGGTCCAGAGCTTAGATCCACCCAATCAGAGTGCTTCAAACACGCATGGGGGAAATCTGAATGTATGACAAACTACTAGATTATAGATTATGTGACTCCTAAAAATAAAACGTGGATTGTGTTTGGCTCTAGCCATCTCCATGTAAAGTAGAGACCACAGCTGTCTCCGTCATCAACAACACCTCCCAGCTGACGGGCTGCTCATTCACGTCCATTCATTCGAGGAGAAAGTCTACAATAGGAGCAGGTTATTCTCCACACTGACAAAGGTACTCATTTGACCGCCTCCAATTCATGAATTACATTTGGTTTTCAAAAAGTGAAGATGGTTTCCTGTTAACTCCCCTTCCATAAAAAATGAAAAAGGCAGAAAATCAAAGGTCGGAGAAAACAGCCTGACGCATACCGATACCTGGGCAGTGCCTGGGCATGCCTCAGCTGCCTGTGTTTACAGGTGACAAAAGCAAGGAAGGGAAGGAAAGGAAGGAAGGACGACTGACAGAAAGACAGGACTGAGTGGGAAAGGTGTCTTTCTTTTGAAATCACAGAAAATAGACAGAATATCTTCCTGGGACTCTAATCACTGGTTTCCCACGCACACACAGGAACAGGGGTGTGAGAGACCAGAGTCCACTCTCACGAGCATGTGGCCTTGCATATATGCAAATCTGTCCCAGAGCTCACCACTGCCAACAGTGATCCAAACAGCTGGAGAAACAGAACACACACACACACACACACACACACACACACACACACACACACACACACACACACACCGGAACCACCTGTAACCGCGGCAGTATTTCACTAATGTGCCTGGAGTGGTTCTCCAATGACACTGCTGTCAAATAAGGAAATGAGGGAAACACCTTTCCTGGCCCTTCTATTGCAGGTTACACAGCCTGACAGGTCTGCTACTGTACATTACCATGTGGTCGCGAGTCTCTGCTGGACATTAGAGCCCCTGCTCTCATAATCCAGGCAGTGTTATGGAATATTCCGTGAGCGCAGCGGGCTGCTGGGAAACGCACTGACAGAGAGCCAACAAGTCTTCCCACCGCTGTTATCACACTCCCTGTTTTCTCCTCCCTTCGTCTTACATGTCCCTCCCCCTCTCTCGGTCTTTCTCGCAGTGCTCTTCCTGACATGCCAACACTGTGCATCCATCAGTGACCGACATTTAGTTTCAATCGCTCATCTGTCCCGTAAGGCAACTGATAGTGTTTTTTCTTTGGGCTTTAAATTAAACATCTAGACTAGTTTCTTGTTTTGCCTTATCGCTGCGATAGGCTTTGAAGCCGTTGCTGGAGTTACCCTCTTCACGTTTCCGGAGTGTTTGTCAGTGCACATGTCTAATCAGAGCTGCACCCCACCCTACCTCACACGCAATCCTCCACTTCCTCTACATGCCTTTTCTCCCCCCACTGTCTCACTCCCCTGCACCGCCCCAAGACAGGCCATATAAGAATGTGTTGGTAATGAGAGGGCAACGAGGGAGGGTTCAGCCAAAGCTGAGAAAAGAGGCAGCAGATCCAACACATCTTTTTATAACTCTGGGTGTACCAAATCATATATGTTTTTTTACTTGTATTGTATTTGTTTTTAATATTCTTATGTTATAATCTTTAATGAAACTCAAGAATTTCCTTCAGGATTAATAAAATTCAATGTTATCTTCTCTACAACAAATTATGTAGCAGTGTGGACCAGCAGTGTTATTATGATGAGTCATTAAGCAGCCATAACCACAAATGACACATGTGAATCCACCTGACTAACATTGTGAATTGTATGAGCTGCAGCTCTCACAATGTGTGAAGAGTCTGTGTGAAGCTGAAGCAATGTGAGTCCCCAGGGCTTTTCTTCTAATGTGTACCAAACAGGGAAGTCTGTAAACATTAAAGGGGACATATTATGAAAATTCCACTTTTGTACGTTAATTTGGGTATCTGGCATGTCTCCCAACACAAAAACGCTGGGGAAAAAAACCTCACTAGGCTTGTTGTGGTGCCTCTATGTCAGAAACGATATGCTTGAGTGCTTCAATTGGGATCACCACCAACATCTACGTAGATGTCGAAGCACGCCACATAAACACCAGGGTTTTTCCTGCATAGAGAAAATGTGGACGCGCGACTCAGCCTTTTTCCCGAACGTCTATGACAAATCCCGAGCGCCTAAGGCAAAAAAAAGTCTGCAATGAAAAAAAAAAGGTGAGGTCCAGAGAATGGACTGAGCGGCCAGCTGCTGATTTAGGCATTGGAACCCACACCACCACTCGACTCACCCAGTTTAAAGACGGTTCGGCGACCTGGAGCCATAAGTTAGGGTGAACAGATGTCTTTTCCCCGGACATGACCTGTTTTTAAGACCTAAAAAATGCGTCCGGCAGGAATTCCAAAAACGTCCGGGATTTTCCTCTGTCGGATATTTGTGTGTCCAAATAATACAACCATTTTGAGCCTTTGATACAATACTTCACCATTTCCAGTCTGGCAACACAGTGTTTTTGACAGGGTGAAAAGGGTGCTGTTTGGAATGATTCTTGTGGTATTTTGACCAAAATTCGTTACAAACATTACATTAAGACCCCAAGGAACCATATCAACTTGTGGAAAAATGGGCATAATATGTCCACTTTAAAAACACAGTGAGCGATCAAGAAATAATAAACACTTTTACAAACAGTTAAAGGATAAAGGTTAGAGTGATCAGCATCAAGTGGTGAACTGAAGTTTCTCCATGTCCCACGTGTGGAGGAGGTTAAAGCCCCACTGTGACAGCTCTCCCCAGTTTGGCCTCGGCTGCTGGCTGGTTGACAATCAGTCAGCTGTTCTCACTGATTGGCAATCAGTCAGCAGCCGATGCTGCTGGCATAAAGAGGGCAGAGCTGGAGCAGAAGGGGAGAGTGAGCAGACGCGTGTTGTTGCGGTCTGCTCGGTGTGCGTGTTTGTCAATAAAGATGTCGTTCAGTGGAACCTCAACATGGCTAACGGCTGATCCTTGGTGCTGGGGGGGGAAACCCACGGGTGACGGCATGAAACTCGTCACACCCACTATGTAGTGTTTCTCTTGTAGCGCCCCCTTCAGGTATTTAACGTTTAATTCAGTGTCGTAAATACCCTATTACGATAGCTCAGGTGTCGTGAACCTCTGGCTCCCGAGCCATATATGGCTCTTCCGGTGACGCGTCTTAAGTTTTTTTTTTTTTTAAATAATCTCCGACCGCCCCCCTGTAACTTTCTATATCGCGACAGATTACAGCAGAAGTAATGTCGGATCCCTTTCTTAAAGACGTCTTTGTTCTTTTATTAAACTAAACGTCTGTTATTGATCGTCTCCACAGCAGCGTGTCACTCTGTCTCTACTTGTCGCATAGCGGAGCAAATAAAAAGTCACCTGCGAGCGTGGACTGGCACTATGTGACATTGCCTAATCACTGCCAGAAAGCAGGTCGAAGTGCGACCGGACGGCTCAAAAATCTTACATAGTCGGGTATTTAGCCCACAGACCCCCGAAGTCATTGTAGCGGCACCATTTTTTTTCAAGCTGTTATTTTAATGTAGGAATTGTTGCATAGTGGGGCTTTAAATGTCCTTCCTAGGGCCAGGGTTTGGTTAGTCTATTCTGGACTAGAAACATGGACTCTGAGAGAAGCCGTTGTATGGATGTATGAAGGGCTCGTATAAGTCAACAAAAACCCAGAAATTCTTAGTTTCATGTGGTTATATTCTGAAGAAAAGACACATTACAACCCCCCCTGAATGCTGCACACCATTCTCATCCTCTGATCACGGAGATGACATACAGTAAAGTCTCTATGGGTTCAGTGCTTTGGATTAAAGATTGCATCATGTGGGATGGAACACTATCATCAGCATGTATGCTTGTAGGCAGTCGGTTGTTCTGCCTTCACGGTAGGAACCCTTTTTATTGTGAAGCCACCATCACTTGTGTCCAAGTGTGGAACAGGCTGATGGCAGCCAGCTCCGAGCACGCACACAGACGTTTACGCAGTGTGAAGAAGCAAGAAGACAACCAGAGGAACCGGCACAACGCCATGAACCAACCTCCGCGATGCAGAGGAATGTTAATTACCTGTAAACTCATATTTCATCCTCGAACCAAGGACGGAGCCGTGTGTGGTTAAGACATGGCGGCACTTCGAGCACCCTCCAACTTCCCTAAAAGCCCCACGTAGTTTTTCCCTTGTAGCGCCCCCTCCAGGTATTTAACGTTTACTTCAGTGTCGTAAATACCCAGTTGCGATAGATCAGGTGTTGTGAACCTCTGGCTCGCGAGCCATATATGGCTCTTTTGAGTTTGAGTTAAAAAAAATATATATCTGCCCGCCCCCCTGTAACTTTCTCTATCGCGCCAGATTACAGCAGAGGTAATGCCGGGCTCTCAAGTGTCACACATTGAGTGTGAGACTCACATGTTGGTGTTAACTCCCGCAATCCTGCCACACATCGTATTTCTCACGCTGAAAAGAACTCTCAGCTATTTTATGTTTTAATGTGCCGCAGCGCGCAGACATGAGCCGCGCTGCTCTCACAGTGGAGAAATCAAGCGCTCCCCAGTTCTGCTGTGAGGTGCCACTTATCAGCCAATCAAAAAATAAATGGGCTACACAATAACCCATCAGAAAACAAACATATCTGTTGTATCTGGGTATCTCAAAACTTGAGCTTTTTTCAGCGTGAGAAATATGATGTGTGGCGGGAGTGCGTGAGTTAAGACCGAAATGTGTGAGTCTCACGCTCAATACGTAACACTTGAGAGCCCTGCTAAAATAGTATGTAGACCAGGGGTGCTCACACTTTTTCAGCATGCAAGCTACTTATAATGTGACCAAGTCAAAACGATCGACCAACGGGCGGGACGGGGGCTAGTGACTTTTTTTCTTTGCGCCGCCCCGAAGCGCGCGCGAGACGGCGAGCAGAGGACTGTTAACGTGACACGGAGTAACAGAAATGACACGCTTCTGCTGTTATCTGGCGCTATAGAGAAAGTTACAAGGGGCGAGCCAATTTTCTTTTTATGTAATGCGATCTACCAATACTACGCCACGATCGACTGGCAGGTCGATCGCGACGTATTGAGCACCCCTGATGTAGACCTACTACTTTAGAGCATCTCTGCCTCTCAGGTTTGAGAAGGAACTGCAACTCTAAACAAGAGTGCAGTTTACATTCAGCGCCGTGGCCCGCCTCTGACTGGGCATATAGCCAATCATATTTTAAGATATTGGGGTGGCACTTGGGGTGGCCAATCAGATTTCAGGGGTGGCCCGTTCCACCCTAGGCCACTCCCTGAACACGCCAGTTCTTGTGGTGTCACTGTTTTGGCAAGATCAAGAAGCCAAACGGAAACATTTAAGCCGAGAGACTAGACAGAATTTACAGCACTTGGTAGCTCTCACTAAATGTGGGGCTATTTTTAGTTCCTGGAGTCTTAAAAAGTAGGATAGGAGTCAGAGCCTTTAGTTATCAAGCCTTCCAACTTTCAGTCCGAGAGGCAGACACAGTCACCTCATTTAAGAGTAGACTTCAGACTTTCCTCTTTGATAGTACTAATAGTCAGAGCTGAATCAGGTTCACCTGGTACAGCCCCTAGATATGCTGCTATAGGCTTATAAGCTGCTGGTGGACGTTTTAGGATACACTGAGCACCTATCTCCTCTTTTCTCTCTACTTATGGATGCATTTTCATCTCTTCATTGCACATTATTAACTCTGTTTCCTCCCCGGAGTCCTTGTGACTTCACGTCTCATAGGGTCCATTGGACCTGGCTGGGTCTGATGCCATGGCCCTGCTGATATGCCACGCCCACTCCTCCTCTCTACCTCCATCTGCCTGATGGATTGATTGTGGAAGTCCACTTTAAATGATGAAAAGGATCCGAGGCTCAGGTTTGGTTTGCACATTTGACACTAAGGGTTTTGGTGCCAGTAGCTCAGAGGAGGAGCTTTCAGCTGTCAGCTGTCAGCTCTCTTCATCTCTCTGCCTCTTCATGCATTTTACTGAACTGTCCAAGTCATGCACGTACTGTGGCAACATGTCTGATCCCAGCTCAGCCCCCTAGGGGCATTGCTACTCTCTTCCACACACTGTTGCATAACAGGAATGCACATGCAAAATAAGAAACCAGGGACAGTGACAATTATGTTAAAAAAATATGCAAACAACAAACTGACCGGACCGGTATATATTGAAATTGTACAGGAAAAATTGTAAACAGAAACTTGATGCAACAAAATACTGTTCATGCAACGGTCAAATGTGAAATACTTATTCCCCGCTGGTGGCCACAGGAAGCCAGGATGCTTCCTCCAGTCAGATGGTCAAATAGGTCAGAACCCCTATGACCAGACCATTTCAACATCCCTTTTGGGGTGTGGTGGGGCAGCTGTTGCACCGTGTCACTTTCCTATAGCGATAATCCAACATTCACGCTCACTTTACATCGTCATTGGTCAGCAGAGGAGTGAAAGAAGCCGGGTTTGACACTTGATTTCCATCTCCTTTTTCATTCTTGACAGAACTATTTCTGTCACTTTATACATAAACTACAGAGGGCAACACTATAAAAGTGTTCCGGGAGACACGTGAACCGGTATTCCCTGCATGTCAATAATACTTCAATGTTTTGTGACTGCATGCCACAGATCAGAACTTGGCTGTGTCCACACCGGACACTTCAATGTGACCTGCCTCATCGGATTGTGATGGGATTTATTTTGTGGTCAAAATGAGCCGCTGTTACATGGTGGATAGTTTAATTTCTACTATTCTTGAAGGAGATCTACGTTTAATCAATGGATTGTGTCCACATGCTGTCCACACCACACTAAGATCTGAATGTGGTCTGACTGTGACTGTGGGCACAGTCACAGCACTGCTGCCAATGAGGTGTTCTTGAGCAAGCCTCTCCAGCAGCCAACAGGTCAGACTATGGTTGGACAAGGCCTTCCTAAACATTTTCCCAGAGTAACTTCCCAGAGATAAGTAAAGGCTAACAGAAGTAGGATCTTCTGAGGTCAGATCATTACATTTTGTGGTGTTGTGTAAAAAATGTTGGTGCTAGAGGACGTGGCGTCAAAAAGAAAAGCCCTTTGATGGGGATCACAAAATATCCTGATATGTGTGGGTTGACATCACGGGGTCCCAAAACAAGCAGTACAAAAGTAACTTGTACATTTATATGTATTCATTTGATTGGTGGACTCTGATACTCAGTCACAAACACAGACGCTGATAAATATTGTCTACACAGACATGGTCTACAGAAACCGATTATTGTTGCTGGTCAGGACACAGAGAACAGCAGGGACACTACTGCCTTCAAAAGGAATCAGGGAAACAAAAGACACTGAAACACAAACTGCTGTTCACTGTACCACAATCACCACCAAACCAAGTCAATATTTAAAGTGTGATGGGTTTGGCAGTATCTAGCAGTGATGGTACAGATTGCAAGAAAGGAAACTTCTCCTGTTTGCCAAAGTGTAGAAAAGCTCTGGAGGAATGTGAAGGGCCCAACCCAGAGCAGGTGTTTGTTTAGTCTGCGCTGGACTACTGGAGAAACATGGCGACATCATGGACTCTGAGAAGAGGATCTGCTCCCTATATAGATTGTAATCTAACCCAAACAAGTCTGAGCTTCAGGTAAATTATACGCTCATCAAATGCTTATTAATATTATATCTCATTACAGCAAACACATTTGTCTAAATGCTGCACACTGGACCTTTTTAAAGCTGCACTATAAGCTTGGATTTGTCAAACCAGTTTTACTAGAAAGGGAACAGCACTTTGCCGAGTTCAGGGGTTGAAAGTTACTCCCACTACAAAGGAGGCGTAGCGTGAGCAACACGCTAGCAGAGCAGCAGCTTCAGGGCTCCTCTGTCCACACGGGATGCGTTCAGGCACAGACTGACATGTGTAGTTCAGACTCGTTTCAGCCAAAAGGGCAGTTTAAGATTCTGCATGACATGACATGCAGACCTCTTGAGCCTCTTGCTGTATAACAAGTGTCCATCCTAATGGAATGGTGGGGCCAAGCACTAACCTGAGGTACTACTTTAGAATAGAATAGAATAGAATAGTACTTTATTAATCCCCAAGGGGAAATTTGCGGACAGAGTAGCACCAATAAACATTAAACTAAAACACAATATACATATAAGAAAGAAGAACAAGTGTGCAACAAGCGAGATATAAAATATATAAAATATAAAAATAAAATATATGCAATATGTATATACACACATAACATATGTGAAGAGAAAAAAATATATATTGTGGGTATTTGTATTTGATGTCAAGAAACTGTCTTCAAGAAATAACCACATTCTAAATTCCTTTTTTTATACTTCTAATGGAATTAAATACTTGACAAATGTATTGAGTATTTTTGAGAATTCTTTTGGAAATCTCACTAATCTTTTGTATTTCCAGTACAATGGTTTGATTCAACTGATGCTTGTTTTTAGCACCATAATTGGGTCTCGCAATATCTCAATATATATTTTTTACTACGAAGAAATTTCATTGAAGGACCATAAATTATCATATTAAATTATGGTCCAGCCTTAATTTCATCAACAACCTATTTTATCGTTCATTAAATGATAAATTAATCTTTATTAAACCAACCAACTGTATGAAACATTTTTTTTTTTTAATTGTTCCACCAGTTACAACATTAAAATGCTGCTCAAAAAAATTATCAATAATAATGGCAAAAAGAGGAAAGCACAGTAAGAAAACCTGCATTAGTACTTTAATTATTATTCTTAAATATTATTTTCCTACAGAGGATTTCCCCAGAACCAATTCTTTGTAACTAAGTGAATGCCAATATTCAGAAAATGTGATGGTGCTCGTTTTTCCCCCAGTGTAACAGGGCGGACACATTTAAACTCACTATAGACACATCCAGGGGACAAACCCTATATTTCCCCTGATGAGGCCACATTGTGAACAAATCCGTGTTGGGCAGGAGAGCTTGTGAACTTGAGCGGTTAGCATCCAGTGCTAAATAACGTAGTGGTTGTATTGACTTGCATTACGATAAATACTACCTCTATTAAAATACTTGTTTAACTGCCGGTTGAAACATTTCAACACAGCACATATACTTTATTTATTTATTATTGAACTGGGACAGTGTAAGGGAAGATACATTATTAAATATGACATGTACAAGCAAGTATCCTCTTATGCAAGTCAACACATTCATCACATTGAACTAGTGGTGCAACTAGACAATACCACTATGATGGACACGTGTCATTGCAGCAGAGCAGACGCAAAGTACACCAACAGACTGGGTGACAAAGGACTAGAGCAATCTAAAATGGGAACTACATTAGCAGGGTATAATGAATTTTTAACCAAGAACCACACACATGATCCACAGGACAACACACTCTCCTCTCTGTGACTTAAGACTTCAAGCCCTTTTTGGGGCAAAATTATGCAAATACAACCATATTCAAGCTCAGATCAATGCTGACCGACAGTGTGGTCTTACCTCAGCGTCCTACATGTGATCCTGTGAGGTTGGTGAAAGCCTCGCTGCAGGCCGACTGTTGGCCTGAGCCTCTCTCTGCTGCTCTGAGCCCACCTGTCGCTTCGTTCCCAACAGCGTCAGGAAAAACAGAGTCACCCTGAGGCAGAGCTCTGACGCTGCCTCCAGTGTTTGTGTTCTCTATTGTTTACAAGGCGCTTTCAAGTCTGCCGAGCTGTGTTCAAGTGTGTGTTTGCCTGCGTGTAGATCAGACGTGCATGCTCTTGTGTGTGTTGGTATGTGCAGAGGTTGGTTTGGGTGTGTATAAATAGGACACTGGGGAGGGACAGAGGCTTGGAGAGCAGCTGAGTCAGCACACTCTGGTTTGGGTGAGTGCTCATCACTAAGAGCTGGTGCTACTCACAACACTGCAGTTAAACCAACACTTTACGGAACACAAGTAGTCATTAGAATGTCAGAATCAAATCAATCAGAATCAAATTGCATGTAAAATCAACTTTGTAGTATTAAATACTATCTAAAAAGCATTCAATTGGTCAATACAGCTGGATACCACTAGGATTCTGTATTCAACATTCAAACCGGTAAAGTAGCTAAATGCATCATAGTGGAAGACGTCAAAATGCAGGAACAAGTTGGAAATAACTAACTTTTTTTGTTAAAGATACAACAATGGATATTTTGGCCCAACAAGTTAAAAACACAAAGCCCTGACATGATCGCTCCACTCGGGCCGGGCGTGCGCTGGCGAGCGGCAACATTCATTCAGACGGGGGAATCTCCCCCCAGGTCCTGCTAATGGTGAGTAAAGGCTTCAAGGCTATATTAGCTGACTCTTGGTTCGACTGGTGGTGGCAGGTCCGTAGCAGAGCCAGCCTCTGGTGACGCGCTACCTGCTCGGGCGCCTGGAGACAGTGTGTTCCCCCTATCTGGGTAGCCGCATGCATACTGGATTTGTAATGCAATTCCAGGAGGAGCATCGTGTCCTCTCCGGTGTTTGCAGTCCCTTGAGACTCTCCTTATTTTCATTAGGGTTCAGACTAATTTGGGTTCCTGTCCAGCTGGTAGTACATCACTCATCACTATGTCGTTCGCCTTGGGTAACCAATAGAGGCACGTACTATAGAATTACAAGTTACCTGGATGTTACTATGAATATGTGCGTTTCAGTAAAAGTTACAGATAGACATTTCAGGCCGCCAATAGTAAGAAATGATTCTTTAAAAAAAAGAAGATTGTGCTGTAAAGCACACGGCCGGAGCCCACGAGCCACCTTCACCCCGAGCCTTTCCAAGCCGACCTAGAGCCGGTCGCGGCGCACTGCAACGGAGAAAATGCGCCCGCCAAGGGTCAGCCGGCAGAGTGCAGAGGGGATCCCCACACACCGAGCGGCGTCCCTGTCAGATAGACTCAAGGCCCAGAGCAACACCGGGCAAGCGATCTTCCATACGCCACATGTCCTCAATCCACCCGTCGGACGGGGATTCGGCGCTGGGCTGTTCCCTCTTCGCTTGCCGCTACTGAGGGAATCCTTGTTAGTTTATTTTCCTCCGTTTAGTATATGCTTAAATTCAACGGGTTGTCTCGTCTGATCTGAGGTTGTGGTCGAATGAGGCTCCGCCCCGGAGTACAGCAGTGTAGCTACGGCTCCGACAAAGGGAGCGGGACTCACGGCATCTGGTTCGTCGGGTACCCCGCCGCGGTGGAGGAAGGTCCCGGCCGAATCCCACCCTGATCTCCCCCGATCACCAACCTAGGGCCCCCACTGACACTCCCATGAACTCAGACGCTTGACGCGGGCAGCACAGGAGACGGTCGAGTCCACCGGCAGCCGCACCCGCACAAACAGGCACAGAGGGGAGCGCCGGCCCGTCCCTCCCCCTGCGAAGGGGCAGTGACGAGCAGGGGGGCGAGAGGAGCTACAAGGACCTACGCACCGCACCGGGTATCCCGACGGTCTGCATTTAGGGGTTCTACACTGGAATGTTGCACGTTCCCTGCAATAAAATGGATGGTTGTCAATACATGATACTCTCTCGTCTCGTAATTAAAATACAAAACCAATGTTGTGAAGACTAATTAATTTCATAAATAATGCTACACAATAAATAAAATGCTTCAATCGACACTGATCGGTATTATCGGATCGGCAGATACTGATTTCAGTGAAAGGTCATCGGCACCAAAAAACCTGATCGGAGCATCTCTAGTGCGTAGCTCTCCAACTACTACCAAATCATTAACATTATCCATATCTATGGCTTGCAATAATGACTTGATACACTGATAAAAAAATATCCTGCTTGATCTACTTAATAAAATCGAGGCAGCTTTTTGCATGAATGTATTACATAGAATAAGCAAAGCATGTTTTGTATGAATTACCTTTTTATATGCAACAAAACAACTTTCTAAGTCCAGTCAACTTAACTTTTAGAGTCACTTCAATGTCAATTTACAAGCAAATTTAAGTTAAATTAAATTGACTTTACTCAAGAGTAGTAATCCCAAAAATGTAGTATACCTTACTTGCAAATATTAGTTGACTTAACCTACAAAATTAAGTTAGATACAAATTAAAAACATACCTGTAAATGTATGAGGGGTGAAAAGGGTGACCTCTGAATAATTCAGTGATCGGGCCCTAATAATAGTAATAACAACTTTACATTGTCATTATATATAATATGGTTAAAGTCATTCATGAACCAACTTCCTTTTTTTTGTGTGTGTGTGTGCTCTACTGAGCTGAGTTCCGTGAGTCTGTTCTGTGGGTCTGTTCCGTGAGCCTGTTCCGCGTCACACTGCGGTGAGGTTGTTGGGTTGTGTTATGTTGCTGCGTGTTGTTGTTTTTCTGTCATTTCCTGTTTTATTTTGAAATTGTAACTCTCCTCTCGTTTCAGATCACTTGCCCTTCCTCATGTGTCACCGGTCTGATTGTCTCCCCTGATCCTTGATTGTTTTCACCTGTTCCCCATTACCCTCATGTGCTTTCAGTCTGCGTCTTCCCTCTGTTCTGTGCCAGTGTGTTTTTTCCGTCTATCAGATCATGCCATCACTCGCTTTGCCGCGTCAACTACGTCTTGTAAACCAAGCCTTTGTTTATTTGTTTTAATGGATTCCTCCTGGAGAGCGATTATGATTTTGTAAGTTTTTGTAGCGTGGATTTAGTTTATTAGATACGTTTTTAGTTGGTCTTTTTTCAAATAAACAGACCGTTATCCCTGGTACCCCCTGCGCCTGTGTCCTCTTCTCTGCCTGGGCGTGACAGTACACACTGGTCAGTATGGACGCAGCAGGGGCGCAGCATCTTGCTAATGCTCTAGCCTCTCAAGTAGAGCGCCTCTCCCTACAGGAGGAGTAGATGACTGCGCTTAGCCAGCGAGTCAAGGGTCTGGCCCGAAGCCAAGAGGACTTCAAGGTTAACATGATGGCCCAGATGGGGGGCCTTGTGGATCGGGTACAGCAGCTTCTCAGTACTCCAGAGAGGGAGGTCCCAGTACCCCTCGCACCTGAACCGTCACCCCCGCCCCCCTATGCCGGAGATGGAGTCCGGTTGGCACCTCCCGAGCGACATTCAGGAGATCTGGGAGGATGTAGGTCATTCCTCATAGACTGTGACATGCATTTTGAACTTTCGTCTTGACACTTTCCCACAGACCGAGCCAAGGTAGCCTACATCATATCGCACCTATCGGGACGGGCAAAGGCGTGGGCCGTGGGAGAGTGGATCCTTCCTCTGCAATTCCATCCAGGATTTTAAAGAGGGACTTCGAAAGACTTTTGACCCGGTCTCAACGGACCGAGAAAGGGCAAGAGAGCTGAGTGGTCTGAAACAAGGACGTGAATCTGTTTGTGATTACGCCATTCGCTTCCGGACCTTGGCGGTGCAGAGTGGGTGGAACCCCACGGCACTTTATGACGTGTTTCTAAGAGGGTTGGGTGCGTCTCTCCAGGAGCGACTGCTCCCTCTGCACCTACCTCAGGACTTGGATTCCCTCATCGCCCTCGCTATCCGCACGGATAACCGTCTTCGGGATTTGAGGGTTCTCCAGGACGGACGCCAGCAGTCGTCAGATTCCCCACAGCGCTCCTCCGCCGCCCCTGGATCGGCTCCCGGCCGGCCGGCACCAGACCAGCGTCGTTCTTCTCTTCCAGTTGGCGGAGAGGAACCTATGGAGTTGGGCGGTACTCGGCTCTCCCAGGAGGAACGGCAGCGCCGTTTTAGGGAGGGACTGTGCTTCTACTGTGGGGAGCACGGCCACCGGGTAGCAGCATGCACGGCCAAGACCGCTCGGCTTGACAACCGACCCACAGCTTTAGGTTCTTCAGCACGTATTTTGACGTCTGTTAAGGTACAGCACGACACCACAACCCTAACATTGGATGTTTTGATTGACTCGGGGGCAGATGAGAGCTTAATGGACTGGGAATTGGCTAAGAGACTGGGGTTAAAGACCAAGGTTCTTGCACGCCCCATCAAGGCGAGTGCCTTGAATGGGGATGCACTGTTCACTGTAACCCATGTCACAGAGCCTGCGGTACTCTCCATAGACCAGCACACGGAACTGATGGCATTTTTTTCCGTTCCATTCACCGACACGCGCACTAGTACTGGGACTTCCATGGCTTGTCAGCCACAATCCCCACATAGAACGAGAGGTGAAGCAAGCAAATGGTGGGGCACCTCCACCTCGTGGGTGTCCAGAGCATCGGTTGTTTGTCCCGGCCAAATTGCGCCCACAGGTGATTCATTGGGCCCACACCTCGCTGCTTACCTGTCATCCGGGAGTCCGGAGAACCATGTTTGCCATCTCTCAGCAGTTCTGGTGGCCGTCCATGGAGTCGGGGGTACGGGAATACATCGAGGCATGTTCGGTCTGTGCTCGGAACAAGACATCCTCTGGGTCGCGCATGGGCCTGTTGCAACCTTTACCCATTCCCTTCAGACCGTGGTTTGACATTTCGTTGGATTTCGTCACGGGGCTCCCGCTCTCAAGAGGTAACACCACGGTCTTGACCGTGGTGGATCGGTTTTCGAAAATGACACATTTCATTGCCCTGCCGAAGCTACCCTCAGCTAAGGAGACTGCACAAGTCATGATGCGAGATGTTTTCAGGATTCATGGATTTCCCAAGGACATCGTGTCGGACCGGGGGCCCCAGTTCATCTCCCGGTTTTGGAAGGAGTTCTGTCGGCTCATCGGTGCCACAGCCAGCCTGACTTCAGGTTACCACCCGGAGGCCAACGGCCAGACCGAACGCCTCAATCAGCAGCTGGAGACCGGTCTCCGATGCCTGGTGTCACAGAACCCGACATCATGGAGCACCCACCTGGTCTGGGTGGAATATGCCCACAACTCTCTGCCCACCTCAGCCACAGGTCTCTCACCCTTAAAGTGTGTCTATGGTTACCAGCCTCCTGTATTTTCTGACTCTGAGCATGAAGTTTCAGTTCCCTCTGCCCATGCCATGGTTCGTCGCTGTCACCGCATCTGGGCGGCCGCCCGTCAAGTGCTCATCAGACAGGGGGACAGAGTAAAGAAGGCAGCTGACCGGCGATGCCGTCCCGCGCCAGAGTACAAGCCTGGACAAAGAGTGGTTGTCTGCCAAGGATCTTCACCTCAAGGTTCCCTCCAAGAAGCTGGCACAGCGGTTCGTTGGGCCGTTTCCCATCTCCAAGACAGTCGGTCCAGCTGCCGTTCGTCTCTGTCTGCCAAGGTCACTTCGTGTTCATCCCACATTCCACGTCAGTCAAGTGAAGCCCACCAAGGAAAGCCCCATGGTTCCACTCACCAGGCCCCCGCCGCCACTGTAAGCGGTCGATGGGGGCCTACTCTACAGGGTCAAGAGACTGTTATCTGTACGCAACAGAGGCAGGGGCAAACAGTTTCTGGTGGACTGGGAGGGTTATGGGCCCGAGGAAAGACAGTGGGTTCCACGGAGCTATATCGATGACCCTTCATTGATTCAGAACTTTTATAGAGACCACCCTGAGTTGCCTGGACCGTCAGCTGTCGGTTCTAGAAGGGGGGGGGTTCTGTCACACTGCGGTGAGGTTGTTGGGTTGTGTTATGTTGCTGCGTGTTGTTGTTGTTGTTCTGTCATTTCCTGTTTTATTTTGAAATAGTAACTCTCCTCTCATTTCAGATCACTTGCCCTTCCTCATGTGTCACTGGTCTGATTGTCTCCCCTGATCCTTGATTGTTTTCACCTGTTCCCCATTACCCTCATGTGCTTATAGTCTGCGTCTTCCCTCTGTTCTGTGCCAGTGTGTTTTTTCCGTCTATCAGATCATGCCATCACTCTAGCTTTGCCGCGTCAACTACGTCTTGTAAACCAAGCCTTTGTTTATTTGTTTCAATGGATTCCTCCTGGAGAGCGATTATGTTTTTGTAGCGTGGATTTAGTTTATTAGATACGTTTTTAGTTGGTCTTTTTTCAAATAAACAGACCGTTATCCCTGGTACCCCCTGCGCCTGTGTCCTGTTCTCTGCCTGGGCGTGACACCGCGAGCCTGTTCCGTGCTCTATCTGGTTGTCACAATCCTAAAATTATAACTTCTATACGATACCTGCCATATCATGATACCAGAATGCAATACAATACCATAAATAGGATATATCATAAATACGATACTGGTATATTTATCTAGAGTAGTAATAAAAAAATATTTTTGAAAGCCCTAATCCCTAATTAAAATAAAACACAAAATAAGATCCAGTAACATGAGAACCTTCAGAATATGTCTCTGAGCGGGGCAGTTTAAGAGGCCAATAAAAGGACAGGAAACGGTGAAAGAGAACTGTCAGAGCTCAGAGGCACAGTTAGTCCATCATCGATGGTAAACACTTCCTCTAGTCGTCTCCATGTGGCATCAGCCTCAGCATGACAACACACGGCTCCCACCTCATTTGAGTTCTCGACTAACTGGTCCTGCTCAGAATGCGTAGCAGGCAACCCCAGCTGAATTTAGCTTTCTGCCACAGACCTGTAAACAACCAGGGCTTCGTGGCCAGCCTGAGAGTGACAGCAGCCGCTCCTCCGCTACACCACACGCCGTCGGGAAACTGCACATGCGTCATGCCCAAAATCCGATAAAACAAACTGACACATCATTGTTGTCAAAACTGCTGCAAGAACGGTTGGACGACCTTAAACATATAACACATGATGAATGGGATTCAAATACGGACCGAAAGAAATAGTGACACCTGAACCAAACCAACAGTACACTAGAAGAGTAAAGGATGGACTTTCCAGTAACTAACAACCTGTTTTTCAAAAAGCATCACATGTACAGTTTGTCTTTTATTTTCCTTGGGTTGATATTCTTAAGAGGACGATTCTTATGTGAGACAAGCACAATGCTGTCTCCTAAAAGTCATGGTGATATTATACTAAACATGTGTTTCCAACCACATAGTAGTCACACACTGCCTGGATTATGGTTAAAGGGACCTTGATTTAGACAAAAGGGTTACATGTATCTACCGCACGAGATTGATTTAGAAAAGAAAAAATCTAATTATTCCCTTTATTTGCTGTTGAGGTGTCCGGTCAAACAGGGGACAATGCTTAAATGGGTTTAAGATGTAAAGCCAAAAATATAATTTGTACCATGACAAGCATGGATCACCAGCACCAGCTGTAAGAGTTTAGCTCCACATCTTCCTTTTATTAGTTTTTTTTTCATCCTGTATGCCTGTTTCAGTAACTATCATGTCATTCCAGATCCTGCTTCCCATCTCATCAGTCTAACTCCCTTCACCTGCCTCTGATCACTCCGACCTCGTCAGTCTCATTCCCTTCACCTGGTCCTCATGCCCGTCTCATCTGTTGCCCATTCCCTCGTTAGTCCCTGACTACTTAGGTCCCCTCCCTTGCACTTGTCCTTGGACAGATTGTTTTGTGCCCTTGAGCGGTCCACTTTCTTGTTATATGTGTATGTCTGTTCTGTGCATGATGTTACTATAAGTAAAGGACCATTGTTTGCAGTTCTGTTTTCATGTTGTGCTATTGGGTTCACCCTAATACTCCCGTGACACCAGCAGCCTGACAAACAGTTATTCACTGATTACCCTCCTAACTATAACTGTAAAAAAAACTGTTCAGGTTGATGCTAAGGTGGGTTTTAAAAAAACTATTTAAAAAAGTCATGAGGGGAGATGGGGCGTCATCATTATTGGAGATGAAACCTACAATGGTTTTCAGAGCGCTTATGGATCATGTGTTATGGAGCCAACAACACAGGAACTACATTTGACGCTATTTAACGTTTCACATAGTTTCTCGTCCCTATGTTTAGCAGCAACCACACCATGCAAGTAAGGTTAAGGTGTGAGCGCGGAAGCAGACCGAGGACGTGTGATACGGTCACAGAGTTGGCTGAGGGATATAATAAATTGCAGCACCTGTTCCCAGTTCTCCGCGTGTGTCCCAGGACTACTTTCCACTCACTTTCCACTCGGCCTCTAAAAAAGTTGCGGGAGGCTCGAGCGCCAGACGCGTGTATAATGTATATTTCTGTTTACGTAAATTACCTCCGTAGTGCGGATCTCCCGCTGTGTGCGTTCTCTGGATGCGGCGCGTGCGGTCCTGTGAGCCTGTGGGCGGGAGATGGGGCTGTCCACCAGGTTCTGGATCAGTCGGCTCGCCCGCAGAGCGTCCTCGGCATCCGCCGGCCCCGTCCCGCTGCGGACCACCCGGTTTCCTCTGTCCATTGCTCCACGTGGGAGGCGTGTCACGCGCAAGGCGACCTGAGGACGCGTCGCGTGCTGAAACGATGATGTGTCTCTTCAAACAGGCTTCCGCATCTGGACGTGAAGTGAGCCACGAGGCTCCTCCGCGAGCTAACCTCAGTGAGAGCAAGACGGCGCCGACGGGTCCGGGTGGAGTATGTTGACTGAATGAAAAAACAAGCTTTTGGAAACAATTTAATTAAACAACATACAAGTGTGTTTTAATAAATACCATTTCTTAAAGCAGACGTGTATGTTGTTTAATTAAATTGAAGGAGGCGAGCAGTATTTAATAAATACTGAGTGCTCGTCCTCCTTCCAAGTAGTACTTTGAAACACCACCATCTGCTGCCAGGGTTCTCTTGGTACGCGTATGCACTACAGGTAAGCATCAGACCCAGCCAGGTCCAATAGGCCCCATGAAACGTGAAGTCACAAAAACTCCGGGGAGGAAGCAGAGGTAGCTGTTTTGACATGATCACATTTGGTCGTTGTTACTTAGAGGCTCCTTATCTATGTTACCATTTTAGTGATCTAATTAATTATTAATTAATTATCAGTGGTCGGTAGATTTGGAAGCAAAGCCTGTGGTAAGATGGAGGTTGATGTGAGGAGGCTCTCAGTGGACCTGCAGAGAAGATGGGAGGGTCTGGCTTCAGATGCCGAGGTTCTAAATAATAATTTACATAATACACATCACACTTTTAGAGTTTGTCTAAATGTCTCAAATGACGTGAGTTTAATGTGCACTGTCTATTTTGTTTATTGTAAGGCAATTAGCTGCATTTCTTGACTGAAAGGTTTGATACAAATCGGATGTACTATAATTATTATTGTTACTATTATATAGTTAATGTGACTCACTTCCGCGAGTGGTCTATATCCTGACCGTGGAGGTTGCTGACACTGCTGCTTATTGTTTATAAGTTGCTTTTGATGTTCTTTAAATAAATGTCTATTAATGACTTTCACACTCGTCTGGTCTCCCTTCATGTTGCAGTCTCTGAGTAGCCCCCATGCTTCATGGGGGCTCGTCCTATCTTGATGGACCAGGGCTAGATTTAGTGATTTCTGCTGGTTGTCTTTGGTTTGATGTGCAGAGATCAGCAGGAGTCTGGGAGGCGGATGTACGTCGTTTGGTGGTGAGGTGTGAAATCTGGTTGTTTGTGGATCGTGCGTGAGGTGACGAGAGAGGTTTTCTAAGGTCTGAAGCTGCAGGTGGGGGGCCAGTTCATGGTTGCTTTAGTGTAAGTACCCACCACGAGCAGGACCTGAGACTAGGGGGCTTACTTAGTCCCTCTAACTCAGGCACTTAAGAGGAACAGCGGTGATGTTCACTCTTCATGGGCTACTTTCGCTGTTTGTGTACTCTTTATATTCTGCATGGATCAGTGTGTGTTCAAGGCTGTTACTTGGCCTGTTCCATTTGAGACCATCAGCACTATGGTTCATGCTCTGGTTGGTGTGAGCTGTGTTGTATTCAGGTTGCCTCTTCCTTTCCTCATCTAACTGGTCTTTCCCTGATTAAACTTATGTCTGTCTACATGATCACATGACTCCATCTTATATTCTCACCCCTGTTCTGTGTCGGGGAGCTAAGGATTGTGGGTACAGGTTTGACGTCATGAACTTCCATCTTTGCTTCTTCTAGATTCAGCGTGGCAGCACTTTTTGTGATTCACAAGTCATTCAGGCAGAAACGGTGCCCTCGACTGAGCCTGTACCAAAATATATCTAACCTTCTCCTCCTCACATACATGCCCTGGTGGACACTGCAACCTCTTGAGGTCCGTGCAAAACCTTCAACGGGTCTGGGGCTGGTTTCCCTGACCACTGAGCCTTGTGAAGTAAACACCAAGACAAAGACGTCTGTGTCAAAGGGAAGAAGAGTCAACCGTCCCTGATGTTAGCTTCCCCATGAGCATGTAAACCTGCTGCTGCTCTGGAATCTTCCACCTCATTTATTATGGGGGAATGTGGAGCTCAGAAGCCTCCAGGAGCAGGAGCTGAGGATTCCTTCAGCTTCTGTTGGGACGTATCGGTCAAAAGGAACGCCAGAGGCGTGGAGAGACGACTCCACTATTCACCCTGCATGTCTTCTACCAAGGCATGTCTCAGTGTTGTTTGTGTGAAGAGAGCGGCTCTGCACAGCTCACACACGCACACACACACACACACAGACGCACGCACGCCTTAAAACCAAGTTATTTACTAATTATAATGTATGCTTATGCAAGTGTTAAATAAAAGCATCATAAATACGTATCTAGTTGCCCTCACAACTGAAATTTAAATGAAAGGTGTGTGCCTGCTACAGCAGACACATCTGCTCTGTAAACCACATCCCGTATTCTCCAAAACAGAAACCAAATGGTAGAACTTGTGTTTTTTGTTTCGGTCTCACGACCATGCGCTGCTTTTTGTGCGCGCGAGCTTGAGCAGCTGGTGTATTAAATGTGGAGTATGAAAAGTTACCGCCACAATACCGCTGAGCTCTCTGATCTAGTCCCTCTGTAATGGTGCAACAAACTGAAACCCAAAAGCACGACTCTTGAGACAGATGATTCCTTTTACTGGGTAGAGGCAGGGCCAAACCGGGAGATCAGTCCGTGAGGCAAACAAGTCCAAAAAAAGGGACAGGCAGAGAATTGAAGGTCAGGGCAGGCAGGCAGGGTCAGAACCGGCAGGGCAGGAATACACACTGATATAACGCTGGAGAACGTGGCACGAAAACGCAAGACAATCTGGACAAGTACAAGTGAGGCGATGAAGGATGATCAGGTGTGAAATGACATGAGAATGACGGAAAATTAATGACACCCTCTGCATGTAATATTTTCGGGTTTAAAAAAAAAAAATCAAAATGATTTGCTAATTAATGAGAAATAAAATTAACTTTTTTTACTTTAGCAAATGGCTGCAATGAAACAGAGACACATTTAAAGGGGTCTGAATACTTTCCGTACCCAATGTATGTGCTCCTCCCTTATCGCCAGGTCAATAATAAACCCGATCACAGCTCATGCACACACTGAGCCGTGTGTGGGGGGAAGGTTGGATTCTGGTATATGATGATCACTGAAGAATAAAAGTTTTTTTTTAATTTGTATGTCCTCACCAGCCATTGTCACATTCTATATTTAAAAGGATTTAAATTGAAATGTTATATGTGCAGTTTCTAATCTCAATTTGTTATGAATGCACACAATTAATTTTTTTAAACTGCACAGTAGCAACTTCCAGTGCCATATGGGTGGATCAGTGTTCACTAATCTCGTGATTTGTTGGCTGCATTCTCAACAGAACGGTTGGTTGGCTGACAGGATGATGGATGAAAGCTTAAAGTACATAAATAGATGTTGAATTTGTTGTGAAACATCAGCACAAGCAGCACATGACTGATCTGGCCCGGCTGCTTTCCCGACGCAATGGTAAATGGAGTGTATTTTATACAGCACTTTTCTTATCTTCCGACCACTCAAAACTCTTCAACACTTACATGTCATCATTCACCCATTCATACACCGATGACACCATACAAGGTGCCAAAGATTGCAATTAAATTGACCTTTTTGGAACCATATCATGTGACAGTGGAAGTAGGCAAGCAAGAAGATGTACATTTTTTTTCAAGTTAGTGAACTTTACAAATGTATTTAGTTTGGCAAGAAGTCCATCCACTGTGATTGTTAGCTTAGCAGCTATGCTGCTCACGCTGGCGACCTTAAACATTGGATTTAAGCGTTGGATTTACATGAGTGCAGCGCCCACTAATGAATTGATCAGGTGGATTACAAAATTATAAACACATCCTTGTTTTCTATACATTGCATAATATGCATGTCTTCATTTTACATAATTAGTGGAAGTGGGTTCACTATGACTTCAATCTAGGAAAAAGAACAAAGCTATTTTTGGGGCGCTGGTGTGGATGCAAAGTCAAACAAGCGATGCGCGTGAACACAAGATTACCATTATAGGGGGGTCAATTTCTTATAATCCTCTTAAAAAGTGTTCAAGTGCTGGTTACTTCCAGATTAGATTACTGCAACTCCTTATTATCAGGCTGCTCTAATAAGTCTCTTAGGTCCCTCCAGTTGATCCAGAATGCTGCAGCTCGTGTTCTCACTAAAACTAAGAAAAGAGATTACATGACCCCTTGTATTAGCTGCTCTACACCGGCTCCCTGTAAAATCAAGAATCACCGTTAAAATTCTTCTCCTACAAAGCCTTGATTGGTGATGCACCATCATATCTTAAGGAGCTTGTAGTACCATATTGCCCCACTAGAGAGCTGCACTCACTGAATGCTGCTGGGAACGTTTTAGAATACACTTAGCACCTCTCTCTTCTCTCTCTTCATTGCACATTACTAACTCTACTTCTTTCCCCAGAGTCGTTGTGCCTTCTCGCCTCATAGGATCCATTGGACCTGGCTGTGTCTGGAGCCGGTCCTGTCTCCTGGCGCTGCCCCCTGACTCCCTTCACCTGCTTCCTGACTCCTGCCCCTTGGCCCTGCATCATTGGCTCTTTTGGGATATACAAAATAAACTGAATTGAATTGAGAATCTCATTTCGATTTCTTCTAGGAGGGATTCCTGGCCCCCTGGGGCTCACCCATACAGCCAGCACTGCAGAGACCTCTTACTTCCACAAGGCTGTGTGGGAGGTAAAAGTTTCATAGGGAAGGACTCTGACTGTGGGTCAGTGGTAAACCAGGGTCGTCCATGGGCAAGACACATCCCCAATTTGCAGGCTTTTCCTGTGGTGTGTGCATGTTAGAGTACCGATGGTCAGGTGGTACCTTGCATGTTAAGCTTCTCCCATCAGTGTCTGAATGGATGTAAATGTCACGTAGTCTTAAAGAGCTTTCAGTATTTGTAAGACTAGAACAGCTACAGCTAGTACAGTCCAGTTACCATCATTAGTCTCATCAGGCATTAAGTAATGCGTTTGCGTCCAGCAACCAGAGAGCGGACCAATCATCATCCTGTGAGGTGCTGCCGGCAGCTAGGGGAGGGGCTTAGACTTGTGACCTAAATAACAGTATCTTGACAGACTTGGTTGTGCTCATCTTTCTTTCATAGTTGTTGCCTTTATTTGACAGCCTGGAAATGTGGAGGAGCATGACATACTGGTTCTATGGTATGCACTCAGCTATGTCTGTACTCTACCTTGTAAGGCAGCGCAGATCTCACTCAACTTTGGCTGACAGCTTTGCCAAGATTAAACTGGTATTCTCAAAGTAGCTATTGCATATTCGTTCAAAATATTTCACATTGTAGACTTAAAAAATACTGAAGAATTGAAAACCATTTGTTCAGGGGCTTTACATCTTGGACATTATTTCAGGGCGCCTTAAGAACAATATAGTATGCCCCATTAAACCCTGCGTTGTCTCAATGCACTCTCAAATGAATAAACACTTAGTTTGTCAAAAAGCTTTTTATTGAAACTAAAAACAAAAAAACATACAAGAAAATAAACTTTATACATTCATATATTTAATATATTTGCTGCTTCATACTGCATCTCAGAGGCAGGACTGTTCTTCCAATCACCATAGTAACAGGTAGAGTACACACTGCAGACCACCAGTCACATCTGAAAAGGGAAACCTTTGGCATGAGCAACCAAGTGCCAAGAACGATGTTCAAACCTTACAGGCACACTACCGGCACTCGCTCCCTTCTTCACATCTCACATCCGTGACACATGACCTAAAAATGACCTTCAACAAATGGCATGCTCAATGTAAACAGGTCGCTGTGGATTATCATGTGCACACATTTCTATCAGGAGGGAACATGAAGCTCGTCAATGCCAGACGGCCTTGGCTAGAAGCTTGGGACTACTTTCAGTTATATTTCCAGTCTCAACTGGACCCGTTCACAAATGTAAAAACGTATTTGTTATTTGGAGACATTTTCACATATAGAACAAAAAGACAATGATACAAAAGTTCAACAAAAAAACCTGGTTACAGATGACAGAGTGGACATTTAGTTTTTAGACGTGATTCAAAACACACGCACACACACACCTCAACTTTGTTATATTCCTCACTACCTCCTAAACCAACCATCAAATCAGAGGAGCCGGGTGAAACCACGAGGAACGGGTCACCTTGCACATGCTCGATGGTGCTTCTCAGGTAAACCAATCAAATCAAGCGATGAGTCTCCGATACAGACGCTTTGAGGCCTATACGGACATCGATATTCAAGAGCTTAACATTCGTTTAATTGATACATAGGTTCTCTTAAATTTACCAACTGAACTAGTCTCTGGTGGACAAACTATAAAATGAGGACACCGTTTCAAAAATATCTTTGGCATCACTACTTTTACAGTCATTTACCGGCTGACGTTTATGCCGACACCAATATATCCGTCTGCCTGAAAGATGTTTCACTCCGGCTCTCTGGCTTGTGAAGTAGCTGGCTGCTAAGATACTATACATCCTCAAGCTCAGCAGCTCACAGATCTGAGTATTGGCCTTCAAACCCCTCCTTGCTCTAAACAGCCCACGCCTCTCCCCTTACTCACCCACTGGCCAATGACAGACCGTACATGAAGCTTCTTACAAGTCAGATAAAAGACGAAGGTTTACTGAACCCGGTGGAGCGCTGGAAGAGGAGCTGAACACTTCTCGGTGCTACTGCAACATGGAGGGGACAGGAGCCCCCCCACAAATAACTGTCTCAAAAGTACTTATAAAAATAAATATGTACGGAACACAATATCAATATCTTGCTGTGAGATTACCATTGTTTGTTCAGTTTAATTTTTCGGAAAACAATTCATTGGTTCGTGACATGACGCTGGATCAGCAGGTGCTGCGTTTGTATGTGTGTGTGTGTGTGTGGCGGGGGGGGGGTCTTAGATGACCTTGTAGGTCAGGTAGTCACGGAGCGGTGTGGGAATAGCCAGGGCCTCCACCTGCTGGGTGGTCATCACCCGGCGAAGGGACATCCTACAAATATGCTGCAGACCGGCTACGCTACGAGGATGCTCCCAGAAGTGCACACTACCATCACGAGTCCTAGAAAAAGAAAACAAGCTTGGTCAGTGGAAATCAAACAAAAAATAGCTAAGAATGCATACAGCACATGTCGTCAGCAAGCTGAGATTTTTTTTTTTTTTAAATTGGTCGACTTGGCTCCTCCCAGGGCAGAAGTCAATAAGGTGGGACTGAGGTAGACTGAGGTAGTCTGTAAATGTGCGAGTGTCCTACCCAGCAGCAAGGACACTTCCTTCAGCGGAGGAGGCACAGCAGAGGCCATTAGAGAGAGAGGCGATAGCCTGAGGAGCCCGTTCCTCAATGTTCCAGAAGCGCACCCACCTGAGCCGACAAGAAACACACAACATGCCATCACAATCACAACATTGCATTCGTCTTTGTTGGGGCAACTGTGGCAGTGAGCTCCTTCAAACAGGAGGTCGGACGCTCCGTTAGTCCATGCCCATGTGTCATTGACGTAACCCCAAATTGCTCCTCAGCTGCGTCTGCGGTGTGTGATTGTGTTGTTGTTGTTTAATCTTCATAGTTGTCCATTTCATGGCTTTCACACACATTCTCTAATAAACTAATGTTAACTCTAAATATAAGACTATATAGTCATGGGGTTGGGAACCTATGGCTCGCGAGCCATATATGGCTGACAGCATATGGCTCTTTTGAGTTTGAGTTTAAAAAAAATTCTCTATCTCTATCTCTATCGCGCCAGATTACAGCAGAAGCAGAATTTAAGGTCCCCTATCTTAAAGAGCACGTCTTTGTTCTTTTATTAAACTAAACAGCCGTCTGTTATTGATCGTATCTAACCAGCAGCATGTCACTTCTGTCTCTACGTGTAACATTTCTCGGCTCTCGGTCTCGAGCTCCGACATACCGGCGTGTGCATCGGGGCGGAGCAAAGAACAAGTCACCTGCAACAACTCTGGCGGTGTTCTAATGACGGCGATCAGAACTCGGTGAGGAGCCGACGTAACAAACACACGTCGGTGTCGCTGTCTCCATCAGCGGCTCATTGCAGGTAAACAAGCGCAGGGCTCACACTAATTTGGCTTAATGATGAGTTGTAGTTTTGGCACATTATGCCTGTCGTATGACGTCATATTTATTACCTCATATTTATTACGTCATATTTATATTGCCGGTCCGTGAACATGAATTCTGACACGGAACCGGTCCGTGGCTCACAAAAGGTTGGGGACCGCTGGTGGACAGGATTACATTAAATATTTCAGCTAACCTCATGAAAGAATGAAATGAGGCTATAGAATATCATTCTAGCCGATGGCGATCTGGCAAACAGTCGGCCACATGTGACTCTCTGGATGGGCAGCTGGTTTTCCTGGAACGCGGTTGGCTCGTCTTCGCAGAGCTTCCTGCTTCTCAACAACATGTTGTGCTCAGAGCTCAGCACTCGGCCGGCGATCAGAGTGAGTCATCGCGACCGTGTGACGGTCATGCGACTCCAGCAGAGCAGCAAACAGGAGCTCTGTGCTCTCATCCCAATAAAACACATGACTTTAAAAACAAACAAGGAATCTGTTCTGCGGCAAAGTGCCGTTACATATCAGCTGATCATGTTTGTCAAGCCTCACAATGAATTCACACACACAATAACCCAGAAGAGAGACACAACCTGACGGCTTTCATACTGAAGTCAACTTGTTCACTTCATCTCTACGTGAAATGATCCCCCACGCAAAGATAAAATGGTCTCTCCCGTTCTTGACTTTCAGCTTTTTCAGCCACTTGCCCAGCTGAAGTGTTTTGTGTCCCAATAGCCAAACGTATTCGTCTTAAACATTAAACATAAACTTATTGATTAATAAATCAAATTGATCTTGGAGCCAAAACGTTAAGCAACTCATATTTGATCTTTATCATCTATGTTATGTTGCTGTGATGGCATCTCCTTCCAACAACTACATGAATTCAAATTTAGGTTAGATTAGATTTCAACACATCACGCAACATTGGAAGTTACTACGGTCCAACTCTCAGTTTGGAGCTTAAACGCATCACAATGTACAAACTTCGTCTCCGTTATCAGGAGGACTGTGTAAAACTTCGTTCCTACTCACGCTTGGAGCCATAGCGGGAGTCTGAACAAAGATGTTTAGAAACTCAGCAATCAAAAAGCCCAACGGTAAACTCCCAAAAATGACGAGGAGGGAGTGGAGAGAGAAAATATCTTGGTAAATATGTACTTGGCTGCTAATAGGGAGTCAAATGAAGATTTTATAAAAGTCTTCCTGTTTCTCAAGTATTTAAAGACAAACAGTCCTTTGTATGATTCCAAGACATGTAAACCGTGTGTCATTTAATGGGGTGTGTGCGCCGGCTTTACTACAGTGAGTAGTACTACAGGGAGCCAAGGCATTCCACCAACCCAAACACACAGTTTACAGCTTTAATATCAATCCCTGTAGTTTCCTCCAAAAGCACCAAACGGCTGCGTGTGTTAAGATGTTAGGAACACAAGGAGTGAAGAAATGACAGAACCAGTTCAGTAATAGTAGTTTGGTGTCATTCACTGTCGTACCTGTCATCCGTAATGGTGGCAATGTGAAGACCATCAGGGCAGAAGCTCACAGAGCGGACCCAGCGGTCATTTGCCCCTCCAGCAAAAATGGGTGATGGAGGGGGGAAGAGATGGCTGGAGAAAGATGAAAGCATGAGCTTAATAAATAAACAGTTTTACCGGTTCAATATGTGAAGATGTTAGATTTAACTTGACTGAAAAAATAGATTTTCAAATTATAAGTTGCAGCAAGACACGTTTACTCAATTCATTACTTTCTGTGAAGCAATCACTATTTGACCCAGGAGTGAGTTCACAGTTGGATGAACTCCATCTACTGAGGGAAACCCGAAGGTAGGAAAGCTACAGACCAAGCCAGGAAGTGCAGTTCAAATTAAAAAAGAACCATTAACACTACTTCTAACTGTAATCAATGGCAACTAGAAATATATATATATAGTGATATTTTCTTACCCCAGCTCGAGCAGGACCGTGGCCTTGTGGTGGTCCCATACGATGACGCGGGTGTCATAAGAGGCGGTGGCCAACAGGGCCCCATCTGGTGAGAACTCACAGGACACCACGTCATTGTGGTGCCCCTCCAGCTTCCGGATGAGGGTCAACGTGTCCATGTTCCATAGGAACACCTGCAAGGTGAGGAGAGGCCGGTTATAGCCCATGCAATGGTTTGAACAGAGACTGAATGTGCCATGTTACAATCATCATTGTGGTATTTAGAGAAAGCATTTACTAATTCAATTAAGCAAGAGGAATTAAAAAAGAATTAAATAGTTGCACCCAAGTTATGCTCAGAATCATTTGTCAAATTTAACCACACCGTTCAAACAAACAAAAAGCACATGCTACAAGCAGCATGGCTGTCAAAATGCAACACTACATCTACATTGATTAGCATCTTTATGTAACGGTTTACACTACATCATCATCATCAAATGTATACATCTTTTCAAACATGAATTAATATTATGAATACATAATTCTATTATTATTTTGACAAGAAAAAATAAAAGTAGTAACTTAAGGTAACATAAAGTTACTCCACTGGTTCACTGTGTATACAATAGGCTCGCACCTCCAGCAGGAGCCTACGAAGAGAGACAGATACTGCAAAAGAAAAGAATATTTTATGGCCAAAGGGTTGATACCTCTGGCAAAATACAAATATGTGCACGCACGCACACAGGCACGCACAAACAAGCACACACACGTAGAAAAGTTATTATCAGTGGAAGATTCTTGCTGTTTTTGCACGGTCAGAAATTTATTTTCTCTAGTTATACAATGTCTAAAACGTGAAGCGTTGATAATAAAAAATGCTTTAAAGTGATGCAAACGCAGTGAACAAATGCAGTTAATAATTTACGAAAATAGACTGACATGCAGATTAATGGTTCAGTTATCTGAGCAGGTTTCCTTCTCTCTGTACCAACTAGTTTTCACTTCTTTGTAAATCTCAGATTTAAGTGAAAAACAATCATCTTTTCTAAGTTGTCTTTTTCCATCAAAAGTGTGCTGATGAAGAAATGTGGATGAATAAATGATCATTTATTGCTGTTCCACTGTTGTCAACAGCAGAAACTCAAATGCTTTTTAGAAAAGCAGAATAATCCACAGTAGAACTGCAGATGGAAACATGGCATATAACACATGACATGTTTAGGCTCTGCAAAAGGCACAAGAAAAAAGTTATATTTGAAACTTAAACTAATCTAAAAAAAGGGTGTACTACGGAAGGTGATGGAGGTTAAACTGTTGTGGATGACTGAATTGTCTTCTCCAACGTTCCATTAGCACCATTACAATGCTACTAGAAACACATTAATACTGGCCAACATAAATCCGTGTCACACACGAGAAGCTAGCCTGTGTAGGCAGTGGACGGAGCTATTTAAAGAGGGGGAGGGGTAGTGAGTTTGGGATATGTGTGTGTGTGTTTGGGGAGGATGATTTACTAACCACTTCTTTTAAAAAGGTGCCATGTGTAACATCTAACCAAATGCTCCAAAGAAATAGGGGTAAACAATCTAAATTTAAAGTCATCAGTTATTTTAAAAACATCAAACTATTAACCGACTGCTGTAACTCAGAGCTGGTCAATACAACACGGTCTTATAATCTTCACGTGTGTGTGTATACGTGTGGACCCCAGCCAAGTGTGTGTTTACTGAAACCCTAACCGAGGCTGCGCGGTCCCCGTAGCGTTTCCTCTGATGGTTTGGTCCTCCGGCCGCCGGGGGACGGCTGTGCCAGGAGGACAGAGAAGGCGGCTACGGGGACAACACAGAGCGTCAGAGGGCGGAGCAGTTTGGAACACAAAGCCCCGCACCAGCTAAAGATCTTACACATTGCACCTTTCACGACACTTTGAAACTGAAATAAAAAATAAGAGAGGAACTGCAACAGCAGAGGGAGACAGACATGAAGCAGCACCTACGTACAGACTGGTGCCAGGCTGCCCCTGGCCAGGCCTGTGGGCATTGCGCACTTTGCGTCCCCGATTTGCACCGGCTGCTCAAAATGTCAGCGCGGCGCTCCCTTCAAAACCAATCACACACTGAGCTCTGCCACCACCTGTGACGGGGAGAGCAAGACACACACTGTAGGGACACACACACAGCCTAACAAAGCTACCACCATATCTAAATCACAACCATGTTCAGATGATCTACAGCTGCAACATTGGAGATATGGTGAGAAAGTGGTGGCCAGTGTATGGAATCAATGTCCAGAAACATGTCCACCTTAAGGGCTGCAGATACATGGGTGCTCAATTCAACATGCAATAAAAGAAGCACACGGTTTTCTTATGGGACTTTTGATAATATGCAAGGTTTACATGAGGTCAGAATTGTTTTCAAAACGACATCAGTGTTTTTTGGAAGCCACTTCAATAAAAAGATTTCCCTGTTGTAATGTAGTTGTAGTTTGATTTCCCCTTCTTCAACATACACACTTGGGTATCTGAATTAAATAATGGAACTAGCTTTACAACAATAGTGAACACTGTTGTCTGCACTGCATGCAAACTTCAGAACACCAAAAGCCTGTTTTTGCAAACCAAACCAAACAGAATCTAGATGCGGGTGGAACCACGTATCATGACACCGAGCACAGATGGATGCGTCTCCATATTTAACATGATTGATCATAACAGTCACAAGCAATTGAGCAAAGATTAGCTAACAATCCCTTCAAAGTAGGTAAAAGGGAACTTGTAAACGTACTGCTTTGCCAGCGCCGACCGAGCACAGGATGGAAGAGTCAGGGGAGAAGGCGCAGCAGTACACCCAGTTCTGATGCCCCCGCAGTACCTTCACCATGTTACCTACAAGACAAACACACGTCCTTTACTTACAAAGTGTCACTGCGGCCACACACCACACATAATGAGTCATGATTAGAGTTTCTGAAGACACTATAGTAGTAAACAATGGAGGGACAGAGAAGGGAGGTTGGATATGGTTGGATATGCCACAAAAAGATTTCAGGTCAGAATGTGGCATTTACCAAAATCATTTAGTTATTAGACATTTGTATTTATGACATTTATGGCCAAAACTATTTGAGCCCCATACTCTTCTGGTGGTCTATAGTACCAAAAAGTAAGAGATGGGTGTTGGTGCATTTGTTGGGGACTTTTTCCCTCCATGGAACTAATGGGTTTGAACAAGAAACATCCAGCATATCACCAGACTTTGAGTTGAGATAACAATGTCCATTCACCATAAACCAAGAATTAGATTGGAAGGACCCATGAATAGTTCCTGGAAGATTGCAGGCCACATAACTAATGTTATTAAAAGGTCCATGATCCATGCACATTATCTGTGAATGCTTGCTAGGGAGTGAGTGAGGGGCTGCATTTCATGTTTCATGCAGACTGAGGACTTATAATGTCTGTGGGTCATTGTAGTTCCCTCTAAATAGAAGAATAAAGACTAGCAATTCACTTGGCTTCAGCTGGGCTATTTTTCACATTGACTTCAAAACTGGTCAGAAGTCTGGTATTTTCCATGACAAGTGCCAGCTCTGAGTTTGAAAAAAAAAGCTGTCTACTCAGAATTGAAAGAAAGAAAACAGAAGGGAAAATCAGCTCCTTTACATACCATCATCTTTGAGGTCCCACACACGGAGGGTCTTATCTCTTGATGCAGAGACAAGCATCAGGCTGCCATCAGGAGCAAAGGTCAAGTCTCGCACTATATCAGTGTGGTCCATCAGATTCAGCAACAGTTTTCCTGCAGAAAGACATTGAATTACACAGACCATCTATAAAGTCATCCATAGGGATGTGAAAGTAGTCCTCAGTCAAGTTTAAGTGGTTGTAACATAACAATGAAAAAGTCAGTAGATGATTACAGGCACAGCAAGAACAAAAGAAAAAAAGAAAAAAAAACATTGCGTCAGCTGGCTCGAGGGATCTGACAGTTTCCTACTTGTTGATTATATTGTACGTCATTCCCAGTAAATCTCACGATATAAAACATTTTCTGTGTTTCTGTTTAAAGAATGCAAAAGGTCAGAAGACAGCAGGGCCTACTTCACATGTTTTAAGTAGCTATGTCTCCAGTCTGATGAGGGGCTCACAGCACATAGGTACCTGCTTTCTTTACGTGACGTAATGTGGTGCTGGCTGTTCGGAGACAAATTCTCTCCCAATAGTAGTGGGGGCCCTTTGCCTCACTTTTTGCATTTCTTCGATGCATCACAGACATCATTCTCTTATGAATTGATGCAGACATTTCAAACTCAATTCTCAACATTATGTTTAATAATTTTGGGACCCTGTGCTGTCCGTTCCTTAACACTGCCCCTAAATGCAGACATGTGCGTCTTGTTTACATTCTAAATCCGATCTTTCTCGCTTTATTGCACACTTTGAACCCAGATACAACATTCATCATAACACTTTTACGGACACAGAGATCTGATCTCTCCAACCAAACCAAAGCTAAGATTATGGAATCACTTAGCAAAGGCGGGGGATGGTACTAATATAATATGAATGGACAGCTCTCTTCTATTTGTTACTAATATTGAGTTAATAAAAGATGATGGCTCAATAGTCACATGGCAGCCCATCGATACACGAGTTGCCTAGGGATTCCCTCCCCTATCTGCCATTGTTACAGTTGTAAATAATTTATCTATCGCTCACCAATCCCCACTGAAAGCGTTTTCGACGTCCGTCACTCGCAACCCACGAAACAGACTTTAAATCACTAAAGGATCTCGATATCACGTGATCAGCGGTCTCGGTCCTCCTGCGAGCTCGCCTGTGTCACGACCGGCAGATTCCCCTCACTTGCCACGGTAGGCAGGAAATAAAATATAACAATCAATAGATGGGCCTACAAACGGGGTTAATTTCTTCCCATGTAGTCATCTTGAAAACTAGTTTTTTTCAGTAAATGTCTGCAGACTGTCTTTTTATATTTTGAATAAATATTAGAATATTTTTGATGGCCCTCATGCCGACCTCCAGGCTGTTAAAATATTTCATTTTCACAACAGCTTAACATTTGAACTAAAGCTCAAATCTACAACAGAAACGTAGAGGGGAATATAGAGTCAGTTTACCATTTAAAACCCTTCTCACACCTATTAATCAACAGTGTTTTGGCATATGCTAGAAGCAGTGCTGTACATCTTCGAATCGATACATTTCTAAACCTCGGACTCATACTGGTTTACCACTTCACATTGTCGAAACAAGACTACCTTTGGAGGATCAGCTTCTAGCTGCGTGGACTTCAGACGGTGCCGATTCAACTTATTGCCTCCAAAACACCACTGTTTTGGTGTTTGTTGCTGAGCTGAGAAATGATGTACCTTTCTTTTCCCTGAACTAAATGAAACGACTTAGTCTTAAGACCAACCAATGAAGTTGAAACAAAAATGTGTCCTCACCAGTGTAAACATCCCAGATCTTGATGCGACCATTGTTGAGGCCCGTTGCCAGTAGCAGCTGGTCCTGACCAAACTTGAAGCGGTGCCACTCGATGTTAACACAGCGGCTCTGCTTCTCTGGCACAGAGGAGCCGAAGGCCAAGCCCCACACGATGTCACCGCAGTCGATGGTGTGTTCGCGAGGCTCGTCGCTTTCTGGGATCCCCTGGCCTTCGCTGTTGTTCTGAAGGGACGAGCGCCGAGGGCTGAAGGCATTGGTGGCCTCGCCACTGTGGCCTGTTGAACTACACAAACAGAGAATGGAGGAGATACAAGAGACGGTCAATGAGAGATAGCAGTTAATAATAATAATAATAATAATAATAATAATTAATAATCATCAATAGTTGAACCACGATCGCACATGGAGATGAAGTAGTTTCTCTCGATGACATATTGGAGTTGTGTTCGTCCTAAACCCCATCCCTGTGGCCCTTTCTGTTTGTACCATTAGTACTTACCAAATAGCTTCAAATGTACCCATATTTGGTTTATTATACCTGCTTCTTTTGAAGAATATCAAAGATAATACATCACAGAACATTGCATTTTCTATAAATTGTCGCATTTCCTATAATTTATAATATCTAATCCTCCCAACCCAACATCTCTAAAACGTTTATCAACTGTTCTGTCATGTTTAGGCTGTAGAATAAAACTTGATTTTGATACAACCCCCTTGATTAACAAAAATATCCTCTGAGAGTCACAAGGTTCTAAGGAGTGGAAACATCGCCTTTTCAGCAGAAAGGGAGCTGATAATGCGAGCGCATGTCCTTGGCAGTGAGGAGCAGCTCTTTGTTTATGTTCTGCTTTCCGTGTTGGCGGCCAGGGAAATTCTCAAGCTGATTATGTTTTCTCTTTCTCCAAAGGCTTTCCACAGTTAGTGTAAAATGTACACACCTAACAAGTATGCTTTTATCATAGTGTAACAAGAGTATGTCCACTGGCTGCATAGAACAACTAGTGGCATAAAAATAATAACAGCAGCATCAGCTTCCAGTTAATCTTGGGAGAATTTGCGGATTTAGAAAGTTCGAGGGATTTACCAGACTACAGGATAAGAGCACTTATTTTATTTGAGAACTCTGAGCAGGATGACTGGTGTCCTTTTACTCCTTTGCAGTGATTGTTATAAATGGACTGGAGTGATAATATCGTGTCCATCATTTTAGCTGTAGTCATTATAGTACTTTTTCTCTACAGTCCTTTGCAGTCTCAGTGGTACGCCAGTAAAAGTACGCTCAACAAACACATCATGATTTGTGCTGTTAGGTTCAATGCTGACATTACGAGAGAGGGAAAGTCTGGCTGGGCTTTTTTCCTTCAACATGTTACTGTACTGGGTTTGTACCACAGGGTCACTTATTTGTTATGCATCTTCCAAATTGATATATCTGGTCATTTCTGATCCTCAAGACACTTCTAGCAGGCAATGCAGATGGACAAAGACAGTTGCAAATAGCTCCTGCAGGCACTGCTTTGTATGATTACTTTAAATGTTGATGTTTTGTTAATCTTGCTTGCTACAATGCTGCTCCAAATGATACTTACAAGTTCTTCAGACATGTTGTCCAGGGAATGAGCCTGACAATGCGATGTCCTTGAGACCAAGCAAAGTAGGAACCATTGGGTGCAAAGGCTACTGTCCACGCCTCACGCCCAGACTTCTGGTCAAAGGGAGCAACAGGCACCAGGAGTTCACCGATGAACTTTGCCTTACCTGTAGAAACAACAGCAACACTGTTACTTTCACTACACCACTTGTGAAAACATGGCAGGCCCTCAGTTTGTTCAGGATTGCCTTTCCCGTACAAACACGAGGGGGGCTCAACACTGACACAGGCATCTCATTGGCTTACTGTGCTCATCCAACCAGTGTTACACAAACAGCAGGTGGACAACTTTATTCGATCAATAGTTTGAATGATCTGTGATTAGACACATTACTGCAATAACTCAAATGCATGTAGGTTTTATGAACACACTGCATACCGTCTTGACCTACACTTGCCCCAGGTCAATGAGGTAAAGACAATCAGATCTGAAAAGTAACCTTTGAATAACATTTTCCTTGTAAGTTGTATAGATTCTGTCAACACAACATATTGAAAGAGACAATTTCACAACCCACTGCCGAGATTTGTTTGAACCTCGGAAGAATAGGGGAACTGTAGATATCACAGTCACTTCACGACAAAGGAATGCAGTATTGTAAGGAGTGAGTTATAGATTCTGACAAGAAAGAAAAACAAACCAATAGGCTCCGATGTTGAACTGGAAATCATGTGTATTTACAGTTAAGGGCGTTTCTTTGAAAGGGTTTAACATACATGTTTCACTAAGATTAGAGAGACACCACAATGTGTACATTTCATAAACATCTCCGTCTTATTCCGTGAGGTCGTACAGCCGTATAGAGGTGGACGTGCAGGCGCACACGTAGCCCTCGTCTCCTTGGCGTGAGGAGCGAGATTATTAAATCGCACGCGCGTGGGGGAGGGAAGCAGCCGAGGCTCCTCCGACTCGAGAGACCCGCGGGGGAAATACGTGTTCAACCATTAACGGACTAAACAAACGATTGAAGGTCAGACACCCACCGGGCTGTTGGGACGTCTGTCAAACTGTAAATAAAACGGTGCACACGGTTCTAACTTAAAAGACACGCCCGACTCTAGCTAGCGCTACTGGTCGGCATGGAGGCGAGTTGGAGCTGCAGCCCTCGCTCAGTGCAAGGCGAGCGAATACATGGAATAAGAAAGCGCCGTAGGCACAGAGCTGGAACAATACGGAACCCATGCTCAATGCCGCCCGCCGAGATGCTTTCTAGTGGAGACAATCTAAGCTAGTTGGAACAATAACAATCTGTAGTTTGATGCGATAGTTTTTTTTTTTTAACAACAGACTGTTGAGACGGAAACGACGAGAACGTTGAGATGTCTACTTACCTATATCATTTTCGTTTACAGAGTCTGGGAAGCTTGCCATCTAAATATGATCACAGACCTAAGAGAAAGCTAAGCACGAACTTTAAAATGAGATAAATTGGCTAACGTGAGAGGAAATATGAAGCTGGAAGGCGGGTTTGCCCTTCCGATGTTTGTCGGAGTCCGTTGAATCCCTCCGCCAAGCGTAACGGTCCGGGTGGAGAATACAGTCGTCGTTCGCCTCGTGTCAACGTCTTGTTTTCTTTTACTTCCTCGACAATACGCTTTTTTTGGTGTTCAATCTAAAATAGTACTGTTCGGATGATATTCAAACAGCCTGTTTAACACGTAGTTAGACAATTTGCTTCGACAGTCTTCAGTACGATCCTTGGTAGGACAATGGCTTCCGACTGAATAGGGCAGAGCGTTTTTTTAAATCTGGAGGCGTGACCAATACTACTGAGGGAGGGGTTCACTCTACGTCAGCAAGGGGCCATTCGCCCCTCTCGCGCTCTCTGTTTAATTGACCGATCGCAAACAGATTAAAGAATAAAGATGTATACCGCACGATACTGTACAGGTAAGTGTGACGTCACATCATTCCACATGTACTGTGCTGTTTAAAAAGGAAATAAGTGCCATCGTGACGTCCTGCTTGTCCAGCCTCTCTGACTTTGTCTTTCTGCTTCACATGGAAGACCTATGTGGGGCCGTGTACGTTTTGATCGTTTGTTGTAACATGGTAGCAAATAAGTAAATAGAACCAATTCATCTGGTCTGTGCTCTTGGATTTCAGTGTGACAAATCAATCACCGAGGTACGGTATCCTGCCATCTAGTGCCTCTCATTGTGCGGTGTTCACTCAAGAAACAGCAAAATGAGGTGGACATATACACATGATAACAGCAACAACTCTGCACAGACAAATTAATTTGATTAATCTATATTAGGAACTGTGTTGCATTACACAATGCAAAGATTAAAGCGACACTATGTAACTTTTCCCCTGTAGCGCCCCCTTCAGGTATTTAACGTCTGGTCTCGAGCCATATATGGCTCTTCCGGCTCGTCTGCTCCCAGCTGATCGCGACCGGGCTGCCGCAGCCCGGTGTTCTCCGCAGCAGCATGTCACTCTGTCTCTACGAGTCGCGTAGCGGAGCAAATAAAAAGTCACCGTGCGTAAAGCTGCCAGACAGCAAGTTGAACTACTTCCGCCGGAAGTACCGGGTCGGTCCCCAACATCTTACATTCAGCAGTATTCAGCCCACAGACCCCCGATGGCAGTGGCGGAGGCGCAAATCAACATATTAAAAGTCATTGTAGCGGCACAATTTTTTTCAAGCTGTTATTTTAAGGTGGAAAAGTTACATAGTGGGGCTTTAAGTGACAAGTTGATTCTTGCTGTGTACATGAATATTAAACTTCCTGTAGTCACTACTGTCGCTAAAATATCCAGGTTTAATTATGTATTATTTATATTGACTAATTAATATTCTTCTAACGTTACCCTGCTATGTGTTTGCATCATAGAACACTGTAAATACGAATACATATCACTGGCTTTTATTTTGAATTTCATTTTAAGCACTTCCGTTCTGTTGTTTTTGCAGCTCGGCAGGAATGAGCTGAGTCCTAAAAACAGGAAGGTTGTACGTTCGGTAAATGAGGCACATTTGTGATGTGAGTTTTTGGGCTAAACAGAATAAATTAAATTAAATAGGATGTTTGCACTACCTGACTCCTCGTCTCAAAATCATTGAGTCACTCTTCCATATTATAATGTTATTATAATTTCATTAAAGCACATGTTGGCCTATCTCTTTAAACTTGAAGTCATAAGTGAAGTATAATACAGTGGATAATAAGATCTCAAAGTTTTGTCATGAATATTATTCTACTTTATACAAAACTTCGTTTGATGAGGATGCCATGTCATACTTATTTGGACAGTACTTTCAGTCAGCCAGGAGAAGCAGTTAATGTGTGATACTTCCATCATTTTAGAGGAAGTTAAAATCAATAATAAAGAGTCAATAAATTGTTTCCCATTGTATTTGTATGTGTTTTTAATTATAGAAGAAAATCAATCTGTATTTATGACATATTCACAGTAATATATTTGTGTTCTTAATGATTATTCTGAACTTATCCCTAAGCATAGTTTGATAGTCTTTCTAGATTTTGATTTGAGTAAAGAAAATGAAAATAGATTGGTGAAATTAAGTGATGGTACTCCTCAAAGATGTTGTCTGGAAAGACACATCAAGGTTATCTCACTCATGTTGGACTATTTGTCACACTTTCTCTATTGCTGGGGAAGAATATTACATAGATGTGTTTTGGTTTGTACTTTTTGATAGTCCATACTGTAAGAATAATGGCCAATCTATTCTCTCTCATAGCCTGATGTCATTACATATTACATTAACTTAGAGTTTCCTCTAAAGGTATACAGAAATATTAGCCTGCACAATATTTTCACAAGAAATGTAAAAAAGAATTTGCACAGCTTAACCTGTAACTGGGCTTCATCTTTTCTGCTACATTATGGGAGTCTGTTTCTAAAAGTATTATTGACATCTTGTCAACAAAGATTGTTGCAATATTTTTGTAACACGTTACATTGGGAATCACTTCATTGTACTTGTCAAATTACATCTACACAAGTGTAAGGTTAAAGCCAAAGATCATTTTTTTTGTGTTTTTCATTAAGATTAAGATCCTGCAGTCTCCGCCCAGCTCGGCCGGGGAGTACACAGCCAGAGGTTAGTGTTAACCTGAGTTAACTCTAAATATATATATATATATATATATATATATATATATATATATATATATATATATATATATATATACACACGTTACAGTTTTCCTTTATTGTATGAAGACACGGTGTAAATATGCACACAGTTCTAAGACTCCAGACTGATAACTGAGCACAATTGCATTGATCTCACTTAAATACAAATTATAGTCAACCAGGAATAAAATCCTAGGATATCTCTTTGTATTTCTCCATGAATAAGACAATACTTTCAGGGTCCAGGCCTAATGTGTTGTTACTCTCTAATGATTCCTTCTGTACACACAACATCTATTGTATCTGTTCATCCGGGAGAGGGATCCTCCTCTGTCGTTCTCTTGAAGGTTTCTTACCTTTTTTCCCTGTGAAAGTTTTTTTTTTTCTATTTCTTGAGAGTTTTTACTGATCCGATGTGAGGACCTGGGACAGGGATGTCCTATGTGTACAGATTATAAAGCCCTTTGAGGCTATTTTGTAATTTGTGATATTGGGCTGTACAAAATAAACTGAATTCAATATAGAAAACAATTTTATATATATTTTGTCATGTTTTTAAAAATATTTTATAAATATATGTATATACAACTGCTTTTCATACGGTACAATTATATATATTGTTATTTAACTGATAAGTAAAAGAAAAGTTATGTCATTTAATTTTTTTAATGGGGTCATTTAAATCTTGAATAGATGGAAAAAAGACAAAACCATCGCCAATATTGAGCTGGATGATTGACTCAAACATTGTTATAACTTATGATATTTGTCACAAAACCAAGTGAGAAAACACTTTAAAACTTCACCTTTCATTTTGTGTCATCAACTGCAAGAAGTGTTACTGTATAGAAAAACTTTATTGATCATGTTATTGTATTTACAAATAAAGCTCACAAACAAATCAGACAAGGTAAAACCAAATGACATTAAAGACTAAGAAACTTCCTCTAAGAAACTTCCTCCGGACAAGAGATCGTACATATGAATATGAAACCAAAACAATTACTTCACAATTGTTGAAGAAGCAAACATGTAATCTTCACTTTGTTCAGAAAGCCAGCCATCAGAGCTTCAGCCCACACCATGACTAATGCTGGTCATGCTGTTGGACATCTCAAAGACCACCAGCAACATGAAGAGATGAGCTCCGTAGAAAAGAGTCGGAGAACCCTGGATGTGCTTTCACGTGGCATACATTCGGAGGAAATCATATCGCCGTAGACAACGGGCATGTTGCTGAATCATGACGTTAGGGATGATGCTGCTGCTGAGCGAGTGTGAGTGCACACCGACATCGTTTCATGCGTTCAAGCACCTTTCCTCATCCGGATTCATGTATAGGGTCTTTGAGTGTCAATGGTAGCAACTATATTCAACTAATACATTGATTTTGAGTCATTGCATTTAATATGTGCATTAAAAAAAGTAACTAAATATTAGATTAATTCCATATTGAAACAACCTTGAATTGGAGAGACACAGTTCAGGATGCATTTAATACTTGACATTTAAAGATGTGTATGCAGTACATCAAATAAAACTCACCTTCACACACAGTTTAAAATGAAAAAGTGTATGTAAAACAGTGAGACAAGGAAATGGACGGTGCGGATACATAAACGGTTAACTACTTAACAAAAACTAGACCGAGCTCGAGCTCTTAAGATAAAAATGGTTTCTGACATGTCAAAGACGACGTTATTACTTCAAACTACACACTGTTGTGTGGCATCATGTGATCTACAGTACATCTGATCACTTACACAATAATAAGGACTTGACATCCAGATCACTGAGGAGGAGACATCAATTTAAGTTTCCTAAAAGAGCAATCGAACATCCAGACTAGAGCCCAGGCAGACTGAAACCACTCTGGAGATGCATGGCTCCAGTTCTGCAAATCAAATTCTAAAAAAGCCAATAAAGTTATATCATTATTAGATATGTTTAATATGAATTAATTTCACTTTGACACAAGGATAAACATAGTTATGTTTAGCTTTCAAACCAGCTGGTCTAATTGGATTTCACGGTTGACATCAGGACATAATCTGAATGAGAAATGAGAAGCAGCAGTCATGAGTGAACACTTCACATCTCAACCCGATGAGGGATTTCTCCCCTAAATCTGGAGGGCGGGACTCGGCGGTTTGTTCCCACAAGTCACACAAGCACAACCAGGGAAGTGGACATGTTTTAAAAAGGACAATGCCTACCAGTACGCCACCCCTTAGCGACACTAATGCCACCAGAGTACTTCATCATAAGTCTGAAGCAGCGTTGGTGTCAGGACTCAATGAAGTTCTGCACTCTCCCTGCTCTTTAGGATCTAGCACCTGGACCTGATGGCCCTTTGACCCCAGCTACCTGGTTTATGTTGCAGCACACCTCTTAAAGCTGCATTCATTCATTTTGTTGGTCACCTGGCAGCAGCACAATTGTGAGAACAGTCTGGGACCTCCTAGCTGCTAGAAGTTCCCGTGTGTTCACCTGCTCGGCTCTCCCTGGGCCCGTGTGCCGTTTGGGGATGGGCAGGTAGACCATCACTGTAAACAGCTGCTCCCACCAGCTGACAGAATATATCAATCAACTCTAGTTGGTGACATTTGTGGCACTGTTCACATTTGATCAGTTGTTCCTTTGAAAAAAAAAAAAAAAAAAAAAGATTGTCCAGTATGACTTATAACTCTCTAAAACATGCATCAGTGGGCCTTCAACAAATTCCTTATTTAAAATCAGTTAGTCAGCCAAACTTTGTTAATCACTAAATAAGCAAATAGCACATTTAAGTAGTTTAATCAAAGGGGATAGTAGATACGTGACAGATCACACTCACGAGAAAGATCGAGAAAACAATCCAGAAAGGTTCATTTGTGGAGCTTTTCTGACACGATAAAAAACATGTTCTGCAGTGGGAGAGAAAAACAGTTACTCTAACCTCCCCTCACCCCACACATGTACTGCCTATTCAATCCATGCTAGTTTCACATCTACACATACTAACGGAAGGACCAGTAGAAAGGTCCAACTTCAGTCTTCAGAAGGAGTCTTCTTCACAGGATGATCCTCCAATCACATTTCAGATGTTTTATCCCCCAAACATATCCATCATTCATTTGGGAATTACAACAATTAATTCTCTCATGTCCAAACATGACGCCATTGTTTACAGTATGAACATTTTCCAGAGCACTGGTTTCACTCGGCTAGTGTGGTCCAGTAGGTGAGGTCACTGCCATTCCTCAACAGCAAGGCCCAAGAATGCAGCTCTGCACCACAGCGATGGCACACATTGGAGTTCCGCCCACAGTGGATTGGACAACAACGCGTCACTCTCTATTGACATGCCGTTGTCACTTACAAGAAAAACAATTGCCTAAATGGAATTTAATGAATTAGAAAGTTATGCAGTATTATGCTGGAAAGTACCTTCGGCGACTTCATTAGCTTGATAAATTATCCCATTATTGTTAAAGTGGAAGACGTCAACAGGGTGCTAAAATATTTCCTGTAAATGATGAACTCTGATGTCGTAGCTGGGTACGGCTTCTCAGAACCTGGCTGCTCATGTGGCTCACATCGGTTTCCCTCCTGTGATACTGAGCTACATCTCTTAGCTCAGGATGTGGCAGCATTGAAAACATCATCCAAACCAACAGGACATGACCTGGAACATGAAAGGGTTTATGGGTAGGAGGAGGTAGATATTGACATCTGGACTGGGCGTACCCAATTCCCTTTGAACCGTGCGTGCCACTGTTGACAGTAATGGTTTTCTACCATCGCGGACACTGCTGGTTTGCTTCCATTATAAATTGATACCACAATATAAGAAGTGGAGGATGGTAGAATGCTCATTTGTATTAAGGTCATGCTATTGCTGTGTGGGAAAGCAACTGAAGGTTGACAACAATATGCTGTTATGTTGTAACCCATCTGAAGCATTATGACATCATCCACGTGATACCCATGTTTGCTCATGGTCACCATGGTCTGATATTCTGACTACTGTGCTACAAAAGATTGAATGACACAGTTTCCACCGGGCCCGAGTAGTAAACTGCTCCAAACAGGCGTTCTCCCGATAGTCCTTTTGATCAACGACGCACATTGGCCAAGTGTTGACATCTGGGCAGCCACAACTTTAATGCCCACAATATTCTGACACTTACGAATTTCAGATACATGACCCGGACTGTCGTAAACAGCAGAATATTACAATCTGATAAGAAAACATGGTAAAAAAGCTCTACATGCTTTTGTGTATAGAAAGAGTCTGAGAAGCCGAGCCTGAGGGCCACAATCATAAAGTCTGGAAAAGTAATAAAGGTTTAAATGGCAAGATCATCACTACTCTAGTGTTCCTCTCAGGGGGTTGTAGTTAACAAATACTGGGAAGGACTTATGCATTTGCCTTTACATTTAAAATGATATATTAACAGAGCGAATGTATTTTGAGACAGTTCGGTGAGTGCTGGAAGAGTCCAGTTCCTCTCCCTGAGGAAGAGGGGTTCTCATTGCTGAACCTTACATTGGCTGGTTTGGATTAGGGAGGGGTGAGCTGGTGGAGACAAGGAAGAGGGCAAGGACACCACCAATGAGCCGTGATGCCTTCGCCATGGTAACCCTGATACGGTGCAGCACATGAGGATCTGAAATGCAGAACAAAGTTTGCGTGATAAGGGATTTTCAGCGCAAAATAAAACAAAGACATGATCTGTACCACATTTCAAGACTTTTGAAAGTGCAAGTGCCGGCCGACAGAACTACAGAAGGCAGAGATCAAGGAGCACATCTCCACTGTGTGCTTAGTTAAGAAAAAAACTTAGAAGATAGTCGGTGTACAGTTGAACAGGTTTATTGATATTTAAATAATTTATTTTCAATTTCCTTAAATTGAGGTGCGTGTAACCTTTGTTTACTAAACTTGACCTTCTTCCAGCCTGGCAACATATTATATTTTCTTACAAGATGCCAAAGACCATATTAAATCTAAACGGAGCCAGCCATAATCACTTACTTATTAAAGTGGCAATAACAGGACAACACTATTCAGTGATGAAATGCAACTAGATCTATTTCTGGAGACATCATCTTCTCCATTTGTCAGAGACTATGTCGATCATCCTTTTGTTTTGGACCCGTTCTTCCTCCATGATGGTGTCAAACAAAAACAATTTAATGATGTGACTGATTCCTCTAATGCCGCATTTCACCCTTCATGGTATTCAACCGGACTTTTTGCGGTGCCGCCTCAGTGGAGGCGCCAAGAGACCTCAGCAGACACAAGAAGATGGCGCTAAAACACGACAGGCCACTGACTGGTTGGAGACCATTATCCCGAGTACAATACTGGACAGCCACCTACCTTTTTTAAATAGCTACCACTGTTGTATCCAAAATGTACCAAACTGGCAGCCTGCCCGTTTACTTCGGTGTAAACAAGGATGTACGCAACACAATCTACTACTTACATGACAGGGTACACCAAGTCCACGACCACTTACACTACCCTGTACAATAAGTCCACTACACTTGACTTTATACCATGTACACCACACTAGACTTTGCACGATGCACACTACGCTGCAGACCAAGTAAACCAACACTGCAGGACATTCGCCCACCATGTACACGACGGAGTACAATGAAATGCAGACGTTCGTTCCCGTTTGGTTGCAGTTGAAAGAATTCAGCGTCCCATTGAAGTCATAGCAGTCTCACACCGAGTCGCTACGGTGATCAGCTGAGGACCCCGCCTACACCGAAGGCCAACCGTCCGCAGTGGAAACAAGCCCCAAACACCAGAGGGTTGATGGTAGTAAAGTAACTCGGTCCCCAGCCATCAAACAGAAAGGATGGTAGCATTTCTTTAATAAAGACAATTATTGCTGGGAACAACTTTGCATCCATTTCATTCTTTCTTACCATAATATGTGCTCATTGCGTTGCTCATTTTCTTCCTGAGTGTTTGCTCTTCTGGGCTGACCATCTTCCTCTAGACACGAACACAAGAACATAACATCGGATAGAGAGAGATATATATAGAGATATATATATATATATATATATATATATATATATATATATATATATATATATATATATATATATATATATACACACACACACACACACACACACACACACACACCCCCAGCTGGGATCACAAGCTCAACCGACTTACAGGTGTTTTATTATCATCATCAATTAAGGATTTAGGACAATGGTTATATTTGTGGGTCAAAGTTAAGTCAATTCAGAAGAGTCTTAAAACGGTGACATCAGAGGGCAACTTTTCTGATTGTATAAAAGTCTATGACTTTTTATCTTTCGTGATACATTCCCCCAGTAAACAAATCAACATCATTCTGTTTCGGAGAAAACTTGAAACTAGAGATTGAGACCATAGAGTCACAGACTATAAAGCAGGCTATGCTTTTTCTTAACACGTCCGCCCATATTTTTCCCCCTGAAGGAAATCGTGCTATTTTGCAACAGAATGGAAGAAAATAAGGAAGTTCTGTGCAGCATTCGTGACGCCACAGTGGAGTTTGCATCAGCCCGTGCACACTAAGGATTTTGGTCTACCAACACGGATTGGCCATCCATATACACAAAGGGGAAATTATTTTTGTTTTTATCTTGTGAATTCAAATCAAACCACAGCTTAGAAGTTAGCTCGGTCTCCTCCCAATAACAAAGGATGGAGAAGTACGGAATGGCTCTTTGTGTGGACAGGAACCCGACGTCTGAGCGAACATCCGCCCTTGAAGCGAGATCAGTGAAGAAGCACAGTGACATGCACTTCTTACCGCAGGGGTTTCCCTCTACATCGTCGAGGAGATTGGCCGTAGAATTGGCTGTGCCCAATCTGAAAATAATTAGTTAAGGACACCAAAACCCTGGCCAGCCATATCAGTCCCAGACATCATGGACTCACAAATCAGTTATGGAGTTTGATCTTTCACTGATGACATATGTGTGAAGCAGAACACCATGGTGGGGATGGAGTATGGTAGGGCTTTATGTTGGTGATGTAAGTAACTTTGAGACAGATGGGAAACATGTTGCTATCTTTCATATTTCACTTGTTCCATCAGCATTAAAGAAACTAAAACAATCCATCTCTCTGTACGGTGCACTCATGGGAGGACACAAATGTGTTGAGTCGCTGCTAAATCTCTGGGTGTTATTGAAGAACAATGCTCTCTTTACCTTAGGATTACACTTTGAGCGTGCATAGGATTGTGGTAGATAAACATTTTCCAATATTAAAACAGCCAGTTATCTGACCACGGTAAAGCAAAGAATACGAATGGTGCTTCAGGAGCAGCTTCCTTTTGGACTTTCTCCGCTTTGTCTTTTCTGAGAATGTTCTGGCAATTTCAAACAGCTTCTTTCTTGTTGCTGAAGGTGAGAAAAACATTCCAGGTAATAGACAATGAATATTTTATATATGATTATGTGTGAAACATCAGCAGTATCGTAAAACAGGAGACTTACATTTGCCCATGTGTTTGAGCTTGTCTCTGAAAAGGGCGTCGTCTGAGACCGCTTCCATTGAAGCTGCAGAGTATTGTTCTCCTGCACAGACACAGCAACACCATCATGTACTGGCACATAAACACAGTATTTAGAGTTCTATGTCTATGGCACAAATCCTTGACATAACCAACGAATATCACAGGGAGTGCATTCAGTCAAACTCGGAGTGCACCAACACAGTTGAAAATAGTTTTGCAGAGGAAGCTTGATGAGTGATATATCTACCTGTGAAATTCTCCATACTAGATGAATGAGTGGACTTTGATTTCTTTGATTCATACTTCAAGCGATCTAAAAACAGAGAGCAGATGTTATGACTTGGGCGTGGATCTGTACCGACTAAAACAATGGAAGTGAGGGCCTTGATTGTAAGGGATGAGAGACAATACTACAAATGGAAATTATTTTGTCCAAGTAAAGAAAAGCACAATTACAGAATGACAAAATAAAACACAAAGGACTAAAATGGCCACAACAAAAAAAAATATATATATTTTTAGTGTAGAATCAGTTTTAAAATGCTAAAGTCAATGTCAGTCTCATGTCCATACAGTAGGTTGGATACTGAACAGAGACTTCCAGTTATTCCAGCAAAGTGCTGAGTGACTGACTGGGATAAACCATTGATGCTGAGGTGATTGGCCCTTGTGCAGACAGCCCTCAATTATTTGATTCAAACATAGCTTAAATATGTTATGTGATATGTTACTTTAAAATAGTTTAAGAACCGATACCACAGGGGCCATGACAGAAAAGTGCAGATGAACATCAACATATCCAGGAATTCATATTATGGTCAACATGGCTGACTTTCCCAGAACAATTTGGCTCCAAATTAGCACTGGTTTAGACAGTCAAGTTAAGCCGAGCCAGGCTAACTACGTCAGGCAGATCTCATGTGTCCGGTCATATCAGAGAGGCAATGCTAAATGAATCTGCATGTGCTCGCAAAACAGGTGGTGCTGGAAGTGTGGTGACCGTGACTACGAGGCCACTTTCCATTTGTACCACTGTTCAAATATTTGATCACAGCACAACATTCTAGAGCCCAGGGTCAAAAGAGCCGTTTGTCTCAGGGCTTCTGATCCCTCAGGAGTCAGTATCAATCACCTGACCACGAATCTTCTAACACATTGTTAGCTAACCGTCTTTGCATTTGATTATTCAAGTGTAAACATATTGTACATGCATTTATATAAATGCATAACAAATCAATTTTATTCTAACCCTACATAGTTATATGGCGGGCTGTTTCCTCCCTTACAAAACATTTGACAAGCTGCATTTAAAATCCAGCATTGTTAAATGTTTTATAGACGGCCGTCTTCTTCTTCCTGCCTCCATATCTTGGACGGTTACCAACGCCTACGGCCACAGAACAGTATGAAACTATTGGTTGGCGTGTGTACTTTGTCCCCCAAGGGTCATCGTGCGATAAGACAAACCAAACAGGGACAGCAGGGAACCTTTGATAAGGAGAACCTCAAAAAGACTTGACACACACACACACACACACACACACACACACACACACACACCTCTCTCTAAGGCGACGAGGAACTCGCGGTTGCGCTGCAGTTCTCTCATGAACTCCTCGTTCTGCAGGAACAGGGCGATGCGCTCGTCTTCAAGGTACTGCTTCAGTTTCTTGTCTTGCTCTGTAGCTCCTGCCGTCAGACCTGGACTTCCAGAGGTCCCTGCAGCTCCGGACTGAGAACCAGACTGGGCTGTCCACTGGCTTGTTGAAGAAACGGACGAGGAAGGCTGAGACAGACTGCTCTGAGAGCTTTGCTGAGGTGAGGACAGGAGAGACTATTGGTAAGTATCAGGACCAACCCCGCTACGTTAAAGGTATCGGTAAACATTCTTTTCTTTCCGAGATCTCACGTCTGTGTTAAACACAGAGCTAGCTTACAGACATGGACTGTATGGATTTAACAACTTAGAAAACTAATTTCATTTACTCATCCAGTTATTTAAACTCTGGATGGGACAGGCTTGACTCATCCTTCTATCTACAACCTTTATGCTATAATAAGTCATAAACTGCTGGATTCAGATCCACACAGGAAGACACGGACCAGAATGGTTAATAAAAAAAATCAAAGTTATTAGCTAAACTTTGTGAAGACAAAGAATATTTTAACCTTCTACAGCAACACACACATTGTAGTTAGATTCACAGATATCGCTGCAGCATGCTGCCCAGGTGATAAGATGGCCAGATCAGTAACCTCTTGGCAGCATGAGCCCGTCAAAACAAACTAAAATCAGTGATTGATCAGGAAAGAATTACAAATTGCAAAGAAAGCCCTGTACTGTAGGTCAACAATTACCATCAGCTGGCATTCATTTGACTGCAGGTGCAGTGTTGGCCAGCACTGCGTGTTTTCCCTTTACAATATTCCATTTTAAAAGAACTAATAAATGACATGCACTCATTTTAGATCTATATATGCAGACATTTTTGTACCTTTATGCTATCCAACTGCTGTGGCAGGATTCGCAGAAAATCATCGGGGAGATTTCCAAGTAAAGGAGGGTTCCAGTTCCGGTAACTTCTGACCTGCTGGTGACCTGGCGGAGGCTGGGCTTCAAATCTATCGGAGCCCATGGAAGAACAGATACACAAGTAAGTCTACCAACTGCATTAAGTACATACCAACTTACCTGTAGCCATCTCAATATAACATTACTTATTGACGTGCTTTTTTATTTACATTAAAAAGGTATGAATATCCATTATTTCCCATATTTCATCAACAGTTATAAATGAGGACATGCTGATGCAACTTACAGTAACAATGTCTGGCAAATAAAATTGGCTGATGGATTACATTTTATGAATGATCTGACTATTGGTTAATTATAGGCTATAATCTTGTTAACGAGTGAGCATAGAATACATCGTCATGTGTTGTCTATCCTCCATTTTAGCCACACAAGCTGCATGGCTGGGGGCACCACTTTGATCTGGACTCAAATATCAGAACATTATGTATCGTGTGGTCTCAAGAGGATGAAACCGACACTAATGACGGTTTCACATTTTGAGTGAAATTATCCCCAGGAGCGTTTTGGTGCAGCGACATGACATTTGGCACCATGTCCAAAGTCTCGAGGATGAAGACTAAATGAAACATCTACTTGCGATAAAAGGCCAAGAGGTCTTACGGGAGTCACAGAGAAGCCACTTCATCAGGATGGGGGAAATCGGCAGATACCAGGACCAGGAGACCAGCAGCCACAGGCTATCAGTTAGGTATCCAAAGACATGGGGAGCTAGCAACTCTTTAATACGTTGGTGGCAGGGGACCACTGCAGCCCCCTCTGCTCACTGCCCACCACCAAGGGGCAAACCTCTAAGAACTGATGAGTCAGCAGCCTAGAGCCTAGCAGGATGTACACCTCCCTGTTCAAGTCAAAGCTTTAGGACCAAATATTTGCATAATGGGCGTTAGCAAAATACTACCCCACCAACATACAGTTGTGAACATGGTAAACATTACGCCTACAAACTAGGCGCAATAGTCAGCTTTGTTTATACCCGGGCTCCAGAGATGACATCAGAGCTTGTACGTTTCACGCCAAAGGTTTGGCCAGTGATGAAAGCACTTGACAAGTTTGATTTGACAAAGGGCCAGGTGGTCTTAAAAGTATACATTTAAGTATTTCTATTTTGCAGCCAAATCAAAAGTTATTACAGTATATTCAACATTTGTTTTTGATACAATGCATTAAATACTTGACTTATTTCTCTAGAGGGCTTGTATGAAGGCAATAAAGTAGTCCATGAATATGAGACATCAGCTTAAAGTTCCTCCTCTGCATTCTGGAGGATGGCTTATGGCTTCTTTCTAATAACACTGTTGTCTTCTTCACAGTACACGTCTGGGCGCCCTCTGGTGTCTCAGAATATTGTCATCAGTGCCCGCTGAGCATTATTTTATTTAAAGGGGAAAAGCTCCCCACTGTATTTTACCTATATTTATAAGAACATCAATGCAATTCATTCAAAACTATAAATCATCTGGTTGTGTGGTTTAAGCAACCAATGATAATGTTCATTTGTGATTGATCCAACTATAATTATTTGATTAATCAAGTAATGGTTTAATGTATAACGTCACACATGTGTATTGGTACCGTCTTAAACCAGAATCAAAATTATCAAACCTCGAGGCAACAGCAAACACAAACTATCCGTCCATTAAATTAAATAAGAGGTACTCTTAATTTGTGACACACAAATGCAACGAGAAGGAAAAAAAGCTTCTTAAATGCAAATGTTTAGTCCCCCTTTCTTACCTTGGTGGGGGTGTTGGTGGGTCTTCTGGGTATTTCCTGTCATAAATGTGCATATCATACGTGGGTGGGGAGTAGACTGGAGGCGGTTCCTCATCTGAACTGTCAGGTTCCAGTGTTCGCTCCAGAATCTAGAAAGGAACCGACAGCGCACCACAGGCCTTGTTTAATGAGCCGCTCTTACTCTCAGGCACTTACAATTTTGCAAGAATTCTGCTTGGATTCCAATAAGAGTTTGTTATCTGATAATTATGCTCAAGCCAAGTAGAACATTGTGATGGGAAAAACAGAAAGGCCACTAGAGAATGCATCGTTGGGATCAAATTCCATCTTCAACCTCCTCTCTAGCAGGTCATGAGGCCCTGGGTCAAAGCCGTGTGACTGAATAGTCAGCAGGTGTATTTATAGGTCAAGGTAATGTACGACATCGCGCATGTGATGTGTAACAGGAGAACAAGAGGAACTCCCAGAATAAATCCAGCCCGTCTTAAAACCGGCAGAAAAGTGCAACCGGTTCTCCAGCAGATGGGATCGAGCACCAAGGAAAACAAACGTGTTCAATTTGTGATTGTTGTTTACATTTGATGCCTAGAAGAGTTTTGTAAAAGAGATCTGTTTTTATGAAAACGTAAATCATCATAAAAGGTTTTTTTGAGTGAGTATGTGATTGTATGCATTTAGCCAACAAATAAATCTTTAAAAATTTAAGAATTTCATATCCATGAAGTTGTATTAACTTTAACAAATATTCGATGAAGGTTAAGTATATTTTCAACCCGTCATCTCGATATGTTTCCGTCACAGACCCAACTGGTAATCACTGAAATAGTTTTGCTCTATAATGTCAATACCAACAGCCCATCAGGCTGGGCCTGCACTACATTGAGTGCCGTAAGTGCCCTTGGACCCTTTCCACTGACCTCTGGTGGAATGCTGTCATCAGAGTCCGAGCTGTCGTCTGAGCCCTGTCCGTCAATGCTCATCTGGAGCAGCTGGTCGATAGTAGCATCCACTGCTCCGTTGTTGGAGCGCAGCACACACTCGATCACCTCGTAGTCCATAGAGGGGAACATGGTCTTGAAGTCCTCCATGGCCTGGTTGAATTCCAGGCGTCGGACGTTCCGGTTGGACCTGCTGTTGTTGAGATGCCCCTGACCACTGCCGCTTCCACTGCTGCCGGAGCCTCCATTGCTGCTGCTGCGCTTGAACAGGCTCGTCATCCTCGGGGCCTGGCTGCCTCAGGTGCCGCCAACCTCCTGAACGGATGGCTCTTCTTTACCAACGCAAACACTCGGGCCCCTTCAGACTCACTTGCTTTCCACTTTTCCCACTGCTCAGTTTCTCATTCTAACAGACATGGCCGTCTTTAAAAAGAAAGTTGAGAAGAACTTGAGATTCCCCCCCCCCCCCTCCCTCCCCCACCGCCCCCCAATGCTACTTGTTAGTCAGCTGCAACAAGCATGGCCAACTTCATTATAGGGTGTGTTGTATTATAGTCAGGTGGTGACAGAAAGTTAAATGTCCACGGTTCTGTCACCAGGTAGATATGAGAGTCAAATTCTGCCAGGAAACCCACATAGCTGCATCACAGTCATTAGCACCTACAGAGAGAGAAGAAAGGCACGTGTTAGCAACACAAGCATTATTATATTATTAATGTCATTAATTAACTACATAATTCAGGGTTCTTACACATTTTAATAAATAATATATATATAAAAATATAATATTTTTGAAATGTCCCCACTGTGGGACGAATAAAGGTATATACATCTCATCATATAAATGTGTATTATTGTAATCTAACTGTTATCCTTTATGTGCAAATCCATCTGTTTGGACTATAAATAGTGGTTCAGGCTTTGGTCAGCTAGAAAGACATGGGCCCTTCAACACGTTGACCACGTGAGACCCTTGAAGTGAAGGAGCCACAACGAGCAGAGATGAGCGTTTGCTTTCAACACCAGCGTCAAACCGCAGGCTGGCACCGTCGGGTGATTACAAGAATAATGTGAATTGGCAACCTTCAGTGGCCACATCACCTCCACAGTCAGCGCTTCACGTCGTTACAGCATCGGTTATCGACGCGCTGCTCGGGGGAGCAGTTGCCCTCGCTGTTGAGGGCTAGCCGGTGATGGAGGAGCCGTAGCTCCGCTAGCTCAACAAATGTCCATGACATTTGTGATTTAAGTCTGTTCCATGACTTGTCCAGGCCATTTCCATTTTAAAATTCTATGACTTTTCCAGGTTTTCCATGCCCGTACGAACCCTGATCATTGCTTCATATTTCTTGCAATGTGTTTTTATAGACTTGGACCCAGACAACAGGTTAAAACAATTAAAAAGGTATTGAGGGAGAAGCTAGCTGCAGCCTTCTTTAATCAATTTACAATTATTGCCTCTCCTTCCGTCCAGCTTCACCCACTTCATTGGAGCTGGCAGGGGCCCAGTGCCACATGGCAGAGCCAGGCCATGCACAGACTATAAACAGAGCCCCGCTCAGAGCCTGCTATTCACCCTGTGTGTGTGTGTGTGTGTGTGTGTGTGTGTGTGTGTGTAAAACAAGAGACACTGAATGAGTAGGATGCAGGAACTGAAAATAGTCACTCCAGAGACATAAGAATAAGGCCGAGGCATACAGTGAGGGTGCCATTACGTCTAGGTCATTTATAAAAATTACTTGAAATGTACTCCGCTTTTAAAACCACTGGCTCCAGACAGAAATATTGTTAGAACTTTTGCATTTGATCAAGCACACGTTTCCACTGCAGAAACAAAACTCCTAATGAACACCAACTGTTGCTGCATCATGTGCCAGCTTAAACACATCTGCAAACTCGAGTATCTCATATTCATTTATTTTGTTAAACAGTTAAGGTTGATATTGCCAACCAGGTTTATTGTCTTCTTACTCAATTGGAAATATTGTTTTTGCTTCAGGTAAACAGGGCACCAGATTGAAGAACTTGATATGGCTGGCCTTTATGGCTGAAATCATCAAGATATTGATATGGATATTTTAGGTTATTGCATATTATAAAAGCACACCCACACAGTTGTTGTAGTCAAACTCAGGTAGGAAATAAGATGGAAAGCAAAAGCAGGAATCAGACATGTTAACATTAGCTTTGGTGGTCCGAACGTTTGACTCGTGCACAATCCAAACAACGAAATACAGCGACTGGATGAGAAGACCAGCCTGTGTAAGTTTGATATCTAACTATGATGACAGCTGGCTAATATTGACTATCATTTGCTAATGCCAATGCTAGCCATTTGTTTGTTTGCCAGAAGATAAAGTGGGCAATAAAGCGAAAAAGCACCGATTCTCAATGACAGAATAACGTCACAAATAATTGGCAAAATAAATGTTCAATCTACTTTGAGACTCACTTCACCAAGTGAAATGCTTACATACAGCAGACATGGGGTGCTGGTCAGATTAAGCTGCTCAAGGAAGGAACGGGCAGTCATAGAATTGTTACAGGCAATTATTTTAAGAATTGAGTTTGAAATGTCCAATTATCGAGTTTCCTGCATTGGACTGAGATCATGTACAAAAATATAATACAAATGTTAATTGAAACCTTTGAAATGTCTCACTACTAGTACGTTTGTCTCCCAGGGAGCACTGAATAAATGTAGAGCATCATCATCGGACAACTTACTCAACAGTAACGACAAACCCCAGTATTGGTCTGTCTACCAACAGCCTAAAAAAAAAACAGGCACTGCCTTGTAGGCTGTGACCTCATACACTATGGCCATGTTAACCTAAAGACTGTGATCTGCGATACTATTGAGGATTCATTACTTATTTGGGAGTTTTTCCTGGTCCGATGTGAGGTTTTGGGGCAGGGATGTCTATGTGTACAGATTGTAAAGCACTCAGAGACAAATTTGTAATTTGTGAAATTGGGCTATACAAATAAACTGAATTGAATTGATGTTGCACATCATTCATATATGTGATTTGTTAAAGCATTACATAATTTTAAACGCGTGTGTTCCTATCTTTTAGGATAATTTGATGGCGCTTGACAAAACGGTGACCTCTTTGGAGATAGAAAAAGGCCCACGGATTTGTTGTGGCATAAACAGCAAAAACAGCGACAACGCATCAACAGTCGCACTACTACAGTAAGGCAGACTGCACGAGGGTTTGCACAAGAGATTAAGCTAATCTCTGTTGCACTGCCCAACGCCGGTTACTTTAGGTGGAGGGTATTTTGAGAAGAACAGCTGACGAAATAAGAAGTTGATTTTACTTTAATACGTAACTAATTGCCTCGTGCATCAGATATACGCCGAATGCACTAGCATGTGTCAATATGCAGGGCTGCATTCAAATAGCAGTGTTGTGTCGCTGTGATATAGCGGTGTATCTTAACCGCTCCACTTAACGCTACCTCCCTCTGGGACGCGTCCGTGCACGCGCTCGTCTCGGGAACAAGTCACGGCTAACTGGCTAACGGTCCTCTGCGGCCATCAGTCACCTCAGGACCATCACACGTTAAGTTGGGTTCAATAACGAGAGTAACGTCGTTCTAAATAAAAAGTGTAACGTCGGCCGTCCAAACTGAGTTGATTAAAAAGACAAACAAGACTCCAACGTTGACTGGACGCCCCTCTCGCTAATGTTAGCAGCGACCTTAAGTTAGCGGCGGTGGTAGCCGCTCCAGCTAACTAATCACAGGCAGGCTCCTGCGAGCAGAGGCTCGTCCCACCGCGTTAGCGGCACAAGGCCTTGGTCAGTGCCGCACGGTCGGAGCCTTCAGCCCACACGAGTCCCGTCTGAACGTGTCATGGAATACGAGGAACGAGAGCACCACTCGGGAGGGGAAGAAGCGCCCGCTAGTCAAAACCGGGGCAGCTGTCCACCGCGGTGTTGGTGAAGAGGAGCGGTAAACTAAGGGAACGTCGGATAAGCAAGTAACGGTAGTCAAAGCGGTGCATCGTCAAAACACGGAACGATGTTAGCGTTACTCACCGAAGCGCAAAGGGTCCAGCGGAACCACAGCAGAACAACGGGGTTGTGGGGTTTTAGCATTCTAATGGAAACCAGAAGGGTACCGTTCCTCAACAACACAGCAGGAGATATGCCATTAAATCCAGCTGGCAACCGGATGTTGGATGTAAACCAAAACACACTCACGGCTTCAGAATAATGGACATTTGTGTGCCTCTTATTTGGATAATATAATTATTTTTATTTTGTACTATTATTAATGTATTCCAGTGAATATAATCAACATGATATGCATGAACATACTGGGGAAATGCATCGCTGCTGGAATGAATGACATTTGGAACACTCATGCTTTGCTCTTTTTCAGTAGAATGTCACCATTATGGATATTCATATTGTGCAGTCAACCCATTTCAAACCAACAATCGCCTTTGTTTTACATCATCTTGCAGGTTTCGTACTTGTAAAATGTATCAAATGTGAATTTGAGGGAAATTAGTATTATGATACAAAGTATATTTACATTTTTGGGCCACATATTGCATTTATGAGAGTCAGCATTATGTAGCTAGTGTGACAATGATACAGTATATGTTATTTACTACTGTCAGTCGAGTGGGAAAGTATCGTTATGTTATGTTCACTACGTCGCCATTCTTTTGAAGTTTATTTTGAAAGGAAGGCCTCATTATTTTGCATCCTGTCTTTTTTGTACACAGCCTCTGGCCTTTAAACAGCACATCAGATGAATGAAAACTAGTCAGACAACAACACGGACTACAAATAAATGGTAACTTGGAATTATTATTATTATTGACATGGATTTCAATGTGAAACTGCTTCCACTATGAGGTTAGACTCCTCCCATCATTTATTTCAGCATGTCTGTAACAATAAGATTCCTTAGATACTAGATAGGTAAAAACAAGTTATCTAATGTAATTAAATTGCCTTACCAATAATTCAGTGCCATTTAGATATTTATTAACGTATTATTAGTTTTCAACAATGTGGCCAGGTCACACAACTTATTTTACAGCTACAGTACAATACCATTTGGTTCAGAAAACCTTTGATGTACAAAGTGCTTCTGTGACAGGAACCAGCACAGTGTAGCTCTTCTGCCAGTCTTCAATGTGGAGAGAGTTGGGTTGTTTGTAATGGTAAAAACAATTCTGATTGTGAGACGGTGCACAACATAAATTGTTGGTGGAATACACAGAACACAAAACTTAGTGAAGCTTCGGGGTGAGAGGTTATTGTCGACAAATATTCCATATTTTCGTCTTTTTTGTCCTGTTTTGCTTCCAGTGTGAACATGGCCTTTATAATTATAACCTATTTATGTAGCGACAATAGTCAAAGCTCAAGTGCTAGATAGGAGATGGCCTGTCACACATGCAAGACAATGTTTGGAAATGTTTTTGTATGTACAGTATATCCAGTAGATAAAAGTCAGGGCATATGTATTTGGATACCATTCCTCAAATAGTGATGATGTCCACAACTGCTATTGATTTTAAATAAAACAGTCAATATGTGGCCAAAATGTAGATATTCAGCTTTATTTCAATGGATATAGCAAAAATATGGCATTAACTGTTTAGTAATTACAGAGATTTTTACACAGTCCCCCACATGTTCAGGGCACAAGTGAGTTTTGTGTGTACAAGCAGTTGGATATAAATACATGTAACATAATCTAAATCAATGCGAATCAGGAATAAGTGAAGTTCTGACAAATCCAGGAACGTTTTCTTTTGACTGTAACAGCGACTGGTTGTCAGAAGAATCACACAGAATTTGTAAATACAATATAAATACATTCAAAGTCTTTGCTGTTAAAGTGAAATGATCAGATCAAATAAAGTAAGGTTGTGTACATTTATCAAGGTATGATGTTAAAAAAAGGGGGAAAAGGAATGTTTACTGTACTAAGTCTATTAATTCTTCCCAAACTAACATAATAGTGAATAGAATGGTAATTTGCATTACTTTGGAGTAAATTCCTATGCAGTCAATGGTTGCCTGAAGTCTTCTAGCAAAGGCATCAGCAAACACTGAGTTTCCTCCCTTGAAATGCTTTTTTCACAGTACGTCCGTAATCCCCAAACTCCTATCGTAAACTTTAATTAATGTAATTAAGCTTTCTCTTCTGTTGCTCTTCAAATATAAATTTAGGTGAAGTATCACGAGAACATGTAGCCGATGACGGCGGCTGAGGCCAAAAGGCAGCTGGCTGAGGTCGCCGACATCGAGGAGAGGACGAGGAGTCGCTCAGGCGCTCTGAGGACTATGCTGGATCGTATGCTGGGTGTAGGTCTCTTGGCCGCATCGAGCTGAAGCATCCCACAGAGGATGTCCCCAAAGAGAAGCCTGTCGTTCGAGATTGTGTCAGCAGTCATGCTCTCGATGAGCTGATGAGTTGGATTTGCCGTCTTGTTGAAAAAAACTTGGCAGTTTTTTCTCTTGGGGTGAGCAGGGTGTCTGCTGGATGACTCTGAGTCTCCACTATGTACCTCATCTGAAGATACTTCATGTATAAGAAGGCCTCAAATGTGCCACAATTATCAATTTAAGGGCCTCTAATTCAACATTGTTGGAGTGCTCTTCTGTATGTTTCCACAAATAGAAATTTGACAATATCTAACTTTCCTTTTTTACGATTTTGTTACATCTACACACCCCACTTCTGGAACGCTCTCCCCATCCACATCCGTCAGGCTCCCACCCTACCATTATTTAAGCAAGCCCTCAAAACACACCTCTTCCAACTCCCTTTCACCTGCTAAACCCCTGCTCCTATGACCCATACAGCTTCTCTAGTTTGCTTTCCTTTCTTGATGTTACCAATATGTGCCATTTGTTTGTTTTGTCTGCTTTCTTTTTGTTTTGTTCGGTTTGTCTCTTGTCCCCTGTAAAGCGTCTTTGTGTATTTAGAAAAGCGCTATACAAGTCTGGATTATTATTATTATTATCTACAATACCAGGGGACTGCTTTTATTTATTTTATAGTTAATTGGATCATTTATTAAAGATAATTTAAAGTGAGAGATGATTAAAATGTTATAACTGAACTATAAGAACATACACTACCGTTCAAAAGTTTAGGGTTACCCAGACAATTTGGTGTTTCCCATGATAACTAAAACTTTTATTCATCAAATGAAGTGCAACATGAATAGAAAATATAGTCACGGCATTGACTATGTTAGAAATGATTTTTATTTGAAATATACATTTCGGTCTTTAAACTTGTCACTCAAATTAAGGCCAGTTTTACAGCTTCTCTCACCAGTATAACTGTTTTTAGCTGCGCTAACATAAAAGGGTTTTCTAAGGAAATGCTGAGGTCATAACAACCATCGACGCCTTGAGGAGCGACTTGGCTCGAATTCACGCATATTAGTTTATCATTCTGAGTCAGCTTTGTGTATGTGTGTTTGTGTGTGTGTTGCAAGAAATGTCAATAGCTTACATCACAGACATATGGTATAGAACAACTCTGCACATCACCATGTTCACTTTATACACGCCTCAGTGGTTTATGGAGAAACAGACAGACAGGAAGACTTCATCTTCGGCTTTTTTGGAAAATAAAATCAGCCCCGTCCAGAAAGAATCCCTCCGGATTAATTATTCGTATCTGCATACGTACCACGTAAAAATAAAACAAAAAACAAATATGTTCATAGTCTTTTGTGTTGCGTTGTTGTTTTGTGTTTTTATTTTATTCACAATGACTTAAAAACAGAGACTAAGTGCAACGTCTCGATCCTGAGAAACCTGGAAAAAAGTTTTCAAATGTTTTCTTGAAATTGGACTTTGTTGGAATTATTTTGATAATCAATAAATAGTTCAGAGTCTGGGTGTGCTGAAAGAGTGAAGGCGACAGAATCGCACGCACGCACGCACCATCTGTAATGAGAGGCGTCGTCCAATGAGTTTGATCCAAGTAGATCGTAACTGCTACTTTAATGAGCGGTGACATCATCAATAAACACCGGTGGCCCAGTTCCATTGGCGGCCAGGCAGCCCATGCCACCATGTTAACAAGAGGATGTGGTTTGCTTTTCTTTCCCCATTATTCTGGTACAAGTTCATCTTCCCAAGAACCTTCATCTAAAACTGATCAGACTGATCCAGATGTTTCCGGGCAAATTATAAACCATTTGTAAGTAAATTGTCCAATTACTTTTGAAGCTCTGAAAATTGTGGGGGACTGTAAATGTTTGTAATTCTTAAAAGTTAACGCGATAGTTTTATTATTTCCATTGAATTCAAGGTTAAAGTCTACACTTCAACCACATATTGACTGTCACACACTTAATGGATTCATAGTCCTATCTCCGTTTTATAATGAAAAGCCGCTTCTTCACCTTTTCCTGTATGAAGATGAATATAAATAAAATTTCAATAAAATGAAACATTCGGGCCATTATGAAAGGCAAACTCAATGTAGAAAGAAAGGCTGGCACGTCAGAGCCGTGAGCCACAGAGCCGTTAGACTCAAAGCCATGAGACTCACAGCCATGAGACTCACAGCAGCTACTATGAATCCCACTGCTCTGCTTGGCAAGAAGAACGTGCAGCATTCCAGTGCTAGGATTGGCAAGGGGTCCATGCTCATCCATCAGTTCATCCTCAAGTCCATGTGGACGTTTGTGCAAAAAACTTGAAGACATTCCCTCAAGGTGTTTCTGGGGAACAGTGGTGGACCGGGTGGACAGCCCGTAAACATAAAGCCTCTGGTCACCAAAACACTTCTCATAACATGTCCATTTGCCAACAAAACTAAGTGATCAAGACTTGCCATGAATCATTTCAATTTAACCAACAGAAAAAGTACCATACACACGTTCAATAACTTTATTTTTTCCCCTTAATAGATCTGTACAATCAACAAATCAAACTTAAGATGAGCCTAGCAAAACGGGTCTGTACATGTTAAATGCTTTTGGGCACACAACCTTAACACCTGTTTAAATAATCAAAGGATGACTTGTCTAGCTATGCAAACACTTATCTCACAGATTGAGAACATTGATTGAAAAAGGGGAGGCAGGATGAACCAGAACAAACCAAACAAAAAGAAAAAAAATCGATAATGTTCCCTTTATAACGCTTTCTCTCCAGTGTTATAGAAAAGTACAGTCAAATATCTTATTTACAGAGAAATTAACAAAACTCCAGTTCGACTCAAATGATGTTTTAAGGTGTGTGAGGGTTATTGATCTGGATTTGAAAAAGAGGAACAGGCGGGATCAGACATTTCATGTGAAAGAGAGGAAGTATGCACACGAGCCAACGACAGACGATATGGCTACTGCTCCGAATCCAGCACCAACTTAAGAACACCTTCGAGAACTCAGAAATGTCTTCTATGTTATTCTTCGTCAAAATGCCTAATTTCCTATCCATCGTAATTCTCTCAGTTCAACGCATAACCGTGCCCTTTCCTCCTCCAGCTGCCCTCAGGCATGACGAGCCCCGAACTGACCAGCTAGTCAACCATTCCTGAGATACAGTATCGACATGATGCATTATTGGGTTTCTAAAGTGTTGTTTACATGTTATGCAGAGCACTTTCCGTTTGTAGTAGTGTTATATGGAGCACTTAAAGCCCACCCCGTTTCTCCACGTCCTGTCCTTCAATTTAAAAATAAAGCTGCCTTATTGCTTGGGTAACAGTGATTTCATTCGTCATTGAAAAAAAGACACGAAAAAAACAACTAGACGGGAGTTTGTGTTATTCATCTTGGAACTGAATCCCTCACAGGGTTCATTTGAGTTGATCAGTGCACACATGGACGGTCTGCCACTGGATGAACATTATTGATTCAATGCCTGAAAACAAAATCATATATATATATATATATATATATATATATATACACATATACACACACACACACACACACACACACACACACACACTAGCAAGAGACACATTCTGCTGTAGACTGACGAGAAACACGTGGGAGCCTTGTTCATCCAGAGGACCGTTTCTTGAGACATTACAAAGACTGCTGTGTGTGCAATCAAGCTCAATTAGTTGCATGACGTAATAATTATCACCAGAGGGAGATCCCTACGGTAACATATGCTGCACTGCTACCTCAGAAGACCCAATCACAACCTGTCAACTGCCCTCCTCCTAACCAATCGGATCACTGGGAAAGGACTCGTGCCTTGCTAAAAAAGGCTCCCGTAAAGTAACAAGTGCAACACGTGTTTCTAGAGGTCATTAGAAGCTTCCGGTTGGCTGAAACAGGGGATCCAACAAATAATAGTGACCACACGAAAGAGCCTGTGTTGATGCAGTTACACTATCACTTTAGCTTACATTGACATGATTTTATGCATTAGAAAAATATAACCACACCGTTAACTGGCTCCCACTCAACTAGAAATGCAGCATTATGGTCAGAGACCTGATCAGCCATTAGTACCTTTTACTGTTCATGTGTATCACACATATTGTGTTAAACTTGGGGTGACGTCAATATTAAAAGCAAAACATTTAAAAAGTAATAATTTCCATACTTATTTATACCTTTAATTGAACAAGGCCCTGTCCTCTGTGGGGACAGAGCGCACCCCGGGGCCCCCAGTCTGGTTTACCATGCGCACCAAGGACACCAACAGGGTCCAGATCAACACCGGGTCAGCCCTGCTAACCCTCTGGTTTAGTGGTTCTCCCATGTCATGGTGGTTCCCTCAAGTCTTTGAAAGAGCAGCACACTGAAACTCAACAGTGTATGAACTCTTTATCGCAGCTCACAAAACCCATTTTATTGGACTTGTTAACGCAGTGGACCCCCATGAGACATTCAGTGTAATGACAAACATGTACAAATTAGTCAACGGACCCCCTTCCCTTCAGCTCCAAATGTTTGAGCATTTGTTACCGAGAGTCTTGATCGGTAAATGAGAAAAAAGCCAACTCGGTTACGGTGCCGTTAATGAGCACAGCTATCCGTAGTACAGAATTGTCTTGTGATTTTTATTTCTCTCTTAACTGTGGGGACTGTTAATTTAGAGATTTGAAGGTGCCATCACAAAATAGTGGATCTTTACAGTTCCGTTAGTCTTGAACAAACAGCATCAGCTTGTTGAAAATGAAAATGGAGGTCCAATATGAAAAAACAGACAAAAAGCAGTTGGAACAGTAAGTTGAAATGGCTGGCTCTAAAACGCAGTGCAAGATGATGGAGCAACAGGAAGCTGCTCTGTCCTGGTGCAAGTGGAGCTCTGGATGGACACCCCAGAGAAGGCCATGTCTCTCGATGCCCTGGGCACTCCAGCTGGGTGCTCCTCTTTTCCATGCTGCCCCTCATCAGTCTCTCAATCGGTCAAACAAAATTGTTCACAAACGTTTGTCCTTCCACACGGCATGATGATCCAAAAATTAAAGTTTGGATGTGGGAGAAAAAAAAAAATATTGGTAGAACCTTTATTTAGTTACAATATAGATTTTAAAATGTTTCGTTTTTTTTTAAATCTTTTTTTTTTTACAAATTTCTTATGTTCTTTTTGTGTACAAGAACAAGATGAGGTCGTTTTTTTTAAGCGGTGCTTTTCTTGTAGATTATGCCCGCACATAATTTTTAATGTATTTTCAAAGAAATGTGGTAGATGAAAAAAAGAGCAATGAAAGAAAAAAAGCAATCTTCTTCGATGCATCGGTGTCTGATGAGGCTGTGACCTCACGAGGACCCGGGTCCAAGAGAATAAAGGGTGGATGTGGGGTGGAGCTCAGAGCACGTAGGAGTTCAAAATCCCTCCACCCAAACACCCAGGCTCCTCTCTGCTAGCGTACGGTTCACCGATACCACCTGAAATGAGAAGAGAAACATTGGAATTATTCAAACGATGGCAAGAGTTAGTCATATTCATCAACATCTCCACTTCAACAGAAACACTGCCATCATCCATTTGTTTCAGGTGCCTCAACTCCTGCACGCGTTTCACATGACTACCAACAAAGGTCAATATTTTAATGTGAAGCATTTGTGAAAAAAGGGTTGAGTTTGATTGAGTGCTGAATGAAGATCATTATAAAGTGATATGGGGTCACATTAAATAGATCAGATTGAACTTTGAGTGTACAAGTACAACAAAAGCTCTAAGCAGCTTATTCTTATTATAAATTGAAAAACTACTTCAGAGCTAACATTGAAATAAAAGTACACACTTTGGGTTTGAGTGGGCAGTCGTCACGCTGCTGCCGTTTCTCGCATAGCGTAAATATGACAATGTTTTAGAATTTTACGTATGCAACTTTATCAAGAGGAACACACGGCCAATGCCCGACTGCTTTGCTTGGTTAACTAGTGCAGCCTCTTTACCGATACACAGCTAACACCATTCCAGTCATTTGGTATTTTCTGTATATTGTATCGAGTCCAGCTTTCCAGAGACAGCTGTACATGTTGTGCCGAGGGACAACGGGGTTGGCTGAGGCCTGTACAGAAGAATCCATTCTGCGAGAAGTAAAACCTCCATCGGTGTATTCAGGCCTTGTAACCGACATCCTTAACTTTCAAGCTACCAGTATGGGGATAGGACATTTGTGTTCAGCAGTGAAGCGCATGTCACAGACGGCTCGTACCTCTTCTCCGACCATATTCCACAGGTGGACCAGCGGGAGGCCTGTGTTGTTGTCGTAATTTGAGACCTTCACAGAGAGGGATAGACAAATGGGGGGGGGGTCAGTTACAGTAGATTGACAGGCTGGAGTTCAGTCCAGTGAGGAAGGCGGTCTAACCTGTGCAAGCAATGCCACTCCTCTGGTCATCTCCTCCAACGCAGATGTGGCCTCTGGTGAGAAGCGATCCTCTCCTGATGACAGAGCGTTAACCACACGTGAGAACAACCACAGAGGAACCATAGTTCAAGCTTTACACTAGCTGCAGCTTTCAGAAACAGACGCCATTAATACTGGCACTGCCGGTAAGATGGCGTTGTGGCCGTAAGCTTGAAAACTATGTATTAACAATGTTGTACCTGGAAGTGGGGCGATGTTGTCAAGCAATACTTCAGCCCCTTGAAACGGGAGCGTTACAAAATCAGACCTGGAAAATAAAACAGAGGAATCAGTTAAAGACGGACTTCAGAATATATTTTTCAGGAGGCACTTTTTTTTTCATTCATCAGTGTTTAAGAATAAAAGTTACTCTCAGTCATCAAGTCCCCCCAAATGTGTTTTGATATCCGACGGGGCATTTATTTTAGTACCACTCACTCATTAATATCACTCATTTTGAAAATGACGTAAGAGGACAATAGGGATCTGAATCAGACTGGCGAGGAGGGCGACACGTGGCTAGCGCGACGACCCATTAGCCAATCAGAACGCTTGTACCGTTGTTGCTATATAATAATTCATCTTTATTCATAAAGGAAGTGTAAGATAGCTGCCTGATGCTGCCCAGAGGAAATGCAGGTCATATTGCTGCTTATGCTTTAACTCTGTCAGAATCTTCTTTTGGCATGTGCCCTTTTTTGGGGTTATATATATATATATATATATATATATATATATATATATATATATATATATATATATATATATATATATATGTGTGTGTGTGTGTGTGTGTGTGTGTGTGTGTGTGTATAAATAAATAAATAAATCATGGTATTCCATGATGACAATTTACTAATCCTCATGCTTTAGTCAGCCACTTCTGTGGGTCAGGGCAAGGTCACAATTACAACTGAAAACTTCCACCTGATGGTGGCAGTAGTGAGAAGGTCCACTGATCAAGGCAAACAATCACATTTTACTTTTCAGTATGATTGCGCCTGAGGAAGCACTTTGGAGATACTCTAAAGAATGTGACAAAACACAACCACACAACCACATAGCCTTCTGCCAGGGAGACAAAGGAATGCTGACATGCTGGGGGAGGATGGAGACCAGCGAGCAGCACAGTGTTCAAGTGAGTGCAGCTCTCAGGTTGTGAGGTTGACCGCACGATCGTGAATTTGTGTCAACAAATCTTGAATGTCAAAAAAGACACGCCTGGTGGAAGAATTAGGAATACTATTCCCACAGCAATTGTAGAAAGCTAAAGGAAACTATTGCTTGTATTAAAAATGGCACGACACAATTATAATACAGCGAGAGCTATGACACGCACCGTATTTGCCGTAGCGAGTCGATCTTAACTCGGTCGTAACCTCCGTAGTCAACGTATCTGATCTCCACCTCATCAGTTTCTTTATAGAAGGTGATGACCTGAGCTCTCCACCAGGCTTCCTCCGCCGCAGGAGCTGCACAGATCACACCAACTGGACGACAAACACAGACCCATATTTAAAAAAAAAACACTTGATACAGAGATAACATTTAAAAATGTATTTTCTACTTTTGTTTTGGCAGATGGTAAAAATAGTCACAATGAAGACAAATGTATATTTGTTACTGTAGTGTGGATAGAATGGATTTGACCGTTCACGGTTACCTTCGGCGGGCGAGGGCAGGGCAGGGGTGCCCGGCTGCGAGTAGCAGAGGAACATCTGCTGGTCGAGGCTCCGCAGAGCGTGGTAGGTGGGATGGGTGTGCTGCTGGACAAAGACGTGACCGGCTGACACGATGTTCACCACGATCACTTCGACGGTCACTCCACTGGGGAGCAGCAGCTGAGGACGCAACAGAGCCGAGAGGAAGGGTTACTCCTGCGGGATTTAGTGGGCCGTCCACACGTCATCGCAACAAATATAATACTGTATCCTAAATTGATATCAATAAGACCAGTGCAGCGAACATCTAGAACTTGGTGAAATGTCCAGTTAACCCGCAAACTAAAGCACAAGCCAACAGAAACAACAAAGCAGGCAGAACACCTAGTAAGGTGAAGCTCGCCATCTTCTGGTCAGTCACTCTCCTGTCAACGGTTGGACAGTCCTGCTTATAAGAGAAGAAACCCACGTTTCCAATGAGCCGTTGTTCGGACTCCAGTGGTGGTCTACCAAGTGTTTACTGCAGGGCTGTCGACAATTTCTTGGCTTGCGAGCTACTTTTAAAATGACAAAGTCAAAAAGATCTACCTACATCAATATATATATATATATATATATATATATATATCTCGTAGCGGAAAAAAATATGCCCACTTTAGTAACGGAGGAACAGAACAGCCAGAGAGCCCACCCTTACCCAAGAGGTCATGGGAAGTGATGGCAAATTCAGTGGGGGCGGCGGCGGTGCATATAGGTTGGTCATGTCCAGATCTTTAAACTTCTTCCCAATCAAGGACAGGGCTTTGTCCACCTGCTGCTGCGTACCTGGAGAGAAACAAGAGGTTCAGATTAGCACTGGTAAAAAAACATGTCAAATGGTTCCTTTGAAATACATACAAATCCCCCGCCCCACAAATGGGATGTGGGGACCCAAAGTCCCCAACTCACCCTCGATGTGGCAGATCTGGAACTCCTGTGTATAAGGCAGGGTGGAGATGTAGATCTTTGCGCCCGAGTTCTGCTTCAGGAAACTCACATATCGTCCCTGCTTCCCTATTAACCGCCCGACAAGATGCTGGTACAGGAAGAACAAGGGTAAAAAATTAATACAATTTTCTAAGAGTTTAAACCAAGGTCAAGTGAGAATTAAAGTCCTGTGTTTAAGAGAAAAACATGAAGGCCTAACTGCTAGTTTACAGGCTAGTCTGGGAGACCACAGGGGTCTGTGTGAAGACACCTGCTCACTCCCACAAATGGCTCTACAGACCACTTAATGCTGCCAACTGTGGAAAACTATTTTTTCCAGTTATATTTTTATGAAGAGCCAGCATATGCATGAAGAATTTTACAGAGACAGCTTCTATCCAGCCCACCGTGTTATCAAAAGAGATAAGGCTAGAGATACTCTAAATTATTAAAATCGACCAAAACATTGCGTTAGTCTCAATGGGAAAACAGCCGACTCTACATGCTGGGCTACTCGGCCACAAATCCACTGGTTCACACTGAAGACACATCTTGAAATAGAAACAGATATTTTATTTTAAAACTGGACAATACCCTAAAACAACTGTCAGTATTCTATTTAGTAAACAATTCACGAAAAAGGAGAAAGTATAGTTTTAGTTATTGGGGCCCAGATGATGGGCCTCAGTCAGAATGCACTCTTGCCCTTGGACATGCTTGATAACCAATACTGTAACTCATTAACTGATCGACTGTCTGGCGATCAAAAGGCGGAACGCAGCATCGCCCTGCCTGCAGCAGCATGAGCGCCGGCATATGTCACCGACTGCTCCGACAACACTCGTCACTTTCAAATCCCGACAATCCCATTATTTACTATTCTTTTGGTTAAAACTGAAATTTACCACAATTGTGCACGTTCCATTTCATTAAACATGATCAATACACCACACTATCAAATATGAACAACCATGAGCATTTTGTCCGGATTCAAAAGCATTTTTTTTTAGGTTTAACACCACTTGAAAATCTTTCCACAACACTGGCGCAGAGGGAACCTCTCGGTTCCATTTCACAGTGAGAGGACTTCTCTGGTGAAAAGGTGCATGGCGGTAGGGTAGCTATCACGGCACACTGATAATGACTGGGTTTATTCCTTGTGCCCTTTGTACCCACTCACCTTTGGCACCTCGATCTCCCAGATGATGAGCTCGGAGCTCGAGGAGGCGGCGTGGTTGCTCTGGCTTTCCCCGGCACCCATAGTGCAGCCGCTGTCCACAGAGTCCATACTGTTCACGTCAGAGCCTAGACACAAAACCATCATCACCGTGAATATTTACAGCAACATTAGACGTTTCCTACAGAGCATCTAGTGCACCATTAACAAAAGACATCAGTTTAGTTGAGATGTCAGCATGATACTGGAAAGCAAACAATCTACACTTTTAAATCACATGAAATCACTTTATTCATTCCCTTCGAAGCGGCAAGGAAACCAACAATCGAGGAACGAGCCACTCGACCTTCTGAGCCACATACAATTGTGCAAACCAAATGGCGGTGGCGTCTGAATTAGGTTTCACTTTGATGAACATGTTCTCGAAAGGCCATGCTGATGCCTCTCCTCTCTACCTCCTGTTTATCTGAACCCTCTACACATTATTCATAATTGATCATATTCATGAAATGTGTTGCAACTCTAACGCTGTTCATCTGGACACCTTACATCTATTGCTTCAGTCCGTCCAGGGAGAGGGATCCTCCTGTTGCTTTCCTTTTTCCCTGTTAAAGGTTTTTCCTGATCCGATGGGAGGTCCTAGGACAGGGATGTCTAGGTGTACAGATGGTAAAGCCCTCGGAGGCAAATTTGTAAATTTGCTATACAAGAAACTGATTGTAAAGTAACAAGCGTAGTTGCATCTACTGGAATAATCTTCACGTCACCTAGTTCATCTTACCACAGCAGCGCCTGTGCTTTCACTTTGGGTCTGTGTGTGTTTCTACTAGGGGGTCTCTTCTAGGCACCTTACAATTAAATTATGAGGGCTACGGTGATCATAAACAGATAATACATTATTTTTGATGCATCAAAATATGTACAGGATTTATTTTGTATCACTGACTACTATTTTTTTTTTTTTTTTTAAATGCATAGATCGCTAGTTAAAGAGTTCATAGTACCATATTACCCTCTAGAGAGCGGTGTTCTCAGGATGCGGGGCTACTTGTGGTTCCCAACGTCTTCAAAAGTAGAATGGCAGCCAGAGCCTTCAGTTATCAAGCTCATCTCTTCTAGATTCAGCTTAGTTTCAGCAGATGTTAGGCTTTTAGTAAGGGCAGACAAATGTTACTTGGGGTCAAATTATAGGCCTATAAGGGGCAGCCTTTAAAAAAAAAAAAAATTCTAAGATCTATTGGCCGATATATCATTGTCCATATTTTAAACCCTCAAATAAAGTAAACACAGTACGAGTCTTGCGAAAGCATCCTGAATTCAAAGAACACGTCAATATTGGTTCTTATCCGCCTGTGAATGTTAAGTTGTGTTTAGTTTTTCCCCCGGGCATCTTTCAAACGACAAATGCAACAAGGAGACTTTTGCATGGACTTGTCCTTCTGTACACATGACATCTATTGCATCTGTCCATCCTGGAGAGGGACGCTCCTCTGTTGCTCTCCTGAAGGTTTCTTCCCTTTTTTCCCCCCTGAAGAATTATTTGGGAGTTTTCCCCGCTCCGATGTGAGGTTTTGGGGCAGGGATGTCTAAGCGTACAGATTGTAAAGCACAAGACAAATCTGTAAATTGTGAAATTGGGCTACACAAATAAACTGAAATGACCGCATTACAGTAGCCCAACAGAACTGAACCTTTAGCTTCTGAAATAAAATCAATGAAGTTACGCTGTTATTCCTCGTGCGGAAATATGCACAGTGTGTGCAGAGCTTCTCTCTACATTCACATTTTAGAGCATGTAACGTAATTGAACTAAGCAACACATGGAACACCAACACAGAGATTCAACAGGATGATGCCTCACCTCCAGACTGGTCCGTCTCCAGCTCACATGTCCCGTGAGCTCCGTTCCTGAGTCCCATTGCATTGAGCCTCTTTATCTCACACACAGCCGCCAGTGAGTTTACGCCAGTCGCCTCCGTGGCAGTCTCCGGCGATTGCGGCCGCGTCGCTTCTTTTGCCGACAAGTCTGTAACCTGGATCACGTCAATTTGGTTTTCAAACACGCTGTTCTGGAGATCCTCGTTGCTGATGCCGTCTTCAGAGTGGCATGTACTGCAGGCCGAATCTTCGGCCAACGCTGCTGCTGCTGCTTCATCCCCTTTCAGTTTCATGTTAAGCAAAAGGGTACTTTGTGCTGCTTGATGCGAGGGTGTTTGCCAATGGTCTCTCTGTGCATGGTCTGTCTGGTGAACCCTGGGACTGACCTCAACCGGCTTCCACACCAGAGACGAGGAGCATCCATTGGGTATCCCTTGGTCTCCAGTCTCATTGCCTATCTGAGAGGGGCCACTCAATAGATGGTGATGCTGCTGCGCTGCTGCGATTGGCTCCGGTTGGGAGCACAGTCTTCCGCCAACCAGTGGTGTGTTGCTAATGCAGCTTGGCTGTGTCACATGGCAGCTGGTGACACCAAGGATCTCCTGGGTAGCTGCTGAGATGACATCAGTTATGAGTCCAGCTGCCAATAGTTCCAGATCTTGTTCCTCTCCATGAATGCCCTCTTGGGTTTCTGAAAGGGTGGTGGAGTTTAGGACTGGTGTCAGGACTGTGGAGGTCAGGGTCAGGGAGGTAGGTGTGCTGGTTAGAATGTGTTGGTGGAAGTCCCGTGCTGAAGGGGGTGTCTCCAGAGAGTCTGCCTCTGATGGGGTCACTCTCTGCACTCTGGCTGGGGTGGCTGCACAAATAACCATCTCATCTTGTGTATTAACAGTGCTGTAGTGCTTTGCAACTTCTCCTTCTGGCTCCGGCCTCTCTGCGTCAGAAAGGTGTATTGTTGTGGGGCAGGAGCTGGTTACACTGGTAGACTGGCATGGCAAGATGACTTCTTCTGCAGTGGCTTCTGGAGCAGAGTCTGGATCTTTGACTCCGTGTTCCTCCAGCTCTTTTATCAAGGCAATGGTTGAGCTTTTCTCATGATTGGCCGTGTGGTCCTTCAGTGACACCAGCACACCGTCTTCTTTGCCGGGTGATAGCAAAGTCGAGACAGAGTGTTTATGAACTTCTTCATGTTGTTTTATTCTACCAAGATGAGGGGCAGCTTCTTCAGAATTTTGTCTCAGCAAAGGCGCTGCTTCAGTGCCATGGACATGGATTTGGGAAATATCCTCATGTTCTGTTGCCAGGTTACTGATCTTTGGAGGTTTGTGGGTGAGGCTTTCTGTGTCATTTGTTGAGGGTACATTGCTGTTCTCAACCAAACCATTGCTACCCTCTGCTGGAGGTGCTCTAAGACCCGTAGCTGTTGGAGTTCCGTCTTGGCCGTCATGGTTGATGAGCCGCTCTTTCTTTCGCGAGATGTACCACCACCAGCCGATCAGTGCAAGGACTCCAGGCAGCGTGTAGGGCACCACAGAACGAAACCTCAGCGGCATTTCCTCAGGACACTAACAGCTACGTCTGAAAGACACACATATTTGTATTAGTGAGGGACAAATCACAATGAATAAAATCTATGCAACATCTGGGTAAACTGGTCTGGATCTGCATGTTGATACTTTAGTCGTTCATTTGGTCTGGACCTGAATATTTTATTATTTGTGAAAAGTATTCATAAAAATTGGAATTCAGATTTATTTATTTTTTAAACAGATGTATTACAAAAAGCCAAACTAAATAATTATACAAACAACAATGAATAACAGAATGCTTTAAACAAAATGCATTGAATTAAACTGAGAGACAGGTGTGGCAAAGCTAAATAGCTGGGAAATGTCTGATTTAATCCTGCCAAAGACATCATGAAGATGAGGTTAGCCAGAGTGGTCAACATTGTTGCCTGTGTCAGAGCACCACCCATGTGGGGAAACCCTGCGCAGGCTGCACTAGGCACGGGCCTGCAGCTGGACACTGCTGCCTCAAGAGGGCCGGCAAACTCAAATTTACACACACTCAGAGGGATGAGGAGGAGACGCTGGATACAGAGAGGCGTGTGTGCAGCTTTCACACTAGAAGTAAAACAGCAGCAAAAAAACGGTGTGGAAGAAGCCTCCGAGTGCCTAACAGGAAATGTACCGCTTTAGTGAAACGAGTCCGTGCTGCTTAGCTACTACTGGTGGAACGGAACACTGTCGATCCGTAGGAACCCACCCACTTTGGCATATGAGACGCAGATTAATTACAGCGGGTTTTGTGATCCGTTGTAGTCCTCATTACTACCGAGGTAAAAACGAGTCCTCCTTGTCTCTCCATGACAAGGCCAAAAAGAGTAACAGGAGAATCAGGGACATACCAAGCTAACTCAGCCAGTACGTCCTACAATCATTTTAGGGCCGTTTAAAGACCAGGGAACGACTGCCACAACAGAGCGCGTTAGCAAAAACACACAAAAAAGTTGTTGCGTCTAAAAGGTTGAACCAGTCATAACTTTTGCTGCAACTAAGTCATCCAGCAAGATCCTGATATATTCCTTAGTAAATTCAATGTCACATTTATACTGTTCATTTAGTTATTTTTGCAACAAAAGATAAAATAATTGACCCGTGATACATTTACCAGAGTAAAATCTTGTCCCTGCACATTATCAACTCCAGCGGAGTGGTTCATTTTATTTAAAACGTTTACATTACTTTTGACTACTAAATCATATTGTTTGGAAAATAACCAAAAACATGTACTAAGGAACCAGCCCCAAAGTAAGACCCTGGAACAACCCTCTGCATTCCCAACACTTGGTGTGCCACCATGAAGGAGGTGACTCTCTAGCCATGTTTAAAAAAGGACATGTGCACATGCCTTTCCTTAACAAACCGTGCCAAGGCTGCCTACACCAGGAGGAATGCAACACACACACACACACACACACACACACACACACACACACACACACACACACACGCACACACACGCACACACACACACACACACACACACACACACACACACACACACACACACACACACACACACACACACACACACACACACACACACACACACACACACACACACACACACACACACACACACACACACACACACACACACACACACACACACACACACACACACACACACACACACACACACACACACACACACACACACACACACACACACACACACACACACACACACACACACACACACACACACACACACACACACACGCACACACACGCACACGACCTCTATGGCTGCTCTAATGCACATAGTTCTAAGACTCCAGACAGCCAACAGAGCACAATTGCATTGTTCTCACTTAAATACAAATTACAGTCAACCAGGACTAAAATCCTGAGGACTGCCACATTAAATAATAGAAAGAGCTGCCGCGTAGATTTACGGGGCTCTTGTGTCAACATTTAGGCTAAAGGCTGTTTATAACACATGACTGTGGCCCACATCTTAAATAATGCAACGCCATGAAGACGTAGTTCCAAAGACAGACTCCCATCTAAATGTGTTATTTTTATAGTGATAATATTACCCACCAGCTTTCTGTGCTTCTCTTAAAGACTTTACTTTGACAAGTGGTTTCAAACACAATCCTGGAAACATTTGATATGTGGCATATGCACATTGTAAAAATCATTTCAGTTCCATTATAGTATGTGTAGTTACTGTAGTGTAGAAATAGGAACTAGTGTCACAGGTTGTGAGTTAAGGTGAAACAAGGTGGTTGTTGGTGTTGGAGCCCCCTATAAAAGCACCAACAGGAAGGAGTTGGAAAATGGGGGCCAAGTATTAATGCCAAGGCCCGTCTCCAAATAGAGGTTGACACTTGATCAGAACTTGTTCAGTCCCGACAACAATATCTGGGCTTTTGGCAAAGCAGGAGGGGAATATGGAAAAAAATGTAAGATCACAATATTTGTTACCAAATACTTTAATATCGATATTGCGACATTGTCCAGGGGTTGACCATTGGGGTAATCATTTTGTGAAAGCACCAATTAAATTTTTGACATAATGTGGAATATCAATGAATAATAAATGGTTAGAAGGACAACAGAACTACTAGAACCATGTGGTAAGTTTATAAAATGACCTTAATATAATGCAACCTCTAAAAAGAAGAAAAATAAAACATGCCATATTATGATGCCCAAAAGCAAAATTCAGCCTCACATCACACTATGGATATAGAATTGATATACTGCCAAGCCCTAGCTTTGGGCATCAGCTGATACCAAGTAGTGGTTTACCAGCATTTCTCCTTGACTGTAACAATTCTTCATGTGAAAGTCAACATCCTGCTTGACTGACACATTCCTTTCTAAAACTAAAATGTAATTAATAGGTATACAATTTTTAATTTTTCCCAAAATATGACATTTTCTGCCCCAGAAGCAGAATTTAAATCCTGGGGAACATGCTTTTTGGAAGTTTAAATCGAGTATGGGCGAGATTTCAGGGCATCCAATAAGCAATACTTGATTCATATTGTTTCCTTGAAAAAAGCTATAAGCATAATTGGCCATGGTTATTTTACAGCACAATTTAACTAGGTTATAGGCACAAATCAAAGACGTAAAACATCATTGCATTTCAAATCACCGTCCCTCAAAATTGCTGCTCTGGCTTCTCATCAAATGTCCAGCAATTTAAACTCAGGTGAGACTTTCAGGGCACTTAAAACCAAGCAAACAATGAATAAGAACTGTAGTCTGTAAATATCTTTATCAAGCAGAACATGTAAATGGACCGTCCTTAAGCTCTGACATGCCACACTGATAAGTCAGCAGTTTAGTTTTGCAATGGTACATTTAATTTTAAAACACCAACCAACATATTATGTTTCATGTTGAAACCTAAAGCACAACAGAAAGGTTCTGATGAGCCTGTATGCCTATGAAATGGTGGCCCACACTCATTTCACCTTGGACAAGGTTACTTGAGCAGTCCAGCAGCTAAACTAATGTGAGCTCTCTTCACTGTGCCCATTGGTGCTTCCTTCAGGATTCTCGCTGACCTTGGCTTCCCAAAGGGGAGTGGTCGGGCTGCGTTTATATATGTCACACACCCCAAAACGTGCTGAGCAAAGGCACCCAAACCAGCTTGCACAATAGAAACGGAGTAGCCTTGTTATAACTTCCATCTCTCTGGAGTAGTTCAGTCTGAGCAGTGCAGCAGACGTAGTGTACACCTGTACCACTTGACCTTTACAAACCCTTCGCACTGCTGGCAGACGTGCGGGGTTACCTGGATACACAGCGCAAAAGAGTGACATGTAGTACCCATTAACGCAGACCCGGCAATTGCAGTGGCCCCGGTTAGTCTCCCCTCATGAGACCTTCAGGGACCGAGAGCCAACGCGGACTAATTTCGCATGCAGTCTGGGAACGGACAAGGGCTCCACTGCCAGTCAACTTTGAACCAGCTAGCCTGGACGTTAGCCACAGCGAAAGGCTAATCCTTCAATATAGCTGACCGAACTGCACGGCGAGATCCGCATGGTTGCATTCCACCCTCCCGTTACGGGGACAATGTATCGACTTGTGGGGTCGTCTCGTGTTCACGAGGGTCGCAATGCCAACTTCCAATGATTTAATGCAAAAAAACGTGTCAGCTAGCGTTACGTGCTAATAACCCACAACGAGACTACAGTCACATGTGGCTCACAATACGTGCCGTGTTTAAATTATTCTCATGCAGAAAACCCGTCATGTAACAGTCCGACCATTTCATCACAACGAGAGGAGCCCAGCTAGTCACGTTACAAAGAGCCCGACGTGAGAGGGCACTTGTAATGGTGCGTTTGAACGCGTCCTCGCAGAGAGCAGCAGTCTGCGCCTCAAACGAGACTCGAGGCGTTTAACTCAAAATTCACACTGGTCAATGTTTCAAACACTGCTGTGGCCAACGTCGTATACAGTCTATAAAACCCGTCTTCGAAAAAATAAATAAACGTCCGTGCACTAAGTTAGCAAGCATATGCAAATTCACAGGAACCGTAACTTAAGAGAATGAATGGAGAACTTGTCAGACAACTCGTTAACGTCCACAGACACACTTCTGTCCATCACCAACATGCACACCGGTCTGCCCGTAGAATTGAAAGGAATACGCGAACGCTTTGCAGTGGAGGTTTGGCTAAACGTTGACATAAATCATCCCAATCAGCCAGGAGAGGTGGTGGAGTCCTGACGCTAGCGTTACACCACCGGGAGCAAAGCGTGGCTGGTCGGGAGGCCGCGGTGCAAAGTGTGAAGTTAGCAGGCTAGCCCCCCGCACAGCGCTCGCAATGCTAACCCGTCTGTGGACACACATACGCTCTAAAAATGGCAAAGCAGCTCATCACACAGTCCACTGTAATACACCAGTGACAATTAAAAGCCTCACTTTTAGAGTTTTATTTCGCATGCTGACCACCACATGAGGTCACCGCAAAAAGGCGATGCATCACGTCGCTTCAAACGCAACCCAATACCTCAATGAGGGCTTGTCCCAGACTGACGCAGGGTTTAAGGACGCGCCGTGAGTGCTTCTGTCCTGCGCGGGCCTCAGACCTTCGCGTTAGCTCACTAGCCGGCCCGGCGGAAATAATAACCAACTCATTCACATTCGTGCTACTGCCGACCTAGGGGCGTTTGTTACCGTTCAGGATGCAGGACCCAGGGGTTAGTGCAGGGAGACCGCACGGGAAGAGGAATTATGGTAATCTAAATTACACAACAGGGAGAGAAGCTAGCTTGAGTGTGCTGACTGGTGAATTACAGAAAGATGGCTAGTAGTTCAATGACATGGGATTATCGTACTCGGTCGATGAACCGGTGAACCACAGACAGTTTGCAGAGATGTCAGTAAATGGGATTTGGTACACATTGCATGTGTTGCACCCCTGTGAGTTGATTTAGAACTAAGTCACACTGTGTGACCATGATGCAGATGGCTACAGGCGTGCATGTCCTCCCCCCTTCCCGGCTACTGGCGCATCCAGAGTTTTTTTCCTTTTACTTACAGTGTTTTAGGGTCCTCGGTGCCGCCACGACGAGCGCGATACTGATAGTTTTTCAAACGTGTCCCTGAAGAAAGTCAGTCTCTCTTCCCCACGTGTAGACCGACGAGCACCAGCCTAAAAAAAACAGACTAAACAGCTGGTGAAGTCTCGCGATACTCAGCTGCTCGAGTCGTTTGTAATCTCGCGGTAACTAAGAATGCAGTAAAGTCACCTATTTCAGTCATGCGTCCCTGTATGATCTGACGGTAAAGCAGCGCCCCGGTCTAACTACGTCAGAGTCAAGACGGCGTACTCACGAGGTCGTACCATGTAGCATTTTCATATCGCTTCCGTAAGTCTGCAACAGCACAAGGTTAAACACACACACGCGCACGCGCACACACACAAAGAGAGAAATACATATGCACCTTCTAAGATCCCTGTTATATTTATTATCTCAGTAATCATGTATCATGCACAACATGAGGAATCAAGGAAATACTGTGAAAGAGACACATTAAAGAGAATGAGTAGATCGATATCTTAAGTGATTAGATATGACATATGATATGACAAGAAAAATAGTTACTGGACACAACTCCAGTTCTGTGATTAAGTGTGGCGTCAGACCCAGTGGCCGACATACATCCGTGAGTGGGTATTTGATTTGAGCTGGCCCAATAGATGTGAATAAGATAATCCTTTCTTAGTCCCGCAGTAGGGAAATGTACAGGATTACAGCAGCAGTTATTTTGGATGATGATAAATAGACCGTACACCCCTAACTGTAGCGTTACTGCTCGGTTTGTCTCAGTCAGTTTGTCTGACCTTTCATAAGTCAGAGTAAGTCCAATAGTCTGTGGAACAGCTGGTAAAGCTTTGGGTCATCCTTCACTAAAATGATTATCTTCTCCTCCCTATATTCACATAGACTTACATTTACAGAAAGAAAAGATATCTGCCAGATGTAATTGGTTGTCCCATGTCACATGACATGGGTGCATTCCTAAAGTGTAACTATTTTTATCTGTGGATGCAGCTGCCACTGCGTTGGCTCCTGGGAACTCTTGCACACCTCAACAGTGTAAATCTTGCTTGAGCCTTCCGCGAGTCTACATTGACAGCCATGGATTTCAGGGCACAAAAACATTACATGTTAACAGGCCCTGACCAATACTGATCTCACATTCAAACATATCACACAGTCCAATGTTAATATAATAAGCAGAGCTGGCACATAAGTGTATTGATCAGGATGTTGGTTCTCCAGGCCCCACAAGGGCACTCAAGTGGGCTTAAGACTTTAGTTGGGCAGTTGTATTTCTGGCTCCTTCTGTTTAAATTTTCGGCATCTAGTGACACATTTGATTTAAATCAAATATTCAATTTCCCTGTGAAATACAACACAGTATATCAGTTAAAAAGAAGCTCTGATGTTGGGGTGTCAGCATGTATGGATGGGTGGAGAGGCCATCCATGTTCAGGTAGTGGATCTTCAATACTTTTCTAAATTGCTCCAGTATTGAGGGATGAAGCTGTAAACCACAGGAAAGAGCAAGAAGGGATACTGCACAGTGTCAATGTAGCATTGTATCCCTAGTGCTTGTTTCCCCAACATTATTAGTTATCTTAAGTGCTTGACAGCATAACAGAACAAACCCTACAGAGAATTAACATGTTTCCTTTTCTTGGTCTGGTCTGTTTGTTTTCGTGTCCAAGTGTCGCTCAAGGAGATGCCTCGTTGTGAACTGTATATGAATATTAGGCAGGAACAGGTCCCACTCTTTAGTTTACAGCATTCTTCCTCCGGCATTGGGGTCGCAGCACCCACAGGAATAGGCCATCAAATTGAAAGACCTAATATAGTTTTTTTTTAAATCCTGTCAATATTTAGCTATGACTTAGAAAATTGTGCTAAATAACACTCTCTATACTTCAACACAAAATTGTGCCTGGCCGGCATTTATGTTTGCACCGTTGTCTTCAGCAACATGCCACCTTGCACATTTCAGAATAAGGCTTCTCCTTGAGCAAGACTGAAGAACAATCCATTTGGATGTAAACTGACTGTTCCAAATGGCCCTGATGCTCTTGTTTACAGTTTTTCTCGATTGCTTTGGCTCAATTCTTGAAACAGAAATGACATTTTCAAAACTCTTAGTGCATTTGGTAAAATAGCCCATATGGTTCAGCACAACTACATAGATCACCTTCAAAAGGTCATATCTCACCCAAAACAATTAACTCAAGCTTCAAACCCAAATCAGTTTCTCATAAAAATAGTCAGTGCCCCCAAAATGAAAACTTCCTTCTCAATTGCTTTGGCTCTCTCTCGAAAAAAAAGGAAATTCTCAAAGCTTTAAATACATTTGCCAAAATAACCTGGACGGTTTAGCAAAACACTATGGCACACCTGCAAAAGGTCATATCTCTCCCAAAACAGACAACTCATCAGTCAAAACTGATTCATTTTCTCATACAAATAGTCAGTGCCCCCAAAATGAAAAGTCCCTTCGTCATTGTTAAACACTGCAGGTCAAAATGTTTAGATGTTTTGTCATAAGGCAGTGGACCATATACATATCCCTCATGTGCACAGTTCACTCTTGGTTTAGTCCTTTGACACTGACTGGTTCCTGTAGTAAATGTTTTCTTTCCAGAATAATATGTGTATCAAACAGAAAAAAGATTCATTCAAGAGGAGCCAACCAGGTCTCACATCACATACTGCCATGGAAATTGTAACAGTAATTGTTACAGTAATTGTAACAATAATTGTTACAGTAATTGTTACAGTAATTGTTACAATATTTTTTACAGTAATTGTTACAGTAATTGTTATAGTAATTGCAAAACAGAAACAGAAAATGTGTACAACAAAAAATAGTGTCAAACAAAAAGCACATAAAAAATACAGTAAAATTAAGTATAGCCTACACTACTGTAACAAAACATTCAGGAGGAAAGTAAAGCAAAGCTGGATTTCAAAGCTGGAGTTCATCCTCACTCTCCTGCTCATTCTTGCGCTCACGTATGTCTGGCCACAGATGTCCGTCCTCCTCGGCCTCTTCCCCATTCTCCACCATCACGCACCCTTGCTCCTCTTCCTCTTCTTCTTCCTCCTCTTCCTTGAACAGGCAGTTTCCCTTGTTTGTTTACCTGGCCAGGTGCTTCCATGTTCATACTGTAAACTGTACTGAACTTTGTCAAGCCCTAGATATTTGATGGAAGCATTTATACTCCTGGATAGCAGCTGTCAGCTAACTCAAATTACTGTGATTGGTGATCGGATGTGAGAAACTCCCCCTTGATGAGTAAAGTTCTAGTTGCGCCTGAAAATGAAGCCGATGATCGAAGAGATCCATATTACAGTATATACCATGATGTTTTTCATGGTATTATGTGCCTGAACGATTTTGACAATGGAGTGAACTATTGTGCAGGTGATGATGTAAACAAGGAAAAGATGCCACTATGTTTTGCAGAGAACAACCACTTGACTGAGAAACAACAGTCAGTTTAGACCAGCAAGATGTATTCAATTGGTAATTGGGCTAACTGAAGGCAATTGTACCTAACCGTTTGCACAGATGTGCTAAATCATTTGAAATGTATGCAAGCTGGAGGCAATTGTACTAAAACAATTGCAATTTGATTAAAGGAATGAGAAATTCAAATCTGTTGTGAAAAAGTGCCGAATGGTTTGAAGGTTTGCACGAGTTGTTTTGAGAATGTAATTTCTGTTTCAAGAATTGAGCTAACTCAATCGAGAAAAACTGTAATACAAAACTCTCTAAACCTACTCAAAGGCACAACCTCGTGCTGGAATACCATACAAAAACATCAATACTGTATTGTTTGAAATACTAAATTCTGCAAAGTTGATCCTGGAAAACATACTAGATCAGTACATATTGGGATATAAATAACACCTGCATATACATTAATTGTGGGTTCCTTGAAAACAGTTAACAGAAGGAATAGACCCCTTCTCGCCCTTTTAATTAAACTTAAATCAAATATATTTTCTTGTAAAACAGCCTCCTAAACATAGTCATCACTTATCTCTCTTCTGGTTTAAGAGCAGATTCCCTTGCCAAGTTCTTTTCAATGTTGACGGATGAGCAATAAAAAGCATTCTGAATACAATCATTACAGGGTGATTAAAACTAACCAGAACCTCATTGTATCTACTCATTGTATCTACTGAGCATCAGGGATGTTAGTGACGAGAGGAGCCTGTGGAGATGAAAAGACTAAACCCATCGAGCCACAACCTGTTGACCTGCTTTCATCTGGAAAGAGATGCAGGCGTATGAGCTGGTGAACCAGCAGACTTCAGAGCAGCTTCAGTTCGTCCTCTTCCCTCCACACATGATTTTTTATTGGGTTTATTTTCCTATTTTTCAGAATGCAACAGCAACTTTAGTTACTGTGGCAACCCGGGGGATGTGGAGGTGAGATTCGGAATAAGATCAGGAGACTCAGAGACGCAGTGCAAAAATAAAGGGTCTTTTAATAAAACGTGTAGGAAAAAGGGGGAATGGGCATCTAATGGAAACAAAGGATTCTTCCCGGTCGGGGTCTTTGGTCATCAGTCTCACACCTTCTGTGAGACGGTTGGTATCTCCTGGATGGGCAGAGCAGAGGAGAGAGGTGAGAGGGTCCAGTTACCTCTGGTCTGTCGCAACTCCTCTCCTGCGGTTCCACGCTCCTTCTCCTTTCCTATTCAGGCAGCTCTCCCCCGATGGCTTCCAGTGGAGGGAAGATATACTCTCCGTTCCCTCGTTAGCTGACGGGCTGCAGGTGTGACCACTCCCAGGTGCCAATTGGCTGTAGCACCTGTACTGGGAAGTACGTCCCGTCGATCACTTCCCCCAACCTGAGCTTTGGGATCCGCCTCCGATGCGCTGTTTGCTCGGGTTTTCCCCCTGGTCTGCCACATTACGATGACAAAGGACCCCTGACAACTGTTCGGGAAGCGGCAACGCTCATTTTCTATATGTAATATCAACATGCCATAGAGCTGCTCTGTGACTGGCTGTAGCCTTCTAATAACAAGACCACAAATCTAATTCTCCAGTTTATTTTGAGAAACCATTATAGTAGAAGTGGCTGGTGGGGCCCGTCACGAGGATCAAACTTTTGGAAACATTCCCAGAAGCGTGAACGTGCACTGTTCTACCGTCTGTGGCCGCTGTGGCCACGGCTCCAATGGCCAACAGAACCAGCACAATTATTGTTCCACTGGAGTCATTTAATCAGAGGATCTGTGGTTCGATCCCCAGCTCTGCTAGTCCATGTCTATGTGTCCTCGGGGAATAGCCCCACTTTGCTCCCGTATCTATGCCATCGGTGTCAATGTTGTATGAACATAAGTTAGTCCTGATGGGCAGGTGGCACCTCGCATGGCAGCTTCTCCCATCATTGTATGAATGGGTGAATGATGACTATTAGTGTTAAAGAGCTTTGAGTCATTGGACTAGAACATGTAAATTACCATTTTAACTGACATTTTTCATGTCATACAGTCAACATGTTGTTGTATAGCCAACAGTTTTCCTATTGACACAGGTCAACGTTAGCATTAATTTGTAGTCGTAGTCCATAATGTGCTGAATGCTTCTCAATGGTCACCGTGTAACTAAATGTGTCTGTCTGCTGTTTTTTTTTAGGAGAGCGGTGAGATTCAATCAACATTTGTATCATGTTATCCAAAATCAAACTATTGTTTAGAGCAGCTTTAAGTTTCACTGATTGGATTTCATATAGATATATATATGGATATTCCCGATCCTGCTACAATCAAAAAGAGCCACATAGATGCATATCAAATCATTCAATATGCATAACATTAAGAAGCAGCAAAAATAGCAGCTTCATGTCTACATTTGCAGGTCTGCAACTGTAGGTGGTGCTACTTTCCTGTTATATTATACTGGCTGGGAGGAAGAGGAGGTGAACTCTTTTGCAAGACATTTTGACTGTACTACACATATGTTTGCTCATGGCCACGAAGGCTATCCACAATTTGGGGTATTCAGTTTATTTTATTTTTCAGTTTATTTTATAGAGCCCAATATCACAAAATACACATTTGAAGCTTTCCTTCATGTAGAGAAAAGGTCAAATACTTCATCATAACTTGCTCAAACATGTATCACCTGATTACAGAGAGCACATTGTCCCGCCCAGATAGGAAATGGGTGTTATTCTTTTTAAAGCACAAATCACTTGGACTTTCACCAGGGAGCCAGTCTGGTGTGAGAAACTAGGGCTTAATTATGTCTACCCTTCTGCTGGTCGTGGGTGTTGTTGTAGGACTTGCTTACATTTTCCGTCATGTGGTGGTAAAAGGGAAGCGGTGCACAAGTAAAATAAAGCTGCATGGGAAAACTGTGATTGTGACCGGTAAGTAAATGCTCTTTTTTTATTGAGGCTGCTGTTCATCATCAGAGTGGCAGTAGTCATATCCAACAACCTTTTTCTACAGACAATATAGACAATGTGTTCACTACTTCCAACTAAAGGAAAAGGCCATTTTTATCTTGATATAGACTGCAACTCTGTATGAAAACAAAACGGCATGAATTAAGAAGTTATTGGTGCAGCTCTCACACATTTTGCATCTCTTTGAGGGATCCTGTGTTATGGATTCAGATTTCAGACACCCAAATGCAAGACACCAGGCAGGCAGGTATAATCAGGTAGAAATGGTGAGCTTTCATAACAAAGAAAATGGTGGAACAAACTGTCAGGAAACAAAAAAAGTGAGCACACTGAACCTGTAGCACACTGAATGCATACACAAGGAGAACAAGGTGATTACACCTATACACAGGTGGATTACATCTGGCTGGGGCTAACAATCACAAAGTGTGTTGGGCTGGGCTCCCTGTTTCTACAGAGAGCCCAGCCCTCTGCCTGGAATTTCTCTTTTGTTTTACTGCAGTTGGAATATTAAGAGCATGTAGGCCCCACTTGGGGTTGTTACCCTGAATCAATAAGCGGGATGTGCAGGTCAAATATCGCTGCTTTGTTACAGCGGTGCGAGGTATGTAGCACTCTTGAGTATGTTTGATGCAGAGCGGTGGTTAGTGGGTTGTTACATCCCTGTGTGTGTAGCTGTCCCCTTTCCAAAGCCTGACCAAGTTGCCAACATACTTCTGTTGCTGTCAACTCAAGGCACTCCTTTTGGGAACAAGATACATCTGAGTGGCAATGGTGTGTTTTTGGAAGTTCACAAAGGCCAAATGTGAAGAAATTCAAGACAAATGTGCTGGAGAACGATCATCCAACCGTTCTTAACCCACGAGAAAACACACAACAGTCACAAAGTACACTTCTCTCCTCATCATAACTCTGGGCCAGAGATGAGAGAGCAGTTCATCACTTTGATGGAAAATATTTTTGTGAAGTACCATGATGACCCAAAGGTCTGCGCTGTTATGTAAAATACATGACATTAATTAATTGTTTTATAAGTATTGCAATTGTTCCTTTATTATCTCAGTTTAAACCCTGTTGTATGACTTAATGCATACTGAGCCTTCATTAAAGGTTCGGATCAAGAGACCTCTATCCTGACTCACGTGTGGTTGCTGTCTACTTGATGTTACAGCAACTAAACTCGTACAGTATAAACACTCTTACTGATTCATCCATTCTCCGCCGACTAGAATATCCGGTTATAGTTTGTGTTTGTCGTTTTTGGACATGCCACAAACTTTTCCTGTATTGTGATGTCTTGTTCTTGTGGGTGTGCCACATTGAATACACTGCCATATAACTCTTAAACTCACTGTGCAATTGTAACCACATTTAATCCTGTACAAATTCATGGCATTCCTCCATCGTCTATTAGTTACATAATTAATTTAAATGAACATAACTTTCATCATGAAAAAGGTCCATCATCCTTGCACCAGGAATAGGTATATTCCAAACACAAGCGCATCAATTGAAAGAAGCAACATCTGTGTGTTGGACTTGTATTAAACATGGATCACCTGTTTTCTATCTCCAGGTAGCAACACAGGCATTGGGAAAACTACAGCCATAGATCTGGCCAAAAGAGGAGCCAGAGTGATTCTGGCCTGCCGCAGCAAGCAGAGAGGGGAGGAAGCTCTTGAGGAAATCAAGAAGGCGAGTATAGACATCTACCATGCTCTGCGTGTTCTACCAAGAGAAGACTTTCTGTCCTAAATGCATGGTTGATGAGATTGTGGGAACCCACGTCATGTAAGCTGAGAGTTACTTCTAATGATATATTGAGGCAATAAAAGGTGTTTTGAGAACATGGGAGTCACTGCAACCACGAGAAGGCTTAAGCACACAGTCATAACTGGACATGCACAAATGTTACGCTGTTTGCTGCAGTCGGAAGGGAGATTAGCTGTGGACAGACACAGAGGAGTTCACTCATTCACAGATGCACCCACACAGGCACACACACAACCTGCTATAATCAGCTTCTCATTCAGTGGAAATACGGCTTGATTTGTCCCACAGGAGAGTGGCAGTAATCAAGTGGTGTTCATGCCGTTGGATCTGGGGAGTCTCAAGTCTGTCCGTAGCTTTGCTGAAACCTTCCTGAAGTCTGAACCCAGACTGGACCTCCTCATCAACAATGCAGGTTAGATTGTTCATCGCAGCTTCATGTCATAAAGCTGCACACCATTTGAGTTTTGAGTCCTTAGCAGTCATCTCTGCTCATTCAAAGTTTGATTTTAAAAACAAATGCAAAGTTTGCAGAAAGATATTTATATTATTCCTAAGCGTAAAGAAACAAAAAAGAGTTGTTCCAAACAATGTTGAGGTATTCACTGTCAGTTTTACATCGATGTAAAGGTGTTCGTTTACAACATGCCTGATCTTAATCATTTGTGTTTTTTAAAATATGAAACTCTCAAGGAATCATTATACTCTTCCACAGATTATTGAATAGTTTAAAGCCTTGCTTGGTTTGCCATTGTCTGGAAACAAGATTAAGCTTTCTCCATGTTTTTGCTTTAGGTGTTGTCCTTCAGGGTCGAACAGAGGACGGTCTGGGGATGATGTTTGGTGTCAACCACATTGGTCACTTCCTATTAACCAACCTATTGCTGGACCGGCTGAGGGAGTGTGAACCTAGCAGAGTGGTCACCGTGTCGTCCATGGCACACAACTTTGGAAAAATAGATTTTGACTGCCTGAACTCCCATAAAGCCCTGGGACTGGGGAACTCTTCCATGGAGGTTTTTAAGGTCTACGCCAATAGCAAGCTGTGCAACGTACTCTTCAGCCATGAGCTGGCCAAGAAACTGCAGGGAACCAAGGTCACCTGCTACTGCCTCCATCCGGGTCAGTCCACAACCTTTTTTTTCTCGATAAAAACAGGTTTGGTGTCAGACAGTATTTTCACGGACCAACCTTTAAGTTGTGGCAGACCAATATGATGAAATAAAATCATACGACCGGCATTGAAACAAATCTAAAAATCGAACTCACCATTACACTGAATTATCATTACATATAATGCATGAGAATCACCTGACTCCTCTTCTTCTTCTGTCTCCTCATTGGGTGTTTTCCCCTTTCCAAAGAAGCTCTTTGAAGATGTCTGTTTTTCATATATTCTTGCATGCATGTTAATTTATGGGGTAAAGTATAACGTGACCAAGACAAGGGTTTTGAAATGTGTCAAGAAGCACAGACGGATGTATCTGGTGATTTTTCAAAATAAAAACAGATTGATTAGCAGATATTGATAATAAACTAAACTAAACTACATTACTATGTTTTTACAGGAGCAATCAACACTGAGCTGGCAAGGAACACACCCTCAATAATGCAAATGTTCATGAAGCCTGTGACGGCTTTTTTCTTCAAAGACAGCGTTCAGGGAGCCCAGACCACCCTGCATTGTGCTGTCGAGGAGGGGATCGAACCTCTCAACGGACGCTACTTCTCCAACTGCACTGTGAGAGAAGTCTATGCTAAGGCCAAGGATGACGCTGCAGCAAAGAAGCTGTGGGAGCTCAGTGAGAGACTGTCTGGTCTTGCATGAAAAGATTTCCATGAACATCATGATATTGGGTTGTTACTGTTCCGTTTAATTAATAATTATGTTATGAAATACAATTTTATAAAATAAGAACATGGGCTAGCAGGCAATTATAGGTAAGAAATGTAATATAAAGGCTTGCCAGTCTGATCGCGTTCTTGGACTTGCCATGACAATAGTTTTTACAACGGGGCTGAAGAACCCATGTCGGATAATTAGTTTGCATGTTATATGCATAAGGTGTGTAATCAAGGATACGGTAATAACCAAATTTGTAATAGCTTGTTAAAATGTCAAAAATCCCCTGAATTTAATTTAAGGATGATTGGTGGCAAATATAAATAAAAACATTATTCTAAAAAAAATGTTTTAAATCATTCAATTCAATTTATTTTGTATCACACTTTACAAATTTGTCTCAAAGGACTTTACAATCTGTACACATACGACATCCTTGTCCAAGGATCTCACATCGGATTAGAAAAAACTCCCCAAAAAACCTAGAAAAAACCCATCATCAATAAGCTCCTGAGCTTCAGCTGGCCAGCAGCAATTTTTCTGACAGCCCTGTTACTTTTTGGTTCGATCTACTTCAGAAATGGTCTACCAGCAAAACTAGTCTACTACCGACAGCCACAGTCTATTCAGACCACCACCTTCTTTTACAGATGCAAATGTCTCCAGCAGACACAAAGTCTTCTCTGCACCACTACAGTCTGCTACAGACAGGGCCATGGATCTAAGAAATAACCAGAGAAACAGGATGTGCAGCCTTTTAGGACCCTCCCGGACCTCCCACATAGATACATCATCTGAAATTGTCTCTCATGTTAACAATGAGATCTACAGTACAATCTGACAATACAGCTGAGTGACCTAGAGTAATCAAAGCAGGTCCCTAGCAAATAGTTTTCTAAGTCTACGTGTGTTACATGTGAATACAACATGTCACACATCCAGTGGAAACACACTTCTTTGGCTGCTATTCTTACCATTCATAGGGGGAACTATCAAGGCAATTTTAGGCCACAAAGAAAAAAAAACATATTCAATATTTATGTTCATCAGGGGGCTGTCCCAAGGCAAAACTAAAACATCCCTAACTATTAGTGTTATCTAATATGAAAGTCTGAAGTCTACTCTTAAATGTGCTGAGTGTGTCTGTCACCCTTACTGAATGTGGAAGCTGGATTCATATAAGAGGGGCATTTCTTTGTAGGATTCTAGGAACCACATGTAGCCCTGTATTCAGTAATATAGTATTATAAGCTGTCTATAGTGGGGTAATATGTTACTAAATGCTAAATGGACCTATTCTTTATCTATTCATATACTGATTAGAAGGGCTGAGGTTCCACCTGCACATCAGAAGTAACTAACATTCATACCCATTCACACATCGTAGACACAGCTATGGGAGCAATTTGTTTAGGCTCATGTGTCTTGCCGAAGGACACATCGATATGGGCTTGTGGATTAAACTGCTGATCTTCTGATTGAAGGACGGCTCTGCTCACCACTGAGCAACAGTTGCCGTCTAGTGAGGTAATATGGTACTATGACCTCTCTAGTGAGGTAATATGGTACTATGAGCTCTCTAAAGGTAATATGGTACTGTGAGCTCTCTAGTGAGGTAATATGGTACTGAGAGCTCTCTAGTGAGGTAATATGGTACTGTCCAAGGAACAATCAATTAGTTTTTGGGAGTGATTGGGTCAAAGGTCAAGGTCAAAGTCACGAAAAGGTGAGAAACGTAAATTTGCGATATCTCGGTTAATTGGCGTCCGATTTGCGTGAAACTAGTGCCAAATTGTTCATAATTCAATCTTGTGATATGCGAAGGTATGCGCTCTACCGAGTGCCCATTCTAGTTAACACTGTTACATGAGCTCTCTATTGAGGTAATATGGTACTGTGAGTTCTCTAGTGAGGTAATATGGTACTGTGAGTTCTCTAGTGAGCTAATATTTTACTATGAGCTCTCTAGTGGGGTAATATGGTACTATAAGCTCTTAGGTGGGTTAATATGGTACTATCAAGTCCTTAAGAAATTATGGTCCATCACCAATTAAGGCTTTGTAGGTAAGTAGAAAGATTTTATTGAGTGTTTTCTGATAATATTGCCTAAAGGAAGCACATATGAGGTGAATAAAATTGGCCAAAGCAAAGAGCCATATCAAACTTTGTGATTAATGTTGCCAGCCACATATTGTCCTCCTCGCCGGTCTGATACGGATCCGTATTGCCCTCTGACATGATTTTCCAAATGAGGGATATTGATAGACATCAACAGCCAAGAGGAAATTCATAAGCAGCGAAAATGTCCCGGTTACGCGAATCGTCTGTGACGTGAAATGTGACATCACGGAGAGCAGAAGCAGAGTTTATGTACGGCGTTTTTCAATCAGCGTACTTGTGCGTCCTTTCCTCTACTCAAAGTTCGCTTCTCGCAAAGCACGGTCAAAATGCCTGGATGTGACTTGATCCTCCCACTTTCTGGAGGATGCATCAGAGGAGACTTGTTCGTACTCTGGCCAGCAGATATCCCAGAATGCATTTCACCAGCAGCCGTAAACAGTAGCGGAGGAGAAAATAAACTACTGACAGTTGACTTTTTATAAATACTACTGTTGTTGAGTCACGGAATGTCATTTTAGGATGTTTTGTTTATTTGACTGTAAAAAATAATTTACAGTGAATAATTAGAGTAAATTTAGGAGCAAGAACAGCTGATGTGGTGACGTCATCAAGTCAACTGCTGGTCCAATCGCAGAAAGACCGTTCTCCCGTTCTCCCGTCCTCCCGTCCTCCGGAGTCTGGATTCCCAAGACCAGACTCCCAAGTCAAGACTCCAGAAGAACACAAGTCTGTAGTCGTGTACTTTGAATTAAGAAACGGCTCTTGTCTGTGCGCCTAAGCCCTTTGCCACAGCCACAGCCTTGTGTATTGCCAAATCACGTAAATTGCTTTCTGTTTCCTCCTTGAGAGTGATTTTTCGATTGTAAAGTTTCTAGTTTAGCTGACCTTGTGTGGGGTGATTTTGTGTTTAGATTAGACATAGATGGATTTGTAGAGCCTCCAGTTTTAGGTGTGCCTTTTTCTTTTTTGTCAGCCGTTTTGCTCTCATCCCGTTTGGAGTGATTTTGTGTTTAGATTAGATTGTCATTATCAGGATTTTTTTTTCTTTTGCAAGTTGACTTTTTATATCTTGCCAGGCCCTAGTTATTTTGAGTTTTTTTCATAGCCCATTTTTCATAGCCCATTCATTTTGTCACTCGTCAAAGAGGATCGGAATTCAATAAAGTGGGCTTATACGTTCTATTTTTCTGTATCTGAGTCCTCATTTTCGTCCAGGCCTGACAGCGCCGGCAAAAACTTTAAACTACTTTGACCCCTAACTAAACACATAAGACATGACGTACACAAAGCAAGCTTGGATATTTATAATAAGAGATTTTTTTAAAGTGCTTCAGCTTGGTTCCATACATCTTTTAGTACATCAACAGGCAATTAAATTGGTCTGCTATGTTGAATTCTCTGTGAAGGATGGGTTTGCACATAACACTTTGGAACGCTTGAAATCGTGACTAATAACATCTGACAAGGTGGTTTTGCAGTTATGAATGTATCCTTGAGGGGAGTTATAGTCACTTCTGCTGGTATTAATGTTGGTAATAATTGTGTTATTTTCAACATGTAACTTTCCCTTGTTTTAAAGACGTGCTGGTCAAAATGGCATTACCTACCTGACTCCAGGGCTGCTTACACTCCTCTGGCAGGGAGTGCTGCTCTCCAGGGCAATCAGGGCTATGTGAATGTAAATATATTATGGGATGTGTCTTGATGGGATCTACTGACGGCGTTTCTCAATCAGCGTACTTGTGCGTACGCTGATTGAGGACGGGACAACGGGAGGACGGGACAACGGGAGGACGGTCTTTCTGCGATTGGAACGGCTGCTTATTTGATGATGTCACCACATCAGCTGTTCTTGCTCCTGAGTTTATTCTAATTATTCAGTGTAAATTATTTTTTACAGTCGAATAAACAAAACAACCTAAAATGACATTCCGTGACTCAACAACAGTAGTATTTATAAAAAGTCATCTGTCAGTTGTTTATTTTCTCCTCCGCTATTGTTTCCGGTTGCTGGTGAAATGCATTGTGGGATATATGCTGGCCAGAGTACGCACAAGTCTCCTGTGATGCATCCTCCGGAAAGTGGGAGAATCAAGTCACATCCGGGCATTTTGACCGTGCTTTGAGAGAAGCGAACTTTGAATTGGAACATGAACTCGGGCTGAGACTGATGACGTTTCACGAGTCCACGAGGACACAAGTAGAGGAAAGGACGCACAAGTACGCTGATTGAGAAACGGCCTTGTTCGTACTCTGGCTAGCATATATCCCAGAATTCATTTCACTAGCAACCGGAAACATTAGCGGACGAGAAAATAAACTACTGACAGGTGACTTTTTATAAATAATACTGTTGTTAAGTCACGGAATGTCATTTTAGGATGTTTTGTTTATTTGACTGTAAAAAATAATTTACAGTGAATAATTAGAGTAAACTCAGAAGCAAGAACAGCTGATGTGGTGACGTCATCAAGTCAGCTGCTGGTCCCATTGCAGAAAGATCGTCCTCCCGTTGTCCCGTCCTCCCGTCCTCCGGAGTCTGGACTCCCAAGACCAGACTCCGGAGTCCAGACTCCAAAAGAACACAAGTCTGTATTTGTGTACTTTGAATTGAGAAACGCTGTGAGTCTGTAGATAGTGGTAGGTGACAGGGGTCTTTAGGGGCGACTATACGTTTAAAATGATTTGGGGCACTGAGCAAGTTACTGGTTCAACATTGGGACTTTCATAAGCCATTGACTCTTGACATAATTCCATGGGAGCACATGATCATGATATAACATCAACATAATATCTCCCTGGAGCTAAGTTGACAGGAAAACAACAAAGTGATAAAAACGACAAAGAAGTAACTGTACTGACATGAGATAGTGACATTTACTTCTGCTTCTGAAAGGAGTCTTTTTAAAAAGATTTTATGCAATGAAAAAGATTAATCTAATAGGTTGGTACTCTGATTTTCAAACTCAGAATAATATTTCATTTGTAATGGTAATTTAAACACAGCAAGTTGGGTCCACCGCACAACACTGTTTGAATGTGAAAACAACTTTCATTCACTCTTTTTTTCAACTTGCTATCCATAAGTCATCCAGCCACACTGAAATACCAAACGGGAAATAGAAACAACAAAGTTACGCATTACATACCAATATAGACGTAAATTCAATTCAACTGTAACCCAATATCACAAACTAGCCTCAGTGGGCTTTTCAATGTGTACATCATTAGACATCCTCGGTCCTTAGACCGTTGCTTTGGAAAAGGGAAAACACCCTCTCGTCCCGTTACTGTCTCATGTCGTACACCTGTTTCCCCCCCTATATCTTGTGCCACTATTTCCCTTGTCTCGCCTTCCCCTTTTGCCTTTTTGTGTGGAACTTTTGCCTCATTCAAGAGCGCCTTTTATTGGCCACACAGAGTCCTGTCATTTCCTCTGCGCATGAGCTCCTACACCCCGCTACCCGTGACGCCAATCATGACAGAAATAATTGAAACATTATTACTAACAATAACACAAGCAGCTGTGTATCCTATACAATGTATAGTATACATTGTATAGGATACACAGCTGCATTGTATAGGATACACAGCTGCTAATGTTTATTGTTTAGTATATAATAACAGATGCAGGATTTTGAACTATTTTATTAACTGGAACCTGAACTAATGGCTTGTTTGTTTCAGTAAGATTTCTGCTCATGTTCAAAACTTTCTGCACATTAAAAAACATCTCTTACATATCTGTGCTCTCTGTTTTAATAGTTGGAGAAAAAAGTTGTTATATTTTGAGAATAGGAAATTGACCTTCCTATAAAACCAAAACAACAGAAACACTTTATAAGGTTTCTTCTCACCATCATATATCTTGTGGTTGGTCCACACAAGATATATGATAACTTCACCACCTCTGAAGTTTAGGCTTGGCCCCCTTAACACAAACATTTAAAACAGCAGTGGTATGTGAGGTTGTGGTGCAAGTGAGCCACAACTATTGCTTTTAAATTATGAACCAACTCAGATCTCATCATCAGCACTGTTGCGCGATCGTGTAGCTTGGAGGAAAGGGCCTTGGTCTGTTAAGATTATAGTACAAATAAATTAGAAAATAATACACAATTGGAGACAGTGCAACCTATAACAAAGGCTCCCTTTCCTACTTTAAATGTCGTCATCTGAGATGGAACAACCAAAGGCATTTACTGACTGTCCACTGACTGCTCTGCAGAAGCAACTAGAACTATACACATGTGTAGGAAATTGTACAACTTTAGTGGGGTAGTATATTACATTTAGATAGTGGCTTATAACGTACCCAAAAGCAGTACTTGAGTAAAAGTCAAGATACCTTACTGGAAAATGACTTCAGTAAAAGTCACCTATGAGAATACTACTTGATATGTATTGTACTTAAGGATCAAAAGTAATTGTCAGTTTCAAGTAATGATTGGGTTGTTACTTTCGGTGCTGCTTTAGTATTGATTGTTTAAATATTTGATTCATTTTGTGGATGATCAGATCGAGTTATGATGTTAACAGTCATCAAGATTGCAGATTCAGCTTGAGCAAAAACTTTGCCTACTGTGTTTAAATCAGGCCCATAGGAGTTTACAAGGCAGGTGTCCTTTCTCAAAACACTGACCATACATTTAATATCAGAAAGATTACTTTATACTTAGGCTACAGTAATTATCAGATACTCTAAGACTTACTCAAGTAGTATTCTCATAGGTGAATTTTACTTTTACTAGAGTAATTTTCCAGTAGCCTAATTTGTCTTCACTTTGACTCAAGTTTGTTTTTTGGGTACTTTATACACCACTGTGGCTAGCTAACGTCATGTTAGCTAACATTAGCCAACTAGTGCTGCAATGATAATAGCTAAGATGACTCAAATCAACAATCTCACAACTGTCAACACGTCCTTAGCTATGACAAGCTTGACAAAAGGTCAAAAGTAAACATGGCGGTTCCGTTTACCCATGGTGCCGCATTGTGTATTACAGTTTCTAGGAGCTAGGAAATGTAGCTTCAATAAGTTGACAGCAAGGACTGTAGTATGTGAATAAAGGATACATGATAAACCTAGTATTGTTCTTTTATGATGAATAAAATATATATTATTATCAATGTTATTAATACTAAAAAACTAAAGGTGGAATCAGACACTTGCAACGTTATTCCAGAAATTCTAGAAACTCCAGTTACATGACTCATTACTGTTTGAGTCACCAGGCCTACTGTAAAGGATGTTCTTTGTTCTTCATCCAAGTGTAAAATCCAAATAGTTGCAGTACATCCATATGACTTGTTCCAGCGTTCATAGATTAAGATTCAGATCACATCCTCCTTTCACTGCCACGATTTAGCAACTTTCATAAATGTAATTTAGTGTTAATAAGTAATTTTATTGAAAGTGTTTTATGGTCAGGTAACTAATTCTAATATACTATCCCAGTAGAGTTACACAATCTCTTACACACATGTATAGGTCTAAATGCTTCTGCAGAGCAGTCAGTAAATTATTCAATGGTATCATGGTTCTAATGCCTTGGCTTTGTGTACACTATGCCTCAGTACACACAGTCAATGCACATATTACTGTGCAATCTTCCCATGTCCACCGCACAAATACACACTACTTCATATCAACAAAACTATGCTACTCATTTTTTAGACTCTGTTGACCAACATTTTGTTTTAATTTTTCCATCTTTTTGTCTAATTGACCTCATTTTCTCTTAGCCTATCACGTTTATAAAATAATTATATGCAATTCAATTACATTATTTGTATGCCATTGTTAAAGTAAGCCCATAAGAAAAGAACACCATTTCAATACAGCTCTCTCACAGTTTTAGCTTAGCTTTAGTACAAACTAGAGTATATTTGAATACAGTACTCTGTTCAAAATGTACTTTCTCTTTGACAACAGAGGGTTACATTGAATGGCGTGGGGCGACATCTGGTGGCAGAGAAACGCTAAACGGGGAAGCCGGACCGGATGCAAAGCTGTTGGTGTTGGACTGGCTTTCAAAGCAAATTATTTATCATATTGGCGAAACTAAAATGTTGTTTGGAATTATATAATCTTGCCACTTTTGTGAAAGCGCCACTTTTTTATAATATTTTTTTACAAACGGTCTCGGTACCTCCCTATTAACAAAGAGAACACATGTCTGTTTAGCTACAAATACTTTACTTTGAAAGTCTTGAACTGCGCATTCCGTTTCAACGCCCCCCTGCCCTGCCATTATAGAACACCAAGAAGATGATGACCCTGGCTCCACTGGCTCCATTGGCTCGGTGCTGATATGTCTGCGTTGCTCTGCCTCGTAGCAGGAGCACTTTTATCTTACGTGCTAGTTTATTACAGTGTGTTTAGAGGAGCACGGTGCTCCAGCTCAGTGAAGCTGAATGGGAAGACGGCCATTGTGACAGGTACCAAGTCTGAGCGGCTTGCTCCCAGTGACGCGATCTGTGACAAACTCAGCGGGAGTCTCCCGGTAACGGAAACACATTAACGTTGTTTGAATCCCGTGTCAATAGGTGCCAGTGTCACAAATTGGTCCACCGACTAATACCTACACATTCACAGACGTCTGTTTTCAAACACATGTAATATACTGCCCTCACCTAAGAGACACGCGCCTCTGAGCATACAAGCTGCACTATGTGTTGTAAAGAATAATGTACAATGGGCGGAGCCTAGTTATGATAAGCGCATTGTTTCCAAAAGGCCCACACCATCATTCTGACCTCTGTTCATCATTGTATCACAGGTCGGCGTCGGCTTGGGTGCAATGTGTGGGTTTAAAGAGCTGGGTTTGTTTTCAAAGGAAGTGCTGACTGTCATATAGAGTAACTACATGCATGAAGGAGTGATGGTTTGTTCATGCTCTACTCTGCTCCTCTGTTTGCCAAGCCGTGTGCTCAGCCCAGCTGCTTTTGTTCAGGGTGGTGTTCAGCTTGATGTTTTTCCTGCACAGGAAGCAACACTGGCATCGGCAAGGCCACGGCTCTGGATCTGGCGAAGAGAGGGGCCAGGGTGATCCTCGCCTGCCGCAACAAGGCCAGAGCTGAGGCAGCTGCTTTCCACATCCGTAGAGTAAGTACTCTGACGACTATTGTTGAAAGGCTGCCCCAAGACATAGGGCCCCTGATACAAATGACATGCTAGAAACACTTCTCATTATGACCTAACACAGCACCACAGGTTGTAGCTTCCTCAATGAGTGTACAGTTGAATCAAATAGTTTCAACAATAACTAAATACTCATAAGATGTATTGTACTGTTAAAAACTGGAGTAGCTATAGTGTAGTATTCACAGTTTCATAGGTAGTGTTCCCGTAGAAAGCCTCCCGGGACCAGGCCTTTGTTAGACCTGCCCAGTTTAAGTGGAAAGTCAATTAAATAACCTGAGCCCCTAGGAGACACTGTCAAGAAGGACCAGTCTGAAAGAAACATTGTTTCCAACATATTTAAACTGTAGTTTTAAATATATTAGTTTTAAATATATTAGTAGTCTATCAGAGCCACACTTAGCCAGGTTGCTTGTCCTTCAGGAGAGCGGGAACAACCAGGTGCTGTTCATGCACTTGGATCTGGCGAGTTTCCAGTCTGTTCGCTGCTTTGCTGAAACCTTCCTGAAGACTGAACACAGACTGGACATCCTCATCAACAATGCAGGTGAGGATGTAAAACACGCTGAGACAATTCCCTGTGATACAAGCCACATCTCTTTATATAAACCAAATGGGGAAAAAAAGCCCTGTTGAAATAAATTGTCCACATTGGACTTTACCACAACAGTGCTATACAATGTAAGTACAATGTAAGTGATTGAGCTGCTGTTTCAGGTGTGATGGGGCCAGGGCGCACTGTGGATGGTTTCTCCATGGCGTTTGGAGTCAACCACCTGGGTCACTTCCTGCTCACCAACCTTCTCCTGGAGAGGCTGCAGCAGTGCGGTCCCAGTCGCGTGGTCACTGTGGCTGCACTTCTGCACCGCTGTGGCAGTGCTGACTTCCCTCTGCTGGCTCCCAGGAGGGACTTGGTCTCCGGTCAGTCGACCTGGCACAACGTCCGAGCTTACTGCAACAGCAAGCTGTTTAATGTGCTCTTCACCAGAGAGCTGGCCAACCGGCTGGAGGGCACCAGTGTCACCTGCTACAGCCTCCACCCAGGTTAGCTCTGCACCTTTCATATAGGAATGTTGAGGGGAAATGAAGGGGGTGATTTACAATATCTCACTGTGCAGAGTATTGGCTGTAGGCCAAGCGGTGCTGTACAGTATCGTGGAGCGCTTCCACAATCCTCACATAATAATAATTTCTTCTTCCAGGGGTCATCCACACAGAGCTGTGTCGCAGTATGAGCTTTTGGCTGCAGCTCCTCATGATTCCCTTTGCCAAGGTCTTCTTCCTGGATCCTGAGGGGGGGTCCCAGACCACCCTGTATTGTGCCCTGCAGGAGGGCATCGAGCCTCTCAGCGGACGTTACTTCTCCAACTGTGCACTACAGCCAGTGGGTGCCAAGGGGCGAGATGATGCCCTGGCAAAGAAGCTGTGGGAAGTGAGCGAGAGGTTAACCCGATGCTCCTAACAGAATGAATCCTTATCCAGGGGGATCGCCCTGTGCCTCATCGGAGTCCTCAACAGGTCTCCAGAGTCAGTGGCTTGTCATTGGTCTTCTTTCTTTCAGGGCCGGTGTCTCGTGGTCTTATGCAGGTCATATACCGAGGGAACATAAAGAGTGCAGTCTTATGATATTTCTATGACCTGCATAACCTTACACATGGGTCCCTTGTTTATTTAATGACAGTTATTAACAGATACAAGTCACCAGGGTTAGGCCACATGTTATTACTGAAACGTTAGTCCAGCGTGAAGAAGAAACACTGCTTTGGGTGAATGCTCTATCAGACCAGAACGTGGCTCAGCTAATTTGATTCCTGTGCTTGAAATAAATGGCGCTGGCAGCTTGTGTGATGCAACGACTTTGTGCTGTTGTTGGTTCTAGCGGGACAGTTAATGACATGGGAATATGCTATAGTCATACTATTCACATTATAGAAACAGCCGAGCCCACTCATCTGATAGGATAGCCGACAAGGCAGCCAAGACAGTTTGGTGAAAGGAATAAATTCACCAATGTGATAATCTACATAAGCTGTATACACACGACTGTCAGGCTGACTCCACAACCCTCATCAGGTTTGATCTCTGACAACCAAAAGAAGGCCAACCTCAAGAAACTGGTGCCAGGAGAACAACCTCTAAGCAGCTGATAGTGGACTTTAGGGAGCAGGAGAGGAACCAGCATCCCCTCTGGAACAGCAGGGCGTCTGTGGTGACGGTGGACAGCTTCAGGCCGCCTGGTGTTTGCATCACAGAGGATTTATCCTGGTCGTCTCACATCACCATCGGGGTGGAGAAAGCCTGTCAGCACCAGCCCCCGGTTTGGGAACCCCACCATGAGGATTACATGGCCCCGTATTCGATGTGAACTCTGTCTACCACACATTTCCAGCAGGAGGTGCAGGGTCGGGATCCACTGAGAGGATCATAAAAGACCTCCATCATCCCAACAGCAGACTTCACTTGGCTGCTACCGCTGAGGCCAAAACAGAGAGGATGAGAGGAGTTTCTTCCCATTATATTGTGTTACTGCTGCGTCTGTAAAATCTTTTAACGCTACAATATTTTATCTATTCTATTTTTTTATGTTATTTCTTTCCGGAGCAATGAACAAAACAATGTGCGATTGTGTACGTTACTAATAAATATGTGAAATTGGAGAAGCTTCTCTGCTGAAGAGAAGAACATGTGATGCACACGGTTCACTCCGGAGTCGGGACCAAGCGAGTCAAGACAGAACGGGGACGTTTGCTGCTTTATGACGGGCTGCAGTGGTTCATGTTTCTGTCTATTTAAACACGTTTTGGCAGTTATCTGGCAGACTTTACCTGGACAATGTGAGCATGCCCTACCACCTAGGAGTGGCAGTAAAGGGGTCTCCTGACGGCTGTCTTGGCCCCGTGTGGCCACAGGGGGGCAGTAGCGTCGCACCGCTGTGCGGCTCCTGGGTGGTTGTTGCTTGGAGCAAGGTTGTTGAGGACCTTAACCCAGCAGACCTATGGATTCTGTTCATTATGAGCACTGATTATTAACACGGGTAGGCGTGAAAGTCAGGTCACTTGAGAGTGTTAAGAGAGGTGCTTTTGTAATTACCCAGTAGGACATTCTTCTGCGCAGCCTTCTCCTTTCACCTCTGTGTTGGGGAGGAACACGCTTCCACGATCGATTCCTATCTCCTGCTGCCTTCATGTACCCTTCTGTGGTAAACTCGGCTCCTCACTGGGTCTTTCCAGTCCCAGCTCAGCACTTCTTCTCCTCACCTGCTCCAGGAGATGGTTACAGGCATAAAGAAGAAGCACCTCAATTGAGATTATGGGCAATTTAAATGAAACATTTACTTTACTACTTGAGTATTATTTATTATATATGTATTTTTTTTTAATTGTTTTTCCCGTGAACTTTTTTTCCTTTTATTTTTTGGGAGTTTTTCCTGATCCGATGTGAGGTCCTGGGACAGATTGTAAAGACTTCGGAGGCAAATTTGTATTATGTGATATCGCGCCGTACAAAAATAAACTGAATTGAATTGGAATTTGTGTCAGCAGAGTCCTCCTAAATTTACCAGATATTACCATTAGATAATACCTAGTTTGGATGTATGAGATACTTTTTTTTATGAGTGGTACAAAGATTCAGAATTCCCTCTTTAAAAAACGGACTAATATATCAACACAAATAATGTTTTACCTATAGCTTTATCCTATGTGGCATGCTATGAAAATAAGCATGAATAAAAATTCCTCATTTGCACAAACATACCATTTCAGAGAAGTTTGTACATTTGTAATTTCATGATGAAATCTACTGGTTAAAATGGTCAATTCACCTGTCGTATCTGCGCTTAAGCTCAGCATCAAGCCGAACACACCACTAACAGCTGCAATGATGAAAGCAAGCTCTATGGATTACCCTGGAATCTGGCAGTGACATACAGAATACATTGTGTCTGGCAATGGATCGCCATCATGATTTTGAATGTCATTTTTCAATGCTTTTAACAATACAAACTATTTTATTTACCTCTACTGTATCCTTGCGGAAATCTCAAACACATTTCACAACCTCTTTTTCACATTTAATGTTATAACTGATGCACCTACACAATACATCCCACACATCGGTGTTGTCTCAGAAGTCACAATATCCACAATATATTACACAATATTCACAATATTTGAAGAACAAAATCAATCTGTTACTTGGCATTCTGATGCCATAGTATTTGTATGTGAAACAGCTTTGTGTGATACAGTTGAATCTGTTCATGAATGTATTACATAACTCACATGACTTGAGAAAGTCCTTGTATGTCTTTCTCCTCCACCATCCATCTGTATATTTCTCCTACATTCACTATTATATAATGCCTCATGAGGATGTTTAAACATAACATTTCATAAAACATGTAACACAAAAATAATATTGTCCTAATGTCATTATTCAACTGGGGAAGTTTCACATTGACATGTATTAGTAACAGTTTTACCCTGTTCACCTGCAGTGTCTTTTCTTATTTATTTCCCAACATGGAGATTCAAAATAATGTTTAAAAAGTCTTCTGCATGCTACAAGTAATAACTTATCAATTAAATCTAATTATTCCTAAAGAATGGAACACATTTTCAAAAACCACCTAAAAGCCCCAGCCTCCCAAACCCAGAGGACGTGACCTCAGTGTGGGGTGAGTTCACGTCAGCAAACCTCTCCGTCAAATATGTATGATATTATAGAAAAGTACAAATGTGCTGCAGCCTCATTTCCTGAAGTCCAATTAGATGAGAAAGCCGAGTTGCTTCAGGCCAAAGGTGTGTGCACCCCTCTGCCTTGATCTATAGTGCATAGATGTTCTGTCAGTCCGGCTCCTCTCTCTTGTTTGAGAAGCAGCTCATTGACAACTTGTGTGCTTTGTTTGCTTTGGGCAGACTCCACAGCGCTGCAGTACTTAGTGACTGGATTAGTGCATCAATTAGGCAGCTATTGGATGCATAGAGCCATGCTGATTGATTTAGATGCTGTGGTCGCTGTGTGCAGCTTGTTTGTGTGGGGACAATATCAATACACCCGGGTGAAAGAAAAACAGATGTTCTTTCTGCTTCACCCTGTCAATGTTTATAATAGATGGAGCATTTTTTGTAAACATGTAACATAAGTAGTTAGTGTTTGCTGCTAAAGAAATGTCTTCTCCATCAGCCCTGTCAGATCTGGGCCGTGACAGTTAACATGAAGAAGACCAAAATGATTCTAGGGTCCATTTGGGAGTCTTCTTCCTGATAGTCGGTCCTCTCCTGCCCGACACTTCCAGTATATTGTGGCAGACGACCAAACCACAGTAACTGATGAGCACCTCTGTGACGATGTAGAGACTGAGTGACCATTGTCTGTCCCAGAGACAATACCGGCTTTGTAAGGAGGGAGCTGAGGAAACAGGACTATGCCTTGAATTCTGAGGTCTGACAGGGAGGGAGCCCAAACTCTTTGAATTCAGAGGAACCTTCGGGTCTATGCACCTCTTAACACACTCCAGGCTCTCTCACGTTGACAGAGTATTCAGAGGGAAAACTGGAGGGCTGAACAGAGCAAAATAGTCTCTACCAATACTACCAATGGATTTTTGCTTTCTTTCAAAATGTATAATGTAATGCAAATTAAAATCAGTTGCGCACTTCTTTATTAAGTAACTACGCTTATCGTTTACCTGTCTCTTGGACCCTATCCCGACTAGTCTGCTTAAAGACGTTTTGCCTTTAATTGGCAGCTCTCTTTTGGATATTATTAATGTGTCTTTGTTAACAGGCCACGTACCACATTCCTTCAAAGTAGCTGTAATTAAACCTCTCCTGAAGAAGCCCACTCTGGATCCAGAGGTTTTGGCTAACTACAGACCGATCTCTAACCTCCCCTTCCTCTCTAAGATCCTTGAGAAAGTGGTTGCAAATCAGTTGTGTGACTTTCTACATCAGAATAGTTTATTTGAAGAGTTTCAGTCAGGATTTAGAAAACACCACAGCACAGAGACAGCACTGGTGAAGATTACGAATGACCTCTTAATGGCAGCAGATAAAGGACTTCTCTCTGTACTGGTCTTGTTAGACCTTAGTGCTGCATTCGACACCATTGACCATAACATCCTATTACAGAGACTGGAGCAGTCGATTGGTATTTCAGGCACCGCCCTAAGTTGGTTTAAATCCTATTTATCAGATCGATCTCAGTTTGTATTTGTAAACGATGAAGCCTCAATGACCACCAACGTTAGTCACGGAGTTCCACAAGGTTCTGTGCTTGGACCAATTCTATTTACCTTATACATGCTTCCTTTGGGCAATATTATCAGGAAACACTCTATAAACTTTCATCGTTATGCAGATGATACTCAACTATATCTATCGATAAAACCAGAGGAGACTAATCAACTCACTAAAATTCAAGCATGTCTTAGTGACATAAAAACATGGATGACCGGCAACTTCTTGATGTTAAACTCAGACAAAACCGAAGTAATTCTACTCGGCCCTGAGCACCTCAGAGATCAATTATCTGGTGATGTGATTTCTGTAGATGGCATTACTCTAGCATCCAACACCACTGTAAAGAATCTCGGCGTTATCTTTGATCGGGACTTGTCCTTTAACTCCCACTTAAAGCAAATCTCAAGGACTGCATTCTTCCATCTACGTAATATTTAAAAAATCAGGCATATCTTGTCTTAAAAAGATGCAGAGAAATTGGTTCACGCGTTCGTTACTTCGAGACTGGATTACTGCAACTCCTTATTATCAGGCTGCTCTAATAAGTCTCTTAGGTCCCTCCAGTTGATCCAGAATGCTGCAGCTCGTATTCTCACTAAAACTAAGAAAAGAGATCACATTACTCCTGCACTAGCTGCTCTGCACTGGCTCCCTGTAAAATCAAGAATCACTTTTAAAATTATTCTCTTAACTTACAAAGCCTTAATTAGTGATGCACCATCTTATCTTAAAGAGCTTGTAGTACCGTATCGCCCCATCAGAGAGCTGCGCTCACTAAATGCGGGGCTACTTGTAGTTCCTAGAGTCTTAAAATGTAAAATGGGAGCCAGAGCCTTTAGTTATCAAGCTCCTCTTTTATGGAACCAACTTCCAATTTCAGTCCGGGAGGCAGACACGGTCGCCACATTCAAGAGTAGACTTAAGACTTTCCTCTTTGACAGAGCTTATAGTCAGGGCTGAATCAGGTTTGCCCTGGTCCAGCCCCTGGATATGCTGGTATAGGCTTATAGCTGCTGGGGATGTTTAGGATGCACTGAGCACCTCTCTCCTCTTTTCTTTCTCCTATGGATGAATCTTCATCTCTCCATCACACATGACTAACTCTGCTTTCTCCCCGGAGTCCTTCTGACTTCACGTCTCATGGGGTCATCAGACCCTATGAGACGGCATAGATCCCATCTGCTGATGGACCATCGATGGTTGGATCGTGAGTTCCTGTCGCCAGCTGTGCCACTTCCCTGCTGAGACTCCGCCCACTCCTCCACTTGGGAGGTCTCCAAACTCTCCATCGTGGAATATGCCTAAATATGAACTATTGATAAACTCTGTCAGATTCCTTGAATGTATTTTAACTCTAAATATGTCCTTCTGTACACATTACATCTATTGCATCTGTCCATCCTGGAGAGGGATCCTCCTCTGTTCTCTCCTGAAGGTTTCTTCCCTTTTTTTCCCCCTGAAGGGTTATTTGGGAGTTTTTCCTGGTCCGATGTGAGGTTTTGGGTCAGGGATGTCTATGTGTACAGATTGTAAAGCACTCTGAGACAAATTTGTAATTTGTGAAACTGGGCTATACAAATAAACTGAATTGAATTGAATTGAATTATAAAATTGTCTTTCTAAATCGTAGTGTGGCTGACACACTAGTAACTTTGGTAGTGTGTTTGTGTGTGTGTGTCTTGTTAAGGGGAGAGAGATGTGGGTGGGAAACAACAAAGCAACGTGTTAGTGAGCTCATATTCAACATAAACCCCCTTCGTCACCTCGTTCCTCCAAACAGTTTTTATTTTTAGTGTGAACACACACACACACACACACACGCAAACACACACACACACACACACATGTACACACACACACACACACACACACACACACACACACACCACACCGCCCCCCCCCCCCCACCACACTCACACACACACATCTAGCCCTTATCAGTAACAGTGGGGGTGTCGATAAATAGAAGCATCCTCTGGGTCTTGTTATTTCCTCCATTGCAATTAACATTCTCATCTGCTAACCTGTGATTAACGGTGTTTACCGATATGTGTTCAACTTTGAGTCACAGGACACACCTTCCTTTGCATTTCCCATTATTATTTATTCAAGAATCAGCAACAGCCCTATATATATATTATATATATATATATATGTAATGTCATATTGTAGTATATATACTGTATATATACTGTATATACATGTTGTAGCAGTCCGGTGCGAAGGCTGACCCCTGTACCCCGGGACCCGTCGGCGGGAAGGCCGCCCTAGTTTCCCCGTGACCCGTCGCCGCTGCCGACCCCTGATCCCCGGGTTCCGTCGGCACCGCAGTTACCCCATGCCGTCCCCCAGAGCCCCCTCCTCCTGAGCCCGGTCCCCCAGAGCCCACTCCTCCGCCCACGCTTTTATGGGGGGGAGAGGGAGTAGGTTAGGCCGGATGGAGCCCCGGCCTAAATCGGGTGGTGAAGGTGTGTGGCAGCTGTGGGGATGGAGTCTCCAATTTGGCCTCAGCTGCTGGATGATTGGCAATTAGCCAGCACCAGACGCCGCTCTCATAAAAGGAGCAGTTGAGAGTGGAGAAGAGGGAGTGAGCAGAGGTATCGTTGTGCAATCTGCGTCCTGAACGAACAAAAATGTTGCTGATTCTTGAAAAAAAGGGAGAAAAAAACACATCATTTTCAAATGAACTGCATCACATTGGTACAACTAAATACATTGTTTAGTCCATTTTTTATTTGGGTTTTTAATACCGGAATTTACTGAACACATTTTCTCCATTAGGCCAAGTTATCATCTTTACACATGTGGAAAGGCAGGTTCAGCCTACTTCTAGGACCCAGACAAAGGGGCTGAGCCTCTAAAAAGGGCATTTCTTCCTGGTTACTTCCAGCACTTCTTCTCCAAGTTGCTTCTATCTGAGAAGCAACTTGGATCTGAGCTCTGCACGATGTTCCCAGGAGCTTATAGCCACCAACCCAGGGACCGGTCCACCCAGAAGGGCCGCTCAGCCGGATCAAATCTGGGCCCCTCTCGCTGTGAGGTATCAGTGCTCATGAACACAGACCCACTTGGCTAAATAACGGAGCTATTATCAACAGAAGATGCATTAAGTTATATTAAGATGCGTTCAAGTTCTTTTCAGTAAAATGTTTTGGGCAAAGTTAAATTATAACATTATCATGATGTGTTCAGGTGTAACATGTATACATTCTGTGGATAAACTTACAAAGAAAAACAATTGTTTGAAGGAGATGTTTTAGCAATATAAAAATATATTTGAGAGGGAATTATGACCTGCTTAACTTTCTCATAATACCTTTTGTTATTTATATTATTAATGGCAATACATTTTTAATCAAAGCAAATATTAGAATAAAAATATCTAGAATAATTATTTGAATTACGTGCTGATTAAAAGGCATTTCAGAATTAAAGCAGCACAACAATAACCTAGTCATCTTCTGACAAATATCGATTTGCTATTTAATAGAGTTTCAGCTCAATGGACAATATCAGGATTTGGGATTGTATGAACACATTCTAAACATGAACTCTCACAGGAAACAGCTTGTCACTCTCAACAAGAGCATGTGGAGGGGGTGGAGCAGACCATACTGTCATCACCGAATCAAATCTTTAGATATGTGCTGGTTTTATTTGGAGATTTCATTTCACCACCCCTGCTTGTCCAGAACTTATATGACATGCGAGTAAATCCCTTCATTATGAAATTGTCCAAATGCTGAATTAATTAATAAGGTAGCAGGGAAAGGTTACTGAAAACAAAATGTTACTAAAATTAGGCAGGTAACAGAAATACATTTGAAACAAAACAGAAGGTTTATTCACTGGAAAGACGAGGAGCAAGGAAGGTACACTGGTTAGAAAGAAAGGTGATGAATTGACAGGGATTATTTATTCTTTCTTGACAGGGTTAATGGCTTCCACAGTCACATTAACTCTGCTACCTGATGACGACAGCTATACCTGATGAAACCAAGGGAAACATTTTTGACCCCAGGTAAGCATGAACCTGTGACCCTGTTTAGTTGAGCACAGTGAAATAGGGCCCAGTGGGCCCCTAAATAGATGCATTCCCCTAGAACCTCCCCTTGTAGCTGAAGGCCATCCGGCTGCCGGCCGGTTCCAGTCAACTTCCAGCTGATGTGAGGCCGTTTACCTGTTCTGAATATTTGCAAAGATACTGTGCTCTGGCTGATATACAAACACTTCACCAGCCCACATTGAAGGTCCTTCCTGTGAACAAAGACCAGCTTCATATGTTGTGACAAATCACTGTACAAAAATATCAGGCTCAGTGTGCATGTGCTAATAGAGGTTTTAATCATGTTACTGCTTTTCATTTGTCTTGGAGGTATTTTAATTATCCTGCCTGTTACCCACTGTGTCTGGAAACAACATTAAACTGGCATGGAGAGAAGGCAAACCTTTTAAAAGCCTCTTAAACATACATTCAGTCATAGCACTTAGGGAAATGAGCTCACTCTCATGCCTTTTGCAATTTGCAATAAGCTAACATGAAAATGTTACTCGCTGAGCAGAGACTATAAAACAGCAACATACATGCTATTAATTAGACATAAATGATACTGTTTTGTTGGTTGCTATGGTAACAAATTCCCAATTAGCTATGCCGAAAAATGTATCTGGGTGACACACATCCATCCAGTCACAATAGCTGTGCAATGCTTGACTAAAGGTCTGTATCGGCTCAAAGCATCCAGGTGAACACACCTCTTCCTCTCGCCTGAGGCTGGTCACAGCTTCAAAAGATGGTGACGGTCATCGTTCGGTCACATAGATCCATAGTTATAGTCATAACTTACGATCTATTTTGACCTCACTCAGGCCGTTACGACAGTCTTTACCTTGGATGACATCAGCGTGGCCTCCACTCTGTTACATCCTCTGGCAGCAGTTGAGAGCAGCGCGGCGGAGCAATCACATCTGTACAGGGAGCACTATATGTTGCTGCTGCACAGATTTGTAAAGTAGCAATCTATTTGAAAGCCGCCCAGAAAGCTTAACTTTCAGAGATAGTGTGAGGATGAACACTGTTTAGACACAGAGGACCCGGCCTCTACATCATTTACACAAACAAAGAACTCTCAGAGTTTCTGAGCATCTGCAAATAATCTCCAGCCACAAGAAAATAAATGATTGCTGGGTCTAAGAGATGTCTCCCTCAATTGAGCCACATACCTCTCAGATCATGTCCATAGCTCACTGCAAGGTATGTTGCTCAGGTGGGACTCCCCCTGGAGCTGGTCTCATCCAGCAGTACCACTTCCACCACTTCCATAATTGGAATTTCAATCAGAGACAGAGACAATACAAAACTAAAACTAAAATGTTAACAATTAACAATTTTAACTGAAATGTAATCATGCCCTACATGTGCCAATTTGTATCTTAATATCTGTTTAACCTCCATAGAAATAAAAAAATAGGGAACACAGACTAAAAGGATAATCAAATCCTATTAAAACAAAAGACCTCTTATTCCCTAAAGATGAATATGAAGAGTATGTTTTTCCTCTCACGCTGTAATGGAAAAGAAGTGGTTGTTATGTCTACACCTGAGTAGATGTATGTGTCAGTGACTTCTGTAAGGTTTGCAGCGTGTGTGTGTTTGTTGTTTGTTATGTTGTTTAGAGACCAGGATGGAATGCTGATGGCCTCTCAAGGCTGCTGCTTTTCTTTTCATTGAAAATTGATTGAGCAATTCCTCATGAGCAACACAGTTAGCAACAGTTATTGTGGCGGCTGAGAATAGCCAAACATCCAGAGCTGGCAGTCATAGATGGAAGTCAGCTATCTGCGCCATGAACACCTCGTTGGATATACAATAGCCTGCATGACAAAGTGTCTTTTTGTAGGTGTTGGGATATTTTCCTGCAAGTGTAGTGCAGGAATCTGGCTTCCTTTGTGAGGTAGGCATGTTTACACACCTCACGGCCTGTCTTCCTTCACTGTGACATCTGAAACAAGGTCAGCATTTTAGATTAGACAAACGTTTAGAAATAAGTTTGCTTTGAAAGTCTCCTTTGAGTTGTAAGAGGCTGTTAGTTTTTAGCTTGTTAAAGACAGTTAACTAAACTCCACTCCACATTGAACCACAACCTGACAGACAACAATGATCTCAATCCATAGTTGTACCCCCTGACAACTGAAGGCCAGTGACCACAAATCACCACAACTTGGCCTGGCACTCCATCTGTATATTTTGGGCTGGTCAAATCTCATGGTAAGGTATAACAGATTTGTGGGTCTCATAGATTTATCTTATTTCTCATTTACACTGAATGGGCTTCATGAATGAACTAATACCAACAGGTCTGTTCCTCTGTGGCGTTAAGTTATTCAAGAGAACTTGCTGCTTTCATAATTTCTTGTATTTAGAATGTTCTCTTTTGTGTTTAAAGTCAATGTATGCCTTATGTTATATGATTAAATACCGTATGTTATCATATGATCATATATCATACATTAACATATGATCATATGCCATGTGTATTTCATGAAAAGATAGCTATTGAATTATGATGTATGGCTTGGATGTAGTCGTTCAGAGGCCCTCCATGCAGTGGTCTGAATAATGGTCATGTTGTTCCCATCAATCTTGTATTGTCTCTAAATTTTTCAATCCCTTATCATGCCGGTTTAGTTGGTTGCAACCATTTCAGATATTTGTACATCCATTGTATAACTCGACAATGTCGGGCTCTTCTGTTTAGCAGTCTTAAATTAGGAAGCCCATTCTTGCACCGATGCAGAATGGGATCTGGAGAAGCTTGAGAAGAGACATGTGGAACCAGAATGCACCTGAGCTCCAGGATGAGAGCCCCCTCAGCTGAGACCCCAATTGGATTTCTACCTCAAGGCCTCCTTGTAGATATTTGGATGAGCTATGAATGCTGTAGATGAGCTCTGACACAGCCACCTGGTGCACCTGACAATGTGTAATCCACAGTCCTATATCCTATTATCAGTGTATAGTTTACTCCAGGGCAAACAGGTTGGCCATGCAAGCACTTGTTGGCAATTTACAAAAAATATTAGACTTGTATACATTATATGTTGTTGTCATTGATGATTAATTTGACCTTTTTGCGCAGCTTCATTGTCATTGTTTGTGGCTGTATATCTATTTACATCCATCTTCCTGAAAATTGTTTTGGGAATGCTGTCCTTGAGAGCTCAATGCACTGCAAAATGCAGAAAACCCAACCTAATACAAAACATTGCTGTGAATATTAAAAACACAACCAAATACAGAATACACAACCATAAACACACAATGGAAACTGATTCCAGAAGAGTGGTGCACACAGCTAGAACATGCTTGTTGTTGCCATGATTTGAACATTCGTCCTCAGTGTCAGCAGGTACGATTTAAAGTTACTAAAACAACAGCATTTCTCTTTCCTATTATGTTTATTTAAGCAAGGGTAAGTAGTACAATTTGTACCCACACTCTCTAAATAGTAATCACAAAAGCAGATTGGAATAGGCCTTCAAGGAAAAGCCTAACCATAGATGCTTTTGTTTGTTGGATGTTGAGCTGAAATATAGGTTTATTTGGCTCATGTTAGTCTCATGATCCAGCTATTATTGCAGGTATCGGCAATCTTCCTGTCACAAAAAAAACACGCTTATGAATACAATATAACAAGCTAACTTTTTCAGCTACTTGTTAACAAGTAAACAAATCAAGCAGAGGGATAGGTTTCATTTGATTAGTCATGTCCGCATAACTTTAGCCTTTTTCTCGTCACCTTTTTTGAAATGTCAGGCTAATAATAAGCAACAGGCTATAGAATAGGCTCAAGAAGACAACACTAGCTATCTGCAAAAATATCTGAATCATGTGACCACAGTGTTAACAAGTTAGTGCAACTAAACAGGACTTCAAAAGAAAAAAAGTTGAACAGAACAAGACTGCTTTTGTTTGGCTTGTGTGTGTGTGTGTGAAAGAAAACAGTTAAGGATTTGCCAGACCGTCAACCCTCATTAATGTCTGTCAGCAGGGGTCCACAACAAGTGTGTGTGTGTGTGTGTGTGTGTGTGTGTGTGTGTGGGGGGGGGGGGGGGTGGGGTGTCATCCCGCTCCTGGCTGTGGATGTACAGCAGATGAGTAAGTGTGATTAATCACTAGTCACTAGCTATTGATTACTTCATTGATGAGGCTGGGAAAGAGGAGGAGGTGGAGGGCTGGGGCTGCTGTTCATTCAGGGTCACAGGCCAACCCAGTTGTGTAGAGCTGGGGCCTTTCATGGGATTTTGCCATTTGGTAGCTGTCAGTCAGAATTAAGCTTTGCGTCAAAAGGCTCCAGATAGTAGGCCAGGTCATTTTGAGAGTGCTAAGTCCAGAAAATGGGCTACGTTCCACACAGCCCGGTTGATCTTACAACTAACCTAGTTAGGGTTCACGATCGACTGGACAGGGAGCAGCGGCCAACAGGTGGAGGATCTGGCTATGCACGACACGTGCAGGCGGCAGGCCACTCTGTCAGACCACAGACAGACGCACTAGCGGCAGGCGGTCTACATTTGCCATGGGGCCTTACAGGTGCTGAGGTTTGTTGCAGGAGAGGATAGCGCCTCATCCCTGGACCTCCCTAGTTCCGGGAGGCTCTGTCTCAGAAGGCGAGGGCAATAGGAACGCTGCCTTCTCCATGCTTGGCTCCTGAGAGGAACGGGCTGAGGATGGATGGTCTGTTGCAAAGCCTCCACCACCGCCAGTGTCCCTCTGAGCCTCTGTAGCGCTCCTCTCTGAGGAAGTTGTTATTGAAGACAGCTTTGCTGCCTGCACTGACCTCAGCTAAGAGAGTATGTGTGCTGACCGCCTGTCTGTTGCTTGAGGCTTTGTGTGGACGGTAGCAGGGCTACACTCAGACCAGATCCCTTCTTTGTTCCCAAGTACTCAAGGACTTCATTCAGGTTGAGATTTATTTAGCGGGATGCTTCCTGTCTCCAACATCATGCTTTTGCCGCTGCTTTGGCCACTTTGTGCGTTAGCATGTTATGTTGAACACGCGGGTCGTCGGCAGGCGGCACTAGATGAACATTTATTAGGATACATTGTCTGGCCACCAATCCACAAGATGTTGAGCTATTTCATTGGATACTTACAACATGTTATGGTAATCCATTCACTAGTTACTGAAATCAGTGTGGACCGATGATATTGGCAAACCAACTTTCTATCAACAATAATAAAAACAACTTCCTCCTTAATGTTCCAGAAAACACACTATACTGTGTAACACACTGTCATCTTTCATCTAGCTCTGTCTACTAAAACCTCTCTGTGAAGGAAAGTGCTGTTTCATTAGCTTCAGGCTTTGTTGAGGTCAAGTGTCTCACTTGTAAACTTGAGGGCTTTTGATTTGTTGTTCAAAGCACAAGTTGTAATATTAGAGCTGCAAGATTCTATAGCTCTCTGGCATGTTTCTCAAGACAAGCAATTACACACACACACACACACACACACACACACACACACACACAAAACACACAAACACACACACACACACTTTGCTACCTTCCCAGATTTCCTGCTGACCCCTCGAGACCATGCAGCTTTTTTTCTGCACACACTGACAAATACACCTGTTTGCTGCAGTTCTGCTCTGTGTGTCAATGACCTCGTGTCCTTAAATCCTTGAACTGTCCCGTCTCAACAGGCTACGCTACTTGTTTTTCATGCACTGAAGCTCCTTTGGGACATCAGCACCCAGTGGACTGTCAGAGGGTGGAATGTAGGGCAACTTGACTCCAGCAGGCCTGTTAAAGGGTTTCTAGGTCACGTTCATAATCAATTTTTCAATAAATGTGGAGCTCCACTGAGGTTCATGTGTCATCACTGAATACATATATACATGCAGACATGACCTTATATAACATGTCATCTTGGGGCACAACTTTCTAAATGCAAAGAGTTTATGAATTGTAATTGGCAATCAATTGTTTTGTATAATTAGTGTTGTTTACATTCTTAAATATTCATAATGGTCCATAATTATCATCATTGGAAATTATAAAATATTTGATAATGACTTACATGGTCAAGTATCAGAATTCTTCATAATTGCTTGTCATTCTTTGCCTTTTCTTGTGCAAGGATTATATTGTATAATAACACTGCGTCAGTGCTTCTCAGAGTCCGACACCAATGCTCATTTAGCGTTAGGACGAGACGCAAGATTACGGGCAAGCAACTGACGAAGTATAACTGCTCGTGGCCCTTGCCAAACTAAAAGTAACGTTGACTTGGTTTCACTTGAATAGTCAGTGATGTGAGTCGTTAGTCACACAAGTCACGTAACATAAATCTATTTAGAAAAAACACTTTTCATGTAATAATAGTATAATACAAATTCAAACACGTCTTGTGACTGCACACATATCATTATGTAGTTCATTATCTCAATAAAGAGGATTTAGTCTTAAGTTAGTTTTGTAATGCATTGACGAGCCAGAAACAAAGCAGTAGTGCAGTTGTTGTCTTGTTCTTCACAGATCCCTCCAGTAAGTCAGGCTGCTTATTCATTTGTTCTCTCTCTTTATAACTACACTTGTATCTTTTGAATTCAACTTTCTTGGATCAAATTTAGTTTTCTGAACTTTTGTGCTGATTCTCACAACAGCTCCATTGGTCTTTCAGTACTGAAGTCTTTGGATTGTGAGTTCATCAAGTGACACCAACACCAGATTGTCCATCATCTTCCAGAGATGAGCTCTACTCTGTGTTCGTTGTGCTGTGACAGATGAATCTTCTCTCACATATAGCTGAAGAGACTAGGCTATCCCTGTTTCTTATGTTACAAAGTGGTTCCCACTGATTGCAACCAAAGGCCAAGAATTGGTTGCCAATTTCTCAAAATGAGTACCAACGGCAACTGATCATCCCCCCTCTAACTGCCAACAGTCAGTGCTACAGAGAGAAGGCAGTTTAGGTGTTTTTTGAATTAAAACTATGACCTGGGGCACTTTGTTTACTTATTATGGAAAAGAGAGGCCCTTACCATCGCCCTCTTAAACACACGCACACCACGCACCCCCACTCTGACACCCATCCTCCTGTCATTTGATAAGGCTTGTACCCTTGTCAACAGGCACACAATTTAATTAGTGTTGATTGTTGTTGGCGTGTTCAATAGTTATTAATTAGAGTGGGGAGGGGCCCCGGTCTCGATCACTTGCCTGAAGCTGTGACGCATCGTGTTGTCTCACACTCCAAAATAGAAGAGATGCTGTGAAATATCAAAGGCTGGTGTTTTATCAAGACTAAAACAATTGTTTTTTTACTGGGATATAAACATGGCTATTTCTGCTTTAAAGACAGGCCTTAAAGTGCCATGGTAGTTCTCCTGGTAGCTTTCCTGGTAACTCACTTGGTAGCTCACCTGCTAGCTCACTTGGTAGCTCTTCTGGTAACTCTCCTGGTAGGTTATCCTGCTGGCCCACCTGTGTGCTCATCTGTGTGCGCGCATCACGGCAGTGCGATACGACCCCGCAAAGTTTTCCCTAAACAGTTATTTCACCTAGGTCCTAAAATGGTCTTGTGTAATTAATTATATTTTATTTAAAGATATTCATGTAATTTGCCTGCAAAATAGGTCTACCTGAACCAGCGGACAAAAAATTCAACCTGCGGCAACACTTGAAAAGTAGCCCAATTTCGCGGGAAAACCGCAGACCTGGCAACACTGGCTGGGAGTGACGTACGCAAATCGAATGAAATCAAAATGAAAAACTGGTGAAAGGGCTCCTCCTCTTCCGCTACGTAGCCAAGATGGCGCCTGTTTAGGGCGAGTAGTGTCCATCGTTTTACACTACATTTTTTGCCCGTTTGCAGTGCGCCATCCGGGTACTTTCAGTGGACTGAATTCTGCTGGTTTTGCCCTAAGCACTGAAAGTCAGTGCTCGAAGTGCTCAAGTGTGCGGTAGTAGACACGGCCAGTGTTGGCTTTCAGAGTGCTCCAGTGATGTGTCCTGCTCTGAGAACCACATGTGAAACCTTATTCCTTAAAATCAATTCAGAGATGGGAAGAAACCAATCTAGAATTTATCAAAAGCAGCATGTGCTCGGCTATGGCTTCAGTGTTGAAAGTGGGCAGTCTGTTGCTGCTAGAGCCGCACTCCCATTGACCTCCTTCCTCGTGCTCCAGGGCTGACACTTCATCAAGAGGCCTTATGACAGAGCAGAAGTGACGAGGACCATCCTCCCCCCTGCGCCTCTTCCGCTTGTCCTGCTCTTGATGTGCCTTTTGTTTGGTGCCTAATGACAGCTGTGATGGAACCGTCATGCTCTGTGATCACACCGGCCCGCAGCCAAGCCTTCTTTCTGCTGGCGCCTCCGCTCTGCTCGTTCCCCAGTCTCCATCTAGAGAGAGCTCACCTCATCGGCCCTGATCTAAGCTGGCACCACCTCAAATCTCATTTCACAGATCTAGATGGTTTTGTAAAATATGCATTTGTGTGCATATATATTTATGTATGTATATATGTGTATGAGTATGCCGCCATAAGCTGCAGACAGGGAGGCCCAGTGGCTAAAAATATCCTTTAGTCCTGGAATTGTCTGGAGGGTTCATTGGAAACTTGTGCAGCTGGGTGGGTTTCCTGCTGTTCGCCTGAACACATACCCTCATTCGGAGACGGTGAGCAGCTCTGCCTATTAAAATGTAAATTCTCTCTCGGTGCAGTGGCGGCAGAAGCAGCGACGGCAGCAGGCGAGCTCAGACGAGGGTGCTGCGGTGAAGGAAGGGGAAGCTGGTGGGGGTGAAAGGTGTTGGCGCTATAGGCTGGATGAGTCTTCCACCATGCAGCGGCTCCCAGATAGCCAGCATGTGGCTGTATAATATGCTCCGCGGGCTTCAGCTGATTTCAAAGCCCAGGCTGGAAACAAAAGGCAATTCCTCTGATGTAACATACTTCATTCTCCTGACTGTCTTCTCTGTATCTTTGCTCATGTTTGTCTTTTTTCAAAGAAAATATTGACCTGTAATTATAATTTTCATACATACTTATGAAAAGTCATCAGGAAGCGGTTTAAAATAGTCCTACAATAATGTTTGTATTACTACACATCATTTCTAAAACGTAAGTGATTTCTTTCACTTTCCAAGTTTAAAACTAGAGATTGCAAAGTGTTTTTTAGCTAAATTCATCATAAACACATTGAATTACCAAATGTGTGTAACAGTTTAGCTCCACATCTTCCTTTTATGAGTTGTTTTCAGCCTGTGGGCCTGTTTCAGTAACTATCATATCATTGTAGATCCTGATTCCCACCTCATCAGTCCAACTCCTTTTACCTGTTCTCTCACCTGCCTCTGGCCACTCCCACCTCATCAGTCTCATTCCCTTCACCTGGTCCTCATGCTCGTCTCACCTGTTGCTCATTCCTTCATTAGTCTCTGACTACTTAGGTCCCCTCACTTGCATATGTCCTTGGCCAGATGGTTTTGTGTTTTTCCCGACCAAGCCCTCCAGCGTTTCATATTGTGTTTATATATTTATGCTGGTACTGTTCCTGATGATACTCTGAGTAAAGGATCTTTATTTGCAGTTCTGTCTCCTGAATCATGCTATTAACTTCATACATATCTCCCAGTGACAATGTGTATTTACTCACAAGTTGGTACATTTCAATAGTAATACTGTACAGAAGACAAATAAGCTCTAACCACACTATTAAAAAACACCAAATATTACACAATAACATTATTATTGTGTCTGCATATTATAAAACAATGTAAGCATGTATACTTTGGCTCACATGCACACTGTCATGCAGAATACCTGCATATACATAAACACATTATCTGTTGTATCTGTTTGACCCTGAACAGATCTGTTGAATCACTTCTTCATAAGTAACAATGTCTGTCTAGTGTGGTTGTGGATTTAATGTGTAACGTAATGTGTAGTGATATCATTAATGTTAAACAATTGTTGCAAGGCTCTGAATAGTTGTTAGCCCTCTTTCAAAGAATGATTACATTCATAAAGAAACAAAAAGTTAAAAAAATATTAGCAAATGTTGTTTTACTAACTGTAGAACATCTAAAAAGATGTGAAAAATAAGACTTTATGCTAAATAATAGGACTTTTTTGTCAGAATGCCTGTATATGACGGACCTTAGACAAAGTGTGAACCTCTATTGTATCCAGCTAACTCTTATTATCCCCATAATTATTTTCCCATATTATGAGTCGCCTGAAATTATGAACGTGCATGCGTGTCCCTATTTATTTTTAAAAACATTACATATACTATTATTTTGTCTACATTTCCTTTCTTTCAAAATGAATACAAAAATGTAAAATATAGATGCTCTAACACGCACTATTAGGAAAAAACGTACATGGCCTTGTTTCTATTTCTAGCCTGAATTCCCTGCTAGATCACATTCTGCTTTCAAATTGGATTAGTCTCCAATGACTAAATGATAAGAAGAAATGACAGGACTGGATGAATGATAAGAATGTATTGTGTAACTGAAAGCTGCCTGCAAACCATTGTAAAAGCTGACTGTATTTGGCCTCACGTCTGAGTTCTCAGTTTGAAACACTAGATGGAGCTGCGCTCATACAGCTGGCAGCTCTCACACGCACGCACGCACACACACGCACGCACGCACGCACACACACGCACACACGCACACACACTCACACACACGCGCACACACACACACACACACTGACTGACATGGTGCAGTGGCCTCCATCTGCGGCCCCACACATGCGGAACACAAGAAACACTTCTTCTGTCGGCCTTTGTGCACAACCACGTCGCTGCTTTCTGTTCCACTTTTCCCATTCAGAATGTTGTTGCATTGAGGAACAAAAAATTGAACTAAGTGAAGAAAAGTAAAAAAAACACATGATTGCATGCGTTCCATGTCAGCGACAGTGGTGTTGGCCTTTTTTTTTGCTTTTCTACAGCATCTGTATTTCCTGCATTTGTTTCAGAGAACCAGAGGGCTCAGGGGGCATGAAGCTCATTATTCCCTTAAACAGAAAGACTGTGGAGGAATTAATCCGACACTGTCCATTGTGTGACAATAAGCAGCATTGATTTAGCAGTTACAGTTTGAGGTCCACTGCACGCAGAGCCTGTGTCCTGTCTGTGCTTTTGGAGGTTATCAGATATGATGGGTTTTTGAATGAAAGGCCAAAGCTTTATTGCTCTATCACAGGCTGTAGCAATGACTCCGCACTCCGCAGCATTCTGAGCAGGTTTTGCAGAAGTCACATACCTCTTTGCCTAAATTATAAGGCTTATTTTTTTTACACAACAAATAATAACACTATATTTAACTATGTAGCCAAATCCACATCCAGTGTATACACCACTCTGTTGATGTACACAATTGATCCACAGCTGAAAATATTCGCCAACATTATTTCCTCCTATTTGTATAATGATTGTTAATAATACAGTGTCCTACGGTAACTTTCTTAACCTTTTAAAAAGATTTGCTTCTTCAGCATGAACCAGTGAGCCACAAAGTATGATATCCTAAATATATTAAATATTGAGAGATGGACTATCACATTGTTTTTTTTACATTTTTGGATTTGTTCTTTTAGTGAGACTTGTTGCAAATAAGAAAATTACCACCAGCATTGTTCTTTATTAAATTGAGTAATGATTTTTAAAAAAAATGTTGTCACTACTCCACCTGTAAGAGGAATAATTTGTTATTCCTTTTTTTATGTATCGTCTTGATCTGAAAGTTGAGAAATTTAAGACAGGCAGAACATCAATTAATTGTAACCATATAAGAACATCAATCAGCCAGTGAAATATATTGGGGATGGCTGTCGCTCAGGAAGCAGAATAGGCATATAGTCCACTAGTCTTAAGATTGGTGGCTTGATCCATGCTTCCTTCTAATTATGTGCTGCCCTGGAGCAAGACATCATGTTGGGTTAAAATACTTGGACAAAAGTATAATTTCCTTATGATTTAAAATTTAAACAGTAGAAATAATGCCTACATTATGACACATTTGCTCATGCCTCAGGGTGGCTCAGAAAGTTTGTTCGATATATGTGAAAATCCATATGAATACGATTTTTTTCCCCCACATGTCATTACACAGAACATACTACATTTCTTTCCACATGTGAATATTTAATACACAAATAGACAGGTATTTCACATATATAATAAAATGTCATCGCGTTCACAAACGAAGCCCAGCACGCGCCACAGAATTCCCCTGTGGATTTTTACAGGGAATCTGGGACTGTTTTGAGTTGTTTTTATTGCTAATTAATTACACTTTTAATAATGTCATTGTGATGAAACACATGACTAGATTATAATTGTAGCCTGCAGTGGCTCTGACAGATTGCATTTGGACATCACAATTTGACCATGTATTGAATCACCAGTTTGTTTAAAGTCTCCATAATTGAACAAGATCTGTGGAGGCAATTGCTTTCTCAATACTGATTATGTTACACTGTGTCTTATAAAAGTGCAGTGTGATACTGCAGGAGCCAACCAACCACACGCAAGAGCTGGTTCCTCTTTCTGAAGAAGGACAAACACACGCTATGTCTGCTATTACTGAGATAAAAAAGTAAATTGAAAATGAAAAGCTAATCATATGGAAAACAATGAAATTAATTCAAATGTACCTAATTTATTTTCGTGTATTTGCTGGTTTTGTGTGACGGGGGAGAAATTGTCATAATTGATCCTCTGATAAACACTCTCGGCATTACATTACATTACATTACATTACATTACATGTCATTTAGCAGACGCTTTTATCCAAAGCGACATACAATAAGTGCATTTCAACCTAGAGTTCAAACTAAGAACAACAAGAATACAGAAAGTAACATTTCCTCAACATAGTCAAACTACAAAAGTACCATAATAAGAGCCATTCAAGTGCTACTAAAGTGCAAGTCTGTGTTTAATCCAGATATAGTCGGAAAAGGTGCGTTTTCAGTTTCCGGCGGAAGCTGTAGAGACTTTCTGCTGTCCTGATGTCAGTGGGGAGCTCGTTCCACCAATCAGGAGGCAGGACAGCAAACAGTCTGGATGTAGAGTGATTAGCTCGAGGTGACGGAGTCACAAGTCGGTTGGCTGTTGCCGAGCGGAGCAAACGTGCCGGGGTGTACGGTGTGACCATATCCCGGATGTAGACGGGGCCCGATCCGTTCAGAGCACGGTACGCCAGAACCAATGTTTTGAAGCGGATGCGGGCCGCCACCGGTAGCCAGTGAAGAGAGAGGAGGAGCGGAGTGGTGTGGGTGAATTTCGGGAGGATGAAGACCAGTCGAGCTGCTGCATTCTGGATGAGCTGCAGAGGCCGGATGGCTTTAGCAGGTAGACCAGCCAGGAGGGAGTTGCAGTAGTCGAGGCGCGAAATGACCAGAACCTGGACAAGAACCTGCGCCGCCTTCTGGGTAAGAAGAGGCCGTATTCTCCAGATGTTGTGCAGCATGTACCTACAGGAACGCGCTGTCACAGCGATGTTGGCCGTCAGGGAGAGTTGACTGTCTAGCGTCACCCCGAGGCTCCTGGCAGTCAGGGTAGGGGCCAACACAGAGCTGTTGAAGGTGGTAGTCAGGTCGTGAGTGGGGGAACCTTTCCCTGGAAGGAACAGTAGCTCGGTCTTGTCAGGGTTGATCTTCAGGTGGTGAGCAGACATCCACTGAGAGATGTCGGTCAGACAGGCAGAGATTTGCGCCGCCACCTGTGTTTCGGACGGTGGGAACGAAAAGATCAGTTGGGTGTCATCGGCATTGCTATGGTAGGAGAAGCCATGCGAACGAATGACAGAGCCGAGATAATTGGTGTATAGAGAGAAGAGGAGGGGACCCAGGACGGAGCCTTGAGGAACCCCAGTAGTAAGAGGACAAGGATCAGATACAGATCCTCTCCAAGTTACCCGGTAAGTGCGGTCGGTGAGGTAGGAAGAGAAAAGAGTGAGTGCTGTGCCTGAGATCCCCAGGTCCTGAAGAGAAGAGAGAAGGATCTGGTGGTTCACGGTGTCAAATGCGGCAGAAAGGTCTAGAAGGATAAGGACAGAGGAGAGAGAGGCTGCTCTAGCAGAGTGAAGCTGCTCAGAGACAGCAAGGAGGGCCGTCTCTGTTGAGTGGCCAGCCTTGAATCCAGACTGGTGGGGGTCAAGAAGGTTGTTGCTGTGGAGGTAGGAGGACACTTGGTTAAAGATAGCTCGCTCCAGAGTTTTGGAAAGAAAGGGAAGAAGAGAGACCGGTCTGTAGTTGCTGACTTCAGACGGGTCGAGCGTGGGTTTCTTCAGGAGAGGGTTGACTCTTGCCTCCTTCAGATAGTTGGGGAAACAGCCAGTTGAGAAGGAGCTGTTAATAAGATGGGTGAGAAAGGTCAGAAGGTCAGGAGCAACAGCCTGAAGGATGTGAGACGGGACGGGGTCAAGGGCGCAGGTGGTCGGTCGAGCAGAGGTCACCAAGCTAAGAACTTGACTGGGAGACAGGGGGGTAAACAAGGAAAGAGAGGGGGATGAAGGAGTTGGTGTAGGTGAAGTGATAGAGGATGGATTAGTAAAGGAGGAGCGTATGTCGTCTATCTTGTTTGTAAAGTAGTCGACAAAGTGGCTCGGCAAAAGGGAGGAAGGAGGAGGGGGACTCGGGGGATCAAGGAGGTTGGAAAAGATAGAGAAGAGTTTTTTGGGGTTAGAGAAGGAAGACTGAATTTTGGTCAGGTAGAAAGAGCTTTTGGCTGCAGAGATAGAGGCAGAGAAGGAGGAGAGAAGAGATTGATAGCAGAGCAGGTCTTCAGCTTGATTCGATTTGCGCCATTTCCTTTCCGTCGCTCGCAAGTTGGCTTTCTCGGCACGCACCGAGTCGGACAACCAGGGAGCCGGAGAGGATTTGCGAACCGGTCGTATCGTAAAAGGACAAAGCGAATCAAGAGATGAAGACAGGGAAGAGAGGAGAGTGTCTGCGGCAGAGTTAGGCTGCATGAGTGAGAAGGAGTCAGTTGAGGGGAGAGCGGATAGGACAGAGGAGGCCAGAGAGGAGGGACAGAGTGTGCGAATGTTGTGGCGTACAGGTACAGAGTCTGTAGATACAGGTGGGTTATCAGTACCAGAGAGTGAGAGAGAGTAAGAGATGAAGTAGTGGTCAGAGACATGCAGCGGAGTTACAGTGAGATTAGAGGTAGAGCAGTTTCTAGTAAAAATGTAGTCAAGGTGGTTGCCGGCTTTGTGAGTAGGAGGGGAGGGACTGAGTGAGAGGTTAAAGGAAGACAGTACGAGTAAGAGATCACATGACTTCTCAGTCAGGATGTTCAAGTCACCCAGAAGGATGAGCAGGGGGCCGTCTTCCGGGAAGTTGGACAGGAGGACGTCCAGCTCTTCCAAGAAGTCACCCAAAGAACCAGGGGGACGGTAGAGAACAACAATGTGTAGCTGAACCGGATGAGTAACCGTCACAGCAGAGTTTTATGGTCCATTATCAATACTGATGTGTCCTGTTGCATTTCGGAAGCATTATGTCTGTTGGTATGTTCAGAAGGCAAATGATGCTTTTTGATAATTCCCTGAAAACCAAATGTTTGAAGACATAAATTGACAAATATGTAAATAATATGTTATTTCATCTCTAGTTGAATAGAATAGAATAGAATTATACTTTATTAATCCCCAAGGGGAAATTTGTGGACACAGTAGCACCAATAAACTAAACACACAAGAATAAAATATACATATAAGAAAGAAAGAAAAAAAGTTGCAACATATTACAGAGTTACAACACAAGTTTTAAGGTCTGCCAAGTGAAGCCAACGCTGCATTCTCTATAAAGTCCAGCAGGGAGCGACTCCTGTGACTGTATAGAAGTCTATAGAACATGATTTTACTCCTCTCTTGATTTATTTCCTCAGTGAACATTGTACCCATGAGTTTATGGTCTAAATCTCTAGTTTCAAGTATTCTTCAATGCAGCATGATGTTCATTTAGTAAATTATGGTCAATTTAGAGTCAAACAGACTATAAATCAAAGTATGCTTTAGATCGAGGCTACAAGATGAATGATGGCGAGTTGTCCGTGTTTTGTATTACCACTTTAACCCTTTCACAGTGTCGCCTAACATATCTTATTCAGTATTCAGTTGCTCTATCTTTTCTGGGCAACGTCCCAGGGTCTAGGTCCACTTCTTTTATACAGTCTTCGGCAAAAATAATTCAACCTTATTATACCTGAACAAATTAAATACGGTGTTGTCATTGCCATAAAAAACCCTCTATATGCCACCTATGTGATTAAGGATTGGTTACATTTAGGCAACTAAAAGAAAGATTATAGTTATGTTAAACAAAACCTCATGTTGACTGTTGGTGGGAGATGTATCAAACTAAAACACCTTTCCCTCCCAACCCACTTAACCTCCCTGTAATTTGACTAAAGTGGAAGCTCATGTTAGAGGCAGTATGTGTAGGAAGTGATGAACAAATATTGCATGGACTTCAAGTTAGTTCCCATAAATAGCATTTCTTCTATTTAAAGAGACATATTTAATTCGCTTACCCAATATTTTCTACTACAAAATGACATTCCCAGACAATAAACTGCATTCTCCATTGGGCTTCGAGGGAAACATATATTCTCCTGGATTACGAGAGCAGTTTTAAACATGTGGTAAATGTTGTAAATATAAAAAATAAAAATAAATACTTGGAACATCATGATTTGGCATAAATAAGTGTATCACGTTATTTTCTTTATTTTCACAATGTATGAATGGGTTAATGATGCTTTGAGTGGTCGGAAGACTATAAAAGCCCTTTGCAAGTACATACAGTCCATTTACCATTTATTGATATATTGTTTGTTCGGGTGACTACAAATGGACTACCAAAAGAGCCAGCTGCAACAGTTTTGGACATAATATGAGGTCAAGCTTTACACTGAACACACCTCAATAGGTAATGCAATAACAAAAAAAAACTTCCTTTGCCTCTTCATCTGAGCGAGGACAGTCTATCTTTCTTTCTCGCTCAATCTCTGTCTGATGTCAGCAAAATGGATAAAAAGTTTCAAGCATTTAACGCTATCTTTTTTCACTTAATTTCCCCCATGATTTGGCAGCTGCACTCCAAAAAAATGACATTTATTGCATGTAGCAACTTACGCATTGCATGGGGCAGGCCAAAGCAGGCTCCACTGAACATGGACTGTACCTGCTGTATTGCTTTGGATTTGACTGGTGGTCTTCACTTCACAACTCCTCACCTGTACTAAGTTGTTCGCTCCATGAAATGGTCCTCTACCGCCTCACAGTGAATTGCTTTATCGCTCACAAAGGATTTAAGAGTTGAAAATTGTCCATCTGTCTTTTTCAGTGAAAACGAATTCCAGGTCTAACCAATTGTCAGGCCTTGTGTAATTTGAAGAGACTGCTCCAAATATCTTTTAAGTAATGAGCAGCCATTTTCGGGACTGTTGTGCGTATTGCACAAAGGCTTCCATTCTGTCTGAAATGGTACATTCAGCCATGATGAGGGAAAAAAAGTCTGAATGACTCTTCGGCCTTTTGAACCCGAAGTCAAATATCACTGTGGGAGCTCCTCTCCTGAGAGGCAGTCACCAAATACTGCTGTTAGTACTGATTGAAAATCTACGAGGACCTTCGAGAAAGCAGAACAGTGCCCTTGAAAAAATTATCCAAAAAATGTCTCTGCGCTTCCTATCAAAATGTTGTCTCTGATGTCCACAGCACCTCAACTCCCAGCTCAATTATTGCACCTGAACAAAGAGAGAGAGAAAGAGAGGCTGGAGAGATTTCATAGACAATTTCACTTTTATTAGAAATTACGTTTCAGTCGATATTTAGAGGCCATCAGAGCTGTTTTGATGGTACAGCTTTGCCCCATTTCTAACTGATTTGTTGTTGTTGTTGTTGTTGTTGCAGTGTTTGTTTAGAGGCTAACTACAAAGAAGAAAAAAACATTGGAATAAATAACTGCAAATAAACGTAAATCCAGAGTGCGTGCCTTTTTGGAACACATGTACGTTCAAGCTGGCCTTCACTCCAAGGAAGTAAATAAGAGTCTTGTTGTAATTTAGTACATCCAGTATCCAGCAGCAAAATTACATCGCAGTCAGTGAGACACGTTCTGTAAAGGCCTGCTGCAGACAACATGTTGGGCAAACCGCGGTACCCAGCAACACACATCAAATGTGGAGCAGATTGGATGATCGATTCTTGAGATATACAAATGACAGACAGGCAGACAGACAGAGAGACAGAGGGATGGGGAGATAGAGAGACAGACAGAGGGATGGGGAGATAGAGAGACAGACAGAGAGATGGGGGGACAGAGAGGCAGACAGAGAGACAGAGCGATGGGGAGAGAGACAGAGAGATAGAGAGACAGACAGAGCTTTCTTGCTTTATAGTTAGACAAGACCCAAACAATGACAACATGGTGTCTTGATACCTGTTGCTTATCACAAGTCAAAGAGTTAAAGACAAAGCGAGGCCAGTTTATTTGTACAGCACATTTCAGCAACAAGTCCATTCAAAGCACTTTAGCCAACATAAAACATAAAACCTTTGAGTGCAAAAGAAAGACATTACATTAAGACATTAAAATACAATTAAAAACAAGAGTATAGAAAATAAAGAACAAACTATAGTATAATTAGAATTGTATAATTGTAAGAAATAAAAGAATAAAAGTTAAAGTTCATAGTAAAAAAAATATAATTACTTATTTGTATTCAGCTGTGATTTAAAAGTTGTGTATAAACTATAGACTTTCTCTCGTATTACCATATCTATGCCTGGATGACAATATGCAAGTGTTGATGGCTCGGATACAATGTTGACATTGATTGATCTATTCTCCATTCAGGAAACAAGCTTTTAAAAAGTTGTTGGCTTGTCGTCTTGCCTACAGACCTGACAAAGCATAAATTCAGACTGTATATTGAATCGGCATCTTCATATACTGTAGTTATATCGGCATCCTTGTGGTCCATTTATTGAAATTAAATCACAAGATGTTTGTTTTATGTACAATCATCTTTGGGTTGCTGTACATTTTCATCTTGTGATTCTTTGTGCTCTTTGCTTGTGAAGGAGCAGTGGTCTGCGCTTCTCCTGCTTACAAGGCATGTATGGGGTTCCAGAATAATCCTGGTTCCCATTAGGAAACAGGAATAAGCTATCCTCCTCCTCCTCCTCCTCCTCCTCCTCCTCCTCCTCCTCCTCCTCCTCCTCCTCCTTTTTCTTCTTTGCTGCTGATGCATGCATATGAATCTGTCATTAGCCCCCCCCCACAAATCTCCAAGCCTTCTCACACTGTGACACCCCTCCATCTGCACTCCATCTTTCTCCATCTCTTCCCCCTTGTTCTTTGCGACGAGGCAAGGCGCCACACGCATGGCGTAGTTAAACACCTTGTGATTTATGGAGCTTTAATTTGGTTGTGGCCCATCTATTGTTTTGCGGCTTGTGGTGCGGCGGGCTGCCCCGCTGACAGTAATTTCCCGCCAGTTGGGGAGGATTGTGTATCATAAGCTAATGGCATCCACTTTCCCCCCCATATTCAGACGAAGGAGGAGTGTGTCAGTGTGTGGTTGGAAAAGAGAGCTTGTGTTTTTTAAATCTAGCAAGAAGATATTGGCGGAGCAGAAAAACAAACAGTTCCAATTTAATCTGCCAGTTGCACTTGACACAGGGTGGATTGAAATGAGCCGGGCTGTCTACAGCTGGATGAGGGCCGGGGTCGGCAGATGTGAAATAAATAGTAGCAGGTAACTGTTGCCTGATGAGAAAGCTGTTGTACCTGAGCCCTCCTTCCTAGCCTCAGACCTCCCTCACCTCACTGTGGCCAGTTTGATAGTGTAAGGTATTCTGAAACAGGGCACTTCGCAGATGGTGAAAAACAGGCTTCTTGACACGCGTGAATTAAGTTATCAACATTTAATGGCAGGAAGTGTAAAACAAACAGTCAAGGCTAAGGTTCGTGATCCTCATCGGCTCCTCCTCCACAGAATTCCACAGAATCCAGTGGAAAGAGAAAGTGTTGTCTTCTTCGCGGCTTTTTGTCGCCGGGGGTCAAAATGTAATTTCCGGTCAAGTATTTTCACAATAAAATTCCCGTCTATTATTTTCGGTATTAAAGTTACCTTCACAATAAAAGTCCCTTGTTATTGTAAGTCACGTCACAGATTTCAACCACCTTCGTCGATCTATAATACTAACATACAGTCACTCTCATGAACATACATTAATTCTTGCCATTTACATTTGCATAGAATAAACATTACCCCTATGCTTGATAATACATTAATACCGAAATCAATATTCTCCTTAATATTTTCTATTATAATATCTTTCTATATGTATTAATTTAAAACATAAGACCTCTGCTGATGTTATCAAAATAAACTATTACAACCTAACAATAGTCATCACACAAATGTACTAAATACACCCATAGCTATTTTGCTGAGGTTAATCGCTGCATAACAAACACAAATGCCATCATGACAATGTTTATTTCCTCTCCTTGTTGGTTCCTTCTCTTCTTTACGTCTGTGGATCATTCCTTGACTTCCCTCCAGTGGTTATGATGGATTGCTATGAGGCTTTGTCCAGGTATTAACGGTGTCATTACATTTTATTTAGCTGACACTTATAACTTGCTTCAAGTTCAAGCATTATCAGGTTCATTATGTGCAATACTTAGATTTATGTTTATGTTCTACTGTTCAAGTATTAATAGTAAATATATTGCCGTAGAGACGTGGCATTGCTGTCATTGCCACGTACTGTAGAGTAAAACAAAATCAATGTGGAAATTTCCGTTCTGTTGTCTGTTGACTCTTTGTGCTAATCGGATACCCAAAACTAAAGCCAGTTAAATAACACATCATGTCTCTCCACAACACCAACCACGATGCAGGATGTCAGAACCGATGTCCCAACAGCAGACTCAAGTTCTACAGAATTCTGACAGGATCACGACTGTTTCAGAGCGACATGTGTTTCAGTTTAAGGATTGACCGTCCGGATGAGCCAGTAGTTGCTCAAGAGAAACTTACGGAAATCATTAGCATAGATAATAAACACAGATGTGTATGTATTCATAATTGATTGAAGGCTTTTATGAGGACACCTGTATGTTCTTTTAGTTTTTTTTTTAACAGCTGCCGTTATTACGATCAACCACGCATACATTTTTCTGAGAGTCACCAGAAAAGAGGCAATTTTTTAAACCAAAACCCCAGCAATCTGATAAATGTGGCTAATGCCACACTGGACAGATAAAAAAATACTTGTGTTTGTTGCGCCCATTTAAAAAACCCATATAGACAACATTCTGAGTCTATGCCATGGTGATGTACTTCACATGATCACAGATAACATAGATGAGACCATCTGGTGACTTGAATGCTCATCCTTTTACCAATTAAATGGTACAATATCTATCAGGCCACTAAATATTGGGCCTCTTGCTAATCTGGTATATCTTCTAGTACTTGAAAAATAGTTGTATACATTTCTTTTTTAGAACAAATGGCTATGTGCTGGTCTTGCTTTTGGAATAAAAATCTGCATGATTTGATTTAAACACTAATATATTGCAACGCACACAAGTTTATGGGGTCCACAGGTGACTTGAAGTGTATTTTATTAACAACAGTTGATTTGAAAATGTAAATGATTGAAAGAAAAGTATTCCTTACTCGCCTAATATTCTCTTACCAAATGTAATTTCTCCCCCATTTCTGTCTGAGGGGACAGGTGCATAACAAATACAAAGTTGATTTGAACATGACCTTTTATCAAGTGAAGTAACACAGGATAGTGGAGTTGAGTGAAATTATGGTTTCCTTGATGGGTAGTGAGTCTGTCCACTTTCATATCTTTCACCTCGGGGGAGCTGAGCTCTTGATGTCTCTGGTGTCCCTATTACATCATAAAAAGCACTCATTATTAAAAGCTTTAGAATAACATTCAAGGGTAAATGACTTTGAAATGGCAAACTTTATGTTTTTTTCTCTTCTCTCCTCACACAACATATTAGATTTAGCTACCTCTCAATAGTAATTCACTTTGATATGGTTTTCCACATAAACACAACTATGTGGCTGGAAGCAAGCCGCTGGCCGATGGAGTGTGACGGCCATAAGAATCCATATCGCCACAGCTACAGAGCACTGTCTCCACGGAAATGGAAACGGTGTCATCAGCATTAAGGGAAGGGGAATGCCCATGCTGATTGCTCTCAGTGTGTATGTGTGTGGAAGAGAGAGCGATCGAGGGGGGTGGGGGAACATGATTGTCTGTGCTTATTGAGCTGTGTGTTTGTTTTTGTGTGAATGTGTGTGTGTGTGTGTGTGTGTGTGTGTGTGTGTGTGTGTGTGTGCGTGCATTCACGCTGACTAGTCTCATGATAGCTTGGCTATGTGGTGCGACTGGTGCTCAAAGCGCACTCTACTAGCTGCTGCCAGCATCTTTCCTCCGGCTGCTACAGCTGTCAGTCAGTGTGTGTGTGGTGTATAGACACAGGCTGAGGGTTAGAGACAGAAAGAGGACGACATTGGTTTGTTTTTATGCCTATTGATCATAATGCAATTAACGGAAGTAATCCCGTGCCCCCTCGAACACCATAATAAGTGTGATAACGCTTGCTGGAAAGGAATCATTAGGTTTACTTTGAAGTTTAAATATACTTCAATAAACCAACTATATATTATTTGCACGTACACATACCTCATACTCCAAAGCAATTTGATTGAAAATCAGCCAGAACCCCTTCTGTCATTTCTCGGCCACTGACAGAGGATGACTAAAGTCATGGATATTGCACATCAAATAATGCTAGTATTGCTGAGGTTGCACAAGGTTATAACAACACATTCTGAATCTTAAGTTGTCAAACATGCAAGCTTAGTCAGTGGCCCAACGTCAAACTATGACGCTCTACTCTCTCTATACCGTCAGTTTGAGCTATTATGAGATTCAGGGATGGCAACTCACTCAGTTCCTCAGGGAACATCAATAGTGGAGTCTTTATGTCTGTACAGCTGCTAAAGGGTGCCTTGGTATGTTAGTATCAGACACTGAGGGGCACTGACCAAGCCAAATACTTTACAAGTATAGGTCCTACTTGACTTTCAGACATACAGCCTTATCAGTTTCCATCCAGTCCCACATCAATCCGAAGGAGAATTGCTCCTCTGATCTGTCCTCATGTCCAGGCTTGCAGCTCCCTAGCTCACTCTTGTCTTCCTGGAGTTACTGGATACAGTGAAAGAAGTACAGTAGCAAGAGAAAATCCTCCTTACAACTCCACTCCATCCTATCTTACACTTACCCGCCCAAACCCTGCCATGCACGGCATTTGGAGGTGATATATACTGACATAGCACAGTCCACAACCAACCAATCAGACGATAAAACTCGTTACATTTGGGAACCTCGTGGAAACTCTGGTTTTGGGCAGTGCCGAAAAAGCCTTAATTCCCTTATCACTTTATACATGTCTTCTATTATGCCTTCTAACACCATTTTAAGTTGCATTAGCAAATCGGCACCCGTTCAGCCCCACAAAAGGTAAAGCTTCAATGGAAAGGCCCATCCCACCGTTTATAAAAGCCCCACTTTTTATAGAGTGCCACCTCCGAGAAAGCTGTAAGCACTGATCCTAGCTGTGTGTATTTGCAAGGCCTCCAGAATTAATCCTGAGCAATTTTTCTGCACCACTTGTGCCTGTGATAAAGGAAGCCTGAGCATTCAAATGGGCTGGGTCCCTGGTGGCATTAAGTTCTTACCATATTGGGCTGCAGTGAGGCCTGCAGTGTGAAGAGAGGACTAGGCCGAACCACTGAGCCTTGCCCGGCTTAACACTCTGTACCTCCATACCTCTCTCTGCCAGACGATCTTCCTATCTCACTGACAAGGAAACCAACACAGCAAGCGTGGTATCCTCTCCTGCAATCAATACCAGCAACCTGCTCAGTTATTGTGTGATTCACATGCATGTACTAAACTAATTAAAGGCATGTTAATTCAAGTGTTCAGAATCTTCTGAGGCCCCTTCAGGCTTTTTGTAACCTTGTTGCAATTTTTTTATTTAACTGCTTGCCTCACCAATTTGAAGGTACATATTGCATTTAGCATGTGACCTATTCACCCAACTGACCCACATTACATAGTCATGAGCTGCTGCCAAACTTTGGTCAGGCGGATGTAAATTCAACAGGAGACGCATAAATAAATCACGTAAGGGTTAAATATGATAAGATGACGGAGAAAAAAGTTATTCAGTGTTTCCCCTTCAACATTTATTGAGACTTGTGTTCAATAAACACAAAAGTAAATCTTGTTTATTGAAATGTAAAACATTTTTTCAACTTGGTTATAATGACACTCACCAAAGTCCTTGCTGAGCTCTCACATCGCTAAAGCAACACTATAACTAGACAAGAATGCTGATATTTTAGGATTCTGGAAAACAAAATATTTTCTGCATGATAACGATTTCCTCTCAAATATAACTCTACTTTTATATAAACTAAATAACGTCCACACATAATTATTTCACAATTCAAAGAATTTATGTTTGGTTTGAATAATCAGAACAAACTGTTATGCTACTGTCAGTGCCTGTGTTACTTGTCCATTATTCACAGATTTGATCAATTATTTTGTGATAGAATAATAAATGATGGCCAGTGCTCCAAAAATATATAACTATGCAAGTAACAGGAAATGATGAAGTACGTTCGTGGAGTTACAGAATACTAATTTCCCTATCGTCGACTAATTGTTGTTGATTGTGTTGAAGCTTCTTTTATCGAGAGAAAAATAGTAGAGATACATTAGACTATCACATAGAAGTGTGTAGTTCTGAAACAAAGCCGAGATGGATAGACAGAGATACAGGATTCCTCTGTCTGTTGCCAGTTGCTACCCTGCTGGGTAGAGAGAGAGAGAGAGAGAGAGAGAGAGAGAGAGAGAGAGAGAGAGAGAGAGAGAGAGAGAGAGAGAGATTAGCAGTCATACCAGGGTCCTTCGATTGAATCAGGGAATAATCAACTATTCTTAGTACAATTTATAGAGGAGGTCACACCAACCAACTTTAAAATGCCATTTCCCCCTGCACAAAACAAAGGGACAGCATTTCATGGAAAAAACATTAAACATGTTATAGTATAGATGTCTGTTTCTCAACCATCCACAATTAATTCAACCTTTAAGATACTTGACACACCTACTTACCTTGTGAATTAAAGGGGAAAACTGGATTGTAAGGGGTTCAATAAAAAGGTGTGGAGGTGAGATTTAGGGTTGAGGTATGTGAGTTTGTGTGTGTGTGACTTTTCCTGTGGTAGATCTAAAATGTAATCACGGCAGCCCTCGCATATGCCTCGGCTCTATAAGCCGCTGTTTTCACAGATAGTTGATCGGAGGCCGGAGAGCTGCCGAGAGATTGAGTCTCGGCCTGGCTTTGATAGATAGAGCTCCTTATTCAGACGGGGAGAAAGGGGAGAGTGTGGGGAAGGGGGGAGGTCTCTGAAAATCAGCAGAGGCTGTAGAAGAGAGAGGAGGCAGCATCACGGCTGAGGTGAAGGGTTTTTGGAGAGTGGGCACAATAGCCTATCACAGACAACCTGCCGCTGCAACAATCACGCTGGTAGAGAATGGAGAGATGTGATGGCGCTCAGCGAGACAGAAACGTATAAAACTCTCCAGCCAGCCCTATTATACCCACTGTAATAAAGCCCAATAGTCTGATAGCGCCGCTCCTCTCACTTTCAAGCTATAAAAGTCACCATTGAATGCTGCAACCGCTGCAGGAAATTTATGTCACGCTGTTTATTTCTCCTTCCACACACTTGGTAAAGAATGGGCTCCCTTTTAATGCTGTTTGAGAACAGGGCGGTTGCAGTCACAGGCTGATTTTTGTTCTTTTTGAAAAAGAAAACTGTCTTTACGTATTAGCGGATGTGCATTGTGAATAAACAACATTAATACATTATGTTAGAAATCATCTCCTGGACATTCACAAACAGCTCAAAAAGCTGAGCAACATAACAAAGGCTGAGAATGATAATGCTGATCATTTTAATGGTGAACAGCTAACTACCGGTCTTAATTAACTTTCCATGGGAACTGTCTCTATGTAAGTACCTCATTTTAACACATTGCATGCCACAACCTATGCTGTAATATTTCTGTAAGATCAGGCAACAGCTTTGATGTTGGTAAATGGGGGTAGTTGAGCTGAACTCATATTTAGTAAGAATCCTTCCTATTTTTAGGTTTCTTTATTGAATGATCTGTTGATTCTAGTGTGATCTACATCTCTACAACACTTATACCATCAGTGCAACACTTTCATTGTCTCAATTTCCCTTTTTAACCAAAATTGTATGTTCATTCAATGGCGTAATTGATTCTGCTTGAAGTTGGCATGATGCTCTTTATGCTGAATCATCATGTCAGTTATTAGTGTAGAGACTATTCCACCTCTCCTCTATGCATTTATGCCAGAGATGAGTTCTTTAAACATATCATTGCCTGCAGGCTTGGCTTAAAAAATATCCATCAGACATCACAGCACTGTGTCAAATCCCTCCCACTTCCTATGTTGAGATCAGAGTACATGGAATGGTCCGTGGGAGGTCCGTCGGCGATTCACCGGGTCATCTGTAATCGCAGCAGCTGACGTTGTGTTGCTCTCTGCTTTCCCTGTGTGGAGACAGATGAAGGAGGAACAGGCATGTGGCTCACTCTCCAGGGTTACACTGGGTGCTGGTTGTATTTGCTTGTTTTGGCTTACCATATTCTCTGTTGCCCCCCAGAAGGGAGAAGCTGAAACAGGTTGTATCCAGGGTGTGAAGAGTCTGCAGTGTTGTTTCCTGCCAATTTCCAGACTCTGGAGACCCAACTCTCCATTGTAGTCTGTTCATGTCCAGTTCCGTGGCTGATCTAAATGTGCAGAGGACAGACTGGACTATTGTTGTTTCAAACTGGATCAGGTTGAGCTACCTGAGCTGTCGTAAGAAGTATATCCTCTGCTTGGGCCTTTCCCCCAAGGGTGTCTCTGTTGAAAGAACACTTGAGGTCTGAAGCACAGAGTGAGATCAGGAGGAACATATTTTCATTAGAGCATTATTAGAGCGATCTCAGTTATAACACTCTGACAGTTTGGGAAACACTGCTGCTGATGTGCAGAAGAAACTGTGTAGAATAATTAATTAAAACAAGCCATTTGTTGGGGGAGTGATATTACAACAGTCTGATAATAGTTGCACAACATGTAACCAGCAGAACTGCTTTGCGTACTTTTGTAGTTAAGTGCGCAACGTCTCTCCGGTTAGTGTCTGCAGATTGAATGGATGCATACCTGGTGCAATATTTTAGGATATTTCCACTCAAATGCTGATCAACCATACGTATTCATGATTGTTATTTTAAACAACATTCCTGGGGGTTTAGGAGTGATTACATCTGACACCGGCTGTGTCAGGACCTGGAGTTTTTGTGTCTTGTGTCCTGTTTTATTTGTAAGTCCCCGTCTCTCGTGTCCTCTGTTCCCCTGTCCTTTTTTCTCCTGTGTTTTTCCCTGTGAGTCTGGTCTGCGGCAAGGAGGTGTGGCCATTTCGTCCCTCTCCTGGGCGGTGATTGCTGGGTCCATCTGTTTGGCCAGATCATTCTGTTGTGTTCTATAACAGAGTCTTGATCGGAGATTGGGCCCAGCTGCTCCAGCAAAAGGACAGGGAAACACACGAGAAACAGGGACTTCAAAATATAACAGGACACAAGACACACAAACTTCAGATCCTGACAGGCCGGGGGTAATGTCACAGAATGATGCTCATAAAGTGCATTGGCTTCACCGTTACTGAATTTGTGGTGAATTTACTAGTGATATAAGGGGGACATATGAAAATTCCACTTTTTTAGTGCTTCTATATACGTTAACTTGGGTATCTGGCATGTCTCCCAACACACAAACTCTGGAAAAAAAAAACTCACGGGGCTTGTTGTGGTTCCTCTATTTCAGAAACAATGTGCTTGAGTGCGTCGAATGGGATCAACATCATTTCTACGTAGAAATCGAAGCATGCCCATGTAGGGAGTCTGGCTACTCCCCCACCACCACATAAACACCAGGGGTTTTCCTGCATAGAGAAAATGTGGACGCGTGCATAAGCCATTTTCCCGAACGTCCATGATAAATCCCGAGCGCCTAAGGCAAAAAAAAGTCTGCGATTAAAAAAATGTGAGGTGCTTGAATGGACAGAGCGGCCAGCTGCTGATTACGGTGAACTTTTTTTTCTCTCTCTGACGGTATAGAGAACAGTCATTGGTCAACCGATCTCAGGGTTGCCAGATACACGATAATTACCCTCCAAATAATACAACCATTTTGAGCCTTTGGTATGATCCTTCACTTGACTTTTTAGTTTGATACTGATATTTGTAGGGACACCCAGCTTAAAAACATAATATCTTCTGAATGCCTGGTGGGCCGGCCTCCTGCCATCCCCCCTTCTACCTCCTTCTGTTTCATAGATTGTGAAGGTCTGGATCGTGGGCCATGCTTACTACTAATTATTTATACATTTCTGTCATAGTCATTGAATGTGTTGTAACTCTGTATCACTGTTCATCTGTACACATGACATGTATAGCTTCTGTCCATCCGGGGTGAGGGATCCTCCTCTGTTGCTATCCTGAAGGTTTCTTCCCTATTTCCTATTTTTGGGGAGTTTTTCCTGATTCGATGTGAGGTCCTGGCAAAGGGACGTCGTATGTGAACATATTGTAAAGCCCTCTGAGGCAAATTTGTAATTTGTGATATTGGGCTATATAAAAGCAACTGAATTGAATTGAACATTGCATTGAATATCATCGCGCTAACTTTGTTGTTTTGAGCCAGTTTCACTGATGGCCATCCTTTTGACCACAGTCCAATTGTTTTGTTCAACATCTCTCTCGGTCCCCTTTTGCCGAGTACAATGTTTTCACTCTGTAGACAAATATTGTGCAAGCATATGATAATATATCATAAAACCTCATTGTTTGATAAACAGTTAATGTTGGGTGCTGAATTTATTGCTCTCCCTATTTAGAGTTTCCCCAGAGTCATTTTTTAAAGGCTTTTACCCAGGCTCTGCAGACATGCATCGGCTTTGCACTTGAGTGTTTAAACCTGCTTTTTGCTTTGTTTCCAGAGAACGACATCTGTTGTTATATCTATACACTGGGCACCAAAACAAACCTCAGCGCGTCCACATCGTTTTTCTTGATAAAAAGCCGATGGAGTCTTTGACATTTTTAAGGAAGAATGCGACCCATCTTGATAAACACACCCGTAAAGCTCATTATCAATCAGGGTCACTTTGACCTGCAACATATTCCTTTCAAAACAGCTGTGGCTTTGTGGTTGGAGGACAGGCGCACATGAATAGCCTTCGCTTAGGCAACGCTGATTGGCCACTTAAGAAGAGAAGGAGACGTCCCTTTCAAACATAATGGTAGTAGTGCATCAGGAGGAGCTTTGTGACTGTACTGCTCTGATCAAGTAAAACTCGGGGAACACTTTATGCAGGCAGGATAGCTGATATGTTGGCTGGGCTCTCAGTCAATAATCAGCAAGGCTCTCCATTCTGTCTCCTGACATACAAACATCCTCACACACCCACGAACACACACAAAGACACACACACAGCACCGAGCTTCTGAAAACACAGACATACTTAAGTACTAAAAAATGAGAATAATTGAGCCTTTGCCCCCCTTAGTTACTGTTGCTACGGCTGTCAAGTTTTCGTTATAAAATGGTGGTTGAATATGATTGGCTGAGTGACGGAGAAACCCATTTCTAAATACTCGACGAACAGACCGCTGTCTCTGCAAACACAGCAAATAAGAGAAGCACACGTAAGGAGTTCACTAAAACAATGTTTTACTTTCCATAACATTAATTACATTTTTAGGTAGAACAAAAAAATGCTGCCAAGGAGAACATACTGCCAAGATAACTAGTTATGCTAATCAATAGTCATGACAAATATACAGTAAGGCAAAGGTTGCTGAAGAAAAACATTGCTTGGCGGAAGAGGAATTATTAGCTATCAATAAAATGCTGCAGTTTCTTGTTGCTGTAAGTTTATTTTCTAAAACCTCCACGGCTAACAACGCCACTTTGATTTTTAAGTCACTGACTGAGCTCTTGCTATTCAGCTCTTGCGTCAGATAACGGTGTCTGTGTCTTGGCCAACAAGTTGCCCTTGAACCAACTCGTACGTTAGTTCTGTGCCTGCATTAGAGGACATAACTCTTCGTACCAGCAGGGGGCATAGTCTTCATCATTCAAAAAGGCAGATCGGACACATAAAGCCACTGATGTACAGATTTTATACATATGAACAATTGAATATGTTGCAATCTTATGATGTTATATATGTAGTTGAGAAATATGCTTGTGCTAATACTTCAAATGTAATATCCCTACCATTGTAGCCTACTCACCAAATTGTCCATATGCTGCAACGTCTATGAATAGTGTAACTAATTATTTCACTTCACATTATTATAAAACCTCACTGATACATTTCACAATGATAAACAGAGAAAGTTATCTGGAGACACAACACTTTTCGGTAGTACAATTTTTTAATTGACTGATCAACTAAGTCCCCTAATTGTGCACACTGAAGTCCTACAACAATATATAGATATTTAGATATAATATAGTATGTCAGTTATTATTATTAATACTGTAATAACTTGACAGCACAAACAACTGAAACAGCAACATCAAGGGATAACTATTCCTCTATATTTATTCATGTTTGCTAATACCCACATTACTAACCATGCAATATGTCAAACAACATGTTTTGTCAGGAAATCTAAAACCGTCACCGCAGACAAAAGCAAGCGAGAGACTTAGCATCTGTTGTAGAATAATCTACATGAGAAAAGACCACTGGAGCCCTCCTCCCCCTCTCCCCCCACACTGCTCTTCACCCCTCCCTGTTGGCTGACAGAAGACTCCACCTGAATGACATTTACAAATTACCCGGCCCAAAGTGCTCGGTCCCCTGACCCGTGAGCCTCTGCTCAGCACCCGGAGAGACTCGCCAGCGTTTTGTCATATAATTACTGCAAATCCCCTGAAAGTAGCCCCCTTCACCCACCTTCCATCACCAGCATCACACACACACGCACACACACACACACACACACACACACACACACGCACACACACACACACACACACACACACACACACACACACAGACACACACACACACACACACACACACACACACACACACACACACACACACACACACACACACACACACACACACACACACACCGCATCTTCTCCCCTAGTTGTATGTGGACAGGCGCATGTAGGTGCATAAGAACAAACTTGCCGCCCTGAATGTAAATGTGTGATGAGCTGCTTTCTGCAACTTACCAGAAAGTTCAACATGATAAAATCCACAAAATCAAAGAATTGTGGAGAAATGTATTTCTGATCAGCATCTGTGGAGAAGAAGAAAATGGAATCCGCTGTAAGACAGGGGTGTATGATAAATAATTGTTGAGTTTGTAAAAAATTGAGCTATATTGCACACCAAAACCACAAAATAAATATTAAAAAAACATCATACAAAAATAAATGAGCATAATGCACACTGGAACCAGTTGCAAAGCATTTGATTTGATTTACTGGGCACTATTTTGGGTCACTGATGTCCCCATTGTAAAATTCATCACCCAATGGGAGCTGGAGGCGGGCCAAGCCCACTGTGACCCTGAACAGGATACAAAGGGAAAGAACGAGAATGGATGGAGAATTAGTAAATCGCTAATACTGTGATTCATCAGCAGAGAAAGTACCAACACCGTTATTATGTCATTTGTCTGTTCTTATCATCCAGCATCAACATCTCGGTTTGCGGACAGAAAGCAACAATATTTAGATTTGCCAAAATTATTTGAAACACACACTGTAGGTAATTAAGAGTTGCTTATTTATCAGATGTAGTATTATTATTATTCATACACTCTGTCATATTCATTGAATGTATTTTAACTCTAAATCTGTCCTTCTGTACACATTACATCTATTGCACCTGTCCATCCTAGAGAGGGATCCTCCTCTGTTGCTCTCCTGAAGGTTTCTTCCCTTTTTCCCTGAAGGGTTATTTGGGAGTTTTTCCTGATCCAATATGAGGTTTTGGGACAGGGATGTCTATGTGTACAGATTGTAAAGCACTCCGAGACAAATTTGTAATTTGTGATATTGGGCTATATAAATAAATAAACTGAAACTGAAACTGATGTGTTTTTTCGGTGGAAATCCAATTGTGACGGGTTGATATACTGTATGTAGAAAAGGTCCATTATATGTAGACTTTAGCAGGCAGATCCATACACCTGACATATAACTGCTTATCATGGAGGTTTCATAAAGCTACAAAAGTTGTCAGCAGTCCCTCCTACGTTATACAAATGTGTCAAGGAAAAGGCGCCGTTTACCAATCGAACAAGCACTTGGAGTATGGCTGACTTGACCTCCCGACAAAGTGGTTTGGACCTGATGGCTTGTTTACCTCTCCTCTTTTCTCTTTTCCCACAGCTCAGAACATACTTCCATAGCTGACTGGAGCGATGGCCAACAACTAAAAACAAATACAAAAGACCCCACAAAGGAACTATAGATTACAATACACATGAATGATCCTATAATGGTTCTGCATAATGAAGACTATCTATGCGTAGAGAACCAGCAGAACTGAACATAATACATACTCATGTTGGTGTGAAGAGAAAGGTAACTCCTATTTTGTAATTGTGAATGCACAACTTTGGAGCACCTCTGTCTAAATGGTGATTGTCAGCCAATTGTGCATTGCATGCATCTTTCCTACATGTCAGTAATAGTCGGTTGTACCTGAATAAATACAATCATGGTCCTTGCAAAACAAGAAATCAGCTTTCCACTATAAGTGATGCATATGTGACCCGTCACAGTGATTGTGCAATCCCTCCCTCGGTCCAGCTCTGAGTGACTCTGTGCTGCATTATTCAAGCCTGTCCTTCTCCTCCAGGCTCTCCTCCTCCCCTTGCCGTGTGTGCTCAGGAGCATATGTGTCTGTGATGTTTGCTTGTCGCCGGCTCTTTCTGTCGGTCCCTTGATTGCACACGAGTAAGAAAATGAAAAGGATGATCTAATTGAACAACTTTAAAGCATGTGGCCCATTTCATGTAGTCCTTTGGCACGGCCCTCATTTCGCCGTTGTTACCCAGCCGAGCGTGTCTGTGCTGAAGGTCAGCCGTCTGCCTCCGACAACATGCACAAAATGTAAAATCAGGCTCCCCCTCACTCCCTTACTCCCTCTCCTCCCCTTGGCGTCCCACCCATCTTTCTTCTTTTCTTGAGCACTGGTCCAGGTCTAATCCAAGCACAAACACATTCACAGACAGCTGGTTTGGAGATGGTGTGTACGTATCAGAGTTCGATCATTGCGTATTTTTGGAGGCAATATTTTGCTAATATGTGAAGCTATTTTTAGCTTGAGTGTATGTTTCCTCTTTTCTGATGCACATTTAATATGTTGCATGATGTTTGCATTGTTCCTTTGTTTTTTTTATCTTTGTATTTGGTTTATTTCTTTCTAGTCTGTTACAATGTGCCAGACACATTGGGTTTGCCCAGACATTTAAATTCAAAGGTCTGTGTCCAGAACACATGAAATCAAAAATATGGGATTCATTGCAAATATAGATATTTTTATTTTCGAAAACCTTTTTTCATTTTTGCACATAAACAAATAAAAATAAAGTCATTAGAATAATACATTTAACAACAATGCTGCTTTCCATGGAGTTGTGAGTAGGTTACATAAAATACAATACAAAAAAAGGAAAACACATCTTCCCTAACTCAACCTAAACCCTATGCAGACACAGTAAAAGGGGGAAAGACTTCTGTTCAATACAGGACATATACAATTAAATACATTTAAAAAGATGAATTGAGCCGGAAGAGGAGGGCTGTAATACGACAGGAAATCCAAACATTACAATTCAATGTCTGCCACCTGGAGGCATGGTGTTCCTCACCCATAATTCCCACAGCTTTGATCACTTGATGCACCAAGTTGAACACGTTTCAGTTCTTTACATAGCAGCTTTAATTCAGCACAAGATTCAGAGTTGGGGGGGCTAAGCCCCAAGGGGAGCAGTATGGCAGGTTATGTTTGGGGTCATAGTGATAGCTGAAGCTCCCCTAAAACAGGCCTACTGACGCTCCTGATTCAGCACAATGTAAAGAATGTTGAACCACCGTAGTTTCACAAGTCATATTTCCTTCATTGGGGTCCGTCCACATGCCTTCACACCTGCCACACACACACTTGTGACACACACCTGCCACACACACACACACACACACACACACACACACACACACACACACACACACACACACCTCCCCTCACACACACTCACACAAGGGCAAGGGCCTAGATCCCGCGATCGTGACACACCTCTGAGTCAGCTGCTTTCATATCCACCTCAGTTTGTAGGTCTTTAAAACGATTTCCAGTCCTCTAAAGAGCAAAAAACTTCAGATCATGAGTTTACAACAGCCCGTGCTCGCTCTTCACTTCACAGGGACGACGCTCCGGCACTCATGAGCTTGTGTGAACTCTTCGTTATCTGGAGCTCGTTTCTTTTCACGACACTTTCTGAATGCATTTTCGTTTTATTCTTTTTTTAATGCTCAGATTTAAGTAAGTCTCTGACCTTTATACGTTCTCACTCAAACACTCTCTCCACTACAAAAGATGAAATACTTGAAAGTAGCACAGCCAACTTACTTCATTATTTGTTTTACATCTAAAGTTTCATTAATTATTCCATAAGCTGAAAGGTAGGGGCTGCAGCGAGAATGAGAAAGAAACACAGTGCATGAAAGAGAAGATTTTGAAGAGGAGTATGAGCTGAATGTCTTTTTTTCTGAAGAAGGGATGAAGGTAAGCGTCAGGGGGAGAAATGAAAGTTGACTGATATGTTTTTCAAAGTTCGATATTAGAATTTTGAGAAGTAGAAATCCTCCACGCTGTCCATTTACTGCCAGACAAATGACAGCATAATGTTACAGAAAACCATTTTTTTTGTGCCAAATAAATGTCAAATCTAGACCTAGTTGACTTCACTTCAATCAGTTCAGTACTTATAAACCTGGAAAACGTTTGTATTTTTAAAGAAGCTTTTTATCCCTGACAATATTTGTAATCTTTTACTGATTGCTCTTGTGTACCCAATATAGCTTTTGGTATGAACATTTTGGATTGTTTCCATACCAAAACCCACAATATTCAACAAAGTGTAATTCTGCTGTTACATTTGGCTATGTTTTTCAGATTTTCAGATTTTGCTGCAGAGTTATGTATTGTGTTTAAGTGTCAATAGAGCAGGTTGTTTAGTGCCCCCTACTTAAAACATGGTCCAACGCAAAGTTACTAATGGCTGAAATCAGACTTTTTGTTTATCCTCAAACATTTTAATACAGCTAAATATAAGCATATTCTATTGTGGGAGTCATAGCATTGAGAGTTCTACTGTATTATCCAATCCACAAATTCCATACAAGCAAAAATGTTCATGCAGCCAAACACAATGTGATGTTACCATCATCAATTCAACTGTAAAACTGCTGCACACAAACACATGAGCAGTGCGGAAAAGTAAAACCAGGAAGGAACTCCAACAGACCGAATGGACCGTTGGAAAGACATGCACCCTTTATTTTCATTTCCAAAAGTAAGATGACTTTCTACTGTAAGGTTGCTATGCTGTTATTTTGTCACTCTTCTAGTTAACTAAAACATGGGAACATAACGTAGCATAGCAGAACATTAAGTATCGTGGTTCTAAAAAATACATTTTAATATCATTGAAATTATGTGACCCTAAAATTAAACTAATATCAACAAATATTTTGCAAGATTTTGATCAGATGTGCTATTTGATCAGAAAGTGTTATTAAAATTTGTTCAGGTTAAAGGCTACCAGTGCAGTATTAATATATTCTATTAAATATACAAGTTTACCCCTCATATATGGATAAACTGGTATATTGGTCTGGCGAGAGAAGAGAGTGAGACCTAGGGAAGGGAAGAAAAAAAGGGAAAGAGGTCGGTGACAGGCGAGGTCGAGCAGAGGAGGAAAATCTAATATGAAAATGAAAATGTAAATGTGGTGGGGGGGGGGGGGCTAGCAGTTCTTTAAACTGGCCCTAATCTTCCCTCGGCGGGGCCCAGATAGCGATCACTAACAGGAGGCCGGGCTCCTTTGAAATGCAGAGCGGCTCGGTGTGTAAATTGGAGGCAGTGCCGGCAGATGACACGTGGCACTCGCGACCCTCAGCGCCCGTCCAGGGGCCGCAGCGCCACAAAGGGAAATCTTGCACATCAGACAATTTTGTTTCCAGCACAGAGGGCACAAATAGCACAATACCTGGATCCTGTCAGATGATAATGTCCCCCCCCAGAGGCGGATCATCATTTAGATTTTCCTACTCAGGGCTGAAATGCATTGTAGTTATTTACCACATTGACAATATTGTTGACGGTCTTCTTCAGCCATCTTTGAAAAACCAAGAGGAATTAGATACTGACATCACCTGCTGCTTTGTGGAATATGGTTTGAGGCCTTGAGTTTGGTGTTTTGGCTGTCGCCATCTTGTTTCTTTGACGTTTCTTTGCTGGCACACAGTTTGTGCTGATGCACATGAAATCTTGTGGGTTCAAACTCTAAAGTGCAGCAAACACCAGATAAGTCATTGATTCAGAAGTATAGTAGTCGAAGAGTCTTCTTACGTTTTCATTCTTTTAAACTTGTTGTTGAATGCCAATTTAAGCTATATTTTCCATTTTATTTCCCCTGGCTCTTAATCTCTGACAAATCACCCTCAGAAGAGGAAGTGGAAAGCCAATAGTGCTTCTCTTTCAAATTTCCATGCTATCAACAAACTGTAATCCACAGCCGTCTCCCACTTTGTTTCCACCCCCTCCATCCTTTGTTCCACTAGGCGGCAGGTCCTGCTGTGGCCCGCTGTCTCTGCAGACAAGGCTACACCGCCTCTGTTCCGGTAAGTTGTCAAACCGAGCCTCTCTTCCTATGTTCCTCCACTCTCAACCTGCTTCTTAGTCACTCTATTACATGGCAACTCATGTTCCAGCACATGTTCCTCGGCTTTTTGCATTTCAATGTATTTCACACTGGCTTATGCTGGCTATAATCACTTGACGCTAACGGTCATGAAGCTGCCTCACATTGAGCAGGTCCGTGAAATAATATCTCGTGATTTGTTCTCTCTTGGCTTATGTAATTGGTTCATCCACCATGTGTAAACGGTGGTGATGGACCCTCTTATCCAGCACTGGAGGGTGAAGGGAAGGAATCTTCAGCGGGTGAAGATGGAAGAGAGCCTACCGTCCTACGTAGCATGAGAGCTAATGGCATCACAACTCTGCAAATCTGCTTTTTAACACAATCTACACATACATGGCTGACAAGAGGAAGAAAAAAAAGTCCAACTAGGGACACTATGATTAAAGGTTCCCGTAAATATTTGAGCTTGGCTACTTGCATGACTGGAAGCCCTACGAAGCCAAGTATGCTAACGGATGGAGCTAGGACCGGAGCCCCCTCCTCCCTCATCTCCTCGGTCCCCTGTTCCAGCACTACCACTGGCGCTCGGTCCCGCATATAGATGGAAAGTGACACTGTGATTGTGTGCAGGGCCAGGCCATGCTCAGATGAGGGTGTCACTTCTGCCTAGCCTGATTGCCACATTCGGCGGGCACGGCAGCAAGGTGTTACATTGAGGGAGAAAAGGTCAGGAGCCAGTGGTCATCTGCTATCCCTCTCTCTCCCCCCCAAATTACTTGTCCTCCAGGAGGGGAATGAAAACAGACAGAGCCCGGCCCAGGCACAGGGAGATGATCCAGGGGCCCGGCAAGCCACCGGGAGAAGAATGTGAACGAGGGATGGGCGTGAACAATAAAGCAGTGGGTGTAGGGAGGGGGGTGTGGCATCAGGTGTGTGCCTAAATGAAAAGAGAGGATCTGGTAAAGGTGTCATACTCAGATGAGTGTACAAAGACGCAGTAGAAAAAAGACAGAAGGTCAAGGCAGGAGTGAAGTCCCAAAGATAGCGGTGGAACATTCAAGGTTTCATTTCAGCGGGGTGCTTGTTGCACAGGGTGGGCTGCAAATCACAAATCTATGGCAAATAAATTCCACTCAGTTCCATACTTCATAAGGAAATAGCAACATACGCATTAACATTGGAAAAGGACACAGATATGGCGCTCTAGTTAAAGTCTGTCTTGCTATAATACTCACACACTGTATGTGCGTTGACCGATTGTAATTCTGGCAACAAAGTGACCCCAGGAGATATCTTTACACCATGGCTGAACAAAGAAACACAGTATGAGGAAAACAAACTTATCATACTAACTCTGGAAGATACCCACAAGAAAGATCTTAAAAGGTACATTTACCCCTGTTCAGCAGTCAGCATCATGATGACCATATCATTTATTACTATGCTCTCCTAGCATTATTGAGAACAGGGAGTTTTTTTCTCGATAATTAGCACTGAATTTAGCTTTAAATACCACAAATAGACATCTATAACCCCCAATTTGGTGTTTTTTTTGTAATACAACCTGGCTTTTGCTGTATGCTGCAGTATATTGCAGTATACTGGACTGCTCACTTTATTCTCCATGTCTTTGGGAAAATAACAATTACTGGATTTGTATTTTGATGTGCAGCTGACATGTGATGTGTGTCATTGTGATCAAATTTACATAAAAATTGAACATCAATCAAGTCTAAGACAGCACAATATATATATATATATATATATATATATATATATATATAGATTTCTACTTAGTGATTAAGGATGAAAATCCCCATGCTCTATTAGTGAAACTAAATATCATATTTGGGGTTAGTGTTTTCAAAAAGCAATGGAATAAAAACATGTTCTTCCTTTCCCTTTGTTGATTGAGGTTGGCGGTAGCTCATGGGGAGAGTTGCATGTCGAAGTGTCCTTGAGCAAGACACTGAACACCCAGTTGCTCCCTAGGTGCTTCACTGCAGCCCATTGCTCCTTCATAACCAACGATGGGTCAAATGAAGAGAAGGATTTCCCCACAGGAATACATAAAAGTGTACATTTCTAAAAATGAAATTTGCAAATGTTTTTTAAGAAACCCATTGTTGCGTTTTAGTGAGTAGGCTATGACTGAGTAATTTTTAATTTTGTAAGGCTTTTTGATGTCCTTTTATAAGTGACTTTTTCCATTTTAGTCAGTTTGAGACCCTAACAATGTCCCCCCCCCCCCAGTATCATGTGACCTACTTTGTGCAGGCAACTGCAGAGTCTCTTGGACATCACTGGTCGTGACTAAACTGGAGTCATGATGTTTCCAGCTTTGAGACCCACAACATGCACGCTTGTCAAGCTGAACCAATGATGCAAAGACTAATGGATGAGCTGTTCAGTCTTGATAAAAATGGTTAATGAACTTAAAAGTGAGCTTCTGTGGGACCCAGCTAAGCCTGTAAAAGTCCAAATACTGTAAATGGAGTGGAGATGCAATTCATTCTTTTGTTTTCAAGAGGAGTCATGTTCACTGATGGGACTCACTCACACACCTGTCATGGGAACTCTGTCAGACCACAAGAAACATACACAGAATAAAAGCACAGACACTTGTGGTTTTAGAGATGATTGAGATTATTATTGATCACTAATAAATAATAGGAGGCACTCATATTCTGTCTGACTTTGACACTCGACAACCTGACCTTTATATCTTTCTGGAGAACATGGACATTCATTTTCATTGGTTATCTCCCAATAGACCTTCTGACCAACGAGTACTCACACAACACACATTCCCTCATCACTCCATAAGCATGAAGGACATAATATAGCTTTCAAACCAAGTACTACATCTTTGGATACTTTGGATATGAGATACTCCACACAGATGTTTCTAATGTGACGTATCTGTTTGGAAGATGACTTGTAAAATGATAAAAACAACCAAATCGGATATTGTATGAACTTCCCCTTTTTCCCCTTTAATGATGCATCATTGCCTGTGAAATAAAACATGTATCTACCTGTTTTAAGAGCTCTGTCCACCGCCGTTTAACAAAAGGCAACTTACAGTAACAGACCAACAGGCTGTGTACGGAGAAGAGACTTTCCAAATCGACGAGATCCCTGAGAGGACAGGGGCACATTGAGCCAGATATTCTAAATGAAAGTACTAAAGTAGAGATTCCTGTCACACTGACGTCCTAATGTAAACTACATCTACTGCTCTCTTTGATATTTTGTAAACATTAAAAAAAGTTATTTAAATGTATTGTGTGCAAATGAAAAAAATAAATGTAGTTACCTTCAGGGGGAGAAGTTTTAGAACATAACTAAGTAGATTTACACTATTTGTTCTTTATCATTCCATTCCATCTTACTTAATACTTTTACTTTTAGCTTTAGGAGGGATATATTGTAGTTGTTATCTCTTAACATTTAGTTTAAAGCTGGACCTTTAGTTACAGTAATGTTTATTTAGCACATTACACTATTTATATATTCAGGAAACAATGTGAAATGATTCATACTGGATAGTGACTTAACAAATTCAGTATATATTAATTTTAATGTACATGATTTAACAGAGTATTATTTATGTAAATGCTAGTAGTATTTATGTAAATGATAGTTTTACTTCAGTCTTCCACCATTGAACAGCCATTTCATCTGCAAACATAAGTCTTTTTATTTCAATTATTTCGTCCAGTTTCACTTCTTTTCCCTCACATTTTACGAGACATTTTCGATAATCACACCGTGAAAACACCATCAACAGCTTGACATACAAACTAGATTGGAGCAGGGAACAATCCATGTCAATTTCATAGTATTGTGAGAAATCAGTCCATATTTATTTGTACTTACAGTATCAGTTTGAGATGTTTGCTCAAACACTGTTAAGCATAATTATGAATAATTGACTAACCTATGCTCCCAATATGATACTGTAGAATGTTACATATGTAATGGTGGTTTGGCAATGATTAAACCTACATTTATTAATACAGTAATTACCAAAAAGTTTACTGAAACTTATGCCAACAATGTACACCAGACATTTTCAATAACATTAAATTAAAATTGAGACAACAGTGAGCTAGCATCTACATCATAAATAAGATCTATAATATAATACGTTACTTTTGCATCTCAATCTATTATACAAACCAGCGTGTATCATTTATACACTTACATTGACAATGTTTGAAATAAACAAAAACACTGGAATGAATTGAATATTTAAGCAGACACAAAAACACTTAAAGTTGGGGAAAAGGCCAGAAAGGCAACCCATCTTCCTCAGAGCTGCTGCTGCTTCCTGCAGACATGCTGTCCTCTTCTGCCCCCATTAGGTGGCGCTGTGTGCCAGCTCCTTTCTCTGACACCATTCCATGATGATGTGCCTTGCATCATATACAGTATGACACAGCTGCCAGCCTCTGATTCAGAACTTGGGGCTTACAGTACAGGAATGCTAACAATTTAACTAAAATGGCATCCTATAGTCCAGCCACTCTTTTGCACCGGGGCAATTAACCTGCTAATAACAAAATGCGCACAAGTCCCCCTCCTCATGCAACACACACACACACACACACACACACACACACACACACACACACACACACACACCCACACCCCCACACACATGGAGCCTCCTTCCTCCTTGGGCTCATAGCCCCTCAGGCCATAGAGAGCCATTGGATTAGAGGATGCGAGCAGAGATAGTTTAACGTAATGAACCATCAAGATGACGACTATTAAAGATGATTAGTCGTGTTCCTTCGCAAAGCGGAGGGAGCAAGAGCTACCTGAGTTTGGCTGACGATATTGTGTTAACTCTTTATTCTGTCATTGATGGGCAGATAAAGATGAGAAGAACCACTTTCTTTGAAGACAATAAGGACATGATGAATGGAGCAAGTTGGTCTACTCATTTTTGAATGATGGTAGTAGGTTTTAGAGACATGGCACATTAGGCCACTAACCAGGATGTTCCCAGCATGCACCTGAGAGATGCTGACGCACAGAAGAGAGTCGGGCTCAGAAAAAGAACAGCCAACTGATGAGAACATGATTTCCTTTTGCACTGTAAAAACAAGTCCACTCTTACTTTGCAATATTTCAATATTCTAGTTATTAAAAATAGGTCCTATTTATTGGCATATTTACACAAACTTTGTGTCTACAGATTATATTTGTCCATTGTCTAAATTACTCTTAATATGAAAATAGAAATACAAGAAGAAAATCCTACCAAAGATCTAATTCTGCTGTCGGCATTGATTTGGACTTTACTAATCTGTGAATTGGACATTTGAATTTGTGTTGGACAGTCCATCGGAAGAAAATGAATGAACAACTTCTTAATAATTTTCTTTTTTTCACCATTTGAATATTTTTCATAATGAGGCAGTTGCTGTGAGAATAAAAGGGATTTTAAAGTCCCCTTTGGCTCTGGGAACATTTGATGGCATATTTCACTATTTGTTGTCAATTTATAGGCTTTATTGGTTCTAAGTACATAACAACAAATTGTGTAAGAAATTAATTATTGACAAAGGAAATCGTGATCCGTTCCAGAAAGTCGAAGAAGAACGTTTATTTTTTTGAATTGTTGAAGGGGCTTTTGTAAAAAGTTTCATGTTGTAAATAATAAGTCCATATATGCCGAGAATACGATACGATCATTTAAAACATTGTAGCTGTACTCAATATATTTTTGTTGTTGTGACTAAAAAGTAAATCAAGAATGAAATGAAATTTTGAAAGCTCTGAAATAATGTGGAGTGAAGATTACTTAAATCATCTTTTGCATCTGTAGTTTGAATATCTGCAGTTAGACTTGAATGCTTTTTATAAATGTCATTTATTACATTTCATTACTAATAAAACAATTTCAGTAAGAAAGTTCATCCCTAACTTCTGAAATGGTAGTTCAACAAAGAAAATTGTAATAAAATGATCCATTTTAAAATTATTTTTTCCTTCTAAATCACATTATCTGACTCTTCCTTTTTAGTCTAAACCTGTGGCTTTGGGACTCTTCTATCACACTTATCTATTCTTTTGAATTATATAAAAAAAAATGAAACCTTATTTTATGTCATAGATGTCATCAAATACAATGAAAGAGTAGTTATCTCTGCCTTTTGAGTCACACTCAAAAACAGTTACATTTAATTTTCTTAATATTTTAAAACTATTTAATTCTTTCAAAACTAAAATCTCAATCTGTATGATATGAAATACAAAACAAACAAAAAAACAGGGCCAGAGCTTGTGGCAGTTTCCTTGTCATATACATCTTCATATAGTATCAGAATGTCTGTTTCATTCTGATGCGCAGACACTTTGCAGTGTGTACTGCACTGAAGCGGCTGTTTCTCCTGTTGTGATGCAGCCCTCGTCTCTTAGCCTTTATTTACCAGCAGAGCCCCTCACTAACGTCTGCAGACCTCACTCAATCTCTCAATATCTCTGCAAGCAGAAGACCAGATTGAATTTTCCTCCGGAGTCTCCCAGGATGAGAGCGGACGTCACTGGAGGATACTTCCCTTCCTACGCCTCCTGCTGCGGCCGCATAGATGCACGCCTCAGATATTTCTTCCCATACGGGAGCGAAGACGTCGCCGTACTGCGGGAATGCTCTGGATTCGCTTTAGATTTTACATCTAGTCAACACTGGGAATTCACTGATAAACAAAAGAAAGTCCATCTGGCATGAAACACAGCATCCGCAGAGAGCAGGAGCGTGTTTTCTGGATTGGACCTTTTTTATAGTTGATCCCCAATATAAAGATAGTCACACAAAAGGAACAACACGCTTTGCTTTTGCCTCGACATTCTTTGATCATTTCAAAGCTAATTTCCCCCATTGTCATGTCAGCTACCACTGTGGCCCATCTATTTGTGTGTGTGTGTGTGTGTGTGTGGGGGGGGGGTTGTGTGTGTGTGTTCTGTAAGCAGGATAGGAGAATAAATATTTACCATCTGTGGTGTTTTTCTTCTCCCCTCTCTCTCTCCACCCCACAAAATTCCAGCACTTTTTTATTTTTTATCAGTGTTGGAGTTCAGCCATGGGCCTTTTTAATTTTCTGCTTTTGTGTTTTTAGCTGAGATTGACAGGCTGCTCTCTCCCTGGAGCATTGTTCTATTAATCTGTTTAATATGCTACAGAAACATTCGAGTGCCGGAACAGGCAGCCGGGGTAATGGAAATCGCAGCAGGTAAAAGCGGGCTTGCATATCTGACGACTGAAGAGGCGCAATAGTCGACTCGGCGTGGCGCAGTAATGGTGTTTGAAACCTCCACCTCCCCACCTCATGACCTTGTATGGATAGACAGACAGATGGACGGAGTGCGTCCCTTCACACATATTGTCGTTTGCAATGTCTCTCTCCCCGTCGTTCAACATTTGCCGGCAGTCATCTCTCTCCACGTTCCTGTGCAGATTGTTCATAAGATGCACAGTTGAAATCAAAGCTCGCTGACTTCCTCCTGTAAGCTCTGAGCTGGAGCTGCATGAATGAGGGTAAGAGTGAGGCATATGCATTGAGAAGTGACCGCCGGCTGAGCACGATACGTTAAAATGGTAAGTAAATGCCAATGTATAATTGCGCAACCCCCCCATCCCGCACACTCCTTTTTCCTCCTCCCGTTCCCTCCTGCTGGGGCAATGAGTTGTGGTTTAATTAACTCTGCCTTAATGGGTGCACAGCAAGACGGAGGTTGGGTGGAGGGGGGGTTGGAGGTCACAGGTTTGCGGCGTGTGGCGCTCCGTGACGCCACTGTGCCCGTGAGATAAGCTGAAAACTCTTCACTTCCCTCAGACACAAAGCTGTGACCTGAAATCCTGTCTGGGCTAAAGACAGTGGACACTGTGCGGAGACAATGACAGTCCAGCTAGGAGGCTGACGAGTGAATGGAGCGAGCAGAGCGCTAATGACATAAGAGCGAGATAAGTATGCAGAGGAACTCATGCTCAAAGCCTTTACAGTTTTACAGACAAGGTCTAACCTCGCTTTATCCCCGTAATGCGTAATGTGCTGATACTCTGACTTAGGTTAAGCTTTTGATCAGCCTGTTATCCCGGGCTGGCCTGGGGATAAAAAACAAAGGAGTCACAACTGGATTTTCGGAGCGCGATGACACTAAGAGCAAAGCAATCCTGGGAGAAGGATTTGTCACGTTTGCTTTTCCCTGGACCTCAAAAGATGAATCATTAGTTCCTATAAAACACCAATAATTATTTACAAAATAAGTCTCAAGTCACATGACCAATTTTGAAGGCAGATGAAAATTACACATGCACTTAATTTCAACAGAAGCTTATAGTTCCAACTTTTAATGAGGTGAAACTCCTAACAGGACTCTCCCCTTCTTACGTCATCCCATCACAGGTGTTGTCATAACACCGTGTCCAACTCCGGGATGCCGGGGACATGCTGCTGCCTGATGTCTCCCCTGCCATGTTTAGTTCCATTAACACCAGCACTCTGCCTTTATCTCAGCCACGGAACTGAACTCCTACATCCACCTTTACAAAAAAAAGCAACTGTGCCAAAAATAAATTAGAAGGCCTGATGGAAAGCGATTGGAAGAGAAGCTGTGAAGCTGCAAAGGGGCCTTAGATCAAAGCGAGCCACCGGTAATTAGAATACATGCTGAAGAGAAGCCGACATCTGCACATATCAGGATTTTAGCTGGAAAATTACCTGTTGAGCTGTTCAACTAATAAATGAGAGCCACGTCTTGGTGAAGTGGGGAGACTGAGACGCAGCTCTGCAAAGTCAGGCTCACCGGTCGCCTTGCTTTCCCAAGGCAGCGTGACAGACATCCAAGGGAAGAAATAATCTACCCTATTTTCAGTTTCTCTCCGTATTCCAGCCAGCTTTTGTGCCGCTCTCTTTGCCCACGCCCCTTTCCCCAAGGACAATTTTCTTTTATGACTTTTTTGAGCATCTTTTGTTGCTATCTGCGTTGTGTGCTGCCTCACATATTAGATTTACAGCTCTTTTAGATATTATATGTCATGGAGGACTATTAGTTTTCAGTGTAATGTCACAAAAAGGGTCACTTATATCCACCAGTGCATACTTGTTTTAATTATTTGTGATCTGTTAGTATACCACGTGGGAGACAACTGATGGTTGCTTTCACAGTGGTACAGTAGGCCAGCATCAAGACCACATTTCCCATGAGCTTTAAAGCATCCTTTCAGAAAAATATGAATATCAATAATCTTTTCTTAAAGCCCCACTATGTAACTTTTCCACCTTAAAATAACAGCTTGAAAAAAATTGTGCCGCTACAATAGATTTTAATATGTCACTAAAAGCCACTGCCATCTGGGGTCTGTGGCCAGAAAACTGCTGAATGTAAGATGGTTGGGAGCCGCCCGGTACTTCAGGTTGAGGAACAGGAAGTACTTAAACTTACTGTCTTAACGTCATATAATGCCAGTCCAAATAACATGCCCCGAACGGCTGGCTGCAGCTGCGGAGACCCGCTGCTCGAGAGCCAGACGTTAAATACCTGAAGGGGGCGCTACAGGGGAAAAGTTACATAGTGTTGCTTTAAGTATTTTTTGTTCCTTCTATCCTCTGCCATGTCCACACACATCTAACCTTTAGCTTTGTTGTGCCTGTAAAACAACATCTTCATTTTGGATTATTTCTTTTGGAGTTAAATGAGCAGATTGATATCAGCTGGAGTCCATTTTATTATAGCTTTACATAAAGGAAAATACAACCACCAGCCCCTCTAAATGTAACTACTTAACAATTACCAAATGTATTCTTATTCATCTAATGAGTTAACCATTTCATGGCAATCAGTCCAAAAGTTATGAAGGTATTATCTAAAGTGGCAGACCGACAGAGTAACTATCGGGGCCATTGTTAAAACTACACTGCTAGCAGGGCTTAAAATACCTCTTGTATTGAAGTGAACTTTTTGTTAATATATCGTGCTAAACATTTTTGTAACTCCTTCTCTGGTATGCATGTTGGAGCTCAATTGAATCCACATTAAAAGTGTTCTGTCAGTACAGCGTGTTCCCTGTAACCTTCCATCCAGCGATGAACATTACATCGAGGCACAGTGAGGCAGATCTTTGCACTCGCTATCCAAGCAGGAGATAGCAACGTCACACGATAAAACACCGGCCATCCAATGGCCATCTCATTTATAACTTAGAGGACCCAAGAGATGACTGGGTGAAAGGAAGTTAAGAGGCCAAGCACCTGAGCATCGCCTGGGTTCCCACAGCCACAACCACATGCCTTTAAGCTTGAAGCGAGACCTGACCTACTGTTAGTGTGTAAATCTGAACCTGATGGTGCCCTCACAATCAGACATGATATCCCTGAGGTATCACACTACAAAGGAAGATATGGGAGACATTGTCTGCAGATCATCCCATTGGGAACCAGGCTAAAAGTAGAAGGACACAGACAGCGCCGCCACTCCCATTACGCGCACAACGTGCTGTGCGTAGGGCAACAAGTCCTGAGGGGGCACCAATAAATAGGCAACTAAAAAAATCATCATAGTTATAATAATTTTAATGGAGATTTTATTTCAGTCTAGAAATATTAGGCACATTTTAGGCATGTATATCACAAAACAGACAGAACAAGAGATATATTTATCTGCTAAAAAGAAGTTACGATGGTGCCCCCCCCCCCTCGCTGTGGGTGCCCTTTTCTATCAGGGGGGGGGGGGGGCATCATGAAGGAGTTATGCGTAGGGACACAGACATGGAGCAGGCTATGGGGCATATTACTGCATGAGAAACAGGAAGAACACGAGGCAATGACTGAAGGGATGAAGTTATCAGAAAAAAGCCTATTCGAGTATCTCAAACTAAATCAAATGTCATGTTTCAGACTGAAAACCATTGTTTTACTTTGCAGCTGCGAGCAAGCAGTTCGGTTCCATACATCCAAGAACTTTGTAGGTCAAATTACTCATCACCAGTCGCTCATTGGCTCATTACCGTTATAGAGCCTCACGTTTCATATATAGTTTTTCTGCTGCCAATGAACAGAAGTGACCATATTTGGAATGAGAAGGATGCAGGAGGGACTGCAGGTTCTAAGACACTTCAGAATCGGCTCCAGAGGTTGCCACCTGCCTATACCAGGGCCAATAGAGACAACTACAACAGAGAAATACGGGCACATCCACAGTCCATATTTAAAAATACATGTGTAACTCAAATTCATTTCAAATGAGACTAAAATAATCTATATTTCAGTTTGTTTTATTTTTTGCATGTTAATGTTACCATTTTTGTTATCATTTTTGCAAACTACTGTAGAAATGCCACGTAGAAGATAACATCCTCTATCACTTGAAGATGAGATATTTGCTCTCTGGTAGGTGTCTAAATACCTTTTCACCCACAGACTCTCTAGAGAGTATTTACGAAATTATGTGAAGTCACTGTTGAAGGTAGAAATGAACCACAGCACTGCTGTTTCACAATGACTTGGCTTTGCCTCCCAGGCATTGTTGTGGGTACTGATGTGTGTGTGTGTGTGTGTGTGTGTGTTAGTTTATTTGTGCATGGTGTTTGCAGTGGCAGACCGAGACTCGGCGTGCTGTAAATGTCACCCGTCATCAGGCGTTTGTGCAGCGTGTGCCCTTGTAGAAAGAGGAAAGTGCCGATGTTGCAGATCCCAGCCTAGCCTTTGATTTAGACACGAAAGGCAGACTGGCAGCAAACGCACTGAGGCGTGAAGGTAAATTCCTATAATTCACAGCTGAAAGGTTAGCCAGTGGTGTGCTTTGCTCCTCCCTCATGTTAGTTGCTAACAAATGTCACCTGATTGAAACAAGCACATTTATACATGTTGTGTGTGTGTGTGTGTGCGTGTGTGTTCCTCCTCTAAAACTGATATACTGTGTTTGGTCAGAGGCTCTTATATAGAGTAAATCTGCAGTGTTGGTCCTGTGGCAGCTGCAGTTCAGCAGACACACTCCCCAAAGCCCACTAAGGTCATATAATCACCTTTACTGTAGTTTGTTACACCAGTTGTTATTGTCCCTCAGGAAGAGATTACTCCTCTATACCGTTACATAGATAATACTTGTTTGCTGCTTTAATAATGTTTTGCATGCCGCATGAAGCAGTTATTCCCAAAAACTAGATCACAGGTAGGTCACAGGTAGATCACAGGAGATTTCATTAGGGTTGTAAAATTAATTTGTTGTCTTTTAATTACCATTTCTGCAATACAAATGTGAGCCAAGCATGGGAGCTTGAATGTTCATATTGTTTTGATAATTGTAGCCATCTTAAAACCTTGAATCTATTATATAAAGCTTGCCTATTTGTTTCTCTCATGAGAGGGAATACACAAAAGCCTAATTCATAACGTATTAAACATGTGAATCAAATCAAAACAATATTCTGATTTATCAAATGTGCACCTCTTCTAACCGCTAACTCTCATACATGATAATGTGGGAATAGCAGTAAAATCACAAATTATCTTTCTTCATGATTTATAGATAAGGCATAATTTGAATCACAATGGTTTTTACTTTTTTTAAATGAGCTTCCAAAATCCTTTTTCTTTTTTTTTTTACTCTAGAGAACCTTTACATCTGCAGCCAATTTATCTGTCAATATAATTTGTGTATAACATGAAGGCTGTAGCAGCGTTTATCTGTACTCATTAGTTAACAGCAATTTCACAACAATTGGATACTAAAAATCCAATTTACTGTAAAAGGTGTTATTACTGGAAGTCGATTTAAAACAAAATGTTGACCTTCTTTTTTCATATTTTTCACAATGTGTCTGTTGCTGTAACTCGTACAGTGATTGAGGATGCCAAGGAGGAGAGAAGACATGTTGAAAAGATGCGCAGCCAATGTGACACAAGACGTTGGTCTCTGGTAATATATTCCATGACCACAGTAAATATTAACAACAGGTGTAAGACTATCACAGCCACTGAACCTGTATGGCGGTATGTAGCCTTTGGGGTTTTGCACTTCACTTGCCATCAGCAGTGGTAATTGACACTGCTCACTGTCTTAGAACAGCACTATAAAGGTTTTAACTTGTTTGGATCACTTACGTTATGCACTTGGAGAGAAGAGCAACACATGCTCTCATTTTAAGAAAATGTCACTGATGATTAGTTGAATTCTCACAGAGGAATGTGAACACAGACAGAAGCAGTTTTCTAATTCTGCTCCTTTTATTTCTCCTGCTCCCCCCCTTTCTCTCCTGGAGCTAAATTAATATCCCCCCCACACAATTGAAAAAACAGCATCAATTTTACATGACAGCCCCCTGGTTCATTACGGCCCATGAGTTATTAGCTAATTTGCGGCCGTGAAATTTCTAACCACTATGAGTGAACTGAGGTGTCAAGAGTTCGCTAAATGTGGTGCGTGGAATTTGATGTTTGATAGCACCTTCTGGATAGGAGTGTGCGTATGAGTATGGCTGGAGATATGCAGAGATGTAGTTTAAGGAACACAGTGATACAATCTTATTCACCATGCCTCATGGAACTATTTATCAAACAGATTAGAATTATTAAAAAAGTTCAATATACATTAGGGTTTAGTTTCAGATCATGACAATGAAGAAAACTAAAATGTACTGATGACTCTTCGTATCGACAATCTAAACATAGTCTAAACACATTATGTAAGCTTGTGGATGAATTGAGAACAAATTAACAAGGAAATTAAATTGTCTTTTAGCACCACCAATTCCCAATTTATATACAATAAATATAACAAAAGGCGGATTGACTTGTTTGATGCAAAATGTCATTAATTAACTGTGTTGAATTCATCATCAGTTGTCAATTTCCAGAGGAATTATTCCTCAATAAAAGGAATCTCATTTTTTCATTTATGTGGAATTATATGTAAATAATCATTTATGTCGAATTATGTGACGCTTCATGGAAGTTCAATCAGAAATCTCTCTGTCACTCGGGCTTCTACTCCATCAGCTGACTGCATTCAGTCAAACCAACCAGATTTTAGCATGGCCTCCATAAACCAATCACATCGTTACTGTCATACTTTAAATACGGCTGTTCTCTTCTCTACTGAAGTTTGTCATGTTAGTCCAATATAACCCGACCCTCCTCCTCATTGAGCTGCAGTCTTCATCACATCAGGTTTCTTCCACTGAGCTCATCAGAAGTCCCACTCCACATCCCATCATTCAGACTTTTAGTCAGCTCTCTCTACAGGTTAACCATCACCAGCAGTTTCTTGACTCCATCGGGAGGAGGACTAACCCTAACCTCATCATAACCACCATATATAAGAACTACTCTTATACCTAACCTAGCCAGCCAGGTGCTTTGTTACAGAGCTGTTCTCATTCAGCTTTTGTTTCTATACTCTCTATTTGATGGCAGATAGCAACCATTTCTTCTGAGGATGCATAGTGCTCCCCACTTTAGCAGTGGTATGTTGCATCTTAGAGTCTAGTAGTTATTCAAAATAAAAATCCTCTGTTTCTGTTATGTTTATATTGTGTGGGTGACACAAATGGGGACATTTCTTCTGTCTCCACCAGAAACCTGCGCCTATTGGACAGACTGGTTGGTTACTTCACCATCTTCTTCCCGTCTTCTCTTCAAAAACCTGCTTGTGGGTCTTTGCGCTTTAGAGAAAAAAGTACAAGTGAGTTGAGACCTGCCGGTCTACCGAGGTGAGGAACAAAAGAGACAGTGCTTCTTGCAGGCCCAGTGTCCCGCTGTGGGAAAAGCTTAGCAGCAGCTCAGGTCAGCGAGGTGAGGCCTGTTCGGCTCGGCTGCTGCCCGGGGCTGACCTCTCTGCTGCCCGCCTTCTAGGACATTACAGCAGGGGCCAAGAAGCAGCTCCCACTCCCATGGCTCTCTGCGCCATACACACACACACACACACACACACACACACACACACACACACACACACACACACACACACACACACACACACACACACACACACACACACACACACACACGCACACACTTCATCCTAATATTTTAAATCTTTCACATTGTGTTTCATTTAATAAAAGTTAAGTGTTACATTTTCTTTGCCTAAAGATGTCTTATTCAGCATTTAATAGTACTTAGCTCCTCCCTCTCGTGTCACTTCTGGTTGTAAAACAAACCAAGATGGCGGTAGCAAATCATGTTGTAGCCGCCCTTACTGTAAAGACCCATAACCTACAACCATCTTGGGGCTTGCTGGAAATGCTGTTTGCTTATGGCCAATAAAAGCAAATATTTATCCTTTAATACTCTCACCCTGTTCCTTTTGTGGTCCTCAGTCCTCTGGACAGAGCAATTTCTCTTTATCTAGATCAGATTTGAGTCTCAAAAAGGAAACCTCTTCTGGTATTATTAAAATAATAATAATCCTTTACATTCAATCAGGACAACGCCTTGATGAAGAGCTTAGTATGGCTTTGTTGAATTAGTATGACTATTGCACCAGTAATATACCAAGCATGATCTACCTGGACCATTACTGGACAATTCACCTGGTTGGTGGAATTTGTCTGAATTTCCTTGGTATGCAGTTAATTGGGTCTCTTTAGTTATTCCTCTCACCAAAGTAAATTACATAACGATTTAAATACTCAATGATAATAATAATTATCGAATGGTACATCATAAACATGACACACACACAACTTCCTAACTTCCAAACAAAAAAGTTTTGGCACATGGTGGATGTTTTTGTTGTAGCTTTACTTCTGGATTGACTTTCTGGACCAGCATCTTGTGCCACTCTCTCCATCCCTTTGTTTCTTTGTCTGAAACACTTTTCCCTGGCAAAGTCACGCTCTCACTCGGACTCTCTTTGCTCTGCTCCACAATCCCATTTCTTATCTGTGTCTCCCATGTTCAAGAGGACCCGGAAGCTTAGCTCAATCCTTTGAAAACACTGATATTAAAAGAAAGGGATGCTGAGAAGAAAGATGGTGCCACAGCCCCCCCCCCCCATTTACCCTGTCTGAACCATGCAGGTGTGTGTGTGTTTTTTGCTTACACACACACACACACGCACACACACACACACACACGCACGCACGCACGCTCAAGCAGATCATTCTGAAAATACTATTAAATTAATTGACACTCGCGCAGGCGACACACATACACACACACACACACACACACACACACACACACACACACACACGTCGTAAGAAACATTAATCCTCCAATCTACATAGGCACTGGTAGCCCCAGGGGCTGTGTGTAGGTGTGTGTGTGCGTGTGTGTGTGTGAGGGAGGGGGGGGGGGGTCCAGCATGTCGTGTGATCTCACATTGTTTTGCTAAATTTGCAGCCTCTGATGATGGGAATTTCATTTAGCCACCGCACGTAGCTGATGCGAGGGAGAAGTGGAGGGATGAGAGAGAGGGAACGATGTGTACGAGAGTGAGGAAAGGAGGCTAGGTAAGACAAATTAAGGGGAGAGCGTAAGAAAGAGGTGTGGGAGTATGATGGGGGAAAGTGAGGGAAATAAGCAAAGGAAAGCTCATAAGCGAGGAGATTGAAATGCAGGACAGGGAATGACAAAAAAAGGGAAAGAAGGGAGTAAAGGAAAAAGGGAACTGGGAGGTAAAGAGATAATAATGGGGAGGAAAAAGATGTAGGACTGAAGGCAAGGAAGGAAGGAAGGGAATAGGAAGCTCTGGGAAGTTCCTTGAAAGCAAAAGGGAAAGAAATAGAGGATGTAGGAAAAGAGAGAAAAAGGATGAGAGATGCTGATGAAAGAAAGAGAATATAAGAAAAAGGAAATGTAATGTAGGAAAACCACAGGGAGATTAAGGCAAGAGGTGAAGAAGGTAGGGGAGAATGGAAGGAAGGAAAGAACAAAGGGGTAAAAAGTAATGGATGGAGAGAAAATGGAGCAGATGAAGAGACAAATGATCCAAAAGGATGAAAGAGTGTACATGAAAGAAAGTGAGAGTGGAAGGAAGGAAAGAGAAGGGAATCTCAGGGTCCCAGAATAAGCAAATAGAGCAAAATATGGAAAATAAATAATAGAAAATGAAGGAAAGGTGAGGGATGAGGGGGAACAGAGTTCTTGAAAGGAAAGAACACTTAGGTGAGAGTTGCAGCATAAAGGCTAGGGAGCAAAAGAGAGAGAGAGAGAATGTGGGAAGAATGGAGTAAAGGAAGGAGGCTTGGGGGGGGGAAAGAGAGGACAATGAGGGAAGTTAGGCCTCAATCCTTCAAACTGATTTCCTGAACCTCCCTATCCTTTTCCCACTTTACTTTAACTCTTCTTCCCTTCCCTCCAGTTGCCCACCAGGCTGCCACGTCTCACCTCAGTACCGTGGCTGTAGAAGAAGGTACACAATGTGGTCGATCCACATGCGAGTGAATGTTATGCTAAAGTGATTGGCTCTCATCAGGCTCTAACCTGTAATGATGCTAGAAAACGGCAGAAGAGGAAGCGCAAGCCACATCTCCGTCCTCACCTCCTCTAATTTGCATTGCATGCTGAAATGCACGAACCGGGCCCATTAACCGAGGGGCCGTGCTGTGTTTTGGTGGTAAGCGAGGGGAGGGGGGCTGTCATATCTTTTGATTTGCTTGATATGAAAACAGTGGTGGTTTGCAATCAATGGAACCTGTGGTTTATTTGGGGTGAAATGAGATTTTTTATTGGGATGTTTGCATCTCGATGCAATTTACCAGCTTTATTGTGGCAGACCCGGGAGCATACTCACTTGATTTTACAGTAAATTTGTCATGGGGCCAATACAAGAGTTGAAAGTGAATATGGTTATTTATTTACATACACACAAACAGATACACTTTGTTAGACACTTCTGATGATTGCTGGAATGGAGATCCCAGCTGGCTATATATGTGCTGGAGCCTGGTGTGAAGGCAGCCTATCAGAATGATTAGGCAGAGAGAGAGAGAAGGCCTACCAGCTGCTCTACATGTCATTGCAATGGGCAATATAATCCAGGAATCAGAAGACACCCCAAAGCTTTGTCTCAGTTTAGGGATCTGGTTTTGGGGCTTGGAGAGTGACACAAAACATTAATTTGGTTATGGGTATCTTACTCTTTTATTCCAGTCTGTTAACCAGCATTTCGCCTACCAGATAAAGTACTCAACTCTTAACGCTCTGCATAGGGAATTCATATATTTTGGTGCAGTGTGCAGTGGATGCAGTCGTTGGCTGTGCTCAGGCTTTGGTGTAACGAATTACATTAGTCGATGGTACATCATTTGAATACGGAAAGAGGTAACTATATACCGATTCAATTCATATGACATGAAGGCAGGGAGGGATATCACATTGCTGAAGGAAAGCTGAAGGAAGAGAGGGAGACTCTGAAATGGGCTAAAAGCTACCCATATACTTGGCCATGCTCACCAATGCTGTGTCATTATTCTTCAAGAAATATACATGTTTCCAAGGTACAGAATAGTTTGAGATAATATATAAATTATTCAATTGATATCGCAATAACCTTGGTCATCTAAGAGTGTGTTAGATAACATTTGTTTTTTTTTGTAACCAATTCAAACTTCCACAGCACTATTCCTGCACTATAAATGCAACCTGTTTCTTGTTATACCTACATAACCTACATATTATTTAGAAATGTGTTAATTTATTTGCCTTCCAACACCTGTTGACCCTTTTATCTTGTGAGACAAGGCACCCGATATTTGCTGAAATGAAGAAGAAATCACCAAGCCTCATGTCGATTGTGTGCTTGACAGACACAAGATAGACAAAACCCAGCCATCTTGTGCACAGAAAGCATGCACACAGATGTATAAGGGGAGGATGGATGAAGATTATAATAATAAGTATGGAAGATCTTTGTCCACAGTGAAAAACATGTCCTCATTGACACAAGATATTCTTTGTCTGGTTTTCCTACCTCGGCTAAGAACATCTTTTTGGCATCTTTCCAGCTTGGCAGAGAGACAGTTTTTGTCAAGTAGCTTTGGATATTAAAAAGTACATACTATTATTTTTAGAATATAAAAGCTGTTATCATCAGTGCCCATTATATATATATATATATATATATATATATATATATATATATATATATATATATATATATGTGTGTGTATTTATTGAGTTTAATTAGTACATTATTGTCAATGTAGACTAAAGATGAATGATCTCTCAGTTTGATTCAGGACAGTGTGTAACATAAAATAATCTTTTTTTCTTTTTTTTTGGTATCTGACCTGAATAACGAAGAAAACACAAATGACAATCTCAATTGGGACATAAAGAAGCCTGTCTACACATCCCAAAACGTCAAATTTGAATAAGTGTTGTAAACAAGACCAACGTAATCATATTTATTTAACGATTCCTTTACCATGTTAAGTGAGTCATATGGTAAGAAGCAGAACACTTTACATTCAATCACACATGAATCACATAGTACAGACAATTTAGCAATATCCAGGCAAATTGTGATATTGACTCCTCTTTGTCTGAAACTGGGACAAGACGCACAAAAATGTGTTGTCGAGACCTTCAACTTCCACATTACTAGTTAAAAAGCAAATGATTTTGACTAAAATCTTGAATAACTAATTGTGATTTCAGTCAGACCATATGAGCATTTTTATTTAGATTGTATTCATAAACTAAAAAGTAAACCACACAACACAATTCCAGGATATTTTCTGTCATGTACAAACAGGCATTTGAGATTCGTACCGATTCATACGCTTTCCGTATCAAATCAGCAAGTTGATATATTGCAACACAAACCAGGTTTGTACTGGACTACTTATTTTCATAGAATAATGAATCCACAACATGGGACGGCCATGGTATTGTATGCTGATAGTGTGTAACTGTCAGCATGCAATGCTGTGTGATTATACTGTTTCGGTGTGATCTCTATGAAACATCTCAACACTTTCATGCACATTAGACACCATACATGGCCAATCCATCTTTTGGCTAATCATGATCTATTTCTGTTACTTACTCATGCCACTGCCTGGACTAGTTTCCAATTATAAGAGGTATATATCACACATCCAATCTTCACTGGTTACCTGCAGAGAGAAGAAAGGAGCTCAGAGGAGGAGGAGGAGGAGGAGGTGAAGAGGTGAAGGTACAGCAGTGAGTGGAATAGACAGAAATAGAGAGGGAGGGAGGTGAAGAGGCAGTGTAAAAAGGATGGCTATTTTTCACCAGGGTCCATAGTGAAGTTGTCAGGCGGGAGTGTATGTGAGCCCGCCGGATGATAATGTGGCATGACACTTCTGAAATGAGAGTTGGGTTGCCAGGGCAAAAAGCGGGGAGGTACAGTCTCTCCAGGGGCCCAAATAAAACAAGCTCTAAATGATGTTTGATTAGGATTTAGATCATGGAGCTGTTCGGAAGGCGTTTTTGTTCTGTTTGTTTCTGAGCACCACAGTGTGTGTGTCGCTGGGGTTGTACCCACATATCTGGGGGAATAGAATGCCAATGCTGCCCTTTATCAAATCAGATTTGGACCAATAGCCTTTAACCACTTTCAAAATTACGTATATAGTTTAATTAGATCGGCAGTTAACAGTTTTAGCCACAAGGAAGCATACAACCTCAAAACTAACTAAAAAATACTCAGGCTCCATGTGATATAAGGTTGAAAAAACATATTTTACTTTACACATTGAGCATACACAAAGCAGTATTATCAAAGCTGCACACACTTGCAGTTGTGTATATGTTGATATCCACCTGATTAATGTTAGTGCAATAAATACTCTTCTCTCAGCTGCCTCCTCATCTTTTTCTGCATTTGGGTCTCTCCCCGCTTGCCTGCTCTCCAGATTGTGACGAGAAAGTTTACATAACATTATGATAAAACTATAAAAGCATACTAAATATGGTTATCAGATGTCATCATATTAAGCCCATCAGTGCTCATCATTATTCATGCATTACCCAATCATTTAATTACTACCTTATTTTTAATGTTAACTAAATAATAAGGATTTCTCAGTTTGATTTAAGAAATCAAACTTTTCTTTGGTGCAAAACATGAAAGACGATTTTTTATTTTATATTGTATCCACTTAATACATAACGGAACAGTTGGACCAACCTCCTACATAAAGGCAGAGACCCAAGGTAAGACCAAGACCAGAGTGTATTGAGACCGATACAAGACCAAGATTTTTAAGGACTGAGTCCAGGTCAAGACCAAGGCCGTCCAGTGCAAGTCCCATACTTCATGACACACCTGATCTGAATGAGCCACATTCCCATTAAAAACATGTAGATGCCTCTCCATTGAGATCCCACTGACATTAGGTATAGTAGTAGCAACCTGTTAAACACAAGGTAGCTAAAGCATTGGCCTTTATGGTCTATTTGTCTCTAAAGGTACCACCATTTACTAAATTAACATCATGCTGTACTAAAGAAGACACTGGTGATTGAGACCATCAACAAATGTTTAACATTTTTACTGAGGTAATAAATCACATTAGAAGTAGAGTCATTTTCTCATAGACTTCCATTGTATTGGAGGACTTTTTGCGAGAGTCGTCCCCTGATGGCCAGTAGAGAGAATGCAGGTTCAAGCCACCTGTCAGAACCACAGACTGCCATCTGGTTTATCAGGAAAAGCTAGACATGACCCAGAGTGTGAACACAAGAAACATGCAAATGTGTTTTATCAAAGGAAATGATCAGGCCGTGAGGGCAAACTCCATGGGCAAAAAGCTTCAGCAGCATAATCATACATTAATGTTTGTAGTTAGTGGGTCTTACCACTTCATAATGGATGTTTTTAAATTGTGTTATGAGTGATTTCTTTAATGATGGTGTTTTCTCTAATAAGGATGGTATATGTGGGTCACATCATCAGAAATGATCAATGTAACGATGAGGATGTGCAGCCAAAGTGTTGCATTTCAAATATATATGTACAGTTGATGTTAAACATCTCTCTTTAGATTTTACTGTACTATGCAGATGACATTTACTGATGCATTCAGAATCTTGATTGAGCTCCAAAATTAGACAAAAGCAACTGATATATTTGCAGCTTTTAATGTTCCCACTTTTCATGCTGTGTTGAGTGAGTTGAGTTTGTATTGATTTGATGTACACATTTAAATGTCGATAGATTTAATAACTATTAAAAAGTATTCATAATGGCCTTAACTGAGCCAATACATAGTACCTCAATATATTGCTCTTCTTTTTGGAAACATAGGAATACATGTCTCTATGTCTTTTAATCCGTGTGGACTTGTGAACTTTGCTTTGATGAGTTAAGAGCCGCTTACACGAGATGGATGGTGACACAGCTATTTTCGACTCTCCGGTTCTCCATTTGGTTTGCAATTAAAGCGTCATCTTATATTATGATCTTATTATTTATAATGTAAGTATGATAGTCTACAAATCCTCTTATTATTGTTATTTTGGCTTGGAATGCCCAGAGTAACTGTTGGATCATTATTTCACAATTAGCATCTGTCTATGTGGGGATAGTTGCAATGTTATCTAGCTGAATCTCCAATTTGAGTCATTCAGTTGAAAGTCAATTTGAGATACTCTTCTAATTTATTTTTTAGCTAGACAGTCACAGAGGAAATATGTTACACATGTTCATTCTTGAACCTTTGTTGGAAAATATATAAATATCATGAAAAATGTTTTTCATGTTTTGCTTCCATCTTATTTGCCGTCTTACGTAGACACTGCTGTTACTGTGGTCTTCATCAACTTCACTGTACCTTACTTTGTTTTAGTGACCCACACACACACACACACACACACACACACACACACACACAGTAATGTAAGCCTTATCGCGCAACCATTGAGAGAACATTATGATGCGTTTCTCCTCTTGTGCAGTCTCTATCGCCTCGTCTATGAACAGATAGGGGAGACATGTATTCTCTCCTCTAGTGTCTTTTAGTGTCTTCTATCCACTTCAGGGAGAGCCCTCCAGTTTTCCATTTTGTTTCCCTCTTTTATTTCTTCGGGAAGAGAAAGGGTAATGAAGATGTTCTGCACTGCATATGAAACCATGACGATAGTCATCAGCAGCAGCATCTTTTACTAACTTTTCATTGATATGTGTTGCGACATCACCGTGTGGTTGAAATAATTGGGCCAACCAAGCAGCCTGAGTTTAACCTCACCAAAAATGTGGGTCCAAACCCAACACTGTGGTCTCACTGAATGAGTGCCATAGGCACAACCAAGGACACGTGTGTTACAGGCTCTCTCAGTTGAGGTACACAGGCCATAACATACATGCATATATATATATAAAATAAAAGATGGACTAGAGCCTTGACAAGGGTGGAACAAAAGAGTCAAACAATAAGTCAGGTAAAATACTTAAGCAGCAATCAAGGACTATTTTACAGCTTTAAGGCAATGTAAACTAAAACAGAAGCAAAAACGCGTCAGGGACTCCAAGGCCAAGACAATAAACCATATCCCCCATGCCAACTAGAACATAAAGAAGAAGAAGAAGAAGAAGAAGAAGAAGAAGAAGAAGAAGAAGAAGAAGAAGAAGAAGAAGAAGAAGAAGATCTTTTATTAGTCCCTCAGTGGGGAAATTACAGTATTCCAATAGCATTGCTCACAGTGAATAATAAAAAAAAAGAAACGAATAATAAAATAGAACAAGTAATAGAAATAATATAAATAAGCATTATAACAAATAAGCATTATAAAAATTAAAATAAAAATTAAATAAAAATAAAATTGTTAAACATATTGCACCAGAGGTCATAAAAGGTCATACTGAACTACCGTATTAAAAGGATAAACAATACTGAGCTGAGAAAATGGCAGAGAACCTCTACACAACTTTAACCTGCAGAAGATTTCTTGTTCTATTCTTTATTCATCCTATAGAAGGAAAACAGAAGGACTATTCAAATGCCTCCCAGACTCTGAAGAGAAGGATAACTTTTACGCCCGCTCTCTTTCTATTATAATTAATATTTGCCGGTTGTAGGAAAGAAATTTCCCCTAACTTCGGAAGAATTCCGCTGCCATACGCAGGATTTATTGCAGCGTGGCTTCACTGAACCAATTTTTTTTGTCTGGCCAGAGATAGGTCTCTGGGGTTTGTCATCAGCCACAACGAGTAAAGTTAGAACTGTACTAATTGTGCTAAACTGTACTAAGTTAAAATAACTTCCAGCCGGGTTTCTGTGTGATAGAGTAACAGTTTCTGTACGTTAGTGCGGCGAGAGGACCTGCTTTGTTTTCAGCGTCTTTCATTTAAACTAACCCCCACACACATTTATACACACATGGGTTGTTCTGTTACGCTTATCTCAGTCGTTTGTGGTGTTTAAGCGCGGCCTCTATTGTGTGACTCATAATCGCGGCCTTATCATCATGTTATGCTTGTATGTATGCGTAATCACTTACCTGTGTCTGGAAGGGACGCAGCACATGACGCTTCTGTAGAGACCAGTACACCCGGAAGGTTTGGCTAGCTGGATTCTGTCGTTCCAATGCGGTATTTTGCTTTATAAATCAATGGGGACAGATCCAGCATGGACAGTCATGGGAGTAATGGACATGATGACAAATTAAGAAAACAATAGAGCACCAGGACACACATGGATAACTCCTTCAAGCTGCCATATTGGGCAAAGTGAACGTCGCTACCAGCTTGACGATGGACACAGGATTGCGGTGAAGAAACACAACGAGGAAGTGGATAAAACAGGCACACTTTAACCCTAACAAGGTTCATAGGGGCATCTTAATATGTTCTGCGATTTCTATTATACAATATTCATATTTTATTATTATATATTTAGGATATTTATATTGTAGATGATATGGTATTTATATATCACATTAAACTGAATATTATTATATGAGAGATATATATATATATATATATATATATATATCTATCTTATTCATAATTTTATGAATAAGAACAACTATTGAGACCTAATTTAGAGTTTGGTTATTAGTCCCTGATCTTAGGATGGTGCCTCTTAATATTTGATAATAATTGTATTAATGTCATGCTCCCATAAGAAAGAAAAAAAAACAATAAAGACAGCATTAGGGTTGGCTGAACAACTCATATGAGATCAAGTTCTTGAGATGACACACAGAGACTTCAATCCAGCCTGATTCCAAAGGATGTGTAATATGACCACTGTGGTCACAATGCCAGCTGCGATTCTGTTAGGATCCTTTTCTGTGTTTGGCACACACACTACCAGGTTCAAGCCTGCATAGAGAGGAGGTTGAGGTGGCTGGATGGGTCAGAAATGAGACTTTAACCCAGGTCAAGAACTTTGACTTTGACTGGTGCAACAAAGATATTACGCAATGCCAAGATCACCGACTTACTCATCTGATCTCCACGATTGCTTGTTTCCATGTTCGTATGTGTGGTGAAGTGGTTCATTATATGATCTTGTCGCTACAGTTAATTTGACTCAAATCTGCTGGAGTCGGCTAGTCCTGAGTCAACTGGTTGAGATGAGCGAAATAAAATAAGGGAAAAAGCTACTTTATGAATTGGAAGAGGTGCAATAGAAGGCCTGAATACAGCATGCTTGAGTGAGAATAAGTGGGAGGTAGAGCCGGAGTGAATGGATCAAATATACATAGTAATTACCAAAGAGGCCCATCCTAATTATAAGTAGTTCAGCTTGTCAAACTTGTTCATCAAGTGTCCAACTTCACCTGATAAACAGTAATACAGGCGCAAAGTATGGAGCAAGGGGCAAAGGGTTGAATTTCAATCAGGAGAGACTTGTTTTTAAAGTTTAACAATAATGAATTACAGTTGCATATATTTGAATAGTGCAACGTTTTTGGCCAGACACTGGTAGTGTCCAGACACTGGTGGTGGTGTTGATTCTTGTTGTTCTGAGTTTGCATTTATGGTTGAATGCATTTATTTTCAATCGCTTTGGAATAGTGCCAGCTAAATGACATGTAATGTAATAATGTAGAAGAAGAGAGTTGCTGTAACCTGATGATGAATGATGAGCAGGACTGATGCTGACGGGAGGAGCCTGGGGTGGAGGAGGGTCGCATCAGTTTGAGCTAAAATGACAACTGACAGTAGCAGAGATGCCAACACCGCTGTGATTGGTTTACAGAACTGCGATGCCTGCGATTGGTTCATTCATCGTACAGGAGCCCAATCAGCTCATGGAGTAATCACTGCAAGACTAAGAGACTGCTAAAATACACAAGAGCAGGCAAGTGCACAGACATTTTGGGGGGCAGGTGCTGAAACCCCCAAAAAAGGCACCCAATGCCCCAAAAAATTCTGACCGAGTTGAAGCATAAGCAGCAATACACTGATGATGCAATACATCCTCGGCCTGCTTTTCCTCTGGCGGCATCAGACCGCAATCTTACATTTTCTTTATGAATAAAGATTACTTATTATATGGCAACAACAGTACAAGTGTTCTGATTGGCTAATGGGTCATGATACCAGCCACGTATCGCCCTCCTCGCCGGTCTGATTCTGATCCGTATTGCCCTATTATGTCATTTTCAAAATGAGCGATATTGATAGACAACAGCAGCCAAGAGCTGTGGTCCTCAAACTAAGGCCTGCGGGCCGGATACGGGCCGCCTCCACATTTGGCCCTCTGAACAATACCAGAGAGGCATTCTGATTTTCTTTTTCAATCTGGCCACACAAACCCTAGACTAGCCCCTGTTAAATAGAACAGAATAAGAATTAATTCTCTCTATCTTCTCTCTCTTCTCTCTCCTCTTTCTCTCTTCTCTCTTTTTCCTCTCTCTTTCCTCTATATCTTCTCTTCTCTCTCTTCTCTCCCTCTCCCTCTCTCTATTCTCTAAACATTTGAGTTTTTCGTGAGCGCCGCAGAGCATGTCGGGGCGAAATCCTCAAATAAATGCCCCGTCGGATATTGAAAACACATTTGTGGGGAGTTGATGACAGAAAGAGTAACTTTTATTCTTAAATACTGAGAAAGGGCACTTTTCTCATCCAGGGCAAAACGGGCTGTGCACGTGCCTGCACAAGAGTGTAAAAAGTGTCTTTCTTACTAAACTTCCGCTTGAGCTTCATATAATCTATTGTACGTAACATTAATCAAATCAGCAACAAATCAGTGTCATTTCGCATTCCCTTTAAAAGCCAGGTGCCTGAACCTGGCACATTGTTATTCAAATGGCAGATTCTGCAAATTAGAGAAGCAAGCATTTTTCTGCAGTACATTGTAGTTTTTGAAAGGCCAACATATTTGGATGGAAGCAGAAGATTTGTCTTGATAAACAAGTGGTTCAGTTTTAATAATAAAATGTTTTTTTGCAAATCAAGGCTCACAGCTCAGCCTGGTTTGGCCCAAAGTGGTCCAACGACCATCATTGTGGCTACAGTTATAGCCATCATAAATCACAAAGTAGTTATGCAGGATGGAAATATGACATTATAAACTGTTTATTGAAGATTTGTTACAAATAATATTGACAAAACTAAATATTGAAATGCAATCTTTTTTTCTTGAGAAAACTCTCTTACTCTAAATAAAATTCGATAATCATATACCAACCATTTGAGGTTGCAGAGGTGACCCAATTGCCTCATCCATTATTAAGTATAAGCTTAGCTTGTACAGTAAAGTGTCCTCCACAAATGTCTCTGCCCATATTGTACCTTCTTCTATCTTTTCTTCTCTTCTTGTACTCTTCCCCTTCAACCAGGCTGCTAATGAACTGCTTACCAAGCCTGAACTAATCAAGGCTGACTGCTCTCTGTCAGTGTCAATTATACAGCCCACCTCCCATCCCACGTCCTCTCACTCACACTCTACATCTCCCTTACAAAGGGTTGGCAGGGACCAGACTTTTCTTCTCTGCTATAAATTGAAAAGTAACACAAGAATGATGGGATAGCGACACTCCAGCAGACACTGGGGTGGAGATGAGGAGGCATGTGTGCATGTTGGTTCCATTTACCCACATGTTTCAACTCACTTGCAAAGATGAAGCATGATCTTTTCACAATTTGCAAACTTCAATTTAATCCAGTGGGTCTCCAAATAATAATAATTAAATTGCGTCGATATAGACTCCTTGGGCATATTTTATTAAACATATTTATTAAGATTATTCCACTAAAGTGCATCTCCTTGATTAGTGTTTTGTCTAGTGAAGAACAGCAGATATAAGTATTATACAGCATATTGCCATGTAATATAATGTGTGTAAAAAGTATGAATCCACAAAGTATAACCATGACTGCTTTCATCTGTGTAGTGTGTGTTGGTGTGTATGTCTCTCTGGCCTCTCTGCTGTTTGACCAATCAATAACATACATCATCAGATCTAACGCCAGTGGGAGATGTAGCTGCAAGAGAAGAAACACAAGATGGGGCTTTATTCATGTCTGTATGTACAACATACTGTATATATTAATGCCCTTTTCAAGGATGTTGAGGGACCTTTTAGAGCTAATCACATACCGTACAACATTTTCTGTTTTTTGTGTGACAATGCTTTTATTATTTTTGTGTTCACTCACAGTGCCAATAGTGTAACATTCCACATCCAAAAGAAACAGTGACGTTTGAAATTGAGCACAGGCTATTACATTCAGCTATTATTACAACACATATGCATAAAATAATCACAGAAAGGAGAAACAAAGGAAAGAGAGATGGAAGAAGATGGCGGACAAATTCGCAGAAGTGATTACGCTGTGCAAAAAAATAAATGCAGATGTGGTAGGGAATAAAATACACAACTGAGGCCGTGCTTAAAGTGTGCACTGAATAAGCAAAACGGTGTGTGAGTGTGTTTGTTTGTTAGTTTGAAAAGGAAGGAAAGAAGAAAAATAAGTCGGTGACACATAATACAAGTGCAGTAACCACAACTTCATCACAAAGACGCCCGACGGCGGAACTCAGTTTTGTCAGCCGTGGCATAGAACCACATGGAAACAATAAATAGTCAAATAAAAAAAAAATAAAAGAATATAATTTTCATTTAGGGAATTGGCTGACGGATAAATGCACGCACCCTCATACAAATAGTAACTTATGACAATTTATACCCAAAAAAATAAACAGATCCCCAAATGATGAATCCTAACATTTCCTACATCATAATAGGTCCCTTATCTGATATCCAAACATTGCTGCACACATCTCAGATCAGAAACCCTTTGGTTTATTAGTGCCATCCCGAGGACACACTTTTTTGGTCTTAAATCTAAACTTGTATAACCCAAAATAAAATTCTACTCCAGCATTAGGGTCTGCGTTTCAAATTAAAATCAGAAAAGGGATAGGGTAAATAGTGGAAAGTGTACTTAAAACATGTTGAGAGTTAAAATGTCAGGAATGAGCTTTAAGTAATGAACACAGCCAATGAAAAGTCCTAGAACACAGAAAATGACAGGGTGTGGTAGGCCAGAGAGAGAGGACACAAATGCCGACAACTTTTCCAGAGAAAGATTTAATACTTTACTTAAGCCACACACAAACTAAACCGTAGGAACCCACGCTGGGGAATGAGACAAACGGGTTTAAATACACAGGGAAGGTGGAGGTGATTGGACACCGGGGAACGAGACACAGGTGGAAACAATAAGGGTGGGGCTAGCAATCACACAGAAGGAAACAATCAGGGATAGGGCAGTCAGTCACAGGGACAGGAAATGCAGCGAAATAGATGACACAGATACAGGGATTTCAAAATAAGACACAACAACTCTGGCTCATGAGAGGAAGACAAACAAATTTGTGTATGCTCATTCACTCTGTCTGTCAATATCCTCCAGCAGACAAGCAGGTCCACCTTCTCACACGGCCGAGAGCATTTAAACACAACTCTCCCATAATTCACTCCCAGACGTGTTATTTAAAGTTATTAAACTCGATTTGCCCCAAAAAGATGAATCTGCATCGGACCACTGCCTCTTAAGCAGATTCACTGTCACCAACCACCGTCCATCTCCCTTCGCTCCTAATGGGGTCTCTGCTTAATCAAAATTCAGCCATCAGATCTTGATATTGAATCATCTTTTAATTGGGAGCTACTTTCTGGTTAATAGTTTTATAATTCGTAGGCTCTAATAGTCTCACCACTGGGATCCGCTCCAGTTTTTTTTGCTCAGATGAAGCTGCCACAGCGGTGAAGACTTTTGCACACATGCACACACACGCACACACGCACACATGCACATGCACACACACACACCCCTCCCCCCCCCACACACACTCACATTCACGCACAAATATGGATAATAATGTATATAAAGAGATATGTATGTGTATGTACATGTAGAGTATTTACCCTTTTACCTCTTTTCAAACACACACACTCACTAGCCTATCCAGTCCCTTCACTAGGTGTCTCTGCTTGTAATTCCACTAAGGCCAGTTCATATAGGATCCATTAAATGAGGTTACATTATCAAATAAGACTTGTCCAGATCCCCTGAGACTCAGACTCTGAATCTCACCTCTAAATTTAGCTGCTGAGCAGTTCATTCTTATGATGTGTGAAGAAAAGAGGGACTTTTACTGTAGCTGCATTGATGGACAACGCTGTACAGCTGGGATAAGTCTCAGCTCCTCTGGGATGGACTATGATTTTGTTTTTTGTTCCCATTCATCCCAAGTATATGTAGGTTGTCATCTACTGATTTCTGATTACGGATACATGTGTTGATCATATGGAAATGATTTATGACTGCTGTATACATTCTAGTCAGGAGAGATCTCCCCCCCCCCAATAATAATAATAAAAAACAATAGGTTCCTCTACGACAAAGTCGTAACGAGGACCCTAATAATACAAACTGTAATTATATAGCACCTTTAAAAAGTTTAGAAAGGGCTTTGAGAGACAAAGGCAATAATAACTACAGTAAGCTCCACAGTAAGACAAACTAAGGTAAGAGTTAAATCCTGATAATACACAAAATAAAGCAGTAAAGCAAAGATATCGCATAAAAGCCGGTCTGTAATTTTTTTTATTTAAAAGATTCTTTTCATTCTTGGATGGAAAAGTCACTTTTAGTTTTCAGCCTCGACTTTGGAGCACTCCCACCTGAAGATCTATGCTGTGAGCTAGCTAGGGGCAACATGTCAGATACATATATTTTGGTTCCAGACCCATACATGGGTTGAAAGTAAAATCAATAAATGATCAGTAACATTTTAAAATGAATCCTAAAATAAATACAATATGCTGCGTACCACTTGGATAGTCTTATACGTACATATACCAGGCGACAATTGTCATTAAAACTACTTTAAAATATATTTGGATTGCATATAGTCACTAAGCAGGGAACACACTGGACTAAACTTAACTTGCCAATGAAAATAAACAAACAAAATAAAGTAATAAAGTTGTCTGTCACTATGACTGGATCCTTCTCAGTTATATCTTATTCATTCAGGTCATTCAGCGATGTTACTCACTGTATGGCTCTGTGGCGGCGTGATGTGGTGTAACGTAATCGTAACATACGACTCGTGGGCCAGTCATCTACTCTCGCTCTGCAGGAGGAGTGTTTCGACACGTTTCGTCACCTCTTTGTAAATTCTGTGCACTAGACTGCTACAGGCATTATATTTCAGCAAGAGAGATTTGGTATCCACAGTATATGACCGCTTGCTTGTTAGATGCTTTTTTGTTATTTTTTCTGGGTCATGTGACAGACCGGGAGGTCACTGGCCTTAGCTTTGAAAGCAATATGTATTGACATCTAGTGTCACACGAGCAGAGAAGGGGGTTGTTTGACATACAGAGGGATTCGAGGCCCTTTAAAGGACATTTAATTCAAAATTATTGATATTACTCGCTGATGAAAATGAATATTTAAATATGCAAATGGTGCAAAGGGGGTCAGCTGTTGCTCAGTGGGGAGAGTGGTCATCCTGTAACCACAAGGTACACGGTTTAATCGTAGCCGCTTTCTCCCCGTTCTCCCCATTTTCTTTTGCTTGTTGAAGTGTCCTTGAGCAAGACACTAAACCCCCAGGCCCTTCACTGCAGCCCATTTCACCTTAATAACTTAGGATGGGTCAAATGCAGAGAAGAATTTCCCCACCAGGATCGATAAAGGATATATTATTCTGATTAATTTTTATGATGTTATTAAATAGTGCCAATTAGCATACCTTTCCAGAACATAAATGTTAACATTAGATAACGTCTCTTAAGGATACCAATGTAAAGAATAATGATAGCCTGTTAAAGCGACACTATGTAACTTTTCCCCTGTAGCGCCCCCTTCAGGTATTTAACGTCTGGCTCTCGAGCCATATATGGCTCTTCTGGTTGTGAGCGCACAGCTGATCTCCCAGCTGCTCGATGCGCGCTAACCGGCAGCGCTCTCTCGGCAGCCGCAGCGAGCCGTTCAGCCGCGGCATGTTATTCTGTCTGTACGCGTCGCGTAGTGGAGCAAATAAAAAGTCACCTGTGAGGTGGACTGGCACTATAAGACGTTGCGTAAAGCTGCCAGACAGCAAGTTGAACTATTTCCGCCGGAAGTACCGGGTCGGTCCCCAACATCTTACATTCAGCAGTTTTCTGGCCACAGACCCCCGATGGCAGTGGCGGAGGCGAAAATCAACGTATTAAAAGTCATTGTAGCGGCACCATTTTTTTTCAAGCTGTTATTTTAAGGTGGAAAAGTTACATAGTGGGGCTTTAACAATAATGCTTCATAGCAGGTTGGCAGCAATAGTCATGTATTTATTACAACATGTCTTTGAGTTAGCAGCTGAGTAGTTTTACACATTCTTGTATTAAAACTCAAAATACACAACAATAGCAACTTTTGAGTTTTTAATCATACATTTTATTTTAAGTAACAGTTGTGGACAAGCTTTTACAAGCTTTTGCTTTTTGTTTTATTTCAATGAGTACACAATAATGTAACAGCATTGTTTTTGTTGTTCCTGACTGGCCACAGTCAGAGGGAGTGGCTCCACAAGTTTGTGTCCAGGGTGGGAGGGGTCTGCCACGAGGCAAGTTCATCCACCAAAAATATACAATGGATCTACATCACACTTGGTGGGTGTATTGCTGCTCACCGAATGGAGAGCATTGTTGAATTTGGTGGATATGGACATGTGACACATTCAATATAAATGAACATTGAATAAACAAGTGATAGCGGGGGCCACAGCTTCAGGGCTCTGCAGACTGTGGACCAAGGTGTTCTCAGCGTGGCTTTACAGGCCTCATTGACTGCAGCTGCCTTTTTCTGCTGGATGCTAACGTTACAACTAAACTCTTCTTCACATCCTTTCGTAGCCTATACTGGATAAAGATGGCTTTTCCTGACTGGTGACTCTCACATCAGTCTGGAGGTGGAAGGTATCTATTTCATCTGAAGTCACTGGAATGATGCCAAACAACAATTATAAATGCCAGATCCTCTGGTTGGAAAATAACCACTGAAACCTCTAATGTGCGCATCAAACTTGTCGGTTACGATGAATTATTCAACAGTTTCTATGGAAACTGTTGTACGTATTAATAGCAGTTAATACACTTCCCTGAAAGATTGTCGACCTCCCATGGTGTCTCAGCCCAACACACCATGGTAATCACGGCTCTGGCTGCGTGCACTATTTTCCTTTTAACAAGTTTAGCAAAAGTACTTCCAAGAGCTTTGAATTAATATACAGGTAGAGCTGTGACATCCATCCCATCCCAACTATTATCAATAGCACTTATACTCATTAGGGTCGCGGGGGCGCTGGAGCCGATCCCAGTTGACACCCTGGACAGGCCACCAGTCCACCGAGGGCACATATAGAGACAGACAACCATTCACTCTCACATTCACACCTATGGGAAATTTAGAGATCAATTAACCTGCTGCATGTCTTTGGACTGTGGGAGGAAGCCGGAGAACCCGGAGGGAACCCATGCCGCCAGATGGAGAACATGCAAACTCCACACAGAAGGACCGCCCCGACTGGGACTTGAACCCACGGCCCTCTTGCTGTGAGGCAACAGTGCTAGCCACTACATCACCATGCAGCCCACTGTGACAAAGATAAGAAAAATAATGTGATAGCTAAAGTATAAAATAGAGTGTTATTTAAAAAAAATCCTAATGCCAGAAGTCCCTGAAACATCAGAGACAATAGAGACAGTTTTTTCACCAAGGGTTGGTGGTTCCTCTCCTGCTTCACCCTAAAGTCCACTATCAGCAGCTTAGTCTTGCTTATATTCACAGAGAGGTTGTTCTCCTGGCACCAGTCTCCAGGTGAGTCGCTTCCTAGAGTCAGGTGTGGCCATACAATGGTGTACATAGCAGGGGGCTCAGGACACATCTTTTTCTGTACTCCACCAGAAGTTTGCTCATCAAGAAAATTAATATAAAGTTGCAAAGTGGAGATAAGTCCTTGATTTTCAAGCTGTGCTGTAGTCCACAAACCAAACAGAAATTCAGATGGTGCTGAGAGGGGTTCACAGTCACCATTGGAATATGAAGAGTAAAAAGGCAACTGTTTAATTTTCAGATTGTCAGCAAATCTCTTTCAAAATCATTTGTCAAAACTGACACAGAAACACAAAAAAAAAAACAGATTAGCAGCTATTCTCTTCCCACACTTAGCCACATCTCCAGTGTAGTGTTTGTCTTCTCAGTACTATCTTATATATGTATATTGATCATCTTGAAGCTCCTCTTTTCCCTTACTAAGGGTGACGCTCCCACACACGCTCACTTCGGCCTGCCGGTTGGTGTGCTGTTGGGGTTATCTCTTACACAGAGGCAGAGGGAGGCAGCGGAGGGTGGAAATTAGGTTTTCAGCCCTCCTCCCAACTCTCTTCCCCCCTCAGCCTTTGTGCCCAGTGCCCCCTTCTTTATTCAGAATTCTCCACCTGCATACACATAGCAAATTAGGTAGTCTGCATCACTTGTTTACATTCTTGAGCAATCTCCTCTTGTTGTCTTCCATGTAATGTTTTAGGAACAGTGGGGATCCCGGGATACCCCGTAGAGGTTGATACAGGCCATTGCAGAGGTGAGCATTAACAGCCATGCTCCAGTTTTTGCTAAATGTACACACATGCAACACACAGGACACAATAGTTTCCCTCTTCCCTACTCCCCCTCTCACCTCCATTCTCTCTGCCTCCATCCCTCCCCCTTTCATTCCCCTCTCCTGCCGACCAACTCCATGTTTCATTCACGCATTAGAATAGTTCACAGGGGCGCTCCCTGCTTCACAGGTAATAATAAGGCCCGTTCCAAAGGCTGCCTTCCACATGGCGGTTCCTCTTGAATAGCCAGCTCAAAGTGAGAACATGTACCGGGTATGAATGGCCTCCTGGGTGTGTGGTATCGTTCGCGGAAATCCAATCTCCTCGTTCATTCTTTAAGTGGACCAAAGGTGATATCGAAAAGGATTGTCAATGTATCAGTTTTTCCCCTCACATTCTCATATCTCTATGTGCTCAATGTCAGTTATAGTCTGTGAATGTTGATGAACATGGTATCAAGGACATATGGAAATTCTTTATCGACCTTGAACCTGGGTAAAGAGTGCTTTTTCTCAGTTCAAACATATTAGTTTTGGGCAGTGAGATATTTCCTGCAATCATCGCCATTAAAATTTCCTTTCAGCTTAAGTATCTACATTGTTTTACTGAGTAGTTAAAGCTGTCCTTCATGTTTCACTTTGTTGTATTATAATTTGAGATATAGGCCTTTCTGAACCAAGGAAGAAGTAGTATAGCCTCTAAAACTAGACTTACAGAGGGGACTCTTGTGAAAGGTTGTTACCCAAAATGTAAGTCAAAGAAGCGATTGAGGTTAGAATTGACCTTGAGTGGTAAGGGTCAGGACAGCCCATTGGTCAGGGCATAGGATCTGAATAAATTAAGCTACTGGGCCCTTGTGCAAGCATGGCCCCATTGTCAAGCCTTCCTTTGATGCTATGCAGGGTGTGTCTTTCCAAAAAAGCATTGTGATTCATAGCCACTCATAAGGAGCCGGTTTGACCAACAAGGCTTTCATCTGGTCTTTACTCTGTGTTCGCCGGTTGCACCATCTAGGCTTAAGTCTTGTTCTCCCTAGGACTAGGTGTACGTCTTGTGTCTAGTAAGGAGCAGCCATACTGTCAAAATCTAGGCCTTTTTGATAGAAACGACTTTTAGTAGCTACAGCTTGTATCACAATGGGGTATCATATAGGCTTTAAAATGGCTTTTAGACGGGAGAGAGTCATTAGGGATAGAAGCAATCCATTGGACATGTACAGCGATGATGAGCAAATTGAGAGGTTTCGATTTTGTAGGAGAGATCTATGTGCATATGCTCTCCTCTCCACTGAAGCAGAGTCCAAGGTAATGAAAGAAGCTTCGCCAGACCTCCAGCATTCCTGGCATCGCGAGCTGCATTGATGGGAAGCATATCTGGATTCAGGGACATCTGAAATTGAGCATCTTTATGTAAACTGCAGAGGAATACCATTCAATCAATATCCAGAATGCTTACAACACCAATATAACATCTTTAATGTGGTGTCAACAGGGCCTGGATTCACTCATAAGGCACTCCTCTGGGAGAGTGTGTTATACAAGGAGATCAAGGCTTGTTCCTGCTGCTCCTCTGCGACAGTGGGCATTCACCTAAACACTGGTTGATGACACTGATAACAGCGGTGTAACATCAGCCACACCACCAGTACCTCAGTTGTTGAGTGAAGCATTGGAGTCTTCAAGTGCAGGTAAGTTATGTGCATTACCTTTAAACAGCGTTAGCCTATTTCTTCTATTACACTTAGTCTTACATTTCTTTCTGATTTATTAATTTCAGGACTCATCTGTGTCCATGCTGGAAAACAGAAACATGGAGATACATACATAGAAAATACCTGATTAAGCTCCTTGAAATTAAAATATTTCCAATGTAATGGAAAGTCAAAACAAATTTCAAGCTAAATGTCTACTCATAAAACCAATTATAAAAGGACATACAAATGTAAATAATTGACAGCCATGTTTTTAAATAAATATATTGTTTCCATTATATTGTGGTTGATTAATATTCTTATTGTTGTGTTCATGTAAAAAATAATACTCCAAGTACCGCTCCTCCTCTTCAAAAATACAAGAGGGAGGCTTATTTGCATGTTGTGGATGATCTTCTCCTCAAGGAGCATCTGCTGAAGATCATTTGGTCTCCTCGGTTTCCTTGCAGGTTCTCCGCTGCTGCCGAGAAAAGTTTGAGAACAATACTGCTGTCATCACTTTTATCTTGATGTGAACCACATCCATTTTTAGAGAGGTCTTTCTTCCAGTGGCTGGGGACCACTTTATATACCGCTCAAACCTGTTAAACTCTTCATTGTCGTTGCTCAAGAGGTTTTTCTACCGTTGACAGCATCATTTCCAAATGTAGGCTAGCGAGCCAGAACAATCACATATGGCTTCCGTTATCCCTCCAAGTTGACTGATTCTTGTGCCACTATTCATTTACTCAACTTGATGTACTTAAAATCTGCTGATCCTCCATAAAAAACATTTCCCCAAATGACGCTGCCAGGCAATAGCATACATCAAACATAAGGCTTGACTTAAATTGGTTTAATGCAACCAACTAAAAATCCATTCTTAAATCTGGTCTTAACAAAGGACTCAGTGAGCAGTTAGTCATACAAAGCAGTTGGTGAACTGCCACAGAAGACCATACAAAGTATGTCAATCTTATGAAAAGATACAGTCAGCATTTTACTAAGACTAATATATAATTTGAAACCAGACTGTACAGGTAGTTATGGTATGAAGATCTGTATACTTGTAATACACACGCATAGAAACAGAACACATTTACTATTTTAATGCTGTTAACACCATATGTTATTCCATATATAATCAATCATATAACCTCAATTTAATGTATGTCTCTATCTTGTGGGCCTGGTGCCCAAAGAGCAGCAAACAGCTGCAATTGTATTTCCTGCCTAGCTCACACTCAAACATCAGCACACACCAGGTCGTACAGCTGAGTGATGTGCGATTCCACATCAGATGGACCATGGACCTAGACAATGTCCTAACATTCACAAACACCCACATATACATTAGTATCTGCAGGGCCTTTCTTAACTGTGGAATGGCAGAGCAGACAAGCACATTGTATCCTCTTCTTCATCTCTCTTTCCATCTCCTGTCTGCCCAGTCTCCTCCATCTATTCATTTCCTTCGTCAGGTGGCCATCTCTCACTCCGTCCATCTCACCCTCGGCTCGCTCTGTCGTTCCTACCGCCCTCTTTCTTTGCTACTCGGTTCTTTTTCTTTGTACCGAGTAGTGAGAGCTGACAGCTCTGGCAGAGACAAAGTGCTGATGCTGGGCTTAAAAGTGACCGCCCCTGTCCTGCAGCAACACAGCTGGAGAGCCAGAGATCCATCACCCCATGGCATACCCAGTGCAGCACAGAGAGAGAGGACGTCGGATGGAAGGAAGGGGGCAGGTGGAAGGAGAGTAATTGGAAGAGTAACAGCAACATATTCTGCAAATCAAAAACAGGAATTATGTATATTAGCTTCAAAATAATTCTATTGAACAACGGGCTGGGACATGACTTTATTGATGCGTTTTATTTACTGTACTTTTTAATCCATTTAAAATGTCCAAGTGCAATAAAACAATTCTGCTCCGAAGATGTATAAACAATTGTATGAAAAATAATCATCATCCCAATATTCAACAACATACCAAATTGTTGGTCATATCAAATATTTTTCAGATAAGTGAAATCAAGATATGTTTAAGCTTTAATATAAAAGTGAAGTTCGCTTGGGACAACTTTATAATCAGGGAGAGAGAAAACAAAGTAAAAGGCAAAGCTACTATCTCGTAGATTAAAACAACAAAAACCCTAAAATGTAATATAAACAATTCACAGGAATCCAAAAGCATCTTCAACAAAGGAAATAAGCGAGTAGCGTAGAACAATACACATCAACATCAATCCCACCGGGTCTCGTTGGAATCCTAGATTTATAAGCAGTATAGATATTCGAGCATCAATAAACAAGAGGTATATATCAGGATAAATCCTCTAGACGAGACGTCCACGAGCAGAAGAACCAGAGCAAGAGGCTGAAAACCAATGTGTGGGATGTTTGCAGTTTTATTCACTCATGTCCAGAGGTCTTCTTAGACATTAGTTCTGGATCTTCGACACATTAAAGCGTTTTATTGAAAAAAGATCTCATCAGGATGTGGAAATCATACCTCATGGTGGTAGTTAATAGGATAAAGTTATATGTCATCCCTACATAATCAATTTAGCTTTCGTTAACAAAACTTACAATATATGTACAATAATGTGCTGTTAACAAAATGTGTTCCTGAAGCTTCTTTTCTTTAGCGTCCCCTTTCTGTTTTTTAATCTGTTAGTTTTATTTTATTCATCTCAAACATAAATTATATTTTATTTCTCAGTTACAGTTATATTTTAATACATTATATTTAACTCCCATTGATAAGGGGTATCCACATTTAAGAATTGCAGTCTAATCTGATTGTTCAAGTCTTGCCTATAGTTGATTTACAACAGCTTGACCACACGGCTCAACCCATTTGAACGAATGACATCACTGCATGTTGCAAGCAACACAAATCAAAGTGGTTCAGATATACGAGACAAAGATAACTAACCAAACATTAATACCCATGGTTGATGCTTTTTCTTGTAGGTTGCATTTCAAGTGAACATGTCTGCATGTATGATGAGAAGGTTAGCACTGCAGTAGGGAGAAAGAGGTAAAGGTCCTGTGTCAAAGAGGGAAGGAGTGTGTGTGTGTGTGTGTGTGTGTGTGTGTGTGTGTGTGTGTGTGTGTGTGTGTGTGTGGGGAGGGGGGGTAGACTGAAAGTGTGCTGGCTGGGTTGTCTCCAGGATTGAGGGGGGGCATTAATCATTATTGGCGCACATCTTCGTCCCCGACGCACCCTGACGGCCCTTCCACCCCTGACATAAATCATCATTCCCCCACAATAGATCCCCTCTCTTTGCCATGCCGTGGAAAAAGTGTGCTAGTTGTATTGATTTTTCCCTTTTCTCCCTTTGCCTACCCTGTCTCCTCTCCACGCCCCCCCCCCCCCACATCCCCTGTCCCCCTCCACTGGTTGACCGCATTGCTGTGTCATTATGAAACATAACTGATCTGAAATTCATAGAATATTAAATAAAGTTTACGAGGGCACTCTACTGTATGCAACCTCCCTCCCCCCACCCGCTTACACACACACACTGCTTGATGAACGAGAAGTAAGCATGGCAGGGAGGGAAAAGGGAGAAAAAATAATGATATAAAAATTACAAAGCGTGCACAGTGCTATTATACTTCTATTGATTTGTATTTCAAGCACACCTATGCTGAGAAGTCGCTTGAAGAGATTAGAAATGGCTCTGAAAAATAGGAGGAAAGGAAGATGGGGACGGGGGGCGGGCGGTACGGCGATGTTCAAGAGGGAACAAAATAGTATGATCATTTAGAGAGAGCTGAGGAAGGAGATGATGCCATTACAAAGTTCTGAGGTCAAAATAAACAAGTATAAGATAAATCTGGTTGATCTGGATTGCTGATACACATTGCTAGTGTTACATACATTATTGTACTGTAGACATTTTGGCTTGACATGAGGTTTCCATGTAAGTCATAATAAGTCAGGCGTTAGGAATAACTTTTGTGTAAAATAAATGTAGCAAAGTTCATGGAAGCTAGCAGCTGCCACATATAAAAAGTGTACGCATGAATTTAAACCACTTTTTTAATGTAGTTTTTAGTCTTGTTATTTCACTGTTATGGCGGGTGGCATTCTGAAGGCATCCCACATCATTGCCTTCCACAGTGTCTTTCTAAGTTGCACATTAGAAAATGTTCATATTTTACCCAGAGGGCCTTTAACGTCACACACATAACTGTCCGGAGAGCTTCTTAGCTCTTGAACAAAATAAGTTAGTGGTTGACACCAAAGTCTTAAAGTGGGTTCAGTAATCAGGCGCTATGGTGCTAGCATTCCATTAGTTCATTAGAGAAAAAGTGAGAAAACAAACCTCAATTCAAAATCTGAATTTCAGCTGTAAACCGTAATTGCCCCCCCCCACACACACACCAGCAATCCCCTTCCCATTTACCAACTTCAATCTCAGCTCTGAGCTTCATCTGGGCTGTAGATTAGCCCAGCGTGGCGATGGAGGAGAGTTGACAGGTGGGAGTGGGAGAGCAGGGAAGAGAGACTGAGTGGATATTGGTGGCAGAAGTGGGATTCTCAACCCGGCCGGGATTAGAGTCTGGAGTTGAGGGGATATTAATGTAAAATGGAGGGGACAAGTGTGCTCCTGTCCAATTACGCTGCACCCTGTTACTGCCAACCAGGGTGCAAACAACAGGAGGAAAGGATTAATTGCCTTGGACTCTGCCCCCACTACAGGCCCAATTATGGCAACATATTGGCTCCCAGCGATGGTGCAACCACTGCTGTGCAGGAAGATTGTGTGAAATGTTCAGCGTAGCCTTCAGAGGTCAGCATGAGGGGAGAAAAGGTTGGGTGAGAGACGGAGGGGACATAGGGCGATTCACTGGGTATCAGAGTTAGAATACAGCAGACTCTTCTCCTGAGGCCTGTCATGTAAGGAATGAATGCACCATTATTTAGACCAAAAGCCTACAAACATTTCCAAAACTTTAATACATTAAATATTTTAGATAAAAAATAAACAAAATGAATAACATACAATAATAAATAACTACCACATTAAGTTACAAAAATAAATATTTCAGGAATAAGTTACTAAATTTGAAAGAAAAAGACAAAAAAAAATACAATTAAAAACAAAGTGAAATAAACAAGTGAATTGTAATGAACTTAAAGAAACATCAAGGGTCGGCTTTTTCTTGCCTCTCATTCAGCACTCATTCAGTGGTCAAGGAAACACACTGACAAATTACATGCGTTGTAAATCATATCACAATGATACTCTGCAAATCAAATATGTTTATTCCATAAAGCAATGCCCTTGACTCGAGTGAGATATACGCACACAAGGCAGAGATGGGAAAGAGCCAGCAGGAGAAGTACGTGGGTCAAACAACTTAACTTCTATGGTGTTCTCCAAAAAGAGACACCAGATCGTTTGAGCAAATGTACCCAGTAACATCCAAAATGAAATCAAAGAAAAATGAACCCAATATGATCAGAAGCCTAACAATTTGTGCACCAATGATGTTACAGAGAGCAGAAATGAGTTAAAACAAGTGGTTTTACAATCACAGAAAAAGTCCCTGCACACACATTTCTCTTTTTAGAAGATGAGAAGAATATGATGTCATGGTTGTTTTGGGGTGACATCACTTCACACCTGAATGAACTGCATTTAAGGTTCAGTTCAGTAAATTTTCTAATATTTTTATTGTATATGTTATTTATTAATTCAGCCCTTATTTGTCATTGAAATGAGAGAATGTATTTATTATTAGAATATGTATTTTTTATAATTTATTTGGTTACATTTTGAATCTGACAAGCTGTTTATTTAGTTAAACTTTCTATATTTAAAATGACAGTTGTTGACTACATACAGACGTCAAAACAAATGTTAAGCTACTTCAATACTACCAAAAATTGCTTCAGTAAACCCTGTTATTGTAAAAAGAAACAGCACATGTCATTGACACAATTTAATTTGTCCCCCAA